>JACEHZ010000556.1:52500-652500 GCA_017893485.1 Hemerocallis citrina | reverse complement strand
AGGTGAAGAATGATCTACCTACAGGGCGCTGTTGGACGAGAAAGATGCACTAGAGTGCGAATTGGCCTAAGCCCGGTTGGAGTTAGTGGGTGTTGCGGATGAGATTGTCAATGGCGAGGAGCGTGGTTTCAAGCAAGCAGTCGAGCATGTCCGACGGGAAAACCCCCATCTCAGCCTCGGCCATCTTGAATACGATCCAGAGTTTGTCACTTCTCCCATGACTCCTCACGCGAATCCCTCTAATCTGGGGGATGGTGCCAGCCCTACTTGCGGGGCCTTTGAAGATGTAAGTGATGAATGTGTTCGTCCGCCCTCGCCAGGAGTTTTGCGCACGACCCCCGTCGAGATTCCTTCAAAGTCGGAATCAGACGTCAGATCGATTCCCGGGATTGTAGGAGGGGCGTTGCTCGTTCGGCTTCTGGGAAGGAGCCCCCTTGCTTTAGCTTTTATTCTTCGTCGTATTTCGCCGAACGCGGACTGGCCACCGCCCACTGTACCTGATTATTCTTGACGAAATGATAAGAGTTTTTTTGTATTATTAAGCCTTTATTTTGTTGTGAACTTCGAAATTTTCTGATGATTCTTCATAGTTGAATCGCCGTCTTGGGTGGAGGTGTTGGAGAGTCGGGCCATGTTCGTGATTGAGACCGTGTAGGAGTGTTGAGTGGATCTGAAGGAGTGTTAAGTGGATTGGTTGGGAGGCAGCTGACTTACCGACCTGCAAAAAGAAGCCCGAAACACTGGGAGTATTCCCAGCGATAAACCCTCCGTTGCTTAAGTCAGAAAGCTGTAATTTAGTGGAAGGGATTCTGTGGCAAAAATAGTGATTACCTTGTAATAGTGCAGTAGATGTTCTACTTATAAGTACGGGGGAAATTCGTTATAAGAGATCCCTGGGCAGTATAGAAAATTCCCTTGATCTCGGATCTGAAATTGATCAAATCATTAATCTTAGGAGCGCGATTACGTCGTAACCGATGGAGCGTCTGATACAAACGGGGGGTGATTCACCCGGGTGCACAAATGGGCCTCGGAAGGCCCGTAGAGCTATCTGGCTTGGATCAATAGAGAAGTTGGTATTGAGCCGAGTTTGTTGCTTTGTGATTTGTGCTAGAATCATTCGAAAGATATCAGCCACGATTTTTATCCATATCAATAGGCTTTAGGAGTTGCAAATTAGATGGAGGTGACTTTTGGAGTTTCAATGGAGATGTGGTTCAAATAGATGATTAGATGACGGAGCTAATAAGTGATGTAGGTGATTAGGGGAGGGGATTATGATGATTAGGGTTAAGAGGTTGTGATTAGTGAGTTTATACAGACGTGGTAGGATAGTGAATTAGGATTTGAGCTTTAACAATAATTAATAAATAATTAGATGATTTCAGTGCAAGTAAAAATGGTTCAAAAAAATAAAGTTGAACAATAGATGACTGAAGTCTGAAGTGAAGAAGATACGTAGAAAATACATACAATTGAAACATAATTATTAATTAATTAATTATTTTAATCCTTTAGTGCTGCTAAAATTCTAATTCTAGTTCAACATAAACTCAGTGTCATGAAGATTAGATAATAGTGTTTCTCAAAATACCATCATGTGGCTTATTTGAAAACAGATAAATTGTGGATTGCCTTCCGGAATAAAAACCCTTTGAAAAAAAATTGCTCATCACACGTGGCTGACCCCTCCACCGAGTCACCGTCACCGACCATTAATTTTCCGCCGAATTAGCTGAGTTTTTATTTAATTAATCCATTTCAGGAAATAATAAATTGAAAAGACAAAAAAAACTCATACATAAACGGTGCACATTTTTTGTGGGGAAACTTGTTTTTTTTTTTCTGGTTCTTTTGTTAGAGCATTTGTAGTCGTTTAAACTCAAATTTTGGATACTAGCAATCTGCAAGTGCGATGCACGTCTTAAGAGATTTTTTTCTCTTTTATGTTTTTTTCTGGTTCTTTTGTTAGAGCATTTGTAGTCGTTTTAACTCAAATTTTGGATACTAGCAATCTGTAAGTGCGATACACGTCTTAAGAGATTTTATTCCTTTTATGTAAAAACTATGACATTGTCTCATATCGAACATGAGAACTCCTTTTACCCATCTCAAATTTTTACCATACTCTTTACAATTATCCCTAATAGCACTGATTTTTATTTTATATGAGTGACACTTTGTAAATAATTAGTCGTAAATAAATTTGAACTTTAAGGATATTATGTTAACTAACAACATTTTACTAAATAGACAGTTAATATAACTTTCACTTAAAAATGAGTGGTTGAGATTAGATAGTTGATTATCTACAAATGACACAACCCCAACTCTCCGATTATAATTTTAGAGATTTGACACTTAGAAATATGAATTTTGGGTTATAGTTGTAGTCGTTTTAAACCAAGATTTGGGTGTTTTTTTATTAAAAAAAAATGAGACAAACAATAGATGTAGTTTCGTCCCGTTTAATTTTTTTAAAAAATTATTATGCTCTCGGACGGAGGATGATTTTGTGTCTGACGAAATTGTGGGCTAAATATGCATCAGACGAAATTTGTTATTTTATCGATCACATTTTTAAAAAAATGTATGCATATGTATGCATAATAATTCTTGTAGGCCTCATTCCATCTCGTTGTACAAGAATTATTATGCATACATATGTGTACATTTTTGGGTTCGGGTCTATTTTCGAGTCTCTGAACCCAAAATTCACACCAATCTCAAAGCTAATACGTATGCATAACAATTTCTATAGGCCTAATTTCATTGAACATACCCTTCAACTTTTGGGGGGAAAAAAGCACAAGACGGGAGATCAAATCCCGTCCGTTTTTTTTAAAAATTAGAAATTGCACGGACGGGAAGACCAACTCCTGTCCAATATATTTTATTTTTTAGAAAAAAATTGAGACAAGATTTCAAATCTCGTCCAGGTCCGGGTCCGAGTCCTAAAAAAGAGTCGTACTTTCGGGTCCGGGTCTGGGTCACTCAAAATAGACCCGACCCGGACCCAGACTCGTTAAAAAAACTCAAAAAATAAACATAAAAATAAATATCCTACCGTCATCCCTCCCCTCATTCCTTCTCAATTCTAAATCCTCATTTTCCAAACCCAAAACTCATGCCTTCTTCTTCTCTTTTCTTCTCTCTTCTCTTTTCCAAATCAGTAGATATCTTTTAACATGACTCGGACCCGGACCCGGACCCGGTCCTCACGGGTCCGTGTTCAATTTTTTTACCCATAGAGGACCGAGTCGGGGTCCGGATAGTGAAGGATCCGACCCGACCCAATACCATTGCTATTCGCAACAACCTTCTCGCACCCACACTTTTTTATCCTTTTCATTCATTGCCAAATTCATTAATCATAACTAGTATAATTTTGTACAATATTACATAAAAATTTTCAAAAATAAGAAAATAAGTAAACTATTTGGGAAAAAATCATCTAATAACATTTGTATAATAGCATATGATTTTTTAGATTTGATTAAGTGGTATGATTTCAGTTCAAAATTTGGATGGAGAAATAATGAGCGGTTGCCGCCTATATTTACTTTTTTTTTTAAAAAGAAAAAAAAAATCTTAAACAAAAAGTTAAATTAACATAACTAGTATAATGTACGTGCGATACACGTCTGAAATAAGTAAAGTCATCAAATTAAATGAATATATATTGAATAAGAAAAAAATTGTTTATATTTGAATGTTTTCATTTGGGCTCCACGTGCAGTGCACATTTATATTTGTTGGATATAGTTTGAACGTATATTATACGTGTTTATATAGTTACAAACCCCAACTATCCCATTAAAATAGTAGAGATATATTGTATATAGATTATTATCACCAAATTGATTAATAATCTCTAATCTCTAATCTCTAATATTATAATGGGAGAAGGCCTTAGTGTCATTTGTAAATGTTTTGTCATTCTACCAACCCGTATAACACACGTGCATAACTATTATAAAGGATGTCCTAGGTTCAAATCAAGACTACATCTAAATTTTTATTTTAAAAAATTATATTTATTAAAACGTGCATCGCACGTGTAAACTACTAGTTATAATAAATGGAGAAAGAATGGAAGATTCCTGCACTTTTCAATCTCTAATCTCTAATATTATATTATCTCTAATCTCTAATCTCTAATATTATAATGGGAGAGGTGGAGTTGTGATGTTGTCAACATACAAATCCGTGTGTTGCACATGTAACTCCAACTCTCCCATTAATTACAACAAAAACAAACAAATAAACAATCCTCCAACTCTTATCAAAACGTGTATCGCACGTGAAAAATACTAGTCTTGTTATAATGGGAGAAGGCCCTAGTGTCATTTGTCAATCTACCAACACGTGCATCGTACGTGCATAACTGATATGAATGAGGTATCAGGTTCGAGTCCTTACTGTGTCAGATGTCTTACTTTAATTTTTTTATATATTAAACATGTACCACATGTGTAAATTACTATCCATCTATTTATCTATAATATATATATTTACTTACTATTTAATTGAAGAATTTGTTACAAACAAACAAATTTTAATATTTTTTTGTCACAAAAGAAACACCACTTTTGTCAACAAACAAATACGTGCATTGCACATGCAACTCCATATCTATTTTTCAACACGCGCATCGCACCTACACATCAGAGTTTTTCATTCTTAATTTTAAAAAATACGTGTATCGCCCGTTCAGCTCTTTTTAAAAAAAAATTAAATCACTCATCGCACGTACTAATTACTGTTGTCTTACGTGTATCGCACGTTTAACTCCAACTCTTTTTTTTTTTTTTTTTTTTTTGAGAATATTAACTCCAACTCTTTATCAAAACGTGCATGGCACGTCAAAAATACTTTTTTGATGAACCGGATAGGATCTTACGACCCCAGCCAACAGACAATCAATATATTAAAATAATAAAAGTCGGATTTTACAAGTCGTAAAATGAAAGAATAGTACAAATGAACCAACAATGAAAGCAACACCAAACTGAAATGCTCAGAAAAAGAAGTCCCGCTAGAGCTGAAGCTGCTCCATCTCGACCAAGAGACCCTACTGATCAGGGCACACTACGAAAAAAAAACCTGAAGCCTCCTCAGATACAAAAAGCAGCCAGTGACTCATCCGAGAACCCACGCAACACCCATGGGACCAGACCAGGACGCAACAGAGGTCGGAGTAGATTACCGCAGCGTCAAGGAGCCAATCGAGAGAAAGGACCTGAAAAGCGAGATCACTGCGCAAAACAAAGACAGCAGAGTGCCAACAGTTCCAGGTGCAAACTCAAACTAGTGTGAATGCAAGGATAAGGGAAGACTAGGGCAATAAGCAGCAGTTAAACTGCTTAAAAAATCGCATGCTGTATACATTGCAGACAAATAGCTATACAGACGAGTAAATAGATAAACACCAAACATACCGCACTATCAGGAGGAGATTAAAGCGCCCTGACAAAACACAAGGCATAGAAACAGCCACATAAATGGGCAACAAACCACGAAAACATCACCTTAAAGCACACTGAGGGCAGTCACTATAAGAAGAGTGGCATATGAACCTCAGATAAAAACAGCATACTAATTCAATCCAGTACATCAGCTATAAGAACATAGCTTAACAAAAGGGTCAGATGCCCCAAAACTTGATAATATGCACCGTAGAACACAAAAGCAGTCCTGCGAAATTAAAAGCAACAGGCCAGAAAAAACAACATAAAGAGTGGGATGCTGGTGATCATAAACCACCGCACAGTATAAACATCATCAGACCGAAGGTGCTGGGGAGAGCCAAAAGTCTTACAAATCTCGCCAAAAGAAGGGAGAAACCTAAAGCGAGGCAACAGATTATAATATGAACACAGCACACCAAAAGTCACTTGCTAAAGGAGAATTTAAGCCTGCAGAAAAATGGTGAGAATAAAACAAAGAGTGAGTAAAGGTAAATAATACTTGATAAAATATCAACAGAGGACTAGAGAAAAAAGGAAAAAAAAAACGGGACATATTATAAAGCATGGAGAGTGCGAAGACAATGAACAACGTCTACTAATTTGTGGAAATCGGTAGATGCGTTATCTGTGGGTCTCAAGTCTGAAGACCAAAGATTGAATAAGAATAAAAACTCATCAATCATCGCATTAGTAGAAGAGTTGCGATGCTGGAACAGTCTATGATTCCTTTCCTTCCAAATGATCCAAATAATGGTATGGACTGATAATATCCAAGCTCTTCGAACTGAAACGTTCATTGACTTAGCAGACCAGCAAGAAGCTAGGTCTGAAGGGATAGATCCAATGCCCCACGCCAGAGTACAAATCTTCCATAATGGGATGATAATAAGACATTGAACAAAAAGATGATTAATGACTTCAGCCTGCTGAGCACAAAGGGCGCAGTGCTGCCCCCAGGCTAAGTTTCTTTTGTTCAACACTTCAACGGTGAGTAACTTGTTATTAAAAGCTAGCCAAGAAGTGATCTTCACTTTAAGAGGCGCCCTGGAATTCCAGAGAAATTTTGCTACCGACGATTGAACTCCCCTCGAATTAAGGAAACAATAAAACGATTTCACTGTAAAAGTCCCAGCTGAGGACCAACGCCAGCTAATGCCCTCAGAAGGACTCCACTCATAGTAATTGAGAGTTGCTATAAGATCATTAAAGACCTCATACAAGGGTAGGGGAAGCTCAACCGTGAACGGTATAAACCAATAACGAATATTGTCTACCAAAGTAAAAGAGTCCGCAACCGTAGCCAACGGGAGGGCTGCTAATCGAAAGAGGGAAGGGAAGGCTATGGCAAGAGTGGTGTTGCCAATCCACATATCAGTCCAGAGTTTGGCTCTAGAACCGTCGTAGCAAGAGTGGGAAATACCACACTGAAACGCTGCGGCTGCCTTCCAGACACCTTTCCAAAAAGGGGAAGCATGGCGATGTGCCTTTGCAGGAAAATCCCACCAGTTGGATGATGTGGACCGATAACCTTTGATGCATCGAATCCAAGGTAAATGATCAAAATTATGGAGTTTCCATAACCATTTACCCAAAAGAGCGATGTTATGATTACGAAGGTCCAAAACACCAAGGCCCCCTTCATCTTTGGATGAACAAACCAGTTTCCAATTGCACAGGTGGGATCCCGGTTTAAAGAGAGATGAACCATTCCAGAAGAAATTACTCCTGATTTGGTCAATCCTTTTGATCACCCATGAGGTTAAAAAGTAGAACGACATAAGGTAGAGAGGCATGGCAGATATCACAGAGTTAATAAGAATCAGTCTGCCCCCTCTAGACATGAGTTTGCCAGACCACACATTAAGTCTGGCCTCAACTTTATCAATAAGGGGGATCCAATCAGATCTATGCAGCTTATCCCAACGAAGGGGAATGCCTAAGTACGAGATTGGAAAGGAGGCAACGGGGCAATTGAAAAAATTGGAACCCTCCAATTGGCGGTTGGGAGCTCCACCCAACCAAAGGACAGATGATTTTTGGAAGTTGATCGATAATCTGGATGCCATTTCGATACAGTAAAGTAGAAGTTTGAGATTACGAAGAGAGTGGGTGTTTGGTTTGGTGAAGATAATAGTATCGTCTGCGTATTGAAGGTTGAGCACACCCTCAAAAAAGGATGAACTACCAAGCCCCTCGATCATATTTAAATTCCAAGCATTCCGCAGAAGCTTGCTAAAAACATTTGCTACAAGAGGAAAAAGTAACGATGATAGGGGGTCTCCTTGACGGAGCCCGCATCGGATTTTGAATTTGTTACCTTCCGACCCGTTGATAACGATAGAAGATGTCCCGGAATATAAGCTGGATTTAATCCAAGCTATCCATTTGGGACCAAAGCCACGATAAATAAGGATGTCCAGAAGGAAATCCCAATTGACATTGTCGTAGGCCTTTTGAAAATCCAGCTTAAGAAGGATGCCTTCCGAGTGAGTTCTATGACAGTGAGATATAATTTCCTGGGCCGAGGCAACACTGTCGAGGATGAAACGATCTTTGATGAAACCCAATTGGGCCGGGTCGATTAAGGGAGAGATGATAGCACTCAATCTAGAGGACAGAACTTTCATAATGAACTTGAAAGAGGTGTTAATGAGGCTGATAGGTCTAAACTCAGAAACTAGGTGCGCACCCATTAACTTGGGGATGAGCACAATGTGAGCGTAATTAATCCTATCAAAGGAAAATAGACCTTGATGAAGATCTTGAAACATTTTGAAAAGATCTGTTTTAAGCAGATCCCAAAATTTTTGAAAGAAGAAAGCGGGAAACCCGTCGGGCCCTGGAGCTGAATCACTTTTCAAAGCGAACACCGCCGCTTTAATCTCTTCAAGCGAGAAGGGGGCCTCAAGAGAAGAAAGATCATGCGCTTGGTGACCATAAAGATGTGCCCAGTCAAGCTCAATCATGCGATGTTTCTGCGAACCAATAAGATTTTTTATAGAAAATAAGGAACTCCCGGTGAATAGAATCATCGGAAGTAAGGTCCACTCCCCGGGCAGAGATAGAGGAAATACGATTGCACCGTTGTCTATGGGATGCAAAGTTATGAAAAAAAGCTGTATTGGCGTCACCCTCCTTCATCCAATTGACCCGGGCTCTTTGAACCCATTTAATATGGTCCTGATGGAGAATGTGCGCGTACTCAAGCTTGCAAGATCGACGTTCCGATCGACACGATTCGGATAAAGGACTTAATTCTTCCATCCTATCAAAGGATTCGATGGATTGTAAAAGAAAATTTTTAAGGAAGTTGGTGTTGAATTGTCTTTCGGCACGCCAGATTTTGCAACCATGTTTGATGGCGTGCAACTTAAGAAGGATGTTTCCTAAACTGGAAGATCCAGTGACTGACGCAAGACATTCAGACACTAGGTTGACAAAAAGCTGGTCTTGTAACCAGAATTTTTCAAAACGGAATTTGTGATGATAATTGAAGTGGTAGTTGGAATGTAGCATAATCGGAACATGATCCGACGAAGGATTGGGGAGAGCTTGTACAAAAGACTGAGGAAAACGCAAGATCCAATTTTGCGATACCAAGAAACGGTCAAGTTTGGCAAAAGTCGGATCATCGCGTTAGTTAGACCAGGTGAAAGACCTACCGGAAATAGGTAAGTCCATCAATTGCAGATCACGAATACAGTCATTGAAATGGCAAGATTGTGAAAAAGAAGCGACCGGATTCGATCTTTCAGAAGAAAAATGAGTGACGTTAAAATCCCCGCAGAAGAAGTAGAGTTCGGACGAATACTGTTGTAAGGAAAGGAATTCGTTCCAGAATAGAGGGCGTCTATCAGGCGTGGATGGCCCATACGTGGATGACCCATGGCACGTCAAAAATACTAGTAATTAATAAATTAATTAATTCTTTATCGTTGGTTCTTGTTATTTCCACTCTCACCTTATTATTACATCTACTTTTCTCCTTTCCCTTCTCCTTCTTCGGCGATGGCAGTGGCACAACTGTAATTTAACGGACTTCAAATCGCACCAAAATTCTCGACTCAGTTCAACCAAATTCAAGTGGAAGATGGAGTCGGAGCCGGACGCGGCGAACCGCGGCTACAAATTGCGTATCCTTTTGTCATATCTATCTTTATTAAGTCAGATCACATGTTGTTGTTGTTGTTGTTGTTGAGATTTGGTTATTGTGATTAGCAAGATTCGGTTTTGGTTTTGGGAATGGAAAGTGGAGACTTAAATTTGAACTTCGGTATGCTAAAGATTCGATTTTTATCTTTAAGTTAAGTAGTGCTTGTAGATTAGAACTTAGTTTGTTATCAAGTTCAGTTGATTTTGAGATTGGGGAGTAAGATTCATTTTAAAGTTCAATTTTGTTACAGATCATTGTCTATTAGAGTTCTTTCACTGTTATTTATTGAGAATTGATGAATTCTGTAATTTTAATTTGTATTTATTTATTTATTTATTTAGCATATTATAATTTTTTTAGTTCATCCGATTAGCGTAATTGTCGTTTCACTAGTGTCCCTCATGCCGCCATTTTTTTAGTTACATAATAGCGATATAGAAGACAAGATTATCTCCTGAGATGCATATTAATTGATTAAATTTTTGTACGTTCCCAAAATGTTTAATGATGCAAGACAATTATTGTTCTTTCAAGAGGAGAGAAAAGTGTATTTGGGGAGTGTTTATGTTGCCATATTTATACAAACATATCAAAGCAAGACTAGCCAAATTGTGTGCTTCGTGTGTCCCTTCTATGCTGGATGTATTGAGATGACCGGGTTGGATTGGAAATGGGCTCTACCTTGGTTTACTAAGTGAATTGTATCTGTGGGTATTAAGTTTGTTCTAGACTTTGTGAACCATCTAACTATTAGGATCTATAGACCTAATACACTAGCACAAGAGTTTGGAGAAGGAGAAGACAAGTGATAGAATCACAACAACAAGCAGAGGAGAAGCAGAACAAATTTGACAGTTAACTGTCATACATGTTGAATTGATAGTTGACCGATGAGGTGTGCAGTCGACCGAGTTTCTCTCTGGTTTGTTTGAGTCTCATTGCAATCGACCGTCGAGTGGGGCAGATGTTATATTAACGGGTTGCGGGTTTGGATATGTTTTAGGCCAATTTGTGTTTATCTTTTAGGGTTTACTTGGGGGATATAAATATAGATGTAAATACTAGGGTTTGAGACGTACATAACTGAGATAAGTTCTTATGCCGAGTGCCGTCAAAGGCGAGAGAAATCTCATTGTATCTTTGTATTTTTTGAGTAAAAAGTATTGGTTATCTCAGTGTATCGTTTTGTTCTTGTGTTGATGAGATCTTGCATTTGTGGTGGAATCTTGTTATTGATGCATCAACATCGTTGTGGGTGTTGTGGGCACTACAAAGTGGGGTATCAGAGCTTAGAGTTTCATGATGGCTGATAGTAAGTTGAAAGTCGAAAGATTCGATGGAAGTGATTTCGCGATGCGGGAGATCCAGATGGTGGCGTATCTCCGTCAGAAAGATCTAGATATTTCATTGTTTGATGAGAAGTCGGAAGGTGCAGACAAGGATGCAAAGATCTTGGCAACATGGAATTGTTGGATCAGAAGGTGCTTGGACAAATTCAATTGGCACTGAGTAGGAAAGCGTTATTTCATATCTCGAAGGCAAAGACCACGAAGGACGTTATGGAGATTATCATGGATATGTATGAAAAACCATTGGCATCGAACCAAATTCTCCGCTTGAAGAAATTGATTAATTTAAAGTTGGAAGAAAGAGGTTCAGTAGCGGAACATGTGAACAATTTCTGTATGGTGTACAACCAGTTGGAAGCTTTGGGGTTGAAGTTTTCAGAGAGAGCACACAAACATTGTTACTTATATCTACTCTACCCGACAGTTATGGTACGATGGAATAGACTATTATAGGGACTATGACAAATTCGATGACTTTGCAGGATGTTGTGAGCAACATCATGAGCGAGGAGGTGAGAAGGAAGAGAAATAGAGAATTTTCATCATTTTCTAGCAATTCTGTACTTTTAATTAGAGACGTGGGAGATCTAAGAGAAGTTGAAGGAGAAAGGACCAGAGAAGTGAGTCCGATAGGATAATTATCCATATGGGAGATCTTCCAATTGAGAAGATCCATCGACCTGAGACTGGGTTTGAAGATACCGACGATGGTGGTGGACTTGAGTGTTGGTATTGCCATAAGCAGGTGATGTAAAACGTAATCCGAAATAGAAAATTTTCAAGAATTTTAAAGGATTAATTTTACCAATATGTAATGCAGATCAAATTCAGAACTTAAACAGTTTATCGGTTCGATGGATTTTTAAGAATTGAATTAAGTTTAACAGACCCAATTAACGATTCAGTTTAACAATCAATAATTATATCTCTAAGCGTTCTTGGCAAGTAAAAGATGCAATATTGATTTGTACTCTAATTAGCAAGTAGAAACGTTCACTCTCAATATTTGTGGATGACAGATAAATTGAATAATATTATAGAGATGATAGATGGTATCACAAATAAATAAGAAGTGGAAGGAGTTTACCGCTGTTAAAGAAAGTGGCAAGGCTGACGATTAGACCTTCAGTGGATTCGACGATAGCAAAGAGGACGGCAAGGAGTGGTGGCTGGTGGCTGGGTGGTTGTTGACAGCAAGGAGAGTAGCACGGCAACGAAGGGCGAGGGAGTCGAGCCGCAACCAGGTTAGGGTTTCGAGTTGTAGGGGATTTGGGGGATTTGGCTTTAGAGTTGACGGGGATTTGGGTAGGGGATTGGATGGGGTTTCGAGTGACTTTGGGGAGGAGGAAGATGAGGGGGATCATCGACGAAGTTAGGGGTGAAAGGTACGACAACAGGTGGTCGATGGTGGTGAGCAGTGACGGGCGGCGTCGGGTTGGATCGACAGGGGCTTGGGGGTTCGATTTGAGAGGGAGATGGTGTCGACGGTGGTTGTGGAACAACGGTTAGAGGGGGTGGTCGTCGGGGCTGATGGAGAGGTGGGTTTCGGGATGAAGAGGTGAAGAAGATGATGAAGAAGAAGGGGTTGAGTTAATTAGAGTTTGGATTTGAGTTTAATTTGGGGATTAGGGTTTAGGAATTGAAGTGGCTTTGGGAATTTGGGGGTAGTTTTAGAGTTTATCACAAACCCTAAAATTTTATTAGGGTTTATCACAGACCCTAATAATTCTCTCAATTGTATCACACAAAAAGAGGGATGAAGAGCAGTAACTCAACACAATAATTTTTTTAATCAGGAATAACATGACTTCTCATTAATCTCAAGGCCTATATATAGGCTCAACAAATCTTGATACAAATATCAAAATATTCTAAAAATCTCAAAAATATTCTAATGCATAAAAGAAAAGGGTGCAAATTGTAAAACTACTACATAGAGCTAAATCTCAAAATAAACTAAATAGAATTGATGTCCTCATCAGCGGGGCTATATGATGTGTAGTTGTAAGACCCTAATGAAGAAAAAGAAAGAACAATCGAAACAAGCCAATGTGGTGACCGAGGAAACAAAGGATGAAGAGTCATGTTCATTAGCAAGGGTGGAATTGGACATGCGAGACTGGTGCATTGTTTCAGATGCTTTTTTTGATTGCACTTCGAAGAGGAAGGTATTTAAGGACTTCATATAGGGTTTTTTCGGAGATGTGATCGTGGGTAACAGTTAGCAGTGCCCTCTGATTGAAACTGAAATTGGAACTATTCGCTTAAAAGCTTGTGATAGGAAATAGGTTGTATTGGGGGAGACGAGACATGTCCCAAACTTGAGAGAAAATTTTTTCTCGATGGGAAGGCTAGACAAAGAGGGTTTGTCGACTACATTTGGTAGTGGAGAGAGGTGTATAACTGCTGGTTCAGAGGTGTTAGCAATGAAAAGCGTGAGGGATCATTGTATTTGTTTAAAAACTGAGTGTGTTTCTTCTGTAGTTGACTCTCAGCCGAAATTGAGACGTATGCTGTGTGGGGTACGACCGAGATCAAGAGATTTAAGAGTTGTGGGGTGGATGCAGAGATTGCATATTTTGTGGGGGTAAATGGCCATGGTGAGAAGGATCCTATAGGAGAGCAGAAATTTGTTGCGTGAAGGATTCTTTGTGATATGACAGAAACTTGGAGTCGCTCGTGATGTTGAGAGCATTGAGATTGATATGCAGGGTGATGTCGTTGAGTATGGCTGAGTTGGTCATCGTGGGGCTATAAGTGGTGTTTTGCAGTCTGCGGATATTGTGGACGTGTCTATGGAGGCTGAGTGTAGAAGTTGCCTTGTCCTTGAGAGGTTTTGAACCATGTCCAGTGTTAGCGGAGATTGTGCGAGTTGGAGAGTTTTGTGACATGATCTGACACGGTGGAAAGAGAAAAGCGTTTCTCCGTTATTTGTGCCCTATGTGATAGATGATGGGGTACATCCTTCATGAGGCCATGAGGGGGGTATTTATGCCCTCCACGTGGTGGGGTGTAGGGTGCTTTTCATGTGAGTGAGGGGTACTCGGTCTTTCACAAGGAGTGGGAGGCTAGCAAAGGTAATGTGGGAAAAAGATACAATTGGTTTGAAGTTTTGTGCATTTGGTCCAAATGAGAGATTGTTAGGATATGTGGACCTAATACACTAGCACAAGATTTGGAGAAGGAGAAGACACGAAGCAGCAAGTGATAGAAGCACAACAACAAGCAAATGAGTAGCAGAATATATTTGACAGTTGACTATGCAGTCGACTGCCATGTTGAATTGACAGTCAACCGATGAGGAGTGCAGTCGACCGAGTTTCTCTCTAGTTTGTTTGAGTCTCATTGCAATTGACCTCAACGCTACAGATGTTATATTAACGGGTCACTGGTTTGGATTTGTTTAGGGCCAATTTGTGTTTATTTTTTAGGGTTTACTTGAGGGCTATAAATATAGATGTAAATCCTAGGGTTTAAGAAGTACATAACTGGGAGAACTTCATATACCGGGTGCCGTCAAATTAAGTAAGAAGTATTGATTATCTCTGCACATTGTTTTGTTCTTGTGTTGTGAGATTTTGCGTTTGTGGTGAAATCTTGTTATTGGTGCACCAAGGTCACTGGGCATTGTGGGCACTACACTAACAACTGTGAAAGCGTCATAAAACATAGTGAAGGTTGGCGCATGATATGTGGTCAGTTTGATGGCCTCGAAGATGCCAACAATTTGTGCGACGTACACTCGTTATGCATTGCACAGTAGCACCTCCTCGCGGAGAGCCCACTTCATACAAACTCTACCATATACACTTAGATAATATCCCACCGTATACGAGGGACAAGTGAATAGATAATATCCCACCGTATACGAGGGACAAGTGAATTGAATTCTACTGGTCTCGTGGCTTTGATCGGTATTGACTATGGGGGGTGGATGCGAAGGGTGAAGGTGGAGGTGCAGGGACGGCAGAGGACATTGTTGCCGCGACAATGTGTGGGGGTTAAACAGCTTCCCTATGAACACCTGTTCATAGTGTGCTTGTCACACATGCCGATTTAAATTGAAAAATTTAGCACCCACCTCATGTGTATCTTTATATTCTTGTTGTAGCCACCGTGTTAGTCCTACGAAGCAATAGAAATGGAAGAGTGGGTGATTGGGAGGCCGTTAAATTGAATGTTGAATGAACCCTCTCACTTTCAAAGATTGTTTCAGGATCGTTGCAGTATGGAGGGCAAGTGCAATTTGTGGTTAGCCAAATGTTGGCTCGGCGGATGCTAGTGAAGTGTGCATTGGAGGATGCTAGTGAAGAGTGGCATTGGAGGATGCTAGTGAAGAGTGCATTGGCGACAGCGCTCCAAATAAAATGTTTGACCCTACACAGGATACTTTGCACCTTCCACATTCTCGTAAGTGCCGATATGGTGGGTGAATGGCTGATCGTCAATATCGGGAAATGAGTAATGAAGATGAAAGAATGATTTGATGGTGAAGTTACCATTATTTCAAGCATTCAAACCATATCTGTTGGGTTTGACCGATCAATAAGGATATTGAGTGCAAGTTGGATTCTATCATCTTCATTAAATTGTTTATAGTGCATCAACATCCCATGATTGGCCATCTTGAGAGAGCAAGGCAGAAAATATGTGGCTTTTCACCAGGTGTGAATTTGGGTGTTCGTATGCATCCAGGTATGGAGGGGATCCACCGGTTCTTGAAAACATCGAAATTATAATCCATTACCATCCTTCAATTAGAGTTAGCAAGCACAATTGGAAGCACTTTGTGTGAAGGCCCTGTCAGATCAGAGAAGAGACAGGTTCTAGTATGACTCTTGAGATGTTGATGAGCCTGTAATCCATTTCCTTCATTTGTTGGGCCCTTACACTGTGGGGATGAGAAATTAGTTCCTGATAGAGCTTTGCAAAAAGAGTAAGATTTGTAGAATGAAAGTATCAGAAGTTTAAACCGTCCACTTTCTTTGGAATTTTCATGAAGTCCCGCTATTTAAGGAATCAATGCCAGGTGAGATTGTTGTATTCCCAAATTCCTCACCGTTTTTGTCAATAGTATTAGTCATTTGTAAGGGTAGATTACTTGCACACACGAGGTATGATGGGATTGAGGCAACTGAGAATTTGATTTGGGTCATGTGTCGCCTTGTTGTTGATGTCTTGTCCAAAAAAAAAAAATGTTCTTGACCTCCTTCACATTCTTGGCATTTTCTTGTTTTGGAAGTTTTACGTAATTTTCAGGATGAGAAACCTAAATAGAAGACCATTCTGGTAATGTTGCAATTTAGCTTAACTAGTGAGGACAAAGTTATCACATTGTATGAACTAACTTATGTCTTTGTAGAAGAATTATGAGGTAAAAAATGTTAAAAAGAAGTTTTTGAGCGGTGTACACTGAAGTTAAGCAGATTTGTGGGCTGTACACCACTGACACACGCAACCAAAAAGGAGAAAGTACAAAAGAAAAGATGAATTATGTAGCGACATTAAATGTTACCAAACTAAACTAAAATCAAACACCAAACACAAGAAATTGCTACTAATCAAGTCAAAATTTCACATAGAAGATGGCATGACAATGAGGGCAATTTAAATAAAATTTGAGCTGTGGTATAGATTGACACATTCTCAGGTTTTCTTATGATCGTGCATGTTGAAGGAGATGATATCAAGACAGGTAGAATTTCAAAAGTCAGATTGCTGAACTTGGTAGCTGGAAGAATAGTTGGATATGCATGAAGGTTTACATGGATGGAACCATGAAAAAACTCATAATTCCAAGTGTCGTAGATGTAAAAGTCCCTGCCACTAAGCTAAAACTTCGAAGTTGTAGAAGGGTTGAGGGAAATTGCACTTGTATTCTACCAAGTCAGGTTGAGTGCCCATTTTTTATGAGCCAAAGAAATGAGATAAATGCCCAACAAATTGTGGGTAGAGATCTGGACTATACGCAGTGGTTTTTTAATATATTTAAAATCCGCATTTAATTTGCGTAGCTGGTGTATTTCGAACTTGGGTTGCTCTGATACCATGTGAAAGTCCTGCCACTAGGCTAAAACTTCGAAGTTGTAGAAGGGTTGAGAGAAATTGCACTTGTATTCTAACAGTAGAAAATCAAGAAAATCAGGGAGCCAAATGGAATTGCACTGCTTATTAGAATGTTGGATTGTTCTTTATCATGTTAATCCTACACATCATACTTTTATCCCAAGTACTGATCTTGTGCAAAATTTTTGTCCTATCTTCAACCCAGTTGATGCCTGACTTGTTCATAAAACTAAGAATGTAAGGTGAAATGTATGCTCTCCTCTCCACGTCTCTTCATTTTTTATTTTCCTCAGGGAGAGGTTTGATTAGGAGAGCAAGGAAGCTCCTTTTTATGGTCCTCCTTTTTCTTCGTATTTGAGGAAGTTATGTCTTTTTCTTGGCAGTTGATTTCTTTAACCTAGACGATTAGAGGAATTTGAAGCACATGGATCTGATGTTAACTGCTTAAATATTGGGAAGAAATCATGCAGAATTTTCATTACTGGTGGTGAAGATCGTGTGGTGAATCTTTGGGCAATTGGAAAACCAACTTCCTTATTGGTTAGTCAAAACTTAAATTGTTTTGTTTCTGAGCTTCACATACATGTCACTTCTAGTTTCTACATCTGGCTCTCTTATTGAACCTGAGGACATAATTACTTAATTTTCATTCCAAATAAAGCCCCACTTGGATGTTTATTTCTATCTGCAATGTCGTGCATTCATTGTTACTGCATTGCATCGCTACATTTTCTGTTTCGTTTTCAAGTACATTTGAACTGCGATATTTTTACACTCTTTTCTTTGTCCTTCGCTTATTGTATTCTCGATATTCTACTATTTCCTAGAGATCTTTTCTCTATGGAGGCCTCTGTTTTCTTGGCAATGGCAAGAAAGGCAATTTGTTTTCTGCCATAATGTTTATAAAGGAATACGAATATCCATTCTATATAAAGACATGTTTCCCTTTCAAATATAGTTTACAGTACTATCAATTAAGAAGTGCATGTCCACACATTTTGGGGGCCCGAC
Organism: Hemerocallis citrina; assembly: GCA_017893485.1. NCBI lineage: Eukaryota > Viridiplantae > Streptophyta > Magnoliopsida > Asparagales > Asphodelaceae > Hemerocallis > Hemerocallis citrina. The sequence goes on along the minus strand of JACEHZ010000556.1, from coordinate 634,450 downwards.
TTGCACAATCTTATCTGTATACATTGTTTTTGTAAAAAATTGTATGAATTGTTATCTAATTGCCTTATTATATGATTATTATAACTTATTCCCATCTCTGGCATTCTAAGTGTAAACTGTAAAGGATGTTGAATATGAAATAAGGGTTTATGCTTAAGGCGGCTATTGTTTTGCTTGAGGCATTATACCCTAGATATTCGTGATACCTAGCATACTGCTCCCAGGCAGTATATATAGCCAATACCGACTTGATGGACTTATGGGCTAAACAAGGTTCGTCTAATAAGTCCACGATTCTGACATTCATGATCGGATCATCCGTATACACACTTGTCCTATATCCTATAGAACATAATAATATAATTATGTTGGAATATATATGTATGAAGCCTATAACCTCAACATAAACTAAAATCCCATTTTGGTACTTGTTTGTCGCATTTGGTCTATGTATGTTTAAAGAATATGTATAAACTAATGTACAGTGCCCTTTTTTGTTATAGGACTAGGTGTAAATTAAATTTATTTTCTTCACTGGGAATCCACATACAAAAATAATAAATCAAGTTGAGTCATTATTTTACAATTAATTGTTATCATCTATAACTGCAATCTACAAACTCATTACACTCTCACATCTTTTCTTTGTAATAAAACATGCATGCATGGATGTAACCTGCTCTAGTTCTTCCTGAGTAATGATCTTGTAGATTCTGTCGAATTCATTCAGAGTCCTAGAATTGTGTAGGTGTGAAACGTCTCTTGCGTTAATTAGAAATATGTGATGCTCTTTATTAAAGAGAGGATGACGAACATGATGTACACACATCAAACTACCAAAATCCATTATAAACACCGCATAAACTTCATAGAACACGTTAAAAGAGAAAAATCACAAAAAAAGAATCTGAAAGTAAAACAAGAAAAATCTCAGCGAAGAACTCCCAAGCTGAGAGAACTTTAGAACTTTATTTGCTTCTGAAGATCAAAGCATACAGTGGGACTTGCTAAATTCTCTATTGATGTCAAGTTGCTCTAAAAGACAAAAACATTAAAATTTGCTCAAAATGACAAAATACTACCTTTTGCACTCATTGTCATGTATTTGTAGTAATTATGTTGATTAATTTCAGAAACTCCTTTTTATTGTCTTACTATTGTTTCAAAATGTTTTTTTTCAAGCCCTTTTTTGCCCTTAATTCTATGTCAACAACACTTTCCAATGTACAGCTGCTACTGTACAATTATGGAATTCCGTTCATCTTCTGGCTGAGAATTATGCTTTATTTTTTTATTAATACTTATTGAACAAGGCCTAGCCACACACCCACATACTCACCCCATAATTGGGGAATTGTGCAAGCAGGGGTTTGAAACCCCGACCTCTTGTTGCTCACTAGTGAAGAGGCTTACCACTAGGGCACTAAGACACTTGCAAGAGTTATACTTGATGTTTGTTCTATTTGTATGGGTAAGTGTTTGGTGTTGTACTCATCTAGGAAAGATAAAACTAATTAAAACTATATGAAAAAGAATCATATAGTTTACAACATAAACACAATTAGAAATCTAGTGATTAGCTTAAAACCCATATGACTCTGAAGAGAAAACTCCTACTGGTAGTTTGTCAAAATTAACCATATATCCACCTCTGTGCCATGTGGGACTTTGTTGGCTCGTTGTATTTGTCTTCTTCATTCCTTCTCTTACATATGGACCATTTCAAGCGAGCTTTAACACCTTAAAGTCTTCGCCTCTTGAAGCCACTTTGCTACCTCCAACCTTTTGACCAACGCTGACTCTAAGAACCCTTAGACTTGACAATGATTACTCTTCTTATCTACTTGTGACTACCTTTGAATTTTGCACTTGAATATAAATCCATGAACATGTTGACCTTGCCAAAAATTCTTCATTATGTGCGTTATACCATTTATTATGACAAAGGTCCACTAGTTTGGCCCATTAACATTTACGGGTATCATGCATATTTTGCATCTTTTTGACTTGGCACTACCTCTCCAACCGTTCAACTTGATGATTCCTCTTCTTATCACCACCTTTGAATTATGAACCCTTAGTTTTATTACCTTCTATAATGACAGAGCCCCACTAATTTCGCCCTTGAACCTTCATGCTCACTACATAGCATGGACACTTCTATCATCAAGTTCTACGGTGTCTTAATGAGTCACACACCTATATAATGTGTTAGACACCTATGGAGCTACATTTCATGGACACTCATTGGACGCATGTTAGGCACTTCTCATACAACAAACATCGATAACTACAACCACCACCACCTTTTTAAATCCCTAGCAATAGCTTCAACCCACGTTTGTTTGGGTCTACCCCAAATCCTTTTTGCTCAATGTTTAACATCCGCCTTGATCTCCTCGTCATGATGAATGATCGATCCTGATAACAAGCTTCTGTCACATGTCCTATATTATGTGACACTTTGACACTATTTAGACATTTCTCTATAATTCTTTACATCAATCAACAATTTTTGCACAGTCCTTCACATATCTTGTGCTGGTTAACTTTTATTCTTGCGTAGTCAATATGAATTTTCTCCAATTTTGTGATGAGTTGAATTACTTTTCTATAAACCATATATAATGAAACCTCTCTATAGTGATACTCTATATAGGAATAACCTCAATGTAGTCATAAAAAATTCTAGTCTCAACTTGGGCGAGTTATAAATAAGAATTAACTCCACATTGAAATAAGTTATAAATTTTCGAGGTCCCGTCTTAAGGAACTTGCCTCCACGCAGTAATAATTATCTATATATTGCAAAAAATATATATGCAATGTTACATTAAAGATTTAAGATGAAATAAAATATTTACCAAAAGTTGTTTGGGATAATGATTTATTCTTTAGAGTTGTGACCACATCTATGAACTTGGAGGTATGTAATAACTCGTAAGTATGGACACCTTCTTGTTGATGATTGCATGGGTTGTGTTAGACAATGTATTTATAGAATTTACATTGAGAAAAAAACATTATAAGAGAATGTAAAATTTTAGACTTTTTAGATTACTTTGCATATTCCCAACACTACATAGATACATGTACTAGTTTTTTGAAATTGTGTCCATCGCTTTACCAATGTCTATACTTTGGATTTGACATGCTCCTTCAAATAATTATTGATGTAGTGCATACTTTACCTTTATACCACTTGCACCAAGGATAACTAAGTCAAAACAATCATTTTTGTAACTACACATCTATTAAGTTATAACCTCCTCATAGTAATAAAATTAGTTTGGTTCCAACATTATGACTATAGAGAGACTTTACTATATCTTTTATTTTAATTGTGGAGTTTAAAATTATATTTTTGGATTTAATTTACATTTATTTATGCTTAATTATGAATTTAAGGTACATAACAGTATTATAGAATATTATTGTAACACCCCGTACTTAAGAGTATATATATATAGTATTATATTGGAATAAATATAATAATATATATAGAGCAATGCTCCGTTGCAAACGCAAATATTGTGAAAACGCATGAAAACCACCTAGGCTGTTGTTCCCAACAACGGCCTTGGTTATAAACATAAGCCGTTGTTGGATTCCAACAACGGCTGATGTTATAACCTAGGCCGTTGTTGGGAAAAACGGCTTCAGTGGTTTGCAATGGAGCATTGCTCACACATATATATATATATATATATATATATATATAAATTAAATATATTAGAGTGGTAGTTGGGCCTATAGGTTGGTTATGGGCTTGGGTGCATAGAGATTTGGGCCATGATTTATGGGATGAGAAGAGGTTGGCCGCATTGGTGGGGCCCGTGTTTCTTCTTGCTGACGTGGAAGAAGAGGGGGCCGGGCTGCTGTTATGTGTGGTGTGTGCATGTGCTTTGCACGTGCACGTGTGTGTGATGGGGGGTATAAGTCCCACATCGGTGGTAGATGTAGAATTAATAAAGTCTAAATATAATAGCCTATGATCTTAAGGTATCTACAAGCTATAGCATCTTTTGTGAGGCATGCCTGTGGTGGGCAGTTGTTAGAATTTGTTTTGTTCGCGTGTGTGCGCACGCGTAGCCGCGTGCGCAACTGAACGGAGCTCGGGGCGTTACAGTTATACCTGTGTTCATCTAGATTATGCTAAATTAGAATTGTGGAGAGAGACTTTGGAAGCTAGAGGCTTTAAAATAAGCAGAACTAAAACAGAGTATATGGAGTGTAATTTTAGTGATATTCGGAACACAACTGAGAAAGTAGTGAAGCTTGATGGTCAAGAGATACTTAAGAGAGATCATTTCTGATATTTAGGCTCGATTATACCAAGAGATGGGGAGATTTGTGAAGATGTTATACATCGGATCCAAGCAAGGTGGCTTAAGTGGAGAAGTGTGAGTGGTGTTTTGTGTGACAAATATATATCTGTGAAGTTGAAAATTTTTTATAGGACGGCTGTTAGACCATTAATAATGTATGGAGCAGAGTGTTGGGCAACAAAGAAACATGTCAAAAAAATGAGTGTAGCGGTGATGAGGATGCTAAGATGGATGTGTGGTAAACCAGGAAGGATAGAATTAGGAACGAGCATATACGAGACATGCTAAAGGTAGCTCCTATCCAAGATAAGTTAAGAGAGAATCGCTTCAGGTGGTTTGGACATATCACACGTAGATCTAGTAGTTCCCCCGTTAGAAAGAGTGATTTGATAAGTATTGAGGATAGAGTTAGGGGTAGGGGAAGACCTAAACTTATTTGGTAGAAACGGTGAGAAAAGATATGATAGTTTGTGATTGTGCTAAACCGAGCAGAATGGAAAACCAGGTTCATGTAGCCGACCCCAACTAGTTGGGAAAAAGATTTTGTATATCTGTGTTCATCTGTCATAAATTTTATAAATTTTCTGTACCCCTTCTCGTGTCCTTGTCCCTGTAAGTATCAGTGTCCATGCTTCCTAGGTCATCTATCATGGGCAATTTTGCAATATATAGCCCATATGAACGAAAAGGGAAACCCTTATTGTGTTAGGAATTTGGCGCAGCAAAGTTGGAGCTTTAGGAGTGAGAAGCGACGACCGACAAGAGATCAAACCAAGTACACAAAACTCACAATGTTGTCATGGTTTGGGCGAACCCTAATCCGAGAGAAAAATAAGAGAGACAGAGAAGATTACAAGAGTTATAAACTCTCTCACCAAGAACAGATCTATCTCTCAAGCCTCACTAGAAGATAATCTGTTGTTTACCATAATGAACTCTCAATGAAGTACTTTCTCTTTTGCACTTATCTCCCAAAGGAGGCTTTACAATTATATATATAGAGAGTTCTTTTGCCCTGGGTTTATAGTCTTGTTACAATAGCCGTCCGATATATCCTGAAGAGAGAGACACATGATAAGAACTGTACGATCCAACTTGGAGAGGAAGTTTGGCCCGAAAGATTCCCCAAGAATCAGCTCATCAAGTTGTTTGCCGCCGCACGGCAGTCGACCGCAATTGCTCATCTCAAAACAGAGAGCTAGGACGGTCGACAGCCATATTGCGCAGTCGAGCGTCAATTCCTTTTACGTGCTGCTGCTGCTGAAACTTTTTCTTCCATCGACGTGTCGACCGCGTCTCGCTTTATCATCTTCTTTTCATCGAACACATAGTATGCAAGACACAATCCCAACATATTGTTCTGTTGGGTCCTTATTTATTTAACCAATTCTTTATTTCTTTATATATTCTATGTAGGGCTATTCCTTTCATATATATATATATATATTCACAGAAAAAATGTACATAAAGAGAGACAAGCTGGAAGCTACAAGTGAGCTGACTCAATAAATCCTCCTTTGATTTTGTTTGACTTTGTTTTTGTGTGCTTGGGTGTGTGTCCTCTTGCCTTTTATTTCTAGCTCTATAGGTTACTATTTTGACATAAATTCTGGTGGTATTCTGAACATGGTTCTCTTTCTCTACTGTACTTTGGCATAAATTCTGGTGTATTGTAAATTCTGGGGGGTCCATATTTATTTTACCCCCCCCCCCCCCCCCTCAAAAAAAAAAAAAAAAACAAAAATTCATTTTCTATTTCTATAACTATATATAATGTCGGAACTGTAGCATTCGTTAAATTTCTTAAAGCAGGCCTTTAATGACAATGCAATTTCTTCATTTGCAGAGTCTGTCTGGTCACACGAGTTCTGTTCAGTCAGTGACTTTCGATTCAGCTGAGGTATTGGTGCTTGCGGGATCTTCTAATGGCACAATCAAGCTCTGGGATCTAGAAGAGGCAAAGCGTGAGTTCTGTTATTTTGTATAATAATTTTTCGGTAAACTATTTTTAGACTTCTGGAAAATTTTCTCTTTAGTGCATAATCCTGTTATAGAATTTCAAAATCACAGAAATTTCGTTAATGATCATTATTTCAAATCCTAAAAATCTTTTTGTGGATTCTGCTGGAAAATATAAGTACATGGTTAAGGAGACAATTGGAAGTCTAAATGCCTACTTTTTAAGTGTTATGGAAAAGCAGAAAAAATGAAAGAAAACAGAGTGTTGGTATAGTATATAATTATACATTATCAACCGAGACCAGAGAAAGCTTACTATTAAGTACCAAATTAGGGTTTGAGGTGCCACTCAGAGAGTCCGGCATTTCGCTTGACATGATCTTTTCTCTCTTTAATTCTAACTTACTCCAGTGTGCCTGAGCACATACTGAACCACCTGTACTTTTTAAATTGTCTTTTGAGGCAACTTCTTAAATTCTACATGGATGTCTCCCCCTTATGATCCGTCTTCTATAGGCAATCAATCGATTCCCAAATACAAGGCACAACAAGTAGATATATAATGAACTGGATCCTATTAGCTTTGATATGCCTTTTAACATGATGGGAATGAAGTACTCAAAACGTCTAATTGTTGTTGAAGGGTAGTTGTGCGCACAATTACTGGACACAGATCCAATTCCACAGCTGTTGAGTTCCATCCATTTGGTGAATTTTTTGCATCTGGTTCCTTGGATACTGATCTCAAGATTTGGGATATTAGAAAGAAAGGTTGCATTCATACATACAAGGGTCATACACGGGGAATCAGAACTATTAAATTTAGTCCAGATGGCCGTTGGGTTGTTACTGGTGGAGAAGATCATGTTGTAAAGGTAAAATCTTGTTTTTGCCACCTGTCTCATGCTTACTATATTTCTTTCATGATAAATAACTGTTTTTGGATTTTATAGGTATGGGATCTGACGGCAGGAAAACTTCTACACGATTTTAAGTTCCATAATGGAATAATTCGGTGCATAGATTTTCACCCACAAGAGTTTCTTCTCGCAACAGGTGTTCTCATTAATCTAGTGATATATAAATTTTCAATCCGCATTTTATATGGTTGCCTTTTTTAATTTAAAAGGATCTTTCTTTCTTTCTTTTTATTTTTTCCCATAGTTCACTACAGCACTCGTCACAATCTTTATTGTGAATTCTTAATTCTCATGTTTTGCATCTAAAGGAATTGAAACTGGATTACAGTTTTTCAGTCTATTCCCCGCGCCCCCCCCCCCCCCCCCCCCCCCCCCCCCCCCCCCCCCTCTCAAGTATGCATTAGCAGGAAGATGATACATGCAGTGTAAAATATTAGCATTCTACCTAATACTTTTACCTGAGTAGAGAGTGTTTTTTCTGGGAACTTAACTCTCTTTCTTATGTAAACGATGAAACTAATGTCCCCACTTTTTCTTTTTTATGTGCTATTTGTGCATATGGAAGAAGATGCATGCAGTTTCTTCCTACCATTATTAGCAGATTCCATTTATATCTGATTAAAGTGTGAATCCATTGATATCTTCTTGTTGTTCCAACAAGGCGTTTTGCAATTGTATTTATCATCCTCCTCAAGTGCTTCCTGAGCTATTTACATTGTGCCTTATGTTTTCTAACAACTAGCTGATGAAATTTCAGGCTCGGCTGATCGAACTGTAAATTTCTGGGACTTGGAAACATTTGAACTAATTGGTTCAGCTGGACCCGAGGTATCTCAAATTTTCTCATCTGATTTAAGATGTGATTTATGAAAGTTGTGAATGTTCAAAATGAAAGTCGATTCACTGAAAGTGAACTATTTTTATAGCAAATAAGAAGAGATCCCGTGCCGAGCTCAGTTAGAGGTAGTCAGATATCTTTTTTAGCTGTGAGTGCAAGTCAGATATCTTTTTGAGCGGTGATAACGGGTATGGTACAGGGTATCAAGACTCACTATCAAGTTTTGTATCAGATGTTTGATTTTGTACCCGGTATGGATTTCTCGGAAATATTGGCTGTGTACATTCTGTGTCTTGGGATTTTTGGTATCGGCTTCTTAAAGGATTTAAAAATTAGTTGAAACTTATGAAAAACAAAGAAATAATCGACTCTTAAAACAAACAGTTAATGTATAATATTTTTGAATTATAAGAATAGTGTGTAACAATATTTTGTGTTTATTATTCATTTTCATGTACAAAAGTATCTCATCTTGTAAATATTGTAAGCCGTAATTATTAAATTATAATACTCTATACTAGGAAAGTTTAAAATTTTAAACTACAAAAGATATACAATAAAAATAGGGTAGAAGGCAAAAAAAAAAAAAAAAAACAGTACTTTTAAAAAAAAAGTTATAAACCCTCTACCTTTAAATTTGAATTAATTCACCCACTACAAAAGATATACAATAAAAATAGGGTAGAAGGCAAAAAAAAAACAAACAATACTTTTAAAAAAAAAGTTATAAACCCTGTACCTTTAAATTTGAATTAATTCACCCACTGCCATTAGTTGTTAAATTTCTGTGGTGAAAAAACCATGTTATCATGAGCTTGAATAGAAGATGAGGAAAAGTGATGTAAACTTAACCGTAAGTAGAGAATTTTCATGAATATTAAAAGATTAAGTTTACCAACATGTAATGTGGATCAAGTTAGAAATTAAAACAGTTAATCGGTTCGATAGATTTTCAAGAATTGAATTAAGTTTAACAAGCCCTATTAACGATTCAGTTCTAACAATCAATAATTATATACCTAAGCGTTCTTAGCAAGTAAAAGATGTAATAATGATTTGTACTCTAATTGGCAAGTAGAGGCACACACTTTCAATATTTGTGAACGACAGATAAATCAAATAATATTATAGAGATGATAAAGCAGCAACACAAATATTTGAGAAGAGAAAAGAGTATACCGAGGTTGTAGGTTGTGTGTAATTGCGGAAGAGGAGTAGTGAGGTTGCGGGCTGCGACTGCAGGCATCCGGGGGGGGGGGAGCAGATGCAGGTAGCAGGGGAACGGTGGGAGGTCGTCGGGGTCAGGGTTGTTGGCGGGGTCGAAGGTGGGTCGGGTGGACGGTGACGACGATGAAGGGAGGCGTCGACGGTGGGGGGGGGGACTTTTGGGTCGACGAAGGAAAAGGCGAAGAGGGAAGGGGTGGCTGTCGAGGGTTGCTGGCGGTGGGGCGGCGGAGGTTGCAGGTGGTGGTTGTGGTGGCGTCGATGTTGGAGGCTGAAGAGAGGCGGCGTGGCGAGTGATGGGTTCGGAGGTCGAGGCTGTCGAGCGTGGAAGGGAGGGCGACGCGGGGTTGGTTTTCGGGATAAGAGAGGGAGGGCGACGCGGGGTTGGTTTTCGGGATAAGAGAACAGGAAGAGGAAGAAGAAGAAGAAGAATAGTTAATTAGGGTTTGGATTTGAGTTTGATTTGGGGATTAGGGTTTAGGAATTGAAGTGGATTGGGGGATTTGGGTGTAGTTTTAGAATTTATCACAAACTCTAATACTTTATTAGGATTTCTCACAAACCCTAATAATTGTCTCAATTGTCTTCACACAAAAGGAGGGATGAAGAGCAACAACTCAACACAATAATTTTTTTAATTAAGAATAGCATAACTTCTCATTATTCTCAAGGCCTATGTATAGGCTCAAAACAAATCCAAAACAAATCTCAAACAAATCTAAAACAAATTTCTCAAATCTAAAACAAATCTCTCAAATAAACTACATATGGCTAAATCTCAAAATAAAAATAAAACAGAACCGATGTCCTCATTAAAAAGGCTATACGATGAATATAAAATGAAAGGAATGAGTAGCGTGGTCTCTTTACAAAGGAATTTAAGCAGGAAAAAAAGAAAAAAATGGAGTCGGGGGGAGTTGACTCAAATTTAACAGTACGGGCTTTATAAATATATACTATGCATACAACTTGAATATCTTCCCATTGCATGTAATTGATCGTGATACCTTGTTCGATTCCACTCTCTTATAGGTACTCATTGGCGATAGATTGATAATACTTTCTATAGGCTTTAGTTGCAACTTAATTTTGTTTTGGTCTTCCTTCCGTGTTTACTTAAAGTATCGTCTAATAGCGAGTTTTTTTGGCAAATATTGTATTGATAGATAAAAAAGGGCAACAAACTCAAGAGTCCCATTTAGTTCTCAGCCGTAATTTGATACTATGGTGTGATAGAAGCACAATTTGTTTTCAATCCGAAAGTCATTTAAAACTTAGAGAGATCTTCAAAATTTGAAGGCTTGATTTGTTTTCTTTTGTTATTGTGGAAGATATACAACATGATAATATATATACACTGCTTTTTCGTGATATTTTTTTAGTTATCTCCCTCTATGTTGCGGATTGATGTGTTACCGCTGAAGGGTAAAAAATTGCCCTACAAGTTTGTCCTCAATCACGATTTTAAAGACCACTCGATAGACCACTCCATACGTGCAAAGCGTGGAGAACTGTTGCACCTTAGACTTGTCGCGAGCCAACTGGGGATATTCTAATATCTACACCAACAAATATGGAATATTCGCTCCCTCAAACAGAAAGCAGTTTGGCGTGCAAGGTGTTCGCCTGCATTTCTGCGAAGTAATTTCCTTCAAGTGGTCGCCAGCGCACGGTGACCCGATCGCATGACCTGGAGAACGCTCGAGCACTCCCCTGACTGGTTCCCAACCTCTTATTACATGGTGACTGATGAGAAATATCTCCTAGCATCCTAAATTTTAAGGGACGTGGCACCTGCAAGATATCACCATGGCAAACTGTAGCTCTCAAGTTGCCTCCGACTGTAGAACCCATCCTTCAACGAAGAAAAAGTTGAAGATTGAACCGTTAGGCTAACTAAATACTCAAAATAACCTGAATCGCAAACCCAAGGTCCTCATCAACCTCGTCAAGATAGTTATTCTCTATCCCTAAGGCCCCACCACACATTAGTGTCCTATCTCAGACGACTTTATTTTGGAGCCAACCAACTATCGGTGGTAGCCAACTATCAGTGATAGTAAGATGGCATTTGGCTAGTGGGGCAGTGGCCACAACCTCAGGACTTCCTGGGGAAGCGTAGACAGTGATTGGTCGCCAGTAATTCGTGGAATATTCCCATGTCATCTTTGTTCCTAGTCCCCATAACATCATAGTGGATGACCCCCTAGAACCGTCATTTTGAGTAGAGTCCCATTTTACAACAGTCAACCTGGCCTCATAGCCACTGAGTTCGTCCTACACTGGTCGCATTGCCGTATTTTTGGGTGATTCCTTCTCATTAAACATGGAGGTGATCTCTTTACAATCATCGAACATACATGTGATTCCCTCACCATCACTAAACATTTGAACAAATTGGGTGATACCCGTACCATCAAGGTGTAAGGATTATAATGAGACACTGAGTTATGCGACCGCTGGTCACCACGGTCAACCAAGTAAGTAGACCACACCAAGCACACAAAAGCACACAAAATTTATCTCGGTTTGGTGAACCGAATCCACGGAGAAATAACCGAGATATTATTCATTAGAGAATATAGAATAGTTATAATCACTCTCACCAAGAACCGATCTATCTCTCAAGCCTCACTAGAAGTTACTCTGCTGTTTACAATATATACCTTTCAGTGGAGGCCATTACATTGTTTTATAGAGATCTAAAGAAATTTTAGGTTTATAGTCTTGATCCTACACTGTCCGATGTACCCTCACGATATGAGCCTTACGATCTTACTTGGAGAAGAAACTATGTTAAAACAGTTTCACCAAGACCATGCCCAAATAGCTGTTTCCGCTGCTTGTGGTCGACTGCTCAAAAGAGCAGTTTACTGCACATGAAGTCGAGCTCCACTCTACTTGGTTCTAGTCGACTGCAATAATAGTAGTCAACTGTCACCCCCTTCTCAAACAATAACTCTTTCTCTGCTCCGTCTTCGCTCCGAACCTCTTCTCGCTTTGCTCTTGTCACGCCCCGCTTTCCGGAATACAGAAACACAGGCACATGACTGAGGCCCAGCGAATGATATAAGTACGCCAACTCATATCATCCATAAGCTGTACCAGTCTTGACTCAACAATATAAGAAAAATTAATCACAACCACGCAGGAAACATGATCACATAAACGAGAATTAAATTAAATAACCAAATCTGGAATATAAGGACTTACCAAATATTTCGAGGAACTCCTGCTCCAATCGTAGAAGAACTGCTCACCAATGCCTTCTGAAAATTCTCCTTGATCACCTGTACTTGTTTATCTAAAAAGAAAGAATAATTTGTCTTTAGAGTAAGTCGTGGACATGCAAGTGGAGAAACAGTGAAACAATGGAAATAGTGGCATAGCAATGAATTCAAATAAACGATGCAGTCGATGGTGTTGAACAGTGTAAAAGAGATAACAGTATAATATGCATCAAGTACGATTCACCACGATAACGATAAACAATACCAATAATGGCAATAATAATGATAACACTGTTCATTGAGATAACAATATGCAATGATAATGTGATGGGGCCTTAAGTCTATTATTCATTCTTTTATCCTAGCTAATGCACGTACTACTGCATCCCATACTACAGGTTCCATGCATACATTCAATTTCGTTTAGACCAAGGTGGTAGATTCTATAGATCATGTACCCGGGAACATTATTCAATAATGACCGATGATCGAATCAATCGAGATACTGAAGTCAGTAATCTGCAATTAATCGATAACCGATATGACCAATAGACCGATAGACCGATAGACCGATAATTAGGGAAACACGGGCCCCTCTTCCGAGTACAATCACTATGTCATCAACTACCCTAATCAACCCTTAACCCCGGCTTGCTTTACTTTCTTTTTACTCAATTATCATACAATAATGCAATTAATAAGGGACGCTAGAGAAGGTGACAAAATAACCCTAAGATCATGCAATATACTATATACAATTAAATACACTAAATATAACATTATAAACACAATTGTACATTATAAATCATAGAATCCCAATTCTGGACAGCAGTAGGTTGCTGTACCAAAATCAGTATTCCCATTGCTACAGGGCAGCAAATGTGGATCCGTCAGGTGGTCTAGAAACTAGACTCCCGCCCGGTTCTAACGCATACTTAAAGTCTATATTCCGACGACGGTAGCTAAGTGAAATTCGGTGTTCTTTATAGGTTTTAGTTTCTGGCTGGGTGTAGTTGTTGTCTAATTTTAATTATAAAGGCAGTAAATAAATATTATAAAAATCAGTAAAAATACTTTTTAACACCCTAAACATGTTATTTTCAAATCTGGAATTTATCTTGGCTATATATGATTAATAGTTCACTTAATTCATTAGCCTAAGTTGTTATGTACGTGAATCTGAAATTACAGCGCAGCTGTGGTAAAAGGTTCATAACTGGAGCAGTATAACTCCGAATTCGAAAGTTTTGGTGTCTATCGACATCTAGACAGATAGGGCTACGATTTACTTTCAGGGAGTTTTTGATTTTAATGAAGTGTTCTAGGTCTAAATAGCATGTTAAGGTTCAGATTAGCGTAATTTTCTGAATAGTCTATATGCCCATTTTAAGTAAAATGGTAAAAATAAAATTTAATAATAGTAAATTGGAGTTTAATTAATCTTAATCGCAGCGAATCAACCTTAGGTGAACATGGTATTAATATAGGTGATGTCTAACATTTTAATAATTACAATTCAACAATTTAGCAATAACAATCACATTAACAATCAACTAATTTTTCTACAATCTACTATAGCTATTGTCATTTAATTTCATGATATGAAAGGTGTACAATTCCCTATTTTTATAATCAATAACTATAACTATATGGTGTATGAACATCTCTATACATTAGAGGCAAAAAGATGGCACGATGTCGAGACTACCACTTGGATTCGCTCGTGTAAATCTGTGGCATCTCGACGATGGATACAATAACAATTTACAATTTTTAAATAAGATCCACTTGCGGAATTTCAACAATAATTATCGAATATGATACAAAAAAACATTCGATAGAAATGACTTGCCTTTTAGGACGAAGAATCCGAACACGAACCAATACGGGATGTAAATCCCGAGAGATGAGGCACTAGTACGGACGCGTGCACGTACGGGACACGTACAAGCACCCACACAATGTTGGATCCGGAGCGGATCTTGATGGAAGATCAAGATCAGGACGATCGGGTGGCTGGATCTGCTTAGATCTGCACTGAGGATCACGATCGGGTGGACGGCCGAGATCTGATCTAGCTGAAAAGATCAGATCTGATCAAAATCAGATCTTGATCAAATCGACGGCTGAGATTGAATCCTGGCTCCTTCCTTCTTTTACTGAAACAGAGAGCGGGAGAGGGAGTAGCGCCGGCGGGGCGCGATGCAGGGGAGTCTCAGGCGACGGTCGTCGGCGGGTGGCGGACTGATGTGAGGGGATCGATTCGGCAGACGGCGGCATAGGGAGACAGGACGTCGGGGTGCAGCGTCGCGATGTTGCTGCTGCGGCGCGACGAGAGGAAGGAGGAGCACAGCTGCTGCTGTGCTGGGGCGTTGCGGCGTGAAGCGCAGGAACGGCACAGGCGGCAAGGTGGCGGCCGGGGGTGCTGCATCGGGTCATGGCTGTTGCGATTGGCTGCAGCGGTCACGACGGGGGTTGCGCGTCGGCTGTCGTCGAGAGGATGCTTCGCTGGCGTGTGGGCTGGCGTTGACTGTGGCGAAGGGCGGCGATGGTGAAGTTCGCAGTGGATGGAGGAGACGAAGGGGGGACGAAGGCGACGGCGGGACTGCTCTGTTCGTGGGTTCGAACAGAGGGTGAGAGCGGGAGTGGGCGTTGGGGTTCGGCGGCGTCTGGCGACGCAGCGGAGAGGTAGAGGCGGTCGAGGGGGGTGTGCTAGAGGCGGCGAAGTGATGGGGATCTGGAGGTGGTAATGGCGATGGGTAATGGCGTCGATGATGGTGAAAATGGGTTCGGGAGTGCTTGGGTGATGGAGGAGGCGAAGTCGTCGATGGAGGATGACGATGGTGCTCTGTGGGGACGGTGATGGCGAGGCGGATGGAGATGGAGATGGCGAAGGTTTTGTTGGGTTCAAGGTGGGTGAGCGGGAGGAAGAGAAGACGAGGTGTTTGGTTTTTTTTTTAATTTCCTTTGTTTTGTTTGTTTTTGTTTTGTTGGGTTTGTTTTAATCAGAGGAGAGGGAGAGGGAGAGAGAGAGAGTACGGGAGGGGAGAGATATTAGGGGAGGTTACAAGATAGTGGGAGAGATTAGAGGGCCAATTATTAGGGATTTAGTTACTCAATCATTGGTAGTTACTGATTTTGGAGAGTGAGGGGAGTGATTAGGGGAATTGATAGATTAGTCCGTTAGGGAGAGATTGGGGGGTAGTATGGGTTAGTGGGTTTGGGTGAGAGATCCATTAAGAGATGGGTATTGGGCTATGGGTACAAAGTGAGTCAAATGAGGTCAATTCACAACCCAAGGAGAGACAAGTACTCTAAAATTAATCCAAATCAAGACATACAAGGAGTGGATTTTTAATGAGCAATTGAGATGAGGAAGAATTGATAAATAACATTCGACCAAATATTATTTAACACAAAATGGGGCAAATAAATGAATTTAAATTACAATCGAGATTACAATTGGAAATAAAAAATAGAAATAGGAAAAATGAAAACGGGAGTTACAGCTCTGTTCTCTTGACATCAAACCTAGTATGCAAGACGTAAACCCAACACTAGGATATGGATTATTTCCAACACCCTACCATTACATATAGAGCTCGGTCGATCGACCAATGCTCAAAGTCCAAAGCTAAAGGACCGAAATCCTACCACTCATATACAGGGGGAGGTCTCCCTTAAATTGATTTATATATCAAAACATCCAAATAGTCCAATTGACAAGTCTGCCACTAAAGTGGCCAGTGGTCTCCATCTCCGACCACTTCTTCGATACCAAAACCAAATAAACTTTGTGCCACCACCAAAGTAGGGGTCTTGGTAACATCGTTGATCTCCCAACCACATACCACATATTCTGACCCCACGATCTATGGGGATAAGTAAAAGATTGAACCATCAGTTCCTCGGGGAACTAGCATCACCAAACAGTCAACAATGGAAACCCATACTGACAAGGCAAATGAGCTATAGGCCCCTCTCAGGAGAGGTCATAAAGCATATTAAACCATAGGCTGCTCTCGGAAGAGATCTCAAAGCATATTACACCATAGACTCCTCCTGAGAGTGGTCAACACATATATAAGGAAGAAAGTCCCTTTCCAGAATGGTTGATTGGACTAAAAAGTTTCCCCTCCTAACATAACAGTAATGCTCCTATCCAGCAGAAAATAAAACTGTGAACGACTTAATAATTATAAACAATGATCTACCCTTAAGTTGCATGTGCTCGGGCTCTCACGTAACCTCTAATATAGAGTGCTCTCAGCTCACGTGAAGCTTATTAGGGGCCCCATATGTTGGATTATTCTTAATAAGAACACCGAGACCCCTTAATAAGGGCAGCCAATGCATCAGTTTGTAAACTCCCCATCACCGAATCAATATATAGATATCTGAAGTTCTGTAAATCGGTAGTCCAGTGAGATGTGTAGATGTAGATGTAGTTAATAGTTACTCGATGCATCAAACCTCCCTAAAAATAAACTTTCTAACAGGGGAAAGTCTATTGGTACACACAGTTTGCCCCAAGTGATCTCCAAACAACTGAAACCCGAGCTGCGACATTTTGGACCAGTTGTCACATCATGAACAAAAAATGGGTGTAGACAAGTACTGAAGGTGCAAAATTTTTGCCCTGTACTCTACAACATGGGAATTCATTTTTGTAGGTCCCTGATCATGCTAGTATATGTGCTGTTAATCCAGCAATTTTTGTTTCCTCTGTTGGAGACAGTGTAAACTTTGCTTTATTTGCTACACTGATATGATATGGATGACGACTATTTCTAAATACTTTGGTTTAAACTTGTTTTAAGCTCTTCTTATCCTCTGTTTTCCACTTTCATTTTAAGGGGTTTTAAGTACTTAGAACACTATCTGCTATGCTATACCCTATACTGACATAGATTTAGTCTTGTTTGAGTTTATAATAGCAAATTAAATTGAATTCCTGGTTTTCTTTCAGGCTACAGGTGTGCGCTCTACGGTCTTTCACCCTGATGGAAGAACTCTATTTTGTGGGTTGGATGAAACATTAAAGGTGCAATGTTTTCTGAAAATTTATGATCTGAGATGAATACAGAATATATTGTTGCTCATTATTTATGGTCTTAAATGCTAGGTTTTCTCTTGGGAGCCTATAAGATGTCACGATATTGTAGATATGGGATGGTCCACTTTGGGAGATCTTGGTATTTATGAAGGAAAGCTTCTTGGTTGCTCCTATCATCAAAGGCGTGTTGGTGTTTGGGTTGCAGATATATCAGTAAGTACTTTCCTTTAAGAAATTTGAATAGTTCACTTGTGTTCTACTGTTATAAGTATACTGAGTTTCTGTTCAGCAAATTGGACCGTATGGGGTGGGTGTCATGCCAATGAATAATACAAAAGTGGAGCCTGTAAATAATTATGGTGAAGATCATTCTGTTGACCTGAAAGAAATCTGTACTGATGTTACCAAGAAAATTTTTACACCTTCTGATTTTGGAGCTAAAAATAATGATACTGAAAGAGGTTCCGCAATGCAATGTAAGCAAAATTTACAATTTCCCTCAAATTTTACTATCCATTAGTTTCTAATGAAAACATTTAATTTTTGCAAATTCTATTTTATTGACCTGTCTTTACATTTTTTCTTTGTATGTTACATAAAAAAGCTAATATCTGCAGCCAAAGTGTTATTCAAGAGGATCCTATTTATTCTTCAGACGCGGCACAATTAACTACAACTGGATTTAGAAGTAACAATCCCTCCATGAGTTGTTATAGTGCACCACAGAAGCCCAATTCTAGATTTCCTTCAAAAGTATCTACCCTGAATACTAGTGCCTTCAGAGTCAGCAAAGCTAGACAGGTTGCTCCTAGTACTCCAAACAGGACTGCTCACAGTTTAGCATCAAGGGATATACCACAAAGTTCAAGTAAACTCAGAGCAAATAGCTCACTAGCTCTTAAAAGGAGCCCCATGACTGATTTGGATACGGTAAAAAACAAATCAACTAGTAAGCCTGTTTCTACGCCTGTCTTAGTACCTAAAGATAGTTTAGACTCTGAAAGAAAGTATGGCTCAAGAAAAGTTAATACACTGACTGATACATTGTCTCGTAGTACTGCATTTCAAAAGTTTAATCGCATACGACAGCCATCATTTTCTGGTGATATAAGTGATAGTCAAGTTTCTCCGACTGCATCAAGGCCTTCTAGTAGTTCTGCTGATGAATTGGGAGGAAGAGATTCAAGTTTGGTCTTCAGGCTGACTGCAAATGATGAAACTGTAATAGCTGATGAGCCTGATAGCAGAGGTATCAGAAATGTAGCCAAGAAATTTGAAAGAATTTTGTCATTGGAGCAGCCTGTGGGATTGCAAAAGAACAAAGGTAATAATTCTTCTGCTCTGATTGATGGTAGGCATATCTTCATTGTTTGGCAGACACTTTTTAGTTTCATATCGTCCTTGTTTGTTTCTTGAAATTGGATCCTGTTTAGTTCTTTCTGGTCATGATGGTTAAAAAATCTGACCAGATGTCTAGAACTTTTCTTTTTATAGCTGTAAAATCTATATAGCTCTTTGCTTACTGATTGGATTCTATGGTTTAGCAGATTTTTTATTAGTTTTCTACTAGATTGTTATGTTTCATAAATTTTTAGTTACAGCCAATTTCAACAAAAATAAAACCAACTAACAACAATGACAAGGGAGCCATTATCTCTAATCACAAGAGGGATCCTTTTTCTCCATTCAGCTCTGATAAGGGAAAATAAGATACAGTAAAAATATCTAAAAAGTTAAAATTTACATACACTGTCAATTTAATCTATTAATTTGCTTGCATAATTTAATGCTGTACTGGAACAATATGATTAGAATGCTATTCAGCTATTGGTTGGTCCATGTGATTATTTGAGTCTGATCTTGTTCTTAAGGGTGATTGATAGGATAACTAAGGAAAGTGAAAAGGAGATCTGGTAGATTCAGTTGCATTACTTAGAATTCTGAATAGTCGCTGAGCGCATATAACCTGATGAAGACAGGAACTCATTGTTACTAAAGCATAGAACTTTAGAAGGTTCTCTTTTTTCATGAAGACCCAATGTTAAGAATCTAGCAGGGTGTTCCATAGTCATTATTTATTAGGAAGGTTGATTGATTGATATCAAGATATTAGTATCCTGCTCGTTAATCACACTTATGGAGGATTACTTCAATTTTTTTTTTAATCTCGAGTGCACCGTGGTGTTCTTAAATCTTAATCTATGGATAAAACAATTATAACTGAATTGCATGAGCTTTCATTCTATGGGTGATCTACCTACTGAGGATTAATTTTGTAGATGTTTCCATTTATGTTCTAGTCAGGATAGTGATTAGTAGAGGTCTTGATAGAGCATCATTTGGGCCCAAATCATGTAAGACGATTAAAATACTGTCAAAATTCAATGGTGTCAGGCTGTGCTTGTAAGAATATCCTGAACAGTTGGCAGATACTTATATAATGTTTGTAGAAAGCACTAATGCAGAAGCATTAATTCTGCCAAAGATGCCTGATCGAAGATGGAGAACTCGAGTGAAGGAATCAAACTAGAGCCAAACTCTTATATAGCATACTCTGAATTTCATCAGGGTTAGAGGAAACTGAAATTCCCACCTACTGTTGAAATTCACAGAAAGCTATCTGGCAAAGTGCAGCAGTCAATTACGGTTCATGTTTACCAAATTGAGTATTATAAAGTTAGGATTTTCTCACACAGGTCCCCAACAAATATTGAAATAAATTTATAACTTATTGATTTTGAATTTCTACAACAGGCTCAAATTGTGTATTATTGCAAATTGGGTATTAGTACCATCAAGTATCATTTCAAGGGGATTATATCCTGTCACAAGTTTATAACAAACAAATGACTAAGAGCAGCCATGCTGGGACATGCACTACAGTCTGATTAATGAAGCTTCCTTTTAAGCCTTAAAAGTTACAGTTTGTATTTGCGATTTGTGGTCTTGGTGAGTGTTACACTGGTGTTGATTTGCTCCTGATGAAGGAGAGTTCATGTATTGATTCTGATGGGGATGGAGCTGTCTAAGATAGCTTCTTTTGACTTTGACTTTCTTGCTATGGACTGTTAATGGTTTAATCCATGCTGCATTGTTGCCATGGAGTTCCAGAGCTCTGAGGTAGGAGAGTTTTCCAGGATTCCATCAGTAGGTAATTTCTTTTCACCATTAGAGTGATCGGTGGGAATTGTTTTTATGGGGTGCTACATCACCATGTTCCAATTTGTCACTAATTTTTATTGCAAACATCTTCCTTCTTTGCCGTTATGTTCCTTTCAAGACCAGAATCGTTTCTGATTAACAGTATTATCTTATGGGATTGCTTTAAGTGATATCTTTTCCCAGCTTTTTTTATTGTAGATATACCAGTAATAGTATTTAAAGGGAAGAGGATTGCATCAGTAGGTAATTTCTTTTCACCGTTAGAGTGATCAGTGGCAATTGTTTTTATGGGGTGCGACATCACCATGTTCCAATATGTCACTAAATCTTCTATTCAAACGAGTTTCTTCTTTGCCGTTATGTTCCTTTCAAGACCAGAATCCTTTCTGATTAACACTATTATCTTGTGGGATTGCATTAAATGATATCTTTTTCCCAGATTATTTTATTGTAGATATACCGGTAATAGTATTTAAAGGGAAGAGTTTTTCATTTCATTTGGAGATATGAACTCTTTTTTATTATATTTCTATGCAGATGCTGCTGCTGAGCCACCAGTCTCCAGCAGTGAAACCAGTTCAATAAAGTACGTCAGAGGAGGTAACTGTGAAACGTTTCTCACAACCTGTGTTCTGATTTCTGTATAGTGTTTGACAAAGTTGACCATTTTCATCTTTCTTTCTGCCAGTGGCGGTTCAACTTGGCAGAACACGATCTCTAGTGGACAGCTGGGAAAAGAGAGAAAGAAGCAGTAGCAGTCAAACTGATTCAGTTAGTTCTTTATCTGACCAAGCTCCCAAACTCAGCAACTTACCAACTGTCTCGGTATGCAGGTTTTTCCAGTTTGTTACAACTTTCTTTGCCTATTTCATTAATTTTTGCCGACCTTCCTGCATTAGTAATAGTGTAGGTTTTGACTTATAAATTGCCATATAGTATGTATATATGAGAAAAGTTACCTGGGAAAATTTTCTTATATATATATGTAGGGCTATGATCGTGTGAGAACTCCTTCGGTGAGAAGCACGTGTGCACTTTTTTTTGGGATGTAAATTGGAAAATCCAAACCGTTCATTTTGATCTACATATCTAAATTAGTTCAGGGAAGAGAAATCAAGTCGTTTGAGAATTGTTTGTCCATGCATTGAAGTGTTACAAATTGTATGGCCGAATATTGTAATTTTTTATAATGACATGATGGATGGACAAATGAATTTCAAATGAATTGAATTTACATGTTTAGACTAATTTAGTCATTCTAAACAATGTGAACGTTTCATATCATGGCTATGTAAGGAGTTCACACAAAGCTTATCATGAGAACTAGTTCTCACACGATCACTCCCCAGATATATATAATATACAGAGAGCCGTTGGTGTGCTAAAAATTCTAATCCCTCTTTCCAAACAGGGGCGAAGCCATAATTTTTTTCTGTGGGGGCCAAATTTTTGTAGTTGAAACCTAAAATTTTGCCTCATCGTAAGGACCAAACTCATTTAAAAAAGATTCACTACGGAGGAAATAAAAAAATTACCTTTACTTACTAGTAGAATGAATAAATAGGAAATATTATGACAATCCCTTGCGAAGAAATTAAATATTTCTTTAAACCATTCAGTACTGATTTCTATCAAATACCTGTTGAACATAAAGCCTAAGTAAAGGAATCATATACCTAAGTTAGTACATGATATCATATGGAGTAGCTGTAGGAGCATAGATATACCCACATGATCTGTATGAGAACATACACCTCCATATGTATGTGAATTTTTTCCATGTCTAAAAAGGTGCTGCTGCAACTCATGTGAGAAAACTAATTTTTTTTCACATCAACCCTTGCATATAATAAGTTACTTAGACATTCTTCTCAGTAATATTATAGGTAATGTACATACTTCAAATTTCTAAAGGGGGTGGGGCTGTGGCCCTGTCTGGCCCACAAATAGCTCTGCCCCTGTTCCCAAATGCGCGGTCCACACTTTTCAAGAAGTTCAATATGTCATAAAATATAAGAGATTGGAATATCATCAAAATTGAATATGTTTTGCCTATGCATTAAGTAGTCACAATTGTTCTATTACTGAAAAATCATTCATTTTGCAACCTCACGATGAATGGGCAGAACACATTCAAATTTAGCAGTTTTACATTGCTCTATGTTTTTGTTTTATGGTATGAAGATCAACTTGAACAGTGTGAATCATGGATTTTGGTTGCGGAGATCGGATGTTTAGCGTGCCATATAAGGAAATATCCTTCTATTTCACTTGAAACCCTCATTTATATATAGGAAGTTGATCAGGTTAGAACCGTTTTCACAATGAGCTTCGTGAGAACTCCATACATAGCCATCCTATGGCTGATCTAAACCGTTCTAATTAATCAACATTGATCAACATGACTAAATTAGTCTAAGGATGTAAAATTAAGTAACTTGATATCCATCTGTCTATGCATCAGGTGATTACAAAAATAATGATATTCAGCCATACAATTTTCGATGCTTTTATGTATGGGAAAACTATCTCAAATCACTTGATCTTGCATCCGTAGATTAATTTAGGTTTTGACTTATAGATGCCCATGTAAAAATATACTTGATCAAGAGCTATACATGTATTTATGCTTTATTTTTTAGACAAAAAAAAACCAACTAAATTGTACAAATGGCTAATCCAGTTAATCTGTTAATCTATATGGGATACCTGGTGCTTTAGATTCTTCCAAATTTGAACATTCATTCAATTTTAAATTTTTGTTTAAACTATTTTTTTCCTTCAGTGAAGAGCATAAGTAGTGTAGAATGATCCTTCGTAAATTCCCTCTCAACTCATCTGTAAATTACTCGCAGTTGAGTAACACATTGTGTTGAACAGGATGAAGAAGTTCATACAACGGCAATGGAAACAAAAGCAGATGATGATTTTGATTGTGAAATCTTAATACAAGGCCATGATGTGTTTTTAAACACTGTAAAATCTCGTTTAACAAAGTTACAGGTAATCTCAATCAGTCAATTTAATTGGTGTTGATTCGTGATTACTTCCATGATATCCTGTGCTAAAACTTCCTAGCTTGGCACCATCATAATGCCATCTTTTTCTTAATTAAAGTTTTTTTTACCAGTGATTGTTCGCTTAATCTTAGCTCCATCTCTGTGTAAGTTGTTGAGGGATGTTTTACATTCAAACAACAAAATGAGAAGACAGAAGGCCATATGCATACCAGTTTCACACGAGTGACATTAAGACTAGAGAGCGCAGTGACAGGATCAGTCAACAGAAGGAATGGTGACTAGACCACTTTCGAGTTTCAACTTTCACAACAATTTGTGTTAGAGCTCAAGAATAAGTTTCAACTTTGTTGTATGATAATTAGATGACCAATACCTAATTTGAATTGGAGAAATTCTAGGACAGCAAAGGTTTAGCCGTTTAGGCATTTGCTTGCACAGGGGGATCACGTTGCACGGGACGTCAAACAATCCGGAAAAGTCTTTGCATAGTCGACCCCAAATTCCTGTGTATATCCCTTGGCGACACAGCGAGCTTTGAGTCGTTCAACTTTGCCATCAGGATTATGTTTGACTGTGAATACCTATTTACAACCAACTGTCTTACCACCTACAAGGAGGCGAATCAACTGCCAAGTACCATTCTGTGGAAGAGCTTGCATTTCCTCATTCATGGCTGCTGTCCAACCAGGATACTTGAGTACTTCTTGAACATTGTTAGGAATAGAAATGAAATCCGAAGAAGAGGTAAAACCTCGAAAAGATCTGGTCAGTTTAGAAAAAGAAACAAACTTGGCAATAGGATAGTGAGCACAAGAACTTTTGGCCTTACGTTGACCAATAGATACATCATATGTGGGAGGGATATTACCGATAGAAGTGGGTGGCACTGGTGGAACAACAGAGCATGCCGCTTAGATGGTCGAGTATGAACGAGTCTTTCGTCATACATAAACCTGAAGTGGTGATGGTGTTGTTGTTGGTGGTGGTGGTTGTGGTGGAAAATCAAGACTCTTTACAACAGCTCTCGGTAAATCAAGATTTTGTGAAGTAATTTGTTAAAAAAAAGATTTGTGTTAAAAAAATAAAACATCTACCGAGGTAAACTTTTTTGTGTGAAGGACAATAAGAAAGATAACCTTTCAAAAGATGTGAATACCCAAAAATACACATTTAATAGCATGCGGGTCAAGTTTATCAGTGCTTGGGTGGAGATTTTGAACAAAACAAGTGCAATAAAAAATACGATGTGGTATTGAAAATAAATTTTTAGATGGAAATGCCAGTTGGAATGAGGATTGATTTTGAAGAATATGAGTAGGCATACAGATATAATAAGAAAATATGAAGTGTGAACTGAGAACTGCGGAACCGGAACTGCGGAACCGGGAGCAGGAGAGGGAGGCGGACATGGAGGCGGTAAGGGGTGGTGTCGTATGGTGTAGAAGGAGCGGTCGATGGTGAAGGCAGTGGTGATGTAGTTGAGTTGAAGTGGAGTTTCAATGGAGGTGTATGTTGCAAGAGTTCGGGATGGGTTTAGGATGAAGATGGGTTTGCGATGGAGAAAGGGATTAGGGTTTGGGTTGTGGAGGAGAGGATTAAGGTTAGGGTTTGGGTTTGGAGGCAGAGGCAGCAGGGAATAACTTTTTTTTTTTGGAGAGAGAGAGAGCCCTAACTTTTCGTAGGAAATTTTTGTGTAAACTTTTCGGGTTCTGATACCATGTTAATGTTATAGTATAGAGACAGAAAAGAATGCTTTATTGGATTATAATAACTGAATACACTGCCTCATATATATATGTGAGATCTAATTCCAATGTGGGACTAAACTAAGATTGCTTCAACAAGAACAAATGATTTAGTATAATGATCTGGTTCCTGAAGCAATATGTAGTGGGTTCCTGAAGCAATATTTAGTGACCTGTACTGAAGTGTTTCATTAAATTTGGATGCATTTAATCCCAAGTATTTGATAAGTGGTAGAAGGTATTGATTTTAAGATGTGCAGGTGATACGGCATTTTTGGCAACGCAATGGCATTAAGGGTGCAATTGATGCGGTGGTGAAATTACCTGACCTCTCTGTAAGTATTCTTTGCCACAGATGTTTGTCTATACTTCTCTTGTGTATGTTAGTTTCCTTTCCAAGTTTTGCTTGTTCAATGCATAATTGCTCTTACAAAAAATGCTTTTTGCAGATCCAGGTTGATGTAATTAGTGTTCTCATAGAGAAAATTGACTTGTTCACACTTGATATTTTCTCATGCTTGTTGCCTCTGCTTTCTGGTTTATTAAGCAGCAAGACTGACAGGTATGATTGGTTAACCTGCTTCAGTGGCTTCATATAAAATTGTTGCATTGCCATAGAAATCTACATTTAATCACTTATGGATCATTACATCACAATTTATTGGTAGGTTGAGAAGGAAAAAAAAAAGATTTTTTATAACCAAATTTCTTCGGAACAATTATTGTATGGAAAGATAAAATTTAGTTGACATAAATATATAAACTCTTCCATGGACCAGGGCTGTTCTTCAGAATTCCATACCCGTTTTCATATTCCATCTCCCCCCCCCCCCCCCCCCCCCCCCCCCCCCCCCCTTTCTCTTTTTCTCCCCAATTAAAATAAAATATATAATTGAAAATTCTCTCCCCATAATATATTGTATTTGTTGTTATAATTTTGGTTTGTTGTATTTGCTTTACGAATACAATTCCAGTTGCAGTGTATTACTTATGCTTTAATTGTACAGGCATGCTACTGTCTCTTTGGAACTATTACTGGAGCTCGTTAAAATCTTTGGACCAGTTATATTCTCAACTGTGTCTGCTTCGTCATTGGTAGGAGTTGATCTGCAGGCAGAGCAGAGGTGCCTTGATTTTCTCTTTATTGTTTGAATTAAGACAGATTCAGATTTTTTGTTACACCAGTTAACCCTATATGAATGTGGAATACAGGTTAGAGCGGTGTAAACAGTGCTATACCCACCTTCAAAAGATACAGCAAGTTCTCCCCTTGCTGATCAGGTAACAAAACTTTCTAAAGTAGCAGATGATCATAATCGGGTAGAAAATTGTCTCCTAGCCACTGCCATCCTTGACAGTTTTTTGTGGTACAACGTTGCACTAAATTTTTAAAAAATAGACCGAGTTGTAAAAAGGTCAGAGCAACTCAATGGCGTTCTATCCATTGTTAAGGGTTGTCAAATGCATAATTTTGCTGCAGCTGATATTCTGTTCTGTGTTTGGTTAAATTGAGATTAGAGACAGTCATTCTAATTAAGGTTGGAGACCTTCGTTTGGTTTAGTCTCAATATAAGAATTATATAGGAAGAGATATTTGTTCATATATAAGAGAACAGGGTTGCAAAAAAAGAAAAAAAGATAGGGTGGCATTTCCATTTAACCCAAGTTTTTCCCGTTTTATCCCGTTGAAGAACTGTTTTTTGAAATGGATTGGTGACCGTTTTCGTTTAACCCCAGTCTTTTTCGTTTAACCCCAGTCTTTTACTCTTTCTTAAAACATTAGAGAACAAATGAACCACCAAATGGACCTCTTAAGTGTATTAACCCAAAGGAAGCACGAACCAGTGACTGCGGAAGTAGTGAACAGGAAAATACTACTACCAAATAGGCACAAATGACAAATTCTATAAACTTCTTAAACTCAGGTATCCTTTCTAGTAAACATGCATTTTCACTACATAAGATTAGATGCTAATAAAAAGACGGCAGAGGTGGAGAGACTAAAATTAGATGTATATGAAGCACAACCTTTTCTGAAAATGTTTGGACAAATGAAGCCTCTTTAACATATAATGTGTATATGTTATTTGGTTTCTAGATTTCTTAGTGGTTCTTGATGCTATCAATGTTTAATTCAGGGTGGCCCATGTGGCTGCTTCCTGTATACAAAATTCCCTAACAAAAAATGCATCTATAATTAATATTACTAGTAGTTTACACGTGCGATGCACGTCTTAATAAATATAGTTTTTTTAAGAGTAAAAATTCAGACGTAGTCTGGATTTGATCTAAAACCCCATTTACAATAGTTATGCACGTGTGTTGCACGGGTTGGTCGATGGACAAATTACACTAAAGGCCTTCTCCCATTATAGTAGTAGAGATGGATTAAATATAAAATGAAGGTCGGAGAATGAAATTTTTATCATTCTTTTTTACTCTTATCCACCGTATTCATTATGGTTTTGGTGCAGGAAAGGAGGATTACTAGCGAAGCAGGCTGTCAAACTGAACCTAACTCTAAGTGAGTTCTGATCATTGTGAAAAGTTACTGCTGACAGTCCCTCACAGCTCATATACAAGTACAGAAACCAACTCTAATATTTCGCTAGTGTGTTCTGGGGAAGCTGCTACACAGCTTTTCGAATCAATCTCAATCTCATCATATATATATATATATATATATATATAGAACTCGCTCATCATCCAAATACATGCGAAAGCTGACGCTGATAAACCATTTAAATTACCCGAAAGACCTAGAAGCTCATCGTTCATGATGGATAGTGTTTGTTACATGTTTAAAGAGACCAAATGTGCACTTTTGGTGTAAGTCAATACTTTGTGGTGTGGGTCTTAGAAACACACATGTAAATGCATCTTTGTCTGTTGCATTATCAATTTTGAAAGCCACCATGTATGAAGCCTCATTGTATTGTCAATTAGACAAGTGCTGTAGCTTCTGTTACATATTCAAGCTATTATATACTTCAGTTGGAGTATGAATGTCATTCGTTCTTTATTGGTTATTTCTGTAACTTATTATTACTTGTTACTTGTGAGATATCGGTCTTCTAGGTTGAATCACTGAGTCTGAAACAGTGAGGGAATATAAATGGTAGCAATTTACATTATTCATCCTTTTGGTTAAATTAAATTTTAACGTGGCAGCACTTAGCACAAGTTTCAAATTGAAGATAAATTAATGCTACAATTAGTAGTATGTGAAGCTAAGCGTACATGCTTTTGGTTGAATTAAATATCGACGTGGCGGTACTGTCCAAGGCTATCAAATTGAAGAGAAATTAATGCTGAAGTGAAGAAGCACAGTGTGAAGATCATCTATTTACATTATTCCTGCTTTTGGTTAAAATTTAAATTAAATATTGATGCGACGTTTTGTTTTTGTGTTTTTTTAAAAAAAAAATAAAGATGATCACGTCACAACTTCATTAATAAGTCACACTTCATTAATAATCATTAACGAAACAAAATAGATCAGTTTGCAATAGATATATGCAAAATATAACGATGTTCTACAACAATAACTACTCAAATCTAGAACAACATCTACTCCAGAGATAATGCATATACAAATACTACTGAAAGGATGGACCAAAGCCAACGCCTCATCCTTCCCCAACCACGTCCCTCCTATGGCGCTGCACTACTCCTCTTCTTCAACCCGCATCCTTTTCTTTGACCCAGCGTGGCCTGTCCAAGTATAAATAAACGCAAAAATTTTATGTATCATGGCTGAAAATCTATTGCTTTGGTTGCGAAAACACAAATTATTTCGGTCTAGCCATTTCAGTGACAACATTTTTTTTTTTTTTGAAGGAAAAGGTGGAGTATGGCCACCCTGTTTCATTAATAAGAAATTAATGATACAAACCCAGAGAACTGGGCCAGATTACAACCTACTGACAGGAAATAAAACATACATGATGCAACATGATCTGTACAAAAACCAAATCCCTTCAACAACTCTGGAGGTGGGCCGACAAACAAGCTCGGTCCAACAAAATTGTATCTACTTCAGTTTAGCTTCGTATACTGCCTCCACGACACATGCATACCCACCCGAAATTAGTCTGGCAAGATTTTAACACCCGCCGGCATTGATTAAGACTATCAAATTAAAGAGAAATTAATGCTAAAATTAATCAGAAGAGGAGTGAAGAGTGACTGTTCACACTGCAAATCTCCTCTTCTTTCCTATAAAATATATAAAATCAAAAGTTGAGGTTACCTTCCCTTCCCTTTCACTACTCCCACTTTTGAAGGGGGCATGACTTGAATGTGGAATTGACCCCCCAAAAAATTCGAAATCTATTCATAATTAATTTGATCAAATTTATCCAATTTCCATATTTCCCATTTTGTGTCCAAACTCAGCCAACTTTAAGGTAACCAAAGGGCAACCAACAACAACCCAGAAATAGAAACATTCAAATCCAAATCCCCAAACCACCAATCATTTTTTCGCAATTATTTTCCACCCAAATGAAATAGTTATTAAAATTTTTAAATTTTTTTTTTTGGGGGGTGTTCATTTCAATTTCTATATGTTTTGAGACAGAGCAAAAAGAGGGTAGGGTGATGAAATTGAGAAGGAGAATGTGGGGGACGTGGGAGGAGCTGATACTGGGTGGTGCCGTTGTCCGACATGGGACCCACAACTGGGATATCATCGCCGACGAAGTTAGGATCAGGGCACACTCTGCTCCTGCTCATCTCTACAACCCTCAGGTTTAAATTTCTATTTTTCTGTTACTTTTTTCTTGTTAATGCTTTTGATCAGTTTGGATTCAGACAAAGTTGATGTGAATTTTGGGTTTGTCAACGGTGACGACAACGGCATTATTGTCATTGATTGATTGATTGATTGATTGATTGATATTGTTAATTATGGATGAATTTTGATTTAATTGAGGTTGAGGAATCAATGTGAATTTTCTTGATTAAGTTGAATTCGTGTGTATTAGTAATAATTTGGTAGCGGGAATCCGCACCAAATAATTAAATATCAAATTTTTCGTGGTGGGATAAGATGAGAGGTGTGTTGTTCAAATTTTGCTTGCATCCTACAGCTTTTCCTCACCAACCAAAAAGTACTAGTAATTTTTTATTTTTTATTTTTGATAAGAGGGATAAAGCCCGAAGGCTTCAGCCAAGCATACGAAAACAAAAGGTCTAGCAAAAAAAAGTTCATACAGACTCCAAAGAGCGGTGGGGTACCACAAAACCAAAACATCCTCAAAGAGAGGATCAAAACTCCACCAGACTCCAAAGCAAAAAACCTCGCGCTAAGAGGCCAAAAACTTCTAGAAATAGACTTAACTACAGACATAAGGGATAACAACCAAGTAAAGAGACATATTAGAAATCGCCAAGTACTAGTAATTTTTTACAAAAAAAAAGTGTCCTTTTGTTTTGCTTTATTTTAGTTACATTTTAGTATAACTGTTTCATACAACATTCTTATTCTCGATGAGTTGGTATCTGGAGTGGTGTAAGAAGTCGTTGCTGGAGTGGTGTTCAAGTTAGACGTCGCTTGAAGGTGCATGAGCAAGTCGTAACTATGGTTGGTGCTCGATGAGTCGGTATCTGATTGTTCAATAAGAATTTGCATGCGTCACATCGGATAGGAGAGAGAACAGGTTAGAGGTGGCACCATGGCAGCATCTATAAGTCTAGCTATGAGAGGGACTAGTTAATGTTGTACGTTTAACTGTGTAATTGTTTTCTGTGATTCTGTTCTAGGAACAAATAGATGTTAATTATTTGTAATACTTGTTTCATTAATAATTTATTAACGAAGGGGTGACGCGGTCACCTTTTTATCAAAAAAACATTCTTATATTGAAAAAAGAAATTTTTTTTAAAGATGTAGGAAATTTCATGTCTTTTGCTTTTCTGTTGCTTTATTTTATGGCAAGGAGTATTGATTATGTATCGGAAGTTTTTATTATTAGAGAATAGATGCATGACTCTGGTTAATTAACCTAACATTTGTGGTATTTGTGCAGGAATGTCAGTCCCGATTTGAAGGAATACAGCAGGAATACTCAGGAAATAAGTGAGTTTGCGGTAAAGAATTCATCATGTTTGAACTGCCTAATAACACTTCTGTGGCATCGAGCCCGTTAATCTATTGACTTGTAAAAGTTGAGAGAAGTAGAAACTAACGACATCCTTGCAAACTATTTGCAATTTGCTTTGTTGCATTCTTTGTAACAAAACAGGGATGTGCTTCTTACCCTCACCGGTAGAAGATTAAAGGGAATTCTGTACACAGCCTGATTATTTGGTTTTGAAGTCAAAATTTTGATCGCAGTTGCTTATTGCATCCTCCTTGAAGAAACGACTACTACTGAACTATTAGCTTTTGTGGTTCTAGTTCCTAGTTCGACACACACGTCTTCCTTCTCTCTAATAAGATGTTGAATGAGTAGATCAAACTTTTATTGTAAATTGGATAAGCTTTACTTGTTTGAGATATTGAGAGACAATCTATTGGAATGAGCATGGTTGTAAAAAGCTTGCGTAAGTCCTGCTTTCACTCCCTGCTTTTGCTTATGCTTTTTAGAGCATCTGATCTTACTCACACTATTAGTTTGTAGTAAATATTGTCTTCAAAGATTGCTTTTTATAATTACCTTATGAAGTATTATTAGTATTCTATGAATTTCTTTGTTAGTTATGTGCTTTTTTGGAAGTCTCTTTTTGTTGTGACTTCTTCTATGATTTTTAATTTTTAATCTTCATTAAAAATAGTTTTGGCTTAATGCCGCTAAAGCCCTGCTAAAGCCTAAGGCCTATTTTCCCCTTCGTTTTGTTTTGATCGCTGATTAATGGATCATCATATGTAGTTTCATCCATGCTTAATCTAGTCGGTAAGTAGAATCTTAACAAAAGATTCATTTGCAACTCGTCTTTCCAATCCGATGAACACCCAAAACTCTATCTAATACTGCCTTGAATTTCATGATAGGTTGGTCTGAATGTTTTAAAATATGGTAGAATGTCAGCTAATTACAAACGGATTGCAGGATATGTTTTAAAATGAGTACAGATAGTTTGAGATTCTAGTTGGTCATGTTACTACCATTTTTATTTATAGAAAGTACTGCATCATATGAAGGAAGTTATTTAATAAATTAGTAGTAGTTCGTACTTCGCCCCAAATGAATCAGATACATTGTAAAATTATTAATCTGTTGTGGTGAGCATGTTTCATCTAGGACAGACCCATTGCAGGATAACATGACTTGAAACAACAATAATTAGTTAAACTGTAGTATCGGTTAGAGAAATAGCCACTGCTTCTAAACCTCAATTCAATTTCTCATGTATGCCGTGTGCTTTAGCAATTTTTAATTCTTAGTCTATTTTTTAAAAATACTATTTCTCACTTTCTTCCAATGATATATTCATTTAACTACTTTCCATTGTTGGAAAATGCTTGCTTTATCTTGTGTTGTGATACTTATCTAATACTGAAGACGGCTAAGCCTTGTAACATTACACAATGGCAGCTTTGCTGCTGCTGCCGCTGTCGTTATTTTGTTATCTTTAAGACAATATTAAATTTTATTATGGAACTGCAAATTATCTGCCAAACATTTTTAATTTGTGTTGGTTATCCTTCTCTGTATTTTGATGTCATGCTTTCTCTAAATTTTAACCCTTTCCTTTGCAGTTCTTGGTATGGAGAGCTTCGGAAACGAAGAGTTGCTGAATTGAAAAGAGAGTTGGCAAAATCCGAAGGCTCCATTGGGTCAGTATTAACCTTAATAATTATGATCCAGAACCTTCTACTATATGATATCTTGCTTTCTATTCTAGTATACTTGTAATTCTGTTGTTTGAAACCATTCACTTAAGTCACCACTCTGATGCAGATGCTAGATGTCCCCAGAACCATGTGCATCACCAATTTCGGTGCACTGCAATTTTATGCATAACCTTCATCACCTTTCTACATTTGTTCTAATTTCAGTAGTTAATGTAATACAGTGCTATAGAACATTATGTTCACAAGTTAAATGGAATAAGCTAGTTCATGCAGAAAGTTCGAGTTGGTAGCCTGCTAATTTGGTATGTATCTAATGCAATATTTCCTCAGATCTTTGCAGACCAAGATTCAAACCCTTACTCGTGAGCAAGAAACTGACAGTAATTCTGGATGCAATACCAGCCAGACAGAATCCCGATATCCCGCAGAAGATGCTGATGGCCTTGACTCTTCCAGCAAAGATGATTCCAAAGATGGGATATCTGCTGGTAGTTTCACTGAAAAAACTGTTAGGGCTCAGAAAAATGAGGACGATGAGAATATAGCCTCCGTTTCAGTTCACAAGAACAGTCCCAAGATGGAATCCTCAGAGAACATTTGTAGGGAGAAGTTGGAAACCTCAGAGAACACTTGTAGGGACAAGTTGGAATCCTCGAAGAACACTTGTAAGGAGAAATTTGGATGTGAAGGCTTAGGGATTGGTTTGAAAATTTTTAAAAAGAAAAGGGGAAAGAGGAAAAGAAAAGGTTGTAATGTAATGGAAGGTAGTATGGGGTGTAGCGACACTCTGAGTTCTGCTCCTTTGACAGATAGAGAGGGATCGACAGAAGGTTATAATCAGGACGCCAAACTACCTTCTGAGGACCTTGATGGACCTTCAGGAAAGGATGACAACCATTTGGATTTGGCTGCAGTCATGGATTCAATAATGAAGGAGAAGGATGTTTCAATCTTCAGAAACCGACTTGAAAGCCAGGTAGAGAGCTTGATTTAATATTTCAAATAGTTAACCATTGAACTTGTGGTTTCAGTAATCCTCAACTTCTGTTAGAAGCAATGCTTTTCTTTGTGAAAATTTTGCCGTACTGCCCCACTTTTTGAAAATATTTGGCGCTCTGCCCCACTTCCGAAAACAATTAGCGATCTGCCCCTGTTTAGGACACGTCAGCATATACCGTTATTGGAAATAACGGCATAGGTTATTTACGTGCCGTTATTTCCAATAACGGCATCTACTTTACTTTTTTTTTATGCCGTTATTTGGAATAACGACATCAGTATATTTCTCTAACAAGTGTGAATCTTCGAACTTTAAAAAATTCTAAGTGTGAAAAAAACTTATAAATAATGTCGTTATCCTGAATAACGGCATTCGAATGACTGATGCCGTTATTGGAGATAACGGCATCACTTATATATAAATGAACTCTTGCCGTTGTTTGGAAACAGAGAGAATGAATAATAAGTTTAAATAAAAAATATATATATATATATATAACTGATGCCGTTATTTGGAATAACGGCATCAGTTATAATTTTTTTATTTTTTATTTTAACTTATTCGTCAGAGATGATGAATAATAAGTTACTTTTTTATAAAAAAAAATTATAACTGATGCCGTTATTCCAAATAACGGCATCAGTATTGAGAATGCCGTTATTTGAAATAACGACATCTGTTATAAGGTTTTCACACTTGTAATTTTTTCTCTAAATGGAGACTACAAGCTGTCGAAAAACAAAATAACCTATGCCGTTACTCCAAATAACGGCATGAAACTTTTTTAAAATATAGATGCCGTTATTGGAAATAATGGCACGTAAATAACCTATGCTGTTATTTCCAATAACGGTTTATGCTGACGTGTCCTAAACAGGGGCAGATCGCTAATTGTTTTCGGAAGTGGGGCAGAGCGCTAAATATTTTCAAAAAGTGGGGCAGCACGGCAAAATTTTCTTTCTTTGTCGGCTTTGACAAAAAGAATGTTATCCAGATCAATTGAAACTTCCATTATATTCCTATCTTTCTTTCTTATTTCCTTCTTTTTTAGTTAAGTGGGAGTCGTATCACCTTGTTCACTAACACGTGAATGAAACTCAAGAAGAACACTAGTGCACAACACACACTCTTTATATATCACAACTCACTAATGTTAACACACAAATGACACTCAAACCCTACCAATATTTGAATACAGACAACGCTAACACTGTCACATAATGACATCCCTTTCCAATCGCCCTTCTCACTACTCTTACAATCTCACTGGCCACACATTTCACTTGCTTTATTTTTACTTGGTGCAAATTGTGTTGGATGATGCCTTATATATTCTAGTTTGTTAGTAACCATTCTCTTGGTAAAAGGAACTAGGAAAATTGATCCTATGTTACCCGAACTACATATGTCACTATGTGACCTCCTTTTTATCTTCTTTAATGTCTCCCTTTTTTTCTCTGTTGTTATCTATGTTTTCTATTGTTTTACAATCACACAAACAGATAGACAAAAAATGAAACTTATAGAAGAGACTCCAATTCTAAGGTCTATCTCCACATTTAGTAGATATATATCTTATAACAAACTTGACACTCTAACCTGTCTTATATCAGCTGGTGAATCCGGGATAAAATTGAGGAGAACACTGGACGAAGTAGGATTAATTTGGGAAGATGAAACTGCACGAAGCATATCGCTGAACTGGTATGGGGTGAGAGAGGAATACTTACCATATATCTATGATATATACCCAACATATGTCACTCAACATGAAATTTCTTTGATCAATACAACCAAGAGATCCATGATTAAGCACCATTTTAAGATATACGATGAATGAACTGAGAAAGTTTTATCTCGGAAACATGGTCTGTTGCTCCTTAGGCACAGAGTGCACAAGCTAGCTACAACCGAGATTGCTTGTCAAAAAAACTAGGACCAAGATATCCCATTTTACCCTATCCTGTTTTCTCACTGTCTCATCTAGCCATTCTCCCAAGATGGAAACCACTAACGTTGAATGCCGAACACACCAACATTCCTATATTTCTTTAAGCTTTGATAAATGGAATTTTCTTCAACTATTTTGAGAAACTTTTATAACTTGCTTAATATTTCTTAAAATTCCTTAAGTTGAATCATATTACCTTTTGAGTTTCGCCACTTGTTCACAAATCCTTTTCCCAATTGGAAAAAAAAAATCAAGGCTTTCACTAAACTTTGATCCGGTATTCATATTAAAATGATGATAATTTATTGACGAGGCAGTTGTTGTCAAACATCCACTTATATGGAATGCAGTGCTTCAATTGTCCCTAAACCTATGACGCCTGAGCACTTCTATTCGGTAGCTGTGCCATGTCCGACTCGTGTTGGACACACGAACCGACCCGATACTTGCTATTTTGGTGTAGTTTTTCAAAATCGTTGTCGTGTTGCATCATGTTTGTGTCAGTGTGTCCATGCTTCTTAGTAATTGCAATTTATATGTCCCCGATATGTCCTTTTTGATGGGTCTCTGCCACCCATATCCTATTCAAAATTTAATTTCATTTTAGGAGAAATGCCCCGATATATCAGGATGACATGTCCATCTACAAGTTCTGAAAGTCATTCAACATATAGTTAGGCATTTTACAGATATATTCAATGTAGACCCAATAACCTGGGTTCACAAATTACTCTAGACATCCTGTTGCCTCTTGGTAGAGAACTAGGGCTCAAATTGATTGCTAATTTATGGAACTACATCTGTCACTACGGTATCCTTTCTGTCTTCAGTTACTTTTCTTTTATTTCAATGTTATTGTCTCTGTCATCTAAAATTTTTAGTGACAGAGAAACGAAAAAATAGTAAGAACAGTGAATCTCATACTAAAGTTATCTACACATTTAGGAGATATATCTTTTACCCAACAAGACACTCTGATATTTACCATATCTGCCCGTTATATCCCCCCGACATTCGCCATCAGGAATGAAATTTTTTTGGTTGAACATGACTCCGTCATCAGATATTTAGAACCCTCGAAGATAATGTGATTTCCATTTGTCTTGGCTCTTCCAACTCTCTGAAACATTCCAGGGTTTGTTATTACTTGCATTTGCAGAAGCACAGACACATTGACATGGACATGATGCCACGAAATACTGACACGGAGGATATTATAGAAAAACTAAACTAGAATATCAAGTGTCCTGTCGGATTTGCATGCCCGGCACGACATGGGTACCAGACAGAGGTCTTTGTGCTTCATAGGCTGCAATGCTTGTGTTAAATGGTTCGACCAAAAAGGAAGGTTTGCTAAGCATAATAGCATTCCATATTTTAGAAAACTACCCTCTGTGTCATAGTTTTCAAAAATCCAGCACCAACTCAGAATTCTATTCTCCCTATCCTTTTTTTTTTTTTTTTTCGTAAAAGGTTGGCAATTGCCCCCCCCCCCCCCCCCCCCCCTTTCATTAAAGAAATTTAAAAAACAAACAAACAAAAATAAGCCTTATGAAGTTCAGATCCCAACAGGCTGGGTTCTGGAATTCATACACCCCAACCAACAAAACAAAATAGGTTTATTTGGAGCTCATAGCAAGTCATCTAGGTTAATTGAATATGCTCCATAAATGACTGCATTTAGATGGAAAAATGGTTTTGATGATCATTGCTATTCCTTAAAGTGCTCTTTATACCTTGATTATTTCTCTCCTTTGTTTATTGTGTTGTTTTGGTTGAACAAGGCCGTAGCCACACACATAAGCACACTTTCATTATTTATTGATGCACTCTTATTAGCATGGACAATTTCATAATCATTATATTCACTCTTTTATTCCTTTTCCTTTGAACAACAGAGGCGAGTCAGGTACAAGAAGATGATTCGACGGCATGTCGACTTCCGCAACATAAATTTGAGGATTGGCAATTGTTCCATCTCATCATCCCAGGAATTGCTTAGGGACTTGTATTTGCTTGTCAACAATGCACTTATTTACTACCCAAAGAATTCATCGGAGCACAAATCCGCACTGGTCCTGCGAGACCTTGTGAAGAAAACATTTGGGCAGAGTTCGATCGACACTCCAAGCAATCTAAGCCGGAGCTCAAGTAATGATGTAGGAAAAATTCCAAATCCGATGCCACAACAAAATGTTACTGGGAATGCAGAAGATTCCGCTGGCAAAGAAGACGATGAAACCCCTTCACCTAAAGAGAGTAAGGTGGCTGCTGAAAAAGGAGAGGCAACTCCGCTGACTAAGACGAGCAGTGACAAGGGCTCTTGCAAAGTTGACGATGTGGCATTGGAATCTCCTGCTAAGAAGAAAAGGGTAACCGGTAGGAATGCCAGGGGCGGCCAACGTGGTGGAAGGAAACGACGACAAGAGACAACGACCAGAGGTAAGAAGAGAACCAGTAGGTGAGGGGGCAAACAAAGAACAGAGAATTCATGTATGTAATTGTAGGAAAGATTTTGTAATATATTTAGCATTTAGTCTGCACAGCCTTTGGGTCTGTGAGTGTAATTTATGTTGGATATATAAGAATATTGTCACTATATAAATAATATTATATGTCCAGTAAGCTGCATGTTAAACTGATGAGATAATCCAGTACGTTTATATATTGAGAATATAGGAGGAGATTGTTGGATATATAGGTATATTCTCATTATATCTAATATTATTCTATGAGTAACATGTGTGTTATACGTACTAATTGTATGAATATCAGAACGCGAGTTAGTGGGTTGAGAACACAGTACCCAAACCAGTATTTATCTTAAGATAAATACTGGCTTGTGATAGTAGTCTAGGTATTCCAATCTTGATACCTAGGGTTAACATCTCAAACACCTTAGTCTAGGATATTAACCCTAATTTCTATTGTTATAATCTCTCATAATCTATAACAGTTTAGTCGTCGCTGTGGAAGGGAGAAACTGAAAGCTTGTTCTTTCTCGTTTCTGCAAACACCAACATAATTTAGAACTTCAAACAGAAATACAAACTTTTTATATAAAAAAATTTGTCGATGTGCATGGTGCCGGCGCATGGTGGTTATTTTGATTCAATTTGCAGGACATTCTATCTTGTTTTGGTTTCAGGTTTGAAGTCTGTAGGACTTTGAATAGAAATGTTATTCAGACTTATGCTGCTCAGTGAAGCTGACATTGTTGAGAGGCAGAACCCTCCCCTCTCTTTTGATGACTGAAATTACCATTGAAAGATGATTTAGTACTGCATTTTGTCATGCAAAGCAGCAGAACAATCTGCAGGCTCATGCAACCCCTGTGAATGTGAGCATAAGTTTACAACTACTAAAGGCCATGTTTTTCAACTATTCATGTGACAACTGTGGGTTTGTTTGTTTTTTTTTCTCTCTCCAAAAAGCAAAAGAAGTGTGTATTAGGCCAACAAACTATACACATTTTTTAGAAAAAAAATCTTGAGCATGACTGAAAGAATAAAAAAAACATTTTAGAACACCGGAGTCAGTAGTGTCGCAATTGTTTGTGGGGCTCACTCTGAAATACTAAAGTCCATCTTCTTGAAAATAATAATAAGAGAGAAGTAGCTTCATATAGACTATAGAGTAGGAGGAAATTTTCCTCGTACAAAGTGATTATACCCATTTGGTGGGACCCTTATGGAAGATCTATTCCGTCCATCATATTTATCATGCTAATGGATGTATGTGTAGAAAAAATCAAGTTGTTTGGATGTCATTCACCCATGTATCGTGTGGTTGAAAAATGAACGATTTCAACTGTAATACAAATCAAACCACAAATTGGATCCACATGATGCATGGGTGAATGACCTCTAAACCACTTGATTTTTTCTACACATATATCCATTGGCATGATAAACATAATGAACGGAGTGGATCTTCCAAGAGGGCTCCACCAAGTGAATATAATCACTTGTATGAGTAAAGTTTCCTCATACAAATATGAGACTCACATTACAATAATAATAATATAACTAGTAATTTACACGTGCGATGCACGCCTTAATAAAATATACAGGGGCGGATCCAGGGGGGGCTTGGGTATGCTACAGCCCCCCCCCCCAATATTTGACATTTGCTTGTATTTTTTTTTTTTTTGGTATATTAGTATGAATTTATGCTTCAGCCCCCCCAAAAAAAATTTAAAGCCCACCCCAAATATATTTTAAAGCCCACCCCATATATATTTGGGCAAACCTTGTGCAAAAAAAATTTCCAGCCCCCCTCACATTTCAATCCTGGATCCGCCCCTGAAAATATATTATTTTTGATGTAGTCTGATATTGAATCTGAGATATCTTTTATATTAGTTATGCATGGGCAATACACGTTTTAAACTCGAACCAAAAACCTCCTTCATATCAGTTATGTACGTGCATCACACGCGTTAATATATTTACAAGTCTTCTCTCATTATAATATTAGAGATTATAGATATAATTATATTAACCCTGAAAAAAATGGGTTGGTGACACCCGTCAGGTTCACAAACATCCATGCAACTGCTCCGCTCTACATGTGTC
Organism: Hemerocallis citrina; assembly: GCA_017893485.1. Taxonomy (NCBI): domain Eukaryota; kingdom Viridiplantae; phylum Streptophyta; class Magnoliopsida; order Asparagales; family Asphodelaceae; genus Hemerocallis; species Hemerocallis citrina. The sequence goes on along the minus strand of JACEHZ010000556.1, from coordinate 593,639 downwards.
CCCTCTACTCCTCCCTCCCCTACATCCCACCTCTCTTTCTCTCCTTTCTTTCTTTCTTTGAGCTACTCATAGAGATTCCTATTTTAAGATCTCAAGAGAAGAAAAAGAAGAAGAAGAAGAAGAAGAAACAAAGATCTTAATTATAACAAAATTTAAAGTGAAAAATATCATGAAGATGAGGTGGCATGGCGGATTCCTGATTCCAGCCGTAAGTTGTTCATCACTCAGCCGCTCTCTGTTTCATGGTGACCACTGATCATCCGGTTGTTCAAGGTAACTAATTCACTCGCTCATTTTTTTTGTTTTTATTTTTATTTTTATTATTGTTATTAGCGGTGCTGGCATTTCGTCGAACAGTTTGTTATGCATGTTGAGGGCAGGCAGACGAGAGTTTTAGTAGAGAAAGGGGAGGCTCATGCTTGGAGTGTGAGAATATAAATATTATTAAACCCTCACCCTCTTACCACAACTTTGGAGTTGGGGTCCATCGGTCGGGTCTTTCACATGTGGAGAAGATGATTCCCTCATATTGAGCGATTGTTAGTACTTGGTGGGACACGCCATAGGCGACCTGTGCCTTTCGTGAGCGGACGAAGCACATAAAGATTAATTGTCACTATGTCCGCGAGCGTTTTGAGGTAGAGACCATTTCACTTCATTTATGTGACCTCTTCAAATTAAACTTTTTTACCAAATCCCACATTGTCCAGAGACTTCGATACTTGGTGGGCAAACTCACACTGGTAGATCTACCGTGAGTTTGAGAGGAGTGTTATATATTATATTACTCAGTTTAATCTCATATCAGAATATGTATTAGTTTATTGTTATTAGTGGTGTTGGCATTTCGTCGAACAGTTTGTTATGCATGTTGAGGACAGACGAGAGTTTTAGAAAGGGGAGGCTCGTGCTTGGAGTGTGAGAGTATAAATATTAAACCCTCACCCTCTTACCACAACTTTGGAGTTGTGGTCCATAGGTAGGGTCTTTCACATGTGGAGAAGATGATTCCCTCATATTGAGCGATTGTTAGTACTTGGTGGGACACGCCACGCCTTTCACTTTGATTTTTTATGTCATTATGTCTGCCTATAAAATATCAGTTGATTATGGAGATTTTTTAAACATGTTTTAAGTGGTTGCGAGATGAATGGTCTTTCGATATTATTAATAAATTGGAAGTATTGGATGCATTGGATGCGAATCCTCCAAATAGCTTGCTTTTTTTTTGTAAACACGTCTTGTGACATGAGAAACATGGTGAACGGTGTGGATCGTCCATATAGAGTTCAACCGTGTGAGTGCAACTACTCTTTATGAGTGAATTTTCCCTCCTGTATGTATGAGGGCCCTTTTCTTCATTTTAGTGTATTAAAGAACAAAAGGATTGTTCTAACTTAAGTAGTTTAATCTCGAGTGCAAATTTGTTGGGTTTTATGGCTGCAAAATTGCGTCAATCAATTCTTTCACAAATCGTAAAGAAGAAATCAGTAACATTCAAGGAAGGATTTGACCATCTCGTTCATCTTACATAGAGTCTAGATAGTAATTGAGGTCACTAATTCTTTGATCTAATTGTTGATATTAAGATATGGTAACTGGAGTTTCTTGGAGTTCTCTCGAGCTTCAGATATCATAATTTTGGATTGTTTGGGGGGGCCTTTTGGAGCTTAGATAACTAGAGTTATATGAACTCCATTCGAATCTAATTTATCTCAAGAGCTGGCTTCCAAAGATTTAGTTGAAGAGAAAAGATAAAAGATAACTGAAGTTTTTTTTTATATGGGGGTAAGAGTTATAAATCTTATGATAATTGAAGTATAACTGCACCTCCACTTTTAAAAAATAACTCTCATTGTTAAATGGTAGATTAGTTTAGTCCCACATTGAATAATGTATTGGTTTAGTATTCTCTTCTCTCCTATATATAAGAGACATATTGTACTCAGTTTAATCAATCAATAAAAAAATATTTTTCTATTCCTAAATTATTTCTTTATTGATTGATTAAACTTAGTACAATATGTCTCTTATATATAGGAGAGAAGAGAATACTAAACCAATACATTATTCAATGTGGGACTAAACTAATCTATCATTTAACACTATTTAACACTAATTATCCAAACTTTTTTTCTCAAACATGCCCTAAGGGGTTAATGGATTGTTCAATTGGTCTTATAACCATAGCACTGAAATGGTTAAGCCAAGTTATTATTATTATTATTTAAAATTTTCTTTGAAGGAAAGGATAAGGACTATGCATAGACAGCTCATTTCTAGATGAGGTGAACATTGTAGCTTTTCTTTTTTGATATCTAACAGTTGATCTTTCAGAATGATTATTCAGCGAATTCTGGTATAAGATGAAAATGCGGCTATATACGATTCTTTTTGGAATGATTATGTTCTTCATTGTATTCAGAATGATGAAAATTCAGTATGTAGCAACAGAGGTAACCAACCTTCTTGGTTTGAATGATTGTTTAGTGCCTTTCTACTTCTTCTTGCATGATTTAGTCGTGGTTTGTAATATTGGCAGATGGAAAGAGTTAGTCAGCCCTTTCATACAATAACGGTAAGGCAATGTGCTTACTTTGCAACTTTCTTTTTCATGATTAGTTTTAGGGTATAAAATGATCCCTGTTACTTTTTAAATTTCCATGTCTTGGTTTGCAAGACTGAACTGGGAATGTTGTATTCACCAAGTGAAAGAGATATCTAAAATGCAATAAGGTGGCACATCTAAACTATTAATACTGGAAAGCTCTTTGTAATGCCTTCTATCTGATTCAGGACTCTTCCGTCCGTATTGGTTATTTACCTCATGGTATAGTGCATTCAAAATCCGACATGGAATTAAAGCCACTGTGGGTGACACGGGATGAGGAACTAAAGGTCAGTTCTCTAAACGTGCTATGTCATTGGAAGTCAGCGTGGTTCATGCATGCATGACTTATTCGATACCTTTTACATATTATAAATTCCTTATATTTAGTGAAGCTGTTATGTGGAAACATTTAATTGTGTGTTATTATTGTTCATGTTTAAAATCATTACTCTACATTTTCCTATATTGAGATTAATTTCATTGTGATCAACCTTTTCAATTATACTTTCACGGGTTCATTTAAACACCAAACTTTGTCAAGTGACAGCTTAAGTCTTCTAACTTAGCCAGCCCACATATACAGCACACATGTTCTAGTTACAAAGTATGATTAGTTCTAATTAGAGAATACACATGCTCTTAGGATGCTGAGACCCCGAGTCGTGCCTTCTTTATAGAGTTAGAGATAGTTGCAACAATTGACACCTTTAGAATACATTAAGTCAGACAACCATAATTACCCAATCCAGAAGTACCTCTCTGACCCAAATTAATTATCGAGTCCAAGCCCATTTGACCTAACCACATTGATGTAAACCAAGTGTATCCTATCCAGACCTTGTACTACACCCGAAACTTACCTAATCGTCCTCTGGTAACGGTCAGACCCAAATAAGGGCGCCAAATGGCATACAATTTCCAAATCATGAACCAACTTGCACAGGTCCCTGACCTTGGCCTTTGACTTCATTACTTATGAGTCCTTGGTCATTGTCGATGTGAATCGAGTCTGCGACCTGTTGCGACCCATTGTCTACGAAGCTGTTCTTTGTGTCTATTGAGACATGGCTTTCTGACTTGTTTCCCACAGCCATGTGTTCTGCCATTTCTATAATCCACCCAGCTATTGTCAATTCCTCCGTGCCATTGCTCACATTTTCCTAGATATAGCCCATATCTCCTGTGTTATTATCCATGGACACCGTGCTATTACCCAGGAGCGAGGGGGCACGTCGCTCTGGTGATTTCCTTCACTTGTCTATGAGTCATAACAGGCAATGGTTGAGCCTCTGCTTATTCAGGGGCTTACACTAACTTCTTTCATTTTCTAATACAAAAGGGTTCGTCAATATTACACTTTATTTATTTTTGTTGTCTCAGATGTAAAGATCTTCTTCTAGTGCATTTGATTCATTGCTGGAAGGTCTCCAAAATTTTGATTCAACCTTAATCTGTGTTTGCTTATTGTCGAAGTGTCTGGTTTGGTCATTTGTTTGTTGTTTCTTATCATATCTGCTGAAAAAGGAAATGCTCCATTTGTTTCTTAATGGTGGAATGCTTGGGTATAGAGCTGCTGTTTTATTGTTTTGACCATTTGCATTCTTGTTCATTCATAAGTTTTTAAGATGTTGGTCATGATGTATGGTGATTCAATTTTGAAGGAGAGTGACCAGAATCATCGGAACTTGCTAGCAATCCCTGTTGGCATTAAGCAGAAGTTAACTGTAGGTTCTATTATCAGAAAGGTACTATGGCCCTTCCATTTTGTAGGTTGCCATCAAGATTCCTTATCTAAATTTTCAGTATTCAGTTTCTTCCAGAGAATTTTACAATAATCTTATTCCATTATGATGGGAATGTCGATGGGTGGAATGATCTGTGGTGGAGTAAAAAAGTGATCCATATAGCTGCTAGTTACCAGACAAAATGGTAAGTATTTATATCTCTGCTACAATAAATCACAGTAAATCTGGTCATCACTCTATTTGACGACTGCTTCTCTTCTATTAAGACATGTTATCTTAATTTAACACAATCTTTCAACCTTTTATTCAGGTGGTTTGCTAAGCGATTCTTACATCCGGATGTTGTCTTCATTTATGATTATATATTTTTGTGGGATGAAGATTTAGGAGTGGAAAATTTCAACCCTCGAAGGTATACATTTTACTGCTGGAAGCCCATTCCATTCCTTCACACAATGGAAAGTATTTAATTGAGGATCATTACAATATTATTCTTTTCACTTCTTTTTTCTTCTTTCTTCTTTGGTATGTGAATTTATTCCATTTCCCCTTTTAAAGTACAGATTGAAGTTTCTCGCTTTATCTTTATATTTGTTTGAGGCTTGCCTTGAGCTTCTCTTTCCTTATTGATATCTTTGGATGTTATCATTTGATGCATCAGTGTGTTGTGTACACAACACGTTCTGGATTTTGGATGTGGGCGTAACTAAAAAGGCATGGGCATCACACAATCTTATTTACTTTAACTGCACTAATTAAACAATATTGTTAACTTAATTGTGAACGTTTAGTTAACTATTAGCATGATATATATATAGATGTAACAATTAATCTTACTAGAATATATGATGTGCGTATGGCATGTGTCCATATGGGTTTCAATATTACTAGCCGAAACTAATATGGAAGCTGCTCAATATCATCACTGCAACTTCTCAGTTCTCACCATCACCCACACTACGACGATCACCATCAGCCCCAAACCAACCCTGAATGGTTAGGAGAGGAGGTGAGGGTTACTTTATAATAGAACCAAAGGATATTTTAGTATTAAAGTAAAATTGAAACTAGATTACATCATTTTAGCAACCACATGTTTTGGTACCATTTAATACCATGGAAAAGAGTATATTTTTTTGTGAGGTGGGCTAATATAGATCTTCTTTATTTATTGTACAATTCTTCACTAGGTACTTGAAAATTGTGAAATCAGAAGGACTGGAGATATCTCAGCCAGCATTAGACCGTGATCTATCTGAAATACATCATCAGTTAACTGCTCGCAGAAAGAAAGGGAAGGTCCATAGGTAAATGGAATTTTTTAGCTCTATTTGTGTTACATCTGGTAATAGTCTCATTCATGCAAGATTAGAATCTTAGAACTCTTGATGACAAGACGTTGTTAAACTATCTGTAATTTGTGGCACTCATATGATGTAATTATGTATTTGCAGGAGAGTTTATGATACCCGAAGTAACAGGAAATGTACAAGTACTAGTGAGGGACCTCCGTGTACTGGGTATAATTTTCGTTCTAGTGACTATCTAATATTGGTAATGTATCATTTATCGCATGGGAGGTGACTTGACACCCAACAAATCCCTAGAATCAACACCCACGAAACCATTTTATAGAGGTCAGCTGAATCAAACGTGGTCATGATGTTTTGACTGAGACAATGATCAATCATTTCTAATTATCTCGTGTGAGTGTAAATAGTGCTTAGTCAACTGATAATTGTCCCATGAACTGATATTGGCATAACAAGCCTTGAATGAGGAGAATGGTTTAGCTTCTTGAAGGATATGAAGTGGGGTGTACTTGAGGTATACTCCTTATATTATTAGGGTTAGACTAGACTAGAAAGGGGCATATAGACTATCCTTCTATAGGCAAAGGTTATTTAGTTTTACATCTTGTTTATTTCTTTTAGAAATTGTTACTCTCTTCTTAGTTTTACGATCATCTTCATTCTTGTGCCACATTCCGGATGGTTGAAGACCGATATAAAGGGAATTTCTCTAGAAATGGAAAGACAACCGAGCCATGATCCATTTTCCAAGAATTCAAAGTTTTTCTAAACAAGTATGACCTTCCATGCTTTAACAAATTCTCATGTAGAGTTTGGTTCATAGCCTCAGCCTTGAGGTCCTATTCCTATTTATTACACTAGGTTATCACTTGTAAGGAGATACTAATAAACACAGTTTTTTTTTTTGCGGTGAAAACATAATCTAGGATTCTAGAGAAAAGACAAACGTAGATGAGTCCGAGAGAGGGGTTTGTATAAATAATAATAAAATTAAATCCTTCACTAGCTCATAAAGCTAAGGGATACTGGTAAACATTTTTGTTTTTGTTTTTTTTTTTGCAAAAGAAAAAATGGAGATGAAGGTAGCGAAAGGACTATTCGAGATGAAGGTCAAGATGATTAGTATCACAGTAGATGATTTTTTTATAGATTGTTACAAAAAGATATTGTACCTACATATATTTCTATTTATATCATGACACTACATAGATATTCAACCAACCTTGTACTCCGAAGAGAGTTATTTTTATAAATAACAGATTATACATCCTTGAAAACAAAATAACTATATTAGTTTTCAGCTTTCTAGAAAAGGATAACAGTTTATATGCAGGTAGAGGTAACCAGAAGCAGAGCAAGAAAAATGTTCACTTTCAAAGAATATCATACAAATACAAGAAGAAATAAAATTCTTAGTTGTCAAGACAATTTCTAACACAAATATTTGAACTCCTACACTTCAAAAATTAAAATCTTTAGGTTCTAGAGGAAAAAGAAGCACACACTAAAGAAAATTATATACGGTATGTCATCTGAAAAAAGAAAAAAAATCATCCCAACTGATCAACTTCATCAAACTCTCATCAGACTCCATTGAGTGATCATCATCGTTGAGTACTATCCTTTTGTGTATGCTACGTGCCCTGAGTTCCCGGGGGCCCAGGTGAAAGACCCAAATAATTATTTTTGGGGGCCCCTAATAACAATATATATTTATTTTTACGCGCAAAATACGTACATATATTTACATGAGGAATACAAATTTGGGGGCCTCCAAAATTGCAAAAAATTTGGAGGCTTGAGGCGGCCGCCTCACCTGCCTCAGGGTGGGGGCCGGACAGGTGGGGGCCGGATCTGGCTACGTACTATATATAATGTACTTATCCAAGGAGTACTTACCTCTGTTCGTATATACCGCCGCTTGCATGCTTATTCCTTGTATAACACAAGGTTGTTCGTACAAAATAAGAGACGTTAATAGGTGAAATAGCAAAACACATTTTTTCTAGTAATCTCTAAAATATGTATAGAATTTTCTTCTTAACGAAAATTTTGCTGTACTGACCCACTTTTTGAAAATATTTGGCGCCTTGACCCACTTCCGAAAACAATTAGCGAACTGACCCAGTTTTGGACACGTCAGCAACAAGCGTTCTTGGGAAGAACGACATAGGTTATTTCGATGCCGTTCCTCCCAATAACGGCATCTGTTTTAAAAAAAACTATCATGCCGTTATTCCAAATAACGGCATCTGTTGCTTTTAGTCGAAGGAGCAAACAGTCTCAATTGTGAGCTGGGAGAACCTATGCCGTGCTCTGAGAGAACGACATGATTTGTACTAATACCGTTATTTTGAATAAAGGCATCAGTTACTTTTTATTTTGCATACTTACCTATATTCAGTGTCCCCCAACACTAATGTACAACAATTAGAATGGAATTTTACAGTGTACAAGTCAAGTTATCATGTCATAGTTCAAGTCACAAGATCTCAATCAATCAACATGTATTCGATCACAATATATTTTCCTCATATGCAAGTTCTAGTCAATTTGTTCATGTTGTGTGTGTATATAGATTTGGGTTTGAGTCAATGGATAATAGCACGATGTCAAGAGTACGTTGGTTTATCTCGTGTAAATCCTAGATATCCCCAACGGAAGTACACAAAGCAGTATTACGATAATTGAAGGGAACTACTTGCGGGAGATCAATAAACTCGAACTAGACAAATTAAATGAGTTCAAGTGGACTTGCCTTTTGTAGACGATTCGAATTTGCAAAAAGAAATAACGGGATCAGAATTCCGGGCGGCGCTCCAAGAGTACGTGCGAGATGCGTGCAAGAAATACCCAACAACACACACCAGCAACAGTAGCAAGAGTACACTGGATCGACCAAAACAGCAAACACCCAAGTCCAGATCCAGCAAGTCAGAACACCAAACACCAAACGGACCAATCAGCAATCACTCCGCACCGGATCCAAGCACACACAGAACAGCAAAATCGTATCCCCTATGCCAACACACCAAACACCACTGGCGGCCAATCACCTCTCGTCTTTGAAAAAGAGAGAGAGAGAGCGGGAGAACTCAGCGGCTGGCGGCAATGGTGTGGCAGTGTGGCGAGGGCGGTCGGCAGCGGCGAGGCGACGATGGCGGTGCTGTGGTCGGGAAGCGACGCAATAGCGAGAGCGACGGAGATGCGAGCAGCTCCGTTTCTCTTGACGAAACAGAGGAGGAGAACGGCGAGGGCAATTGGCTTGGACAACGACGACGAGGGGAAGCGTCGGTGCTTCGGGTTGAGATGGCGGAGGGATAGGCGAGGACGGAGGGCGCGAACTCGAAGGTGGTAAGCGGCAATTGCAGTTCGAGCAGGGAGACGAGGGGGTGCTCGACCATGGTGGGGGCTTGAAGACGATGGCAGGGATGATGAGCGATGGCGAAGGTGATGGGGAGCGACGGTGCAATGGCGATGAGGTTGTGGTGGTGATCAGGCGGGACGGGGCTACGGAGTCGAGTGGGGCTTCGACGGAGGGAGGAGTTGAGCGGCAGGGGGGTCGCGACAGGGAATGGAAGGTGGAGGGCGAGAGGCTGCGATGGGTTAGGTGGGAGGAAGGAGATAGGTTCGGAGGTCAAGAGGAAGACGAAGGGGGCTGGAGGAGCAGCAACGACGGCAATGGTGGTGGACGCGAGCGGGGGTGCAGGGGCTGGAGGCTCGACGGGGTTCGAGCGGAGGGTGGAGGAAGATGAAGTGGGGTGAGTAGTTTTGGTTTGGGTTTTCTATGTTTTGGTTTTGAAACAGAGAGGGATGAATGGGGGGAGAGAGTGACGGGGGAAAATTAATAGAATAATATTATAATATTAATTAAGGGGGTTGTTACGAGATAGTGGGAAGTTGGGAGATACGAGGGATTGTGCAGAGTGGGGGATGTGGAGAAATTGTATCCGGGTGAGCATATGGGTTTGTGGGTTTGGGTTAGAGTCCAATAGGAGATGGCTTGGATTTGGGCTTCAATTAAATATAATAAATTCAATAGTAACTGTTGGGCTTCTCATGAATTCAAAATAATCAATAAAATGATAGTGTGGATGTGGTAGGGTAAAAATGGCCTGGAGGTCCTACCAGGGCCCAATACAGCTCTCCCTCAAGAAAGGTAAAAATAGCATTCTAGTTCGGCCTCGAACCACCGTGGGGTCAGCGCCGAACCTCAAGTGCACCCCCACAGAACCGGCCTCCTCGTATCCGACGAGCCTCAGTGGTCCTCGGTCTCCGATCCGTGACAGCCCCACGGGCCGTCCCCCCTCTCTGGCGAAGCAGGGGGATGACCTGGCACAGCCTAGGCCCTCCGATTCTCCCAAAAGCACAGAAGACCCACGATCAGCCATGTCAGCTCCAAATACCACCCAGGGTTTTGCCACGTTAGCTCTATACCGCTCCTGGTATGGCCACGTCTGCCCTAAACCCCCTGGGCCCTCTGTCACGTCAGGCCCATGGGCTTTCGGGTCCAGACCCGGCCCCCAAGCGGATCCAAACCCGGTTGGAATTCTCTATAAATACTAGACCCTCACCCACCTTTTCAGGTAATCAATCTTTTTCCACTTAAATTCACCTAGTTATCGCTACTCTCTCACAGAGACTGACTAGATCGTCGGAGGGTCCGCCACCGGGACAAACCCCGGTGTTTCAGGACCGTCTGCAGGTACACAAGACCTCAGATCCGAATCCTCTGATCCGAGCCCAGAGCTCCGAACCACCCCGAGGTCGCCACAGGTTCTGCCTGATCAGTCAGGGTCGTCAGACGAGCAGCATTCTCCTTCAAATACAAATTGAGTCCGAACTCACACCTGGTGCATCCACACGTCTCCCAGAAATAAACCGCATCAGGTTGGCGCCGTCTATGGGAAATTTGCTTCAGAAGCCGACCCGAGCCCGACCATCGAGCGACCTCGACAGCCGAACTCTCATGGCCTCCAAGGGCAAGGGGGCTGCCTCCTCCGTCAACCGATGGGGCACACCCCCACCAAACAACAATGCCGGGCCACGCGCATCAAGGCATGGAGATTCCCATCATGGATCCCGGCAGAGCGCCACCCGTACAGTCCAGCCCGACCTACGGGGAGTAATCGTCAACCGACAGATTAGCCGCAGCAGGCGAAAGGCCGCTTCCAACCCGGCCCCGAACCATCCAAGACCGCCGCCCGAGGGACGGAGATCGGCACTCAGCCGCATCGGAAAGCAGCCTCCAGACCAACCCCACCGGATTGAGGGAGCCCCCGTCACTCACAAGGAGTTCCAAGACTTCCGGAGAGAAATTCTCGGGGCCCTCCGACGAACCCCCGGGGAGGAAACCCTCCGCTCCCAAACAGGGTCGGATGTCGAGACCATCGCATCGCGCCCTTCAACACACCAGCTAGAAGACGATGGCACACTCCTAAGACGCCTCCAAGAAATGGAGGATCGCCTCGATCATATGGGAGATGGCGACCGACGGGTGGCTCAGGGATACAGACCTGTCCGACCTCCCTTCTCCGCCCCCATCCTCCAAGCGGAAATACCAAGGAATTTCCAACCACCTCAGTTCGAGACCTACGACGGCGAGGGAGATCCTGCTGATCACATGGAAGGTTTTAAAACCCTCATGATGATTCACAGCGCCTCGGATCCCCTGCTATGCCGAGCCTTCCCCGCCACGCTTCGGGGTCCGGCTCGTGAATGGTACTCGGAACTCACCCCCGGCTCCATTTACTCCTTCGACCAACTAGAAGGCAATTTCCTCGCCCACTTCGTCACCAGCCGGAAGGCGGAAAGGACTAGCGCTTCCTTACTTGGGCTCAAGCAGATAGAGGGAGAATCCCTCAGAGTGTTCGTCCGGAGATTTACCACGGAGGCGAGGTCGGTCTCCTCTCTTGATCCAGGCGTCGCCTCTGCGGCCTTTCGGCACAACGTTCGTCATGGACAGCTGAAAGCCTCTCTGGCAAAGAGACCCCCCATCGACTTTCCCGATCTCCTCAACCGGGTCGAGAAATACATTAGGGCAGAAGAGGCCCTTAACCCCGAAGATACCAGGGAGGCCATCGGGAAGGGAAAGCGGAAGGTCGAAGCTATCGAACCACCAAAGAAAACTCCGAGGGACGCGGGGGCCGTGAAGAAGGTCCCGCCGGTCCCCCGCTTCGAGAGATACACTCCCTTGACACATAACGTATCCGCCATCCTCTTGGAAATCGAAGACAAAGGCATTGTCCGACTACCCCCCCGATCGAATAACAACAAGAATCGAGATCAACGCTTCTACTGCCGCTTCCACAGAGATCACGGGCACGAGACCGACCAGTGCCGAGCCCTGAAAGACGAAATTGAGGAACTCGTCTCACGAGGGTTCCTCCGACAATTCACCCGAGAAGGCCGACTGAATCGGCGAGATGATAGGAACCGGAGACTTTCGCCTCCGAACCCTACGTCGACCCACCCCCTTGATCAGGATCTCGGGTCCGAGAAGAACGCAGATATGCCATCCATCTTGCACTGAGCCCACAGGGGGCCGATGGGAGGAGGGCCAAATACACCCCAAAAAACCTTCATCGGCGAGGCAAATGCTGTCCAAAACACCCCCTCGTCCAAGCTGCAACCGGGGCCAGTCACCTTCTCAGGAGAGGACCTCGGAGGCATTCACCTACCCCACTACAATGCCCTCGGCATCAGCCTCCACATGGCTAACGGAGAGGTTCGCCGAAACCTCGCTAAACAACGGTAGCTCAGTTAATATTCTCTTCCTCAAAACCTTCGAAAGCCTCAAGATTACCCGGTGGGAAGCTCAAGCCCACAGGACACATGTTACATGGATTCCCCGGCGCCCCTGTCGTAACAGAAGGGATCATTATCCCCAACGTCACCGCAGGATCGGTTCCTATCAAAAGGACCGAATCCATGGATTTCATGATTATCAACGTCAGGGCGGCTTGCAACGCCATTCTCGGCCGATCCGGACAGAACTCCCTCCAAGCAGTACCTACAACTTACCATCCGAGACTCAAATTTCCCACCCCCCAAGGGGTCGGCATTGTCCGAGGAAACAACGAAGCAGCGCGGCCATGCTATATAACCACCGTCGGAGGGGATGCATCCCCTCTCCACGCCGCTGAACTCGAGCCCAACCGGGAAGGCCCGTACCGTGTAGTCGAGGCTGTACGCCCTGGCACGTACCGACGGGCGGATATAGACGGCCGGCTCATCAGCCGACCCTGGAACGCCGAGCATCTAATGAAGTTCCTGGAGGAGCAAACCTAGGTTCTAACTTGTCTAGTGAGTATAAAACCCTGTTGTAAACTTTCATGTGTGAAAGGCGGCTTCGGCGACCGCCCCTATCTAGTAGGAGAGAAATCTCTTTTGTGTCAAAACTTCAAATGACTCGGCAGATCGGCATCCGAGTCCTCACTCCGGTGTCATTCCCAGCGTCTCGGTAGGCCCAACCCAGGTTCGGACCCGGGGGCTCTTACTAAGGCCCCACGTCGATCCCTCGCGGATCGACGGAGCCGAACCACACCACCGACGTCATCCACCGCACTTCTTAACAGAGCAAAAGAGGAAAAGAATTCTTTATTCATACCCCTTTATTTGATTAGAAAAAACAAACAAAGACCGTTACCGGACCACTCCACTCATCTCAAACGGGAGAAAGCCGCCATCTTAGGGCCCCTCGAGTCCAACAAAGGGCGGGACCACTCCGACCGAACGGCTAGGATCTCTCTCCTCATCATGGCGTTCCCGGGGCTCAGGCACGGTCGACACACCAGCCACAGAGCTCTGGGCATCCACTGGTCGTAGGCGCTCCAGCAGGAGCAGCGCAGGAGGAAGATGACGAGACGCCCAACATCGTCCTGAAGCGGTGTATCTCCATCTCCTTCTCCACTATGACATCTCGAAGTAGCCTCTCGGAAGAGGGTCTCTGTACCGAGGCGTTCGACGTGGTATGTCCTAGCCCGACACCTCCGAGATCCCCGTCCGCCATCGCCCTCCTCAGCCGGCTCGCCTCCTTACTTAAGGCCTCAGACTTATTCCGATAATAATTAAAGGCCGCATCAGTGTCGCGAGCCCCCTTTCGATAGCGAACTAACGTGGCCTCCAGGGCCTCAACTTTGCTCCGGAGCCACGCCACGTCGGAGCGATGGGGGTCCGCCTCGGGAAGAGGAGCCGCAACCTACAAGAAAACCAGCCAACTCAAAACGCATAAGCAAGGAGGACTGGAAACATCCGGAGTCAGAACACTCGGTCGGTCAAAAAATCCATTTCCATAAATCGAGTCGCTTCTTACAAAATATGCGGTGGCCAGTCCGCGGGAGGCAAATACAATCGGAAGAAGGAAATAGAAAAGCAAAAAGTTATACGTGTTTTCCCACCTCGGCATCAGCAGGCGGTTCCTCGAAGGGGTCGACGGGCGGATCAGGAGCAGGCCCTTCTTCGACAGGGGTCCTCGGTGTCCCCTCGACCTCCATGTCATACTCGAAATTGGACAGATCAAGGGTCGGGTAGAAGTGCCTCACGTGGCTGATTGCCCTCGCATAACATGAATCTTGAGCATTGATCACCAGGAGCTGACTCGTCTCTGTCAGCTCTTTCCGCTCCTTGGCAAACTCCTTCTCCTGAGCCGCCATCTTCTCAGCCCATTCCCCCTTCTCCTTGTCGAGGGCCGTCTTCATCTCTTGCTCCCTCTTCTGAGAGCCTTCGAGCTCCGTCTTCGCCTCCTTCGTTTCCTGCTCGGCCTTGTCCGCCCGATCGCGCTCCCGCTTCAAAGCAGCCTCGTAAAGGTCCCTCACGTGGGCCCCCTGCACAGACGCCTGTAGCCGCCGAACACAACTAAGGGAACCTCCTCTACAGAATAATCACGGGACAAAAGAGGATGACAGACTTACCAGCACATTGGCCTGTGCGAGGCGAGTATATGCCTCATCCAGGGTCTCGGTCTTCATCTCCGAACGATCCCGGGGGGTCGCCAACTTACTCGCCACCTCGACAGCTTGCCACCCTCGGGTCAAACAGTCTCCCTCACGGATCGACCAACTCGGCACCCACGGTCGCCGAAGCCTCTCCTCTATCTCCGGATCCACCAGAGATCCCTTCCCCTTATCGAGATCGGTGACCTTGCCCTGGTCCGGACCACTCTGAACCACCGCGTCCTTGACCGTCTACGAACGGGCCCTTTTGACCCGCGGCTGAACAGGGGCCTCGGAAACCCCCGGGGACGACCCCCTCGTCTTCATCTTCTTCCTGGCCTCCTCCTTCTTCATTTCGAGCCTTTTCGCCTTAATCGACTCAGGATCCATACCTGCAAAAAGATCCAGTAAGGACAATGAGCACAGAGGAACAATGAGGACAAAAAGAAAGAAACAACTACATACGTAGATCGGCCGGGCTCAGTCCGGCATTCACCAAGTGGCCCTCGGTCACCTTCGCCCAGTCGATGCTATATGACAAACGGAGGCGCTCAACAAACCCCCATTCCTCGGCGGTCAGGTCCCTCGGCTTCGGCGTTTTATAGCTCGGCTTAGAGTGGTTCCACCGAGTGGGGATGTCCCAGGATTCCTCACTCCGGATCACCAGATACTTCTTCTTCCACTCCTTAATGGAGTCCGGATGACCGTGGACAACTTTCCCCTTGCCCCGGGGCGAAATGTAGTAGATACCCTCAGCCGACGAGCCGATCATCATCATCGCTCGGAAGACATTCAGCCGTAGAGGTACCCTCTGCTCCTCGCACAGCAACACGAAGCAGATGATCTGCTTCCAAGAGTTGGGTCCGTACTGCATCGGCGCCAAGGTCGCCCAGTTCAACACCTCGCGGACGAAAGGATGAACAGGCAACCTCAGACCGGAGATAAAGGCATCCACGGGGAAGACGCAATACCGATCCGGCAGAGGGTCGGTCGGTCGAAGAGTGGAGTTCGGCAGCATGAGCTCGTAGCTGGACCCTATATGGTACGCCAACCGCAAAGCCTCCAAACTACCTGCCTCCAGAATGGTCGGGAGTGCGTCCACTATCACCCTCTTCCGGCTCGGCGACGACGGTTGGACCCCACATGCCTCCTTGTCAGAAAGATCGTCGGGGTACCAACGGAACGACTTAGGCTGAACAGATGACCCTGTCCTTAAGTTAACAGGCACCTGACTCGACCCCCCTATCCTCGACCCCTTCTTCTTCAAAGCCCTCTTTTTCTTCTTGGCCCGTTCCGGGGAGGGGGTAGATAATCGCCCCAGACCCGTCGGCATGGAGCTCGAACCCACGCCCTGACCTCCTACCTGAGCCCCTTCGACTCCCCCCTCCTCTCCAGGAACCAACCCTAGAATCTGAACTTCGGCGGAACTGCCGTCCCCCTCCTCAGAATCGCTACTCTCCACAACGAGAAACCTTCAAGACCGCAGCGGCTTCACATCATACACGGGCTGATCGTCGCCTACAGACTCCCCCTCGAGATCAGACTCCTCCCACGAAGTCGGTCTAGAGGCGGGTTTTGCGTTCCCCCCAGACGTCGACGCCGACGAGCCAGACTGAGCCCTATCCATCTGTGCCTAAACTAAAACAAACTTACCAACAAATTGGGGGTCACTTCGGAAGAACGAGCCTGGTACAGCGAGCGGTAGGGACGAAGACTGAGGTATTGGAAGATTTTTTAGAAAAAGGAAGAGGCGAATAAGAAGGGAACGATAGGGGGAGAGGAGGGAACATTTATAGAGGGGAGAAACGACTCCTCGATTTCTGCAATCACTGTTCACCGATTGACGTGTAGTGGGTGCCTGGAAAACCCCGCCACGTCCTCGAAACGTGAGCCGCTGACGTCATCCGGTGCCAGGCTGGCGACCAGACACAGGGGTCGGGCCGGATAAAATACTCGGCAGAAAATTTTCTCTTTAAAAGATTTAAGGCTACAGGGCTCGGTCAGCTCCCCTCTCACCTGCGAACAACTTGGGGCTTACAGCCTCGGAAGCCGAAAACCCCAAATTGTTCCCGGGTGGCAGGAAAGCCACCACCGCCTGCGCCCTGGGTTCCAGAGATCGGTCGACTCCTCTCTCACCCTCGAACAACTCGAGGCTTAAAGCCCGGTCAGCCGAAACCCCGAATTGTTCGCGGGAGGGAGGAAAGCCACCATCACCTAGAACCCTAACAAAAAGAAGATCGACCCGCATATCCGAGGTTCTTCACCCCCAGATCCAGGACACGGTGGATACCCCTCCCGTCCTGATCTTTCTCGGGCCAGGCAACCGTATAGGGGTCGTCTGACCCGAAAAAGGATCCGGACAGCAGAGTCGCCACCGATTCAAGGCCCATGGGCACTACAAAGTTTATCAGAAGAGAGACGCCCGCCGAAGCAGGCACCTCAGATGGCCATTGAACCACCCTTTGCTGAGATCAAGCCCGCTAGGGGGGGAGAGGTATTTATAGTCTCCCCCAAAGACCAGCCTTTATGACATTGGGAAGGCCAATCGACGGAAGCCCATGCGCCACCTGCGTTCAGGCTGGCAGCGTCATTTAATGCCCCTAGAAAATTGGAACATCACACGGATCCCGGAAGCGCCGTCAAGACTCCGCTAAGACGACAGGCCACGCGGCTCAAACCTTCTTCTCAGGAAGAATCACCGGCTCGCCATCACCCTTGCCGACACATAATCCCTCGTCTTCTCGAGGTTCGGTTGAGCACCAGGGTACTCTTCTCAGGAAGAAACAACGGCTCGCCATCACCCTTGCCGACACATAATCCCTCGTCTTCTCGAGGTTCGGTCGAGCACCAGGGCCTTCTTCTCAGGAAGAATCACCGGCTCGCCATCACCCTTGCCGACACATAATCCCTCGTCTTCTCGAGGTTCGGTCGAGCACCAGGGTACTCTTCTCAGGAAGAAACAACGGCTCGCCATCACCCTTGCCGACACGTAATTCCTCATCTTCTCGAGGTTCGGTCGAGCACCAGGGCCTTCTTCTCAGGAAGAATCACCGGCTCGCCATCACTCTTGCTGACACATAATCCCTCGTCTTCTCGAGGTTCGGTCGAGCACCAGGGTACTCTTCTCAGGAAGAAACAACGGCTCGTCATCACCCTTGCCGACACATAATCCCTCGTCATCTCGAGGTTCGGTCGAGCACCAGGGCCTTCTTCTCAGGAAGAATCACCGGCTCGCCATCACCCTTGCCGACCCGTAATCCCTCGCCAAGCTCGAGGTCAGGTCTGACACCAGGGTGGTCTTCTCAGGAAGGCCAACGGCTCGCCATCACCCTTACCGACCCATAATCCCTCCTCATCTCGAGGTTCGGTCCGGCACCAGGGTACTCTTCTCAGGAAGAAACAACAGCTCGCATCACCCTTGTCGACACGTAATCCCTCGTCATCTCGAGGTTGGGTCGAGTACCAGGGTGCTCTCCTCCGGAAGATTCGACGATTTGCCATCCCATTTTCACAACCATGAACACTCCTCCCCGGCTAGCTCCCGCACCCCCGCAGGAGTGGGGGGCTTGTGTGGTAGGGTAAAAATGGCCTGGAGGTCCTACCAGGGCCCAATACAGCTCTCCCTCAAGAATGGTAAAAATAGCATTCTAGTTCGGCCTCGAACCACCGCAGGGTCAGCGCCGAACCTCAAGTGCACCCCCACAGAACCGGCCTCCTCGTATCCGACGAGCCTCAGTGGTCCTCGGTCTCCGATCCGTGACAGCCCCACGGGCCGTCCCCCCTCTCTGGCGAAGCAGGGGGATGACCTGACACAGCCTAGGCCCTCCGATTCTCCCAGAAGCACAGAAGACCCACGATCAGCCATGTCAGCTCCAAATACCACCCAGGGTTTTGCCACGTCAGCCCTATACCGCTCCTGGTATGGCCACGTCTGCCCTAAACCCCCTGGGCCCTCTGCCACGTCAGGCCCATGGGCTTTCGGGTCCAGACCCGGCCCCCAAGCGGATCCAAACCCGATTGGAATTCTCTATAAATACTAGACCCTCACCCACCTTTTCAGGTAATCAATCTTTTTCCGCTTAAATTCACCTAGTTATCGCTACTCTCTCACAGAGACTGACTAGATCGTCGGAGGGTCCGCCACCGGGACAAACCCCGGTGTTTCAAGACCGTCTGCAGGTACACAAGACCTCGGATCCGAATCCTCTGATCCGAGCCCAGAGCTCCGAACCACCCTGAGGTCGCCACAGGTTCCGCCTGGTCAGCCAAGGGTCGTCAGACGAGCAGCATTCTCCTTCAAATACAAATTGAGTCCGAACTCACACCTGGTGCATCCACACGTCTTCCAGAAATAAACCGCATCAGTGGATTTACTTGGGCTTCAATTAAATAAGTAAAAAGAAGATAGACAAGATTCTAGTTTGGAATATAAATTTCGGTTTCAATAGGAGATTCAAAAGGATTTAAATGCATTGGAAAGAATTTATACCGAAATTGAAATACAAGAATACATGGAGAAGAAAGAAAAGAAATGGAAATCCGTATAATCGGAAACAGGGGTTACAAGAAACATTAATAATGAATCTATTTTTGATAAATCCAAATTGAGCTGAGTCTATTCATGGGAAGACGATCATCGACAATCTAGAAGCAAGAACTTTCATAATGATTTTAAACAGAACATTACTTTTTTTTTTTTTGATCATAAAGGTTGGCCAAAGCTCCCCTGAGTTTCATTAATAAGATTTTAATAAAACAGATAAGACCATCGTGAGACAATGATATTCATTATACCCACATTCGAGCCATGATATTCATTGTCCCTCCAAAATAATACTCCACTACCTAGGTCGCTCCGGAGCCCACGCAACCCACTAAAATACATAGAAGAAAATAAAAAGACCCAAAATACAATGGCGCCTCAGTAGGACACCAAATTACAAAACACATCCCTCAAAAGACGACCGGATGCGTTTGACGCCGCCATGGAATCAAGCCTCCTCTGATGTGCCTCCCCCTTCCTGTAGTACATCCTGGCTAGTGGCAATGTCCTTGTATATGGCATTGATCTTCTTAGTCTGTTCGTCACCTGCTGTTTTAGTCCAGAACAGAATATTATCAATAATCTTGAATAGCAATTGTTGAGGCATGATGTGTCTGTGTGTGCTTCTAAAGATTCTATTATTTCTTTCTAGCCATATGCCCCAACATATCGCCGCCACCCCTGTTTTCAAAAAACGGAGCTGGTTGCCTTGGATGTGCCCCTCTTTCCACCTACCCCACCCCCCTCCCCCCCATGCGTCAAGGACCGTGTCCGGTCCTTCGCCGTAGATACCGAATCTAGTAAGGAGGTCTCTCCAAATGGGCCTCGCGAAGTTGCACCTGACAAGCAGATGGTCGACCGTTTCATTTTCCTGATTGCACATTACACAATTAATTGGCACTTGCCAGCTTCTCCTAACCAAGTTATCCCGAGTTAGGATTGCGTTTCTACATGCCAGCCAGTTAAAGGTCTTTACTTTAAGAGGTGCATATGCCTTCCATACCGGATCAAAAACTCTCATCCCCCCATCGTTTAATCTTTTATAAGTCGATTTCACCGAGTAAACTCCCCCTTTTTCCTGCTCCCATAGAAGTTTATCCTCGTTGTCATTCCCCGTTGGCTTCCAATCTTGCAAGAAATCAATGAGTTCCTGTTTTTGTCTTCTAGCCTCGGTAGCAAGTCTTCCTGAGAGTCTTGGTCTCCATTCCTCATGCCTCCAGTTTGTAGCCACCCGATCATATTTATCTGCAGCAAAACCGTATGCTTGAGGGAATCTCCTTTTGAGGTTAATTGAGCCACACCATTTGTCCTTCCAAAAGCATGTCGAGTTACCATTTCCAATTGAAAATGTGACTCCGGAGATGAAGATGTCTCTGGTGTTAGTCACCCCTCTCCAAAACCCGGATGCTGAATCCTTATTTTTTTGTTTCTGATGCATGCAGCCATTCTTCAAATAAGACGCCTTTAACATTTTGCCCCATTTAGTCTTCGTTTTAGTTCTGAGTTTCCACCACCATTTGCATAATAAAGCTTGGTTCATTTGACGTATATTGACTACCCCTAATCCTCCGAACTCTTTTTGTCTGCAAACTATGCCCCATTTGATTAAGGCGTATCCTTTCCCTTCCCCAGCCCCGTGCCATTAGAAGCGCCGCCTATGCCTGTCGATTTTTTTGATGACCCAAACCGGGATTTGGTAGAAGGACATAAAGTATAACGGGATAGTGCTCACTACGGAATTGAGTAAGGTCAGTCTTCCTCCGAACGATAACATTTTCCCTTTCCATTGCTCTAGCCTGTTAGCTATTTTGTCGATTAGGCCATGCCAATCTCCCCTCCTTATAGTTCCACTTCCGATCGGCAACCCCAGATATTTTATCGGTAGTTTCTGGATCGAGCAGTTTAGAAGATTTGCAACAGTGGTCCCTATTTCACCTGTGTCCCCTAATAATGTAATGGAACTTTTGTTATAGTTGACTTTTAATCCCGACCATTCTTCAAATAGGTACATGCCCCATTTGATGAGCGCTGCTTGTGTAGGATCACACTCACCAAAGATAACTGTATCATCCGCGTATTGGATATTCATAACAGCGGAGATGCCCCTCCTCATCCCAAGACCATTGATAAGACCATTATTTCGGTAGGCTCGCAGCATACAATGCAGTCCGTCCCCAACAAGAGTGAATAAGAGAGGTGACAGAGGATCGCCTTGTCTCAGGCCCCTTTTACATCTGATTTCCTTTCCCGGTTCCTCGTTAATGAGCACATTGAACTTGGAAGTAGTAAGCCAAGTCTGGATCCACCCTATCCATCTATCACCGAACCCCCTTCTCTGAAGGATCTCCAATAAGCACTTCCATTCGACCTTGTCATAAGCCTTTTCAAAATCAAGTTTTAACATGAAGCCCTTCTTCTTACGTCTCTTCGTGTCCTGTAGGACTTCCTGAACCAACGCCACACCTTCGAGAATGTCTCTACCTGCAATAAACCCCGTCTGATAATCCTCAATGATGTCCCTGATGATCTTCCCCAGCCTGTTAGCTAGCACTTTTGTGATAATTTTGACTGAGCAGTTAATCAAGCTGATTGGTCTGAAATCATTAACTTCGGTTGCTGCTTGCTTTTTGGGGATAAGGCAAACATTTGCGTAGTTGAGCCTCTCCAAGTTTAGAGTGCCATCATAGAAGGCCTTCATGATCGCCATAACGTCAAGCCTCACAATATCCCAGAACCTTCTGTAGAAGAAGGTAGGGAAGCCATCAGGTCCTGGTGCGCTGTCTTGTCCCATCCCCCACACTGCTGCCTTCACCTCTTCCACGGTGAATGGATCTTGCAGAGCCTCAACTCTGAGTAAGGTCTCTCCTGGCAGAGCCTCCCATAAATGTTCATGGGATTCGCTAAGACTAACTCGGTTTTGGCCTAGGAGATCTTTGAATTTATCGTCCACATGTTGCCTAATCTTACTCTCATCTTCCACCGGAATGCCGTCAATATCCAGGGATTGAATGTAGTTGGATCTGCGTCGCATACTTGTGATCTTGTGGAAGTATTTTGTGTTGGCATCCCCTGCTTGCAACCATCTAATCTTGGATCGCTGCCGCCACATAATTTCCTCGTTGACGTAAGTTTGCTGTATATCTTCCCTGCATGTCGTTAATCTGAGGAACTGACTATCATCCAGGACTCCCATTTCCTCCTGTCTTTCCAGTTCCTCAATCTCGAGAACTGTCTCTTCTTTCCTTTTCAGAATATTCCCGAACGTAACTTTATTCCACCTTCTTAGTCTCCTTCTAAGGGTGACCAGTTTTTTATGCAGATTGGCTGCCGGCTCAGTCTGCCCATTACCTTCTTCCCAGCACTTCTTGACAATATCTTCACATTCCTTGTTGAGCAGCCACATCTTCTCGAACCGAAATATGCTTGGTCTCCTTTGTCTCTCTTCACCCGTATCTAGCATGATAGGAACATGATCTGATGTATTTCGAACACAAGACCTAGCCAATGCCAAAGGGAATTTAGACTCCCAGTCAGTGGAGGAGAGGATCCTATCTAGCTTAGCAAGACTCGGCTCCCTCCGACGGTTGGACCACGTAAATCTCCGATCGTTAATCGGGATTTCCAACAAGCTCAAATTGGAAATCACCCGGTTGAATTTCCTCATATCATGACCGTTGCCAAATCCTCCACTTCGCTCATAAGAGTGTCTGACGTTGTTGAAGTCTCCCCCCACCACCCAAGGGAGATTCCACCTTCCCCTTAAGAATAGCAGCTTGTCCCAGAGCTGAGGTCTTAGAGCTCTATCATTTGGGCCATATATCGCCGTGATAGTTTGCTGCCATCCGTCGTGTCTTCGCTGGACCACTACCGAAACCAAGAACTCTCCTACCCATTCATCCAGTAAATCAAATTTACTGCGATTGACCCCTACCATGATCCCCCCTGACGCCCCTATGGCGTTCCTAACCTTCCAATCCTGTATGTGGTCTATCTTTAGACCCCTGAGAACCGTGTTCGTTGGTTGAGATAGTTTGGTCTCTTCCAGACAAACAATATCTATGTGATTATTTTTAATAACTTCCCCTACCATTGTACGCTTGGCCTCCTTGCCAAGCCCACGAACATTCCAGAATAGGATCTTACACATTAACAGAAACAAACCCCCTTGTTCCTGTGGAAGAGAATCCCGCGCCACCATGGTACGGGACACGCATTCAGCACCCGTCCTCCCCTGAGGATCCGTGATGATATTCGCAACATTAACTATTTCCCTATCCCGAATATCCTCTATAAGATTGGTGTGTGTTGTGATGCAAATTTAAACCGTAAACATTGGCAAGCTGAAGTAACATATGATCTGGAAGCGAACCAAAGATAGAAATATTTGATTTTATACCTGTGATGTTTTCATAGGCTTTGCGTTTGCCTACCCTTTGGTAGATTTCTTTTACTGTCATCGGCTTTTCGCCTTTGTTCCGCTGTCTAACGCTTCGTCTGAATCCCTCTTTAGCCCTTAGCACTTTTTTCTTCTGGCCGTTGCCCGCCACCGCATTTGCATCATTCGTGTTAATTGAGTCTCTCTCATCCCCCGTTTCCGGCTCTTCGGACTGGTTTGAATCTGTCTCTGATTCTGATGATTCTACTGCTGTTTGTTTATTGCTTGCAGCCCATTCCCCAGCATAGTCTTCATCCTCTTTTGCATTTCGCGCTGTACCCTTTTTTCGACCTCCTGATTTATTAGCTCTTCCATATGTTGTTCCCCTTCCTCGTTGGAGACATCCGCTTGAATTATTGTCCTCTCTGCCCTTGTCACCTGGCCTTCGCCAAAGTAGCTGGACGAAATATCCCCCTTAATAATCTCCTGTCCCACACCTGCCTTCCCCCGGCCCAAAGACCCATTGGGCTGACCCTGGTCCATATCGATGCCCCCTTCACACTCCATCGCATTCAAACCTCCAAAATTCGCGCCCAACTTGTTTTTGTCCTCGAGCCCATGCCCATCAATCCCGGCCCTGTCACCTCAATCTCGTTATGTTGTTGTGCAGTAGAAGAGCCAACGTCAACAGCCTTGCCCTTGGGCCCCACAACCAAAGTACTATTAGGTAGACTACTGGCAACCAAGGGCCCCACATGAACAGTCTTTTGCAACTCCCTCATGAAGGATGACGAAGCAACCTTTCCCGTGATGTGATTTGTTGAGTGGGACCCGCTCGCAACAGCTGGCACAGTAGGCTGAAGAATGACAGTGGAGCTTTTTCCAAACGAGAATTCTTCCACCGTAGGATCTTCTCCATGCACGATCTGTGTACTGATGGATGGATGATAGGGATTGCTACAAACCGGTCTGGCAAGCAAACCCAGTTCACCCAACCTTGAGCCTCCGTCTTCAAGCTCCCGCCCACGCTCACCTGCAGCGATCTCCGCCCAGCTCCGCTCCTTACCAACGCTGCTACCCTCACCGAAAAGTACTTTGGACACCGTCTTCGACCTCCCGATTTCCTGACATGCTTATCCCACGCTGTCCATCTCCATCGTAACGGCGACAACAAACGTTCTGTGTTCCACCATGACATTAATGGATCTCGGCAGCTCAATATGCCCATGAAGTTTGATGCGGACTCTTGCAACCCCACCAGCTTTCCTTGCCGTCGAGATGTCCATCTCAAGAACGACGCCGTAATTCCTCAATACGTCTTGGAACCCCCCCATCTCCCAATAGTGAAGGGGAAAGCCTGCTAGCGTAACCCACACACCTTGCTGAGCTCCGTGGCAGATAGCACCTTCGTCCCCCGTCCAACGAGAGATAGATATCCCAAAATGGCCGCCGCAGATTTTCAGCTCCGAGCGCCTTGCCAAGGCCGCTATACCCTCAGCCGATGGAAATTCTGCTATCCAGAAATCCCGCACCTTATGAACTTCCCATTTGCGATGGTTGAATGACTCCGAGAGCTGCCTGAGTCCCGTGATGATCTCGTCGACGGTCGGCCAGCCTCTAACATCCCTGATAACACCCATCGTAGATTGGAGCTTAGCTCTATTATCCCGCATTATCCCAGTTAGCGTCACCACGGCGCTAGCCTGATCCAAACTTCTGAGCACCGGCTTCGCATCCTGACCCTGTCGACCTTTCCTCTTCTCCCCTCGAACCACACACGAACTAACTTTGTGTCCTGGGATTTTACATTCGAAGCAGACAAATATACCGTATGGGCATGCCTCCTTCCGATGAGAGTCGCCGCAGAATAAACACGTAATGTCCCTGGCCTTTGCAATCGCTGCATCATGCTTCTTTTCCGACTTGGAACGGTACACTTCCCAGGCTTCGTCACCATCCACCTCGATCATCCGCGATGCCTCGTCCCTCTTCCGCACTTCTCGAAGCGCCGACAGGAGCTCCTGTTCGGAGTAATGGATTGGAGAAATAGGAGAGAGCGCTTTGTTGACGAGGAGAGAGTTAGATGGAGGACTAATGTGGCTCTGTTCCCTGGTCGGAGATCGAGTGTTCGTGGCAATGGGACTTGGCTTGGACGGCGCTCTGGGACTACCCCTCGAAGGGGCAGGCTTGTCTGAAACATGATAATCTCTGCCTTGATGAATGGACACCGCCGACTGGTTGTGGAGACCTCTCCCATGTAGCGTCGGAGGACTCCTTTGCTTCTGAGCTTGGGGGCGAAGAGGAACAGGGGATCTAGATCTCGTTCGCCGTAGGCCATCGGCATCTCTGCGCACAGGAGGACGGTCAGAACCTCGCCTAGGCGATCGCACCCTGCGATATTCTCGTAGGTCATGACGATAATGGTGTCTACCGCGAGGAATGCGGCGCTCCTCATCGGAGCAATGGTTGCGATGGTCTCCCTCGCTCTCTCGCCGCATCGATGGGAAGAGGAGAATGCAAGGGAGAGAAGAAGAGAGTTAGGATATATTGTTTGTTGGATGACAGGGTTTTGGATATTGGTGGGGGAGGGAGGAGGGAGGCGAAAAAGGCTGGGGGAGGAAGAAGGGATAGCTTAATAGTGAGAGGAGGAAAGGTGGGAGAGAGTGAAGGAGATTACGGCGATGAGGAGGTAGTGGAGGAGGACGGGGAAGGAGAGCGAAGGGGAAGGAGAGGGGAGGAAAGGTTTTTGGGGAAGGAGAGGAGAGGAAAGGTTTTTGGGGAAGGAGAGGGGAGGAAAGGTTTTTTGGATGACAGAACATTAGTTGAAAAGCAGTGACAAGATTAGCACCCATAATTTTAGGAATTAACACAATATGTGCATAATTGATTCTATCAAAATTAAAAGACCCACTGGAACATTTTTGTTACTTGACCAACCATCAAAAGAAGCGAACGGTTAAAGAAGGCAAGGACAAAAGAAAAAGCGATAGCTCCTTGAATAAAGAATGTTAGATTCAGAGATAGAAAAGAATACTTTATTGAATTGATTATAACTGAGTACAATGTCTCCTATATATGAGAGAAGCAAAGATTAAACTAATATATATTTCGATATGGGACTAAACTGAGTAATATAATATCTGACACCTCTTTCAAACTCACGGTGGATCTACTAGTGTGAGTTTGCCCACCAAGTATCGAAGTATCTTGACAATGTGGGATTTGGTAAAAAAGTTTATTGTGAAGAGATCACATAACGAAGTGAAATGGTCTATGCCTCAAAATGCTCACGGACATAGTGACAATCAATCTTTATGTGCTTCGTTCGCTCATGAAAGATCGGATTGCTTGCAATAGGCAAGGCACTCCAGCTATCACAGTGAAAAGGAGATTAGCTCCTGTAAGAGTGACACCCATATCTAATAATAGCCACCGAACATGAACAATCTCTCTAACAGTAGTTGTCATTGCTCTGTACCCAGTTTCTGTGAAAGACATGCAACAACTGTCTGTTTCTTACTTCGTCATGAGATCAACAAATCACCAAGAACTAGATAGAAACTTGTGGTAGACCGTCTGGTAGTACGATCCCTTGTACAATCATAATCAGAATATGCACTAAGCTCCAGTTTAGATGTAGAAGGCATGATTAGTAAGCGAGTGATAGTGCCCCGAAGATATATGAGAATCCGAAAAAAGTACTATAGTGAACTAATTGAGGAGCTGAAACAAATTGGCTGTCAATACTGACTGGCAACTACATGAGCAATATTGGGTCTAGTCATACATAAATAAACAAGCTGTCCAACAATGTGCCTGTATCTAGAGGGATTGGGATTGCAACGGAGTAACGACTGAACAACTGTCAGGAGACAAGTTGTTGCATGCTCTCTGACAGTTGATCTGTCCAACAATCCATCTGTGGGACAACTTCATTGGAAGCTCTAAGAGAGTAATGGTTGATCGACTATCGGAGAGACGTGCAACGGAAATAATGTCTGATGTGTATTTCTGCTGAGAAATGAGTTCCCTGAGAGCCCTGGGCAATCTCTAAACCCAAAAAATAGCGTAGTCTGCCAAGATCCTTCATATGAAACTGCTGGTGAATGTATCTCTGAGTAGATGCAATACCTGCGGAGTCGTCCCCGATAATAATCATATCATCAACATACAACAGTAGAAGTAGCATCCCCTGCGGTGATGTTCGCATAAACATAGAGTGATCTTGTGAACTTTGATGGAAACTTGCCTGTGTGATGACACGGCGAAAGCACTCAAACCAGGCTCGAGGGGCCTGTTTCAGATCATATATAGCTCAATGCGGCAAACATGACGAGAATGTGTGGTGAGGCCAAGAGGAGGCTGCATATATACAACCTCAGATAATGTACCATAAAAACATTCTTCACATCCACCTGATATAACGGTCACTGACGAATGACAGCAACGGCAAGGAGAGTGCGAATTGTAGTTATCTGTGCAACTGGAGCAAAAGTCTCAGCATAATCAATGTCATGAACCTAAGTAAATCCTCTAGCAACTAGACGAGCCTTGTGCCGCTCAATGGAGCCATCAGGTCGATATTTGACCTTGAAGATCACTTGCAGCTAACAAGCTCTACGCTCCCTGGTAGTGGAATAACATCCAAAATGTCAGTCTGATCAAATGCACGGAACTCCTCTACAATAGCCTTCCGCCACTCGGGATACTAAATAACTTCCTGATAAGTTTTGGACTCACATGTGGAGTGTATAGCAGTGAGATGTGCATGAAACTGTGTTGAGTAAGATGCTAAGGTGGCAGAACCAAAATAGTCAGAAGGATCAGTGGCATCAGGTATATAACGTGCCGGTTGGATGCCCGAAGTGGAATGGGTAAAGTGACGAACCGCTGGTGGTTGTGCGGTGTGTGGAGGTGAGATCGGTGATGTAGGTGCATGGGGTTGTGGTGTTGTGGGTGCATGTGGTTGTGGTGATGCAGGTAGTGTGGGTGCATGTCGCTGTGACGATGCAGGTGGTGTGAGTCCATGTGACTGAGGTGGTGCAAGTGGTGTGGGAGGGGCCGATGTAGGAGGGACAAGAGGTGTAAGTTCAGTATGAGAAGGGATATGAGCTAAATGGGTGAGATAAAAAAGAATGTGTGAAGATGTGTCAGATAGGGTAGTCGAGGAAACCAAAAAATTGAAAAAATAAGTATCCTCAGGGGAGGACAGATAGTAAGGATAGTCTTCCTTAAAAGATACATGACGAAAGATACAAACATGACTCGCCAAGGGATCAAAGCAACGATATCCCTTGTGCTTAAAACTGATAACTAGGTTAACACACTTAGCGGCCCGGGCGGTTAGCTTCGTGCGCTCAGTGGTAGGGAGAAGGACATAACAGGTGCATCCAAAGATATAAAACATACTGTAGTTCGGTGGAGAGTGATGAAGAGCCTCATGACTCATGACTCATGAGGCATCATACCAGATAGGGTAGGCGAGGGAGTGATGTTAATGAGGCTGACATAAGTCGCGACAGTTTCAGCTCAGACAAGACAAGGAACACAAGAAGTTAGTAGAAGATCATGAGCCGTCTCAAGAATATGACGATGCTTGTGTTCAACTACATCATTCTATTCATGTGTATGAGGGCATGACTGTTGAACAATGGTGCCGTGAGACTGAAGAATCGATTGCATGGTGGTGGATGTGTACTCACGAGTACCGTCTGAGCTGAAAATCTTGATGTACATACCGAACTGAGTGTAAATTATGGTCTTTAAGATCTGGTAAACGTTAGGAATCTTAGATCGTTGCTGCATAAGGAAAACCGATGTATATCGAGTGAAGTCATCTTTGAAAACAATATAATAGCGATAGCCTTTGCTAGAAGGTACAGGAGAGAGTCCTATATGTCAGAATGAACAAGTTGAAAAAGATGAATGGTTTGAAAAGTGCTTTTTTTATTAAAAGGAAGTGCTATGTGTTTGGCTAACTGAAAATCATGACAACAGACAAACGTATATAAAAAAAGATGGCCAAGGACACCACTATGGGATAAAGTCTTGAGATGAGACTCACTAACATGACCTAAACGTCTATGTCAGCAAAACTAGGATGAGGTCTATGTGCATATAGAAAATCTAGATGATATAAACGATCTTGTCAACTAGCATGCCCAAACTCATGTCTAGTGTGTGAATCTTTAGTAGAACAACCTAAATAATCGAATGTAACGGCAAGACCACTATTGCATAGAGCACTAATGGAAATAAGGTTTATGGATAAATATGGAGCATGAAGAACATAAGGCAATGTGTGAGTGAGAGAGCTAATAGATCCTGAGTGTGTAGTAAAAAATTGTGAGCCATCGGCTGTGTGAAGTGATGAAAAGTGAGAGGAAAGTGCAATGATGGTGTTGAGCAGTGTATAATTACTAGTAAGATGTTGTGATGCACCAAAATCTAACTAAAACCAGTAGGGATGGTGTTGCTGTTGCTAAGAGAGGAGGCAGGAATCAGGATGGAACTCAGAAAGTTGAGAGATATGCACACCATTTACTTCAAGGAAAGTAATACGGTTAATTCGTTGTATGTGAGATGTTAATTTGTGAAAAAATGATGTATTACTATCACCATATATAAGCCAACTAAGTTTTGCACTTTGAGACCATTTCAAGTGTTCCATATGAAGGATATTTGCATACTCATTCTGTTTCTATCATCCATGGAAATAGGACCGATTTCTTCCATTTTATCTTTTTTTTAAAATCATAAACGGTGGGTCCTAGGACTCCCCGTGCTTCATTAAAAAGATTTTAATAAAACATACAGCCAAAGTAGGAAAAATGATGTTCATGAATTCCCACACGCGGGCCATGAGCCTCATTCCCCAACAAAAGAGAGAACCCATCCCATACAAGATAGCTTCTTGTTTCTTCCATTTTAGCAATATTCTCAATACCAATAAAAAGTAATTCCTTTTGAGAATGAATAAAACCAAAAGTATTTTTTTTCCCCAACTTGCAACCATTTTTCACAAAATGAAGTTGAAGAAGTTTAGAGAGACCAGAAGTACCAGAAATAGAGTTAAGGCAAAAAATGATCATCCCTACAAAACTTTGATTCTCAAGCCAAAATCTCTAAATTCTAAACTTAGATGGTTAACCAAAATTACAATTAGAGGAGAAAAGAATAGGAACATGATCTGATGCAACATTTGGGAAACAACATTTGGGAAAGCCTGAACAAATGAGTTATGAAAAGAAGTAGCCCAATCTTCAGAGACTAATAAGATTCTATCAAGTTTGGCTACAGATGGGGAAAGTTTATTATTAGACCAAGTAGACATTCTTCACCTAATTGGATAAGCAATCAGATATAAAAATATAATACAATCATTAAACTTTAAAGAATTAGACAACCTAGAGGGATTACCATTTCTCTCGCTACTGGACCTTGTAATATTAATATCACAGATCCATAGGGTGAAAAGCATTAAACTCATTCCAAAATTCTTGTCTATGAATCGCAGTGGATGGTCCATACATAGACACAATAGTGAGAGTAGTATTATATTCAAACCAATCTAAAACCACCACTAGGAAGAATTTAAACCTATAAACTGGGACACACTTAAAAAAGGTTTTCTTTATAGCCAAATAGTATTCCTTCAGAAGATCCTATAGCATCCTGAGTAAGCCATTCAGTAATGAGAGATCCACCTACATCTCTAAGAATAGTAGGTGTAGTAGAAAGTTTGGATTCTTGTAAAGAAATAAAATCACAGTTTTAAGATTGAATAAGATCAAAAACCATTTTTCTTTTGATGCTACAACCTAAACTTCTAATATTCCATGAAGGGTAAAAGGGATATGAGCAACTTGTTCATTTAGTAAAGAGCAAGTGATGAGGTGGCATACATGTGATTGGGAAAATCTAAAAGAGGTTAGATACTTAATGTATCACATGCATGCCACCTCATCACTTGCTCATTACTAAATGAGCAAGTTGCTCATATCCCTTTTACCCTTCCATGAAACACCTATCATTTAGAACTAGTAATTACACTAGCTCTAGTAGATTTTAGAGCTCTAACAATGCAAATATTATTAACGAACTTATAATCAGTCACAAAACACAATGGCATCATTAGACATAGCATCAAATTGAGTTCTATAAATGGATCCAGGAATGGTACTTGGTTCAGTGTCTTCTTTAATAAGAGGAACTTCCATGTTTCTAGCTTGAGCAGCAAGAGAAGCCATTTTAGCAATCGGTAAAGATGCATTTTTTTGGGACCAAAAATCTTGCAGTAGATCTTACCAAAGCCGAAGCTGCTTTCCTCTTCTTATAAACTTTGACAATCTACAATCTTAGAAACAGGAGTAATCTCAGAAGTCTTTCACAAACCGAGCATACGACACATCAGTCTCAAGAGGCTGCAATTGCTCAATAGGAGTATTCTCAGAAGAATTGATGTAAGGCAGATAATGAAACAGGGTCACTTTTATCTCAAAAAAAAATTGATTTAAGGCAGAGGAAGAACCTTTGTATGAGGGATGTCAACATGGTTGCACAAGAGCTCCCCAGTCTGTTGAATATAAGAAGACATATTAGAAAGAGCATAATTAATTAAAGAGAAATCAGAATCCTCTCTATCCCAAAAATAAGTGAAATGAAGAAAATTAAGAAGATATAATGAAATAGGAAATGTAGCAATCATTCCCAAACTCCAAGGTGCTTGCAAAGCATACAAAATCATAGAAAAGGAAGAAGAATTAAGAGAAATGAATACCTTGTCAGAGTAACATGGATTGAGAACCACTAAAGAATTAAGAGAATTAGAGTACGGAATCAGAGCCGGATTATCATTCTGAGATGAAACAGTAAATTTTCCTCCTCATGAATCTCATCATCCTGTAAATTATCCTCTTCTATCCAACTATCAGTACTAACATCAACAGGTTTCCCTTCTTTGTCAAACATAACCAATTCCATAGAAGGACAGGTACTCCACTTATCAGCTATTGTAGTGATCAGAGATATTTTAAAAGATTCAAGATGTTTGTTAGGATAGTGATTCAACAGACCAATTAGACCGAGTATTAGGCAGCTCATTAGAAATATCAACATCCTTAGGATTAGTGATTAAAAAATCCGAAGAAGTATCGGTCGATGGAGGAGGAAAAAAACTCAGTCCTGGGAATCACAGAAGTGTCAGAGCATTCTTGATCAGAAGGATTACCACCAATCACTCTTTTCCACGGGTTTTTAGGAGGAGATTTAGGAGGAGAATTGTAACGTTCTCTTTTGTATGTAAACGCACCGCTTCTACTTCTTCCATAACCTCTAAAATTATAATTTGCCCTTCTGCCAGAAGATCTACCACCACCCTGATTGTTTTTCATTATCTTCTTCACATCTGAACTTCCTCTGTGAAATTGTGAAGGAGGATTGATATCAGCATTAGAAACCGAAACTTGCTTGGCAGTCTTAGAGGATTCAGAAGAACAAGAGGAAGAATAAGTTACTGTAATAGGATGGGATTTATCTCCAACTCGTAGATCATAAGGAGTAACTCTTTCACCATTCACATCACAAAGATATTCAGCATAAATTTCCATGCAACCTGAGGCTGGATACTTGAGGAAGAAGTGACAATGAGGTCCCCTGCAACTATAGTCATATTCGCAATCAACTTAGGGGTATCACAAAAAGGTGGCAGTCCCTTGACAGTAGCTTGAAGTTTCTCTTTAGAATTAGAAGATAAGCTATCTCCAAACCAGGGTCATTGTTTAACCAGAAATCGACCATTATCAACAGTATACTCAGGTTGTGCCACAAGATCTTGAAGAACTTTCGTAGAAGGGCGAGTGATAACACGATTCCCATTAGAACAATCATGAAGACCCCAATTCCAATTAGAAAAACCACTGATCTTGTTAAGAAAATCATTAAGAGCTAAAAGACCCACATAACCCTTAATCGTGGAAAGTAATCCATAAGTAGCAATATTATCAATTTTAGCCTCTATTTCAGGATTAACTTCACAGACCAGAATCAAATTATTCACAGGCTTAACAGCATTAGGAGTAATAGACTGAACTTGATTGTGAAATAGTAAATTGAATTGAACAATGTCTTTGTGTTAATGTGAATATATATTTATGAAGTTTGTTTCCTTTATCAAGCCATGTAATGTATATATAGTCATTAATTAAAGGTAATTGTTTGTTTTTATTTACTATTGAGATACGATTGAAGATCTTGATTGCAAAATTAATCTGAGTTATCAACATGGATTTTTATTGTTTGTGAATGGCAGAAAATTGTGATAATCATAAGAACCTCATGTTTCATGTGTTTTTTTTATTTTTGTTCAAGTAGTTTATGACAAGGAATTTAGAAGTTTCCATGAGAGGCTTGCCGATCTTAACCCCCCCCCCCCCCCCCCCCCCCTCCTCCTCAGTAAAATAAGATATAATATTTGAAACGAAGGCAGCCCAAATTGACTCTAAATTTGATTTATAGATGGGTAGAAGGCATGGCACCTGTCTTTTCACGATCTGCTTGGCGTTGTGCTTGGCATCTTATTCAGGTATCATGCAGTTTTTCTTTTGTAGGCTTCGCACAAGGTTCATTGTTTGTACAATTCATGACATGTTGGATGTGTTTTATTTGGAAACTTCGTCTAAAATTTCAATAACAAAGTTTTGGTTCATTGCATAGTTAGGGAACCAAGAAAAGATTTTGCTTTGTACACAATGTGGGCTGTCGTTGTTCTGCTTTTGTATTTCTATTTTTTAGTAAGTAAAGATTTAATGTTACTTTTGCCATCTGAGCTTCGCAGTTTGACCGAAAACATGCTTGCTCTTATTTCTAGTGGATAAGCGTGGTACTTTGCTTAACCTATTGAGAGTAATTGTTGCAGTCCAAAATTTGTGTTGGCTTTTTTTATTTCCCCAAGGTCACGTAGAAACCTCATTTCTATTACCTGGCAAAATTCACAAACTGGTCTAGTATTTTGGCAAGGATAAATTTGGTTTAGCCCCCTCATTTGATTTTGACTTTCCTTTAGCCCCTGGACTTTTGTGACTCATCTATAACCCTGGAATTCATCATTAATAGGTTCTATTATCTAGGACTTTAATTGGTGATTATTGAAATTTTTGGTTGCTCTAACTATTAAGTTCAGTACTTATTGATATTGAGCTAGAAGCCGAGACAACCCATAGGTATAGTCTCGTTGGAATTTAAAATCAGAATTTTGATGATAGAATTGTCAAGAATTTTGGCTTGATGCCTTTCTACTTTGTTATCTCTTCTATATATAAGGATTACAACATTTACAGGTAATTACTTACCATTAAGGAGAACTAATCAATTCCTGATTTGTCTAGCCTATTCTAGGAAAATAATTACAATTAAGGCAACATATTAAGTCCTGATTTGATTCCTCATTCAAAGGAAAGCAAATTAGATGTCTTTCCTGATTTGATTGCTAATTCAAAGGAAAGCAAATTAAGGAATTCCTGATTCACATCCTGAGCAAATCAGGAAAGCAAATTAGATGTCTTTCCTGATTTGATTGCTAATTCAAAGGAAAGCAAATTAAGGAATTCCTGATTCACATCCTGATTTAATTCCTGATTCACATCCCCCCTCAAATTGATGCGGTTGGTCAAGGAGCATCAATTTGCTAACAAGAAACTGATGGCGCGGACGAGGAACAGCTTTGGTCAAAATATCTGCAACCTGAAACTGAGTATTGATGTGAGGGATGGATATAATATGGTCATCATAGGCTTCACGAATAGAATGGCAATCGACTTCAATATGCTTAGTACGCTCATGGAAAACCGGATTTGCAACAATCTGAATGGCACTTGTATTGTCAGCATAGAGAGACGTTGGCTTTGTTTGAGGAAATCCAAGTTCAGCCAAAAGACCACGAAGCCAAATTATTTCCGAACATGCATTAGACATAGCACGATACTCCGATTCAGTAGAGGATTTAGAGACTCTTGCTTGCTTCTTACTTTTCCATGAGATTAACGAAGAACCAAGAAACATGCACCATCCGGTGACAGATCGCCGAGTATCAGGGCACCCGGCCCAATCAGCATCACTATATGCAATCAATTGAGGAGATGTCCCAATGGGAAAGAAGAGACCCCGTTGAGAAGTGCCTTTCAAGTAGCGAATTATACGACGAACCGCTGCCAAGTGAAGATGACGAGGAGAGTGGATGAACTGACTTACTTGCTGAACAGCAAATGATATATCAGGCCGGGTAATGGTCAAATAATTAAGACTACCCACGAGCTGCCGATACAATAAAGGATCTGTCAACAAGTCACCCTCATCCCGGTGGTATTTAACATTAACCTCAAGAGGAGTATCCACCGGATTAGCTGATTGGAGGCCAGCCATAGAAATAAGGTCTGTGGCATACTTATGCTGATGGAGAAAGATACCCTTGGAGGTAGACTGAACCTCAAGACCAAGGAAATAATGCAAGTTACCAAGGTCTTTCACATGAAACGAGGCTTGTAATTGCTGTTTAAGTTCCTGGATGGATGCCTGATCAGATCCAGTAATGACCATATCATCAACATAAAGAAGAAGCAGAACAATGCCTGTAGATGTGTAGTGAATGAACAAGGAGGAATCATATTGACTCTGAGTAAAGGAGAACCCAAGTAGAGTGGAACGAAATTTATCATACCATGCCCTAGGCGCCTGTTTCAAACCATATAAGGAGCGTTTGAGCTTGCACACACCCTTAGATGAAGAGAATAGGCCCGGCGGAGGAGTCATATATATATCTTCAGTCAGTTCACCATGAAGAAATGCATTCTTCACGTCCATTTGATAAAGAAACCACCCATTAGAAGCAGCTATAGAGAGAACAGTTCTGACAGTTGTCATTTTGGCAACGGGTGCAAATGTCTCATCATAATCAATGCCATATTCCTGCTTGTTTCCTAAGGCAACCAATCTAGCCTTGTAACGATTGAGGGACCCATCAGAATTCAGTTTCACAGAATACACCCATTTGCAGCCTATGGGTTTGATATCATGAGGGCAAGAGACAATGTCCCAAGTGAAATTCTCTTGAAGAGCCTGAAGTTCCTCATTCATTGCTTTTATCCAGCGCACATCCTTAACAGCCTGTGAGTAACAAGTGGGAATACATGTGCTAGAGAGAGGCAGTCAGAGAAGTATGTGAGGAATCATACCGATCTGGTGAATATCTATCAGGTGCTCGAGACGTTCTACTAGAACGTCGTGGTGCAACCGGTAAAGGATCAGGTGGTGGATCAGCGTCGGAAGGGGCAGTGGGAACATGCTTGCTGCGTTGTCTGACATATGTGATGCCTGGTTTGAAACGTTCTATAGATTGAGAGAGGCTAGAAAATTTGGGAAGAATAGCAATATCATTCAAAGTAAGAGAAATGCAAGGGAACATAAATTGATTATCAAAAAATGTCACATTCCTAGAAATGCGGAAGCGATGGTTAGAAACATCATAACACACAAAACCCTTATGAGAATGACTGTACCCCATAAAAGCACATTGAACCGACTGTGCTCCAAGCTTATGCCTTTCAAGCGGAGGTAGATGAACAAAACATACACAACCAAAAGTATGTAAAGCACTATAATCAGGCTGAGTTTTAAAAAGACGAAAGAAAGGGGAATCAAGATCAATAACCGTCGAAGGAATGCGATTGATCAAGAAGACAGCTGTGGATAGAGCCTCCACCCAAAATCTGGATGGGACTGAAGCTTGGAGAAGTAAGGTGCGCGTCACATCAAGCAAGTGACGATTCTTGCGTTCGGCCATCCCATTTTGTTGTGGGGTATTGGGACAAGATCGTTGAGACAAGATACCTTTTTGTTGTAGGTACTCCTGAAACTCACGAGACATGTATTCACCACCAGAATCAGAGCGAAGGATTTTAACAATGGCTTGGAACTGAGTTTCAACATATGTCAGAAATTTTTTAAACATAGAAAACACTTCAGATTTAGAGCGAAGAAAGTATATCCAAGTAAAACGACTGTAATCATCGATAAATGTGACAAAATATTTATAGTGAGCATGAGAAGCTACAGGAGACGTTTCCCAAACATCACTATGAATCATTTCAAAACAAGTGGAAGCACGATGAGCACCTGACGGAAAAGGAAGTGTTTTACTTTTAGCCAATTTGCAAACAGAACATGAAACAGGGGCAGTAGAAATAACATGTTTATTACCCAACAAACCAGTTTTAAATAAATGAGACAAAACAGCAGAGTTTGGATGACCCAATTTTCTATGCCAAACCTCATAGGAATTTAAAGCATTATTGCAAGCAAGAGATAAATGACTGGAAACAAACTGGAGTGGAAACATTCTTCCCACTTTAGGCCCCTTCGCGATCACCTTCCCCGACACCTGCTCCTGTACAAGACAACCAGCACGAGAAAAATTAACATTACAATTGTTATCCACCAATTGTCCAACAGACAGTAAATTGGAAGCAAGTCCAGGAGATACAAGCACATTCCGAAAATCAGAGTTTATGTCACCAATATTAGTGATAGATAGGGTATTACCATCAGCAATTTGAATTTTCTGATTACCATGATAAGAATGTAGATTGTGCAAATATTCAGAGGAACCCGTCATGTGATTGGATGCACCAGAATCAAGAAACCATGGACGAGTAACATTAAAGGACTTACCTCGAATCCCCAAGGCTGAAAGGGCTGAAAGTACCATTTGTTGAATCATTTCAGGCTGTAGAGCACCACCATCAGATGCACCAGTGGTGGAAGGACCAGTTGCGGAGCTGGTTGTGGCATGGAATGCATGTTCCGGACGTTGTGTTGGTCGTGGGGGACGCGTGGGACAGTTGGAGATGATATGACCCTGCTGCTTGCAGTAATTGCAAAACTTCTTTGTACAATTACGAGCAATATGTCCAAATTGTTTGCAAGAAAAGCATTGGACCTGTCCCATATCACGACCTTTACCCCTATTTTGAGCAGCATATGCAACCGTCACAGGTTCGGAAAGGGCAGCATCATGAGACATGGTTCCTTGGGTAAGTAAGCGTTGCTCTTCCCGGAGAAGTTCACCAACACAAGTATCCAAAGAAGGAACAGGACTCCTATTCAGCAAAGCACCTCTGACAGCCTCAAACTCTGGGCGAAGTTTCATGAGAAATTGATCCCGCCTACTGGTGTTGTAAACCTCTTGGACAGCCAAACGTGAAGATTCGGGAACAGCAGCACATAAAATGGCAGAGTGTTCTGTCCACAGATTCAGAAAACCAGAATAATACTCCTGAATAGACAAATTACCTTGTTTGTAATTGGCTATCTCAAGCTCCAACTGAAAACGCTTGGCCGTATTATCCTGATTGTAAATACGCTTCAAATATTCCCACATTTCTTTGGCAGTTGTGAAAGAGCGCAAATTATTGATCATCTGAGGATCAATAGAACTGAGAATCCAAGAAATAATCTGAGCATCTTTCACTTCCCACGCATCTAAGGCAGATTTCTCTCCCGGCGCTTTAGAGAGCCCATCCAAGTGACCTGATAATCCCTTCCCTTTGACATACATCTTGAACTGGAATTCCCAAGCAGCATAATTCTTGCCGGTGAAACGGACACAGAAATTGTCCTTCTCTGGAGTTGTCATGATGGCAGAAGGAACAACAAGCGACACAGACCAGAAACGAAGGGCCCAGAATACGTGAACCAGGAGCAGCGAAGAGTACCAAGGCAAGAGCGACCAAGGAAGGTGCTGAAGGATTCACAGGTGTGAACAAAAACTTGAAGGAATCACAGCTCTGATACCATGTCAAGAATTTTGGCTTGATGCCTTTCTACTTTGTTATCTCTTCTATATATAAGGATTACAACATTTACAGGTAATTACTTACCATTAAGGAGAACTAATCAATTCCTGATTTGTCTAGCCTATTTTAGGAAAATAATTACAATTAAGGCAACATATTAAGTCCTGATTTAATTCCTCATTCAAAGGAAAGCAAATTAGATGTCTTTCCTGATTTGATTGCTAATTCAAAGGAAAGCAAATTAAGGAATTCCTGATTCACATCCTGAGCAAATCAGGAAAGCAAATTAGATGTCTTTCCTGATTTGATTGCTAATTCAAAGGAAAGCAAATTAAGGAATTCCTGATTCACATCCTGATTTAATTCCTGATTCACAAGAATTCCATTTTTTTTTTTTTGATCAGAAAAGGTATGATAGAATTCCATTGAAATTTCTAGTTTCAATGAAAATTGTTTAAATCACCATAATAGCAAGTTATGTTATGTTTGTCGATTGCTCGGAAATAGAAATGCTTAAGTTTCTTAAAATATCCTGACTTACTAAATCGTTTTTCTTCTTTTGCCAGAACGATCTCATTCATGGGTGGGGAATGGATATGAAGCTCGGATATTGTGCACAGGTTAGAATAATTCTTCCTAGCTTTTTCCTGGATACTTTTTGTAAGGTAATGTCTGATAATGATTATTTCGCATTTTTTAAGTCACAAACTTTGTATTTAAAGAATACGGATTTGTCTGTACTGAAGACATCTTATAGTTGAGTGTCTCAGGAAGAACTATATATCAAATTTGTATTCTATTTGATGGATGAATTTAGGATTGAAAACAGTTCTCTTAGTTTTTTGTTTCTGTTATCTTCACTTTTGCAATCGAAGCTCTCCCTATCCCTAAATGGTAATGCGCTGAAGCTCTCCCTATCCCTAGATGGTGGGATGTGTGTATGCCAGAAAAGATAATTATTTTGTATGCAAGAAAAATAATCGTGAATGCACCTAAACTAAATGAAATGCTAATAAATTGACTGGAGTTTCAGAGGAGTTAGTCAAATGATGGAGTGGAGAGATCGAATCAGTTGCTACGCAATCACTTCTCTTGAAGTGATGCTATTGATGCTCTGTTCATGTAGGAGAGAACTGAATATGCACAGAGAGAGAGTCTACGTGGAAATTGTTTGTGTTGTACTCCCTTTAGTCCTGCCTTTAAATATATGTAGAATGGATGGATGCTAACGGATGGAATTTCTGGAAAAGCTAGGTTGGAGATTAGGTTGGTTTTGAGATTTGGAATAATCAAACTAATCATCAAATATTCCCTCAGGATTTAGGATTTAGATGAGGCCCAATATTAAAACTCAACCTATTATCTTAATATCTTCTAGACCCCTAATAGGACGAGAGATGAGTTTGGTTTCCAATGATAAAGCTGAACATCTCAGTTTTGATAGTCCGATGATATTGGATTTGGAAAATTGCTATGAAGTCTGAACTAAATTGTGAACTTGTTCTCAAAGTCCATTTAGAGATCATCTCCGTTATTTAACCCCTCAAAAATTATGAAAACAGATGGATTACCCTCAAACATGGAAGATGACGAAAAATAATGTATTCTATATGAAAATGCATGAAGTGCATGAATATCATGTCTAGTTTATTCATCATTATATGATATGCACTTATGACCAAAAATGGCCGAAGTGGGGTATCAACAAATATCACTTGCAGGATATGTTTGACAACAAATTAACTTGAAATAAAAGATATTGAGGTAAACCATTTATATTAGGATATTAAATTCCTAAAAAATTGGATTAACCTTTCCTGGTGATTTTGTTTAGTCTTATGCTAGGCATTAACCACAATCCTAGAAATCCGAAGTTGCCCTCTATTGCATCACTCTGGATAAATATATTCAAAATGAAGTTGGAACCACAACTTATCCTTTAAGGTTGAATTGGTTCCTGGTCCATATTAAAGGTTAACGATATCTATCCTTTAGTAGTACTACGAGACTGGTCAATTGTCGCCTATCAAGGAGTGATGCTTGATATGAGCCTACCAAATTTGGTGTGTCGTGGAGTTCTAGTGACAGGATTAGAGGCATATATGTGACTAATATAGCCCATTCGTCTATGTAAATCTCTTATGGTGAGTGTGCACTGATGCATGACCAATGGAGGAAAGCTCACGCTCAAAGGAGGATTTGGTGAATCATGTGTGTAACAGTCCCACATTGGTGTTATATAATAAAAAAAAAGCAGTCCGACATTAAATAATACAAAACGAGCTGGTTTTTTTGTATAGAAAGAACAAATGAGCTGGACTTATGAAGCTTGAACTAGCTTTCGCTTTGAATTGGTTCTATGTCCATTTTAAAGGCCCAGGATATCCAACCATAACATTATTCACCACATGACTGGCACTAACAATAGTAAAACTGTGTTGTTTTAATGCTTACTATCATAAACATGCCTAATATGTTGGTAAGATGGTTTTGCTATTTCTTTCATTTGTAAATCAATTATTTGAAGTCACTGTTTGACTTTATACCGTTCATTTAAACATGTACTTATGTAGACGATATATTAAATTTGAGATTGGATCAGACAACATTCTATCAATATGATGTGTTCTGCCATATAATAGGAAAAGCTTTAAGACCGGATGATATACCCATTGAAGTTTGAAAGTGTCTTGGGGATGTAGGAGTGGGTTGGCTAACAAGATTATTTAATGAGACTTTGAGGACCAAGAAGATATCCGATGAATGAAAGAAGAGTATTTTAGTACCTAAATTAAAAATAAAGGAGATATACAAAGTTGCTCCAACTACTAAGGGATTAAATTAATGAACCATACGATGAAACTTTGGGAGAGAGTGATCAAACATAGACTGAGACTAGAAACTATAAACTACGGTGTCTGAGAATTATTTTGGATTTATGCATGAAAGGTCAACAATAGAAGTAATTTATGTACTGAGGAGACTTGTGAAAAAATATTGGGAGAATAAGAATGATCTACATATGGTGTTTATAAATCTAGAAAAATCATATGATAAAGTTCTTAGAGACATAGTATGGTGGGCGTTAAATAATAAACGAGTGACTATTCGGTATATTAAGGTGATTAAGGATATGTATGAAGGGGCAACCACAATTAGAATAACCACATGAGAGTCCAGTGATTTTCCTATTATAGTAGGTTTACACTAAGGTTCGGCTTTAAGCCACATCTTTGCTTTGGTTATGAATGAATTGACGCGATGAATACAAGATGAGGTGCCTTGATGTATGCTTTTTTTCCAATGGCATCGTCTTAGTGGACGAGTCTAGAGCATGAATCAATGCTATATTAGAATTGTAGAGAAAAACTTTTGAAGCTAGAGGTTTTAGAATAAGCAAACTAAAACAGAGTATATGGAGTGTAATATTAGTGATATTCAGAACACAAATGAGGAATTAGTGAAGCTTGATGATCAAGAGATACCTGAGAGAGACCGTTTCCGATATTTAGGCTTGATTATACAAAGAGATTGGGAGATTTGTGAAGATGTTATACATAGAATTCAAGCAGGATGACTTAAGTGGAGAAGCGCTAGCGGTGTTTTGTATGACAAACGTATACCTTTGAAGTTTAAAGGAAAAAAAAATATAGGACGGTTGTTAAACCAACAATGATGTATTGAGCAGAGTGTTGAGTAGCAAAGAAACAATATGTCCAAAAAAATGAGTGTAGTGAAGATGAGAAAATATATGATAGCTTGTGGCCTTATAGAAGATATTGCGCTAAACCGAGCTGAATGGAAAATCAGGATTCATGTAGCCGACCCCCACTAGTAGGGAAAAGGCTTTGTTGTTGTTGATGTTGTTGTTTGTTCTGCAAATTTTGGTATCGATTGATATTCTGAAGCATGGTTGTATAATCTGGTTAAATCTTAGTTCTAAGAAATTTGACATGCTTTTGTAATTTGTAGGGTGACCGCACTAAGAACGTGGGAGTTGTAGATAGTGAATTTATCGTCCATAAAGGTGTACAGACCTTGGGAGGTGCTTCCAAACAAAAGGTGTTAATTTTTTATTGCACTTAAAACTTATTCATGCAATCTTTCCTTTTATGCCAGAAAGTAAGTGTTTCTTTCTTGATGTTTATTGA
Source organism: Hemerocallis citrina (assembly GCA_017893485.1). Classification (NCBI taxonomy): domain Eukaryota; kingdom Viridiplantae; phylum Streptophyta; class Magnoliopsida; order Asparagales; family Asphodelaceae; genus Hemerocallis; species Hemerocallis citrina. The sequence goes on along the minus strand of JACEHZ010000556.1, from coordinate 550,123 downwards.
ATTTAGAACTTTTACCTGTTTTTCATTGTGCCAGTGATTCCATATTCTTCAATTTTACAGCAGTCTGTGAGCATTAAAGATATATTTACTGGCTATGCTTGTGTCAAACCGAATAATACAATTTGGGCAGACGTAATGTCAAACAGCACTACAACAGTATTTTAGCTAAAGAAAACACTTGAAATTTTAAAACTCAAGTTCGACAAATGACTCAACAACTAATGCCTTGTGAATGAGGGAATCTCAAGGTCGAGAAACTTGATATTTACATCAATTTTCATATCATTATTTTTTACTAATATTAATATAAGATTGGGAATTAAGACATACAGAAGTGCACTTTATCAATGTTTTTAGCCATATTTAGAGAAAAAAATGATGATTAGTGATACAAGATCATGATGGAATTATATAATTTAATCCAGTATGAATTTAATCTTACTGTCAGTAGTTGTTCATAATGGACCACCAGATCCCTAGATCTGCTAGAACTTCCTTATTATTCATTAATCTCGGTCAGTTTTCTTTTCACTTTAGAGTTTTTCCTCTTTGTGTTTTGTTTATATATATGCTATTCTGTATATGACTTATCTAATACCCTTTCCTTCTTTAAAACCAGAGTCTAAAAAGCAAGACATTGGACTCACGAACCGAGGTGAGCTTATTGCTAACTTTGTCAAGACACTGCTTTCTGTTAAGCTTTAGAAATGCATGAAAGGCTTGTAGCAAGCATTACAAAGAAAGTTAATGCATCCTATTTCCCACCAAGTTACTGATAGTGTTCCCACATTAGTACTGGGCTTTTAAGTGAGAACATGTTATATGCTGCGTGCCTGATTTGCATTTGCTTTCAATGCATGAACTCTTAACAGGTGAGGAGACGGGCAAGGGCGGAGTTTCAAACTTTCCAACATAGATGGGATAATGCTATGAGAGAAGATGATAAATGGGTTGATCCGTTCCTTCCTCTCAATAGGAATCACAAAATTGCGCGTGTCTGAATCTTGAATGATCAGATTCACAGACTTCATGTATGGATATACGGAGTCCATAGCATGTCCAACTTCACGTATGTATATGTGAAGTCCATAGCATGTCCAACATTCTGCCATCTTCATCTTCCTCTTCTTTCGGTGACCCTTTCACTCTGTAGTTGAGTGTTTCTGTGGTGTTTGTTTGCTGCAAGAAGGGATGGACACCTTATGTCTGTAGTTGGATGAGACCGGTAGGATGTAAGGATGATCTGCGAATGATAATCAATGTTCAATGCCAGGTAAAGGTTTTCTACCACGTAAGAGTTTGGTTGGATTAACTGAGTAAGGTCAAAGTTTCCTGAGTTTTAGAGATTCGACGTGAAGATTGACGAATGAATCTTAAATCCTAGTCAGAATTTACACAGGCTCTTAAAGTTATGGCAGTTTACGAGCAGCTTCTATAGATAGAGTGGAACCTGTTTATACTTTTCGTGATAATTTCCTTCCAAAAACAAAAAGAATTTGATAGTTGTAACTAAACATTGATTCCTTCAATATTAGATATTCAGAATTACTTATTTAATTGTTTTTGCATCTTATTTCTCATCGTTGCAGTTGAATGCCACACATCTACACATTGATGATGTTTGTGTATCTCCATTGAGTACTCTACATGTGAGTACTCTGCAATCTCTCCAATCATATCATACTTAGTAAGTATGCTTACTAAGTATTTGCTCTCCATTGCAAATGGTTGTGCAAACTACTAAAACCGTTGTTGAAAACAACTTAGATTATAAACCTAAGCAAATCTAAGCCGTTGTTCCGAACAATGGCTTAGGTTCAAAATAAATGAAGCCATTGTTCCGAACAACGGCTTTAGTGGTTTGCAATGGAGCATTGTATATATATATAGAGAGAGAGAGAGAGTTGGACTACAAACTTTTCATTTAGTTATGGAAAGTAGATTTAACACTTTTCTATCCATTAGATTAGTTTTGAGACCGGTGAAAAATGTTGTCTTTTTCAAAGTGCAGTAAATACCAAAAAGTGAAAAAAAAACATAAATCATCCTTACTTTATTACTCTCTTTCTCTCATATATCGTTAGTAGAAACATTAGTATGCTGGATATTCTTTAACTTTTTTTTGTACTTTGCCTACATTTTCTTCATGTACTTTGCTTTCCATGCATTTTCTTTATGTGTTAACAGGATTTTTTATATATTGTATCATTCACGAAGACGTATTGTAAACACGTGTCCATGGCCAAACCTAGTAATATAATATAACACATCATTGGTTACATACAACATCATACAATCATTATCTCTAATATTATAGTGGGAGAGTTGGGGTTGTCATTTGTCAACATACAAATCCGTGTAATACACGTACAACTTCAACTCTTCCATTAATTACAACAAAAACAAACAAATAAAAAAAATTTCACCTATTTAAAACTTGCAACGCACGTGCAAAACAATTTTATAATATGTTTTTAACACTAAACATACACATATGTTGCACGTACAACCAAAACTCTACTTATAAACACGTGTATTACACGTACAAATTGTAGCTTTCCTTCAAAATATTTTTCCCAATTACGTGCAACGCACGTCCAACTCCAAAACTATTTCTTAACACGTATATCGCAAGTGAAAATCCTCCAACTCTTATCAAAACGTGCATCGCACGTGAAAAATACTAGTAGAATATAACTTGCATAGAGCATTTTTTTTTTTGAAAGAAGGGATGAAGTCCGTAAACTTCAGCCAAGATAAAATAAAAAGGAAACTTGCATAGAGCATTAACTACACTCTCTAAAACAAGGAACAAAAAAAGAGTCTAAGAGCAAACTGTGAACGATGCATCGAGTGCGTTTGGTTTGTTGTTTTGAAAACAGTTTTGTGAAAATGTTTTGTGAAAACTGTTTTGTGAAAACTGTTTTCTGAAAATGAGAGTGTAAAAGCTGTCTAGAATAGTTTTCTGAAAATGAGATTGTATAACCTGTTTGAGTAAAAAAATAAATCTGAATGTTGTTTTCTTAAAACTAGACTGTAAAATGCTGTTTTGTAATAATTTATTTTGAAATCCTTTTTTTTCTTCCATTTTTTTCCAGTTTGGCAACAATTTTTTTTTTATTTTCAATTTTCCTGATAAGGAGCTCATCCAGGGTGTATGTTTAATGAATTTGCATTAGTTTTCTTATGAGTTTTTTTTAATTTTTTTGCAGATACAGACCCAAGTTCTACCAATATACGAACAAGCAATGTGCTACAATATGGAAGTTTTCTTCGCTAGGAATTTTTTTTTTTTTCCTTCTTGGTATCTTCCCATCATTGGCAAGCTTTCGACCATGTAAAATTTTATTTGAATTGTGTAAGAGTCGGCTAATACAGCAATTGGACACAATATGCAAATTTTCAATAAATGTACAAAATATCCATTACAAATTTCTGTTTGGTTACATTTATTTCACAAACTGGGATAGCACAACCATCAATTTCGCATTACAAGCATGAGAAACCTTCAAAATTTCTAACATAGTAACAAGAATTAGAACTTTCTAATGTGAAAATTACAACTGAACCTCTTACAAAGCAAAAAAAAAAAAATCAATTCCAATCCATCAGTGTCCATCATATGCCATTAGTAGCATCAGAACTCATCATAGGAAGGTAATTGTACACTCTATCGATATTTTACATTTTGAAACTGACAGAAAAATTGCAAAGCCCGAAGCAGCCATTACATAAGACCATCAGCAGCCATCACATCCTTCACAAGTATCAGAAGCCAACACCAGCAGCCATCAGTTGCTGATAATCTCCCACCATGATGGGCATCAATGCTGATCACAGCATTGTACTGGTTTGTGTACACAGTATGGAAATTACAACCCAGTTAAACTGAAACCTTCCTCAAAGAATACAACCCAGTTAGGATAATCTCCCATGGTTTCAAAATAACCAATATATGTGATTCAAAACAAAACCATGTTGTTACTAATATTTAAACCATCTCAGCAGCTGATAATCTCCCACCATGATGGGCATCAATGCTGATCACAGCATTGTACTGGTTTGTGTACACAGTATGGAAATTAGAACCTAGTTAAACCGAAACAAAGTTCAAAGAATACAACCCAGTTAGGATAATCTCCTATGGTTTCAAAATAACCAATACATGCGATTCAAAATAACCATGTTGTTACTAATATATAAACCATCTCAGCCGCTGATAATCTCCCACCATGATGGGCAGCAATGCTGATCACAGCATTGTACTGGTTTGTGTACACAGTATGGAAATTACAACCCAGTTAAACTGAAACCTTCCTCAAAGAATACAACCCAGTTAGGATAATCTCCCATGGTTTCAAAATAACCAATACATGCGATTCAAAAAATAACCATGTTGTTACTAATATATAAACCATCTCAGCAGGTGATAATCTCCCACCATGATGGGCATCAATGCTGATCACAGCATTGTACTGGTTTGTGTACACAGTATGGAAATTAGAACCTAGTTACACTGAAACAAAGTTTCAAAGAATACAACCCAGTTAGGATTATCTCCCATGGTTTCAAAATAACCAATACAATGGTTTCAAAATGACCATGTTGTTACTAATATATAGCAGGTGATAATCTCCCACCATGATGGGCATCAATACTGATCACAGCATTGTATTGGTTTGTGTACACAGTATGGAAATTACAATCCAGTTAAACTGAAACAAAGTATCAAAGAATACAACCCAGTTAGGATAATCTCCTATGGTTTCAAAATAACCAATACAATGGTTTCAAAATAACCATGTTGTTACTAATATATAGCAGGTGATAATCTCCCACCATGATGGGCATCAATACTGATCACATCATTGTATTGGTTTGTGTACACAGTATGGAAATTACAACCCAGTTCTCCCTCCAGAATTAGCAATTTTGAGGGAATTGCAAGGGGCTGGGGAGTTCAGTGGAATTTGGGAGAGGAAGAGTTAGTGAGGTTGGGGGGATGTGAGAGAGGAAGTGTCTGGTTTGTTTTTGGAGTAATGCTACATCCACTATCAATTTCACTACATTTCTCCACTGCCTTAGGTGGCACACTCCAATAGGTAGGGGAAGATAGAGTAGGTGGGAGAACTCTCCAATAGAAGTAAGCCACTTAAGGTAGTGAAGAAAATGGTAGTGAAATTGGTAGTGGCTAAAGCATTACTCTTGTTTTTGTCTTTGTTTTTGTTTTATTTTGGTTTGTTGATTAAAATATGTGGTTTGCCCGTATTAAGGTAGATGCCTATTCCTACATTTGCACTCTTTTCTTTATCTCTAATCTCTAATATAATATTAATATTAATATTAATCTACTTCTACTGTTATTAATGGGAGAGTTTGTCACTTTGTCACTTTGAGTTTGTAACCAAACAAATATTTTTTAAATATTTTTTGTCACAAATGAAACACATACGTTGCACGTGTAACTCTAACTCTATTTATTAACACGTGCATCACACGTGTAAATCAATATTTTTTTCCTTCACCAAACAAATAATTTTTAAATTTTTTGTCACAAAACAAATACGCGTGTCGCACGTGCAACTCCAAATCTATTTCGTAACACATCACCGTACGTACAATTCAAGGTTTTTCCTTCAAAAAATTTAAAAAATTGCGTGCAGTGCCCGTTCAACTTCATTTTTTAAAAGTTTAAGGCATTCATCACAAGTGTTGATTACTACCGACTTACATGTATCGCACGTTTAACTCCAACTTTTTATTAAAACGTGCATTGCACGTGAAATTACTAGTTATCTCTAATATTATAATGGGAGAAGGCCTTAGTGTCATTTGTAAATGTTTTGTCAATCTACCAACCCGTGTAACACACGTGCATAACTATTATAAAGGAGGTCCTAGGTTCAAATCAAGACTACGTCTAAATTTTTATTTTAAAAAACTATATTTATTAAAACATGCATCGCACGTGTAAATTACTAGTTAATAATATTATAATGGGAGAAGGCCTTAGTGTCATTTGTCATTTTGTCATTCTACCAACATGTGCAAGGCACGTACATAACTAATATAAAAAAGGTTTACGGTTCAAATCCTCCCTACGTCAGAGTTTTTATTTTTTATTTTTTGAAATTATTAAAACGTGCATCGCACGTGTAAATTACTAGTTTGAAAATAAAGAAAATAGAGAGGGTGTGAGCCTATTAATATAATATATAATTTATATAATAAAACACAAGACAATTTGAAAAAAAACAAACTATCAAGTGGTTCACCTTCAGTTGAAACAAAATCAACAGTTCAGATTCACCATCTCAAAACATATTTTCCCAAAAAAAAAAACACTCATTACTTTATTACTATCTCTCTCTTTACTTTTTCATATATTTTTTTTTTCTCTCTCTCACTCTCTTTATTTACTCAGAAATTTAGATGTTTAGATTTCAAATTTATAAATTTTTAGAACTTTTTTGTTTTTTTCTCATGTTACATTGAAAATAACAAATATATCATCAACAGTTAAATTTCATCATTTTTCACCCTCAAATTTCTAAGAAGTTGGATTATACACCTCAATTTATAATTAATTTTCACGTATACTAATGGAAACATGGACTTTTATTTACAACTAATTATTGTTATGTTGATTATTGATTTTGATGATATCAACACAATGCAAAGTTGTTGTGCTACCTCTCATATATTGCAGCTTGTATCAAAATTTATCATGTATGATACACAAAAGCCCTCAAAGCAATTGATCAAGCAAGTTGTTCTAAAGCTGAAGAATGATCAAGCAAAGTTTCATACAAGGACAATGGCTAAAGCCTCTCTCAAGACTAAAGACTAAAGTCAAGACCAAAGCTTCAATATTTTATATTTTGTGTCTTGTAAAAATAAATGTAATCTTCTTTTGTTGAGTCTTAGATTGATGTAAAAGCCTTGTCACACACACACACACACATATAATTTTATAACTGTGTGGTTTTCAAAAATAAAGGTCAAAACAGTTTGAACTAGGTCAGCTGTTTTTTTTTTTAGGGAAAAGGTGGAATAAGGCCACCCTGTTTCATTAATAAGAGTTTAACGAAACAAACCCAGAGTACTGGGCCCAAATACAAATTACAGACATAAATAAAACATACATGAAGCAACATGACTACAAACAACAAGCTCCTCCAACAGCCCTGGAGGGTGGGCCGACAAACCAGCTCGGTCCAGCAAAATTGTGAGTACGTCAGTTTAGCTTCGTACAGTGCCTCCACGGCACATGCACACCCGCCTGAAACAAGTCAGGCAGGATTTTATCACCCGTCGCTCCCTGCGTTCACCTCGCGGGGGGACCCCTCTTTGGGCCCAAGCCCCGTAGATCGAAACTCGCAGCCTCCCACCAACTTCACCACTCATCCTACAAACACGTCCGCCGCTTCTACAGCCGCTACCAAAGAGATAGCCGTGAGGAGGATACCTTAACCTCTCACACGATAGCGCTTTCTCCTGCGATTTCTCACAAAGCAACTATCTCGCTCACCCCACCTAACACCATCCTCCAGGAGAGAGCCGTGTAGAGGATACCTTACCTCTCTCACGTTCAAGCTCTCTCCGGCGATTTCTCACCACAAAGACTTATCACCTCAAACTCCCAATACGAGGGAAGAGGCGGCGCTGTCACGAGGCAGTGACCTAAGCTGGAGGAAGCTCAATAGCCAAATAGTCGGCACTGTAGAGACTACACCGACGACATCGTAGGACACACCCGACCACACCCCAACCCCAACTCCACACCCCCTCACCCCCTCACCCCCAACATACCGACTTCACACATCACGGAGGGACCCCATCTTTGGGCCCAAGCTCCACAAACGTCAATCACTCTTTCACACCTCACAATCACTCTTTCACTCCCACAAACTCTCTTTCACTCAAAGAAGAGAGTAGTGATGAGCATATTCCCCTCTCCATCCCCCACAGTCACAACCGACAATCTCACACACAAACCAAATAAATCCACACCCATAGAACCCAAACTAGTCCACACCCAAAGATAGAACATGAAGATCATACCTTCCCTCCTCTCACTGGTTCTTGTTTCGTGGCCTTCCACACCACCTCATCGGTGGCCTCCATAAGCACCACATCATCATCATCATCATCTTCAAGAACCGGCTCCTGCTTCACGCTCGCGTTCGTCCGCGACGTCCTGTGCTTAGGCGTTCCGTCGCCGGCGTGGACTAAACGCATGGAAGAAGGTGGATGAAGAGTAGTGATGGGTGCCGTGTTTGCTGTCGTCGATGGCTGAGGTAGTGAGGTGGGTGAGGTGACGGAAGCGGTCACTGGTCAGAGGATCGGGGGGATGCTGGGCTCTGATGGGGATGTAGAAGGTGGGTGAGGAGATTGTCTGGGATGGATCCTTCAGATATGGGGTTGAAGGAGGGGGATTTTTAGATCTGGGGTTGAAGGAGGGGGATCAACGTTTGGTCGTCGTCTCGGAGGAGAGCGACGGGAGGCAGGGACGACTAGTGGACGACGGGGCGGCGGCGGTGAGCCGTAGCCGCCGCCCCAAATTTTTCAGATCTAGGGTTTTGAGGAGTTGGTAGGGGAGAGTTGGTAGGAGGACGGAGTGGAATTTTTTTTGGATAGAGACTTGAGAACTAGGTCAGCTGTTGTCCTTAATGGCACTGTAGAGACTGCACCGACGACATCGTAGGACACACCCGACCACACCCCAACCCCAACTCCACACCCCCTCACCCCCTCACCCCTACGGTCGGCTGGTCCTTAATGGCAGTCGACTGGTACTCAACAACTAGGTCAGCTGTTGAGTACCAGTCGACTGCCATTAAGGACCAGCCGACCGTACCTGTACAAAACTATCTGAGCTTCTTCAAACTCTGGCCAGTCGACTATTCAAGTCGTTTTGATAGATTTCTGATTTCAAATTTTGATTTTTTGATTTCAAAAAGATATATCCGTTTGTAAACAGTTGTAAGAACCGTTTTTACAACTTCCAGGGATTTTACTCTATAAATAGAGGCTTAGAATCACCATGGAAGGGTCCCAAGCCTTTTGAGAAAAAGTTTTAAGTGTTCTTACTTTCAAAGAGAAAAAGTTTTTTTTTTTAAACTCAAATACTCTAATTCTTAAGACTTGGTTCTCTGAATTCAGTCCAACATAGTATTGAATTCGTTTTGGATTGAATTCAGAAGTTGACCGAATAGCCACGTACAAAATCACAATCACAACAAGGCTATAGGTTGATTGCGAACAATTTTATTGTTTTCTTTTCCTCTCAGTTGGAGAGTAGGACTCTAGGGTGTAGAGTCAGGTTTTCACTCTTGGTGGAAGAGTGGGTTGCTCTCTCTAGTGGTGAGAGAGGACGACGGGTTGGACAAGGTTGTTGTCTAATGTCGTAGGGTATTATTGTACATTTTTCAAGAATAGTGGAAAATCTCAAGTGGGTTGCTTGGGGACTGGATGTAGGTCGGGAGGACCAAACCATGATACATCATGTGTACTCTGTGGTTGAAATTTCTGTGGTTGTATCTCTTTAACCTTTTATTAGTTGCATTTCAATTCTCTCAAAACCATTATGGTAAGTTGACTGTATTCCTATCTTAAGTCGACTGATCAGACTGGTATTACAATCTTCTCAGAAACTCTTCTGCCAAGTCGACTGTCTCTTAGTATTAAGTCGACTTATCAGACTAGTATCAAAATACTCTTCTACTCTGATGCCTCAGTTGACTGAACTTCTTTTTACAGTCGACTAAACAGAAGATAATTTTTAATTCCGCAATTAATTTTTATAAAACACTATTCATCCCCCCTCTAGTGTTTCTTGCCTTACCTACAGAATCCAACATGTTATACTATTCAAACTTGAGCTACATAATTATTGTGTTACTGTTTACAAGATTTTTCATATGCTGTATCGTTCCGAAAACGTGGCGTAGGCACGTGCCCACAGACAAATATAGTATAATTATAATACATGCATAATCTATAAATATAAAAGTATATAATATATTTATATATTAAAAAAATGATCTACACCATATAATAGCCAGGATTACTGCCCGAGCTTAGGCCCGTCTATAAGCTCCAAAAGCCCACACCAATGACCTGGCCTAGAGCCTAGCTTTTTGGCGTGCACAGACCTGAATCCGGCCCAAAGGGAGGCCCGGTGGGTTTGGGCCGAATCGGCCCGGTCTGACCCATTTTACATTCCTAATCCAGATTCGAAGTTTACCTTATCCGACCCCACCATCACGTGCCTCTTACTTTTTTTTTTTGATTAAATACGTGCCTCTTACTTAACATAGAAGGCAGCAACCTATAAGTCGATTTTTTCCCAAAATAGACCACTTTTTAAAACTAATTTTTAAAATAGATCACTTTTCAAACTAATTTTGAAAATAGACCATTTGCTGTATCGAATTGTGGCCTCTTGTATAATTAAGTTCCAGTTGAGAAATACGACATCTATTTAACACATTATACTTGGAAAATTTGTCCAAGTTTCAAAGTCACATTAAGCCAAATATGAAATGAACTAAAGCCGCAGTTTTCAACTGCGGCATCTGTTATTTTTAGGTCGCAGTTGGGAACTACGGCATCTATTTAACACATTTTTACTTGAAACAACTTGTCTATGTCTCAAAGTCACTTTCGGCCAAATCTGAAATGAACTAAGATAGCACTTGGGAATTGCGGTATTGAAAAAACACATTTTCGAGCCTCACAATCGAACATGCTACAGTTTCGAACTGCTAGTGGTCTATCTTCGAAATTAGTTTGAAAGTTGTCTTTTTGAAAATTAGTTTCAAAAAGTGGTCTAATTCGGGAAAAAAATCCCTATAAGTCTCATTATCACTCCATCTCCTTCTTTCCCCATCTCTTTCTCTCGAATCATCTACATTCTAGGGTTTTTCTCTCTCATCAGGTATTACTCTTTCTCACTTATCCCCGCCGCCAGTCACGGTCTGTCCTTCAATTACTTTCTCAGATCAGTCACTAATCATGCTTAATCACTTCACTTAATTGCTTCAATACTTGTTTTTGGGATTATTATTTGGAATTTTAGATTAATACCCATTTTGTTATGGGTATGTTTCAGTCACTTAGATCCATTCCTGCTTAAATCCATGTAACTGTCAGATCTGTCTGCATCATTTGAAGTCATAAATTGCTTTACTTGACAAATTATAAGCTAACAATCTCTATAAAGTTGTGTATCTATACCTTAGTTTTGTTGGGTTTTTCTTAAAATTCAATTTAGATGAATGAAACCCATGATTTTGTAGAAAACTAGATTTATGGCGAAGTGGGTATGGATGAAGATAGTGTTTTAAAGCATTTTGTAGTTTTCTTGTTTAGCAAGATATTATAGAGCTCGTGAGTTTGTGTGGTTGATGTATTCTGTATGGGTAGTTTGGTGAAATGGAAAATAGATCTATTTCAATATTTCAGATGTGTTACTGCTTGAATCCATCTAAATTTTGGCTGTATTTGCATCATTTGAAGTCATAGATTGCATTGTTCAACAAACTTTTAAGCTGATAAGCTCTAAAAACTTATATCTATCACTTACTTTTGTTGGGTTTTACATCAAATTTAATGTAGATGTATGAAACCCAAGATTTGAAGAAAACTAGATTTATTGCGAAGTGGGTATGGATGAAAATCGTATTGTAAAGCATTTTGTAGTTTTCTTGTTTTGAAAATCATTATACAGCTTGTGAATTTGTGAGGTTGATGTCCTCTGCATGGGCAGTTTGGTGAAAATGGAATAAGATCTATTTCAAAATTTCAGATTATTCCTGCTTGGATCCATCTAATTTCTGGTTCCATTTGCATGATTTGATGTTATAGATTGCCTTATTCGACAACTTTTAAGCTAATAAGCTCTAGAAAGTTATATCTATCACTTACTTTTGTAGGTTTTTTCTTAAAATTCAATGTGGATGTATGAAACCCATGATTCTTTAGAAAACTAGATTTATGGCAAAGTGGGTATGGATGAAAATAGGATTTGAAAGCAAGCATTTTGTAGTTTTCTTGTTTAGAAAGTTATTATACAGCTTGTGAGTTTGTGAGGCTGATGTCTTCTGTGTGGATAGTTTGGTGAAAATGGAAAATAGATCCATTTAAGTTTTTCAGACATATTCCTGCCAACCATCTAAATTTTGGCTCTATTTGCATCATTTTAAGTCATAGATTGCTTTGTTGGATAGAATTTTAAGCTAAGAAGCTCTAGAAAGTTGTATCTATAACTTAGTTTTGTTGGGTTTTTCTTGCTTTTGTGCTGTAGCTTGTAGGTGTATAAAACTCCGTGAATTTAGAAAAAAAGATATATGACTAAGATATGAATGGAAACATTTTGTAGTTTTCTTATTTAGATAGTATTATTAATTGCAGTATACCGCGTGTGAGTTTGTGAGGTTCATTTCCTCTCTATGGGTAGTGTGAAGAAAATTGAAAACAGTTATTTGGTTATTTCTGTGATGAATTTTTATATTGTGTTATCTCAGTTTTGTTCTTGTTCGTGTTAATTTGAGAATTTAGGTATGTATATTTGTGTTGTGGGGGATTGAGTTGTGCAAAATGATTTTCAAATCGGGGTATGTATCGTGTAATTTTTTATTTATATATCTGGTTATCTTGGTAAAGAGTAAACGGGATCGCCATCATCTTGCTACTTTTGCTTTCTTTTTTATTAGGGAACTTTTGTTTTTATGGACTAGATGTAATTTGGTTATTGCATTTCCATTTTGCTATTGAGTATTTTGTATTGAAAATTCTTGTTTCGTTATTTAGCATTATTAAAACACACGGTGGGCAATTGCCATCCTTGAGTCAGAAAAGCGGATTGTGCACATGTAATCATTAGGTTTCCTTGTGGGTTTCTTGAAAAATAATGATGTACAAATTATTCGTTTTCTTCAGTTGAGTCCAAATTACATGCTACTCACTTTTATTGTTTTGTTGAATTGTTTACAAATGCACAGCGAGCATAGCAATAGTTAATTTTGAAAATTTGACGTAAAAATTTAGCTGAAGTGAACACTTCAGGTAAGATCGAACTAAATAAGTAGAATTGGTCATCATTGATCATTTATTTTATATAAGTTTCCATTTTGGAAATTTTATTTCTTAATGGTGATCCCAAGTACCTCATCTTTCTACATGGCAGCTAAGTTTGTGCTTGTATGTACCTTTCATAATTTTCATCAAATACTTGCAAAATGTCATGATATTGATATGTAGTACACCTGATGTGATATATCATACACTGGATGATTCATTATGTTTTAAAGCTTATGATGACTTTTATAATAGCATTACATTGTCATATTAGATAAGAGTACCCTTGATTTGAGAGTGTAACATGTCCTAAAATTGTTGAAAATTCCTGAACATATAAAGATGTTATTTATGCTATGGTCATTACTATTACTTCTAGTTAATTGGGATAGTTTATCTTTAAAAATGGTACCACAAATTGCTCTATTTTTATATGTTCTGTTATTCTTTAAACTTCATGCATTCCACATGTATTTCTAAAAATGCTGCCTGTGCTCTTTTCCGTGAGTTGTCTTTTACATCGATGGTGCAGAATTATTTTATGATATGATGCAATTGATAATGCAGGAGAGTAGTTGCGATATCAATACCCAACACAAATGGATTCGAAAAAGGCTGGAGTCAAACCCTCTTTTGGGCCGAAAGGGAGTAGCAGTGATGGGTCTAGTTCTGGACCTAACATTGAACAACTTAGTCATGACATGGCAAATGCTCAAGTGAACCCGCCAGAAGAGGGTGAGTGGCAGGTGATTGGGAAGAAATCCAAGAATCGAGCTGGTTCTTCAACTCCAGCACCAAAAGCTTGGGCTCAACAAGAAGGTTTACCTGGGAAAGTTCCAGGTTCCACTATCGGAGCTGGAAGAGCTTCTGGAAACAATTGGGCCCAAGCAGGTAAGGGGGGAGCTACGAGGTCTTCTGGAAATAGCTGGGCTAATCCTGCAAGTCGTGGTGGAGCTGGGAGGGCTTCTGGGAATTGGGGACAACCTGTTGGTTCTAGAAGGCCAGTTGGAGGGGGTTCAACAAACCAACAACCATTACCTAAAGCTTGGGGGTCTGCTTCTATGGCACCACCACCTCTTGAACATGGCTGGAAGTCAGGGGAAAAAAGTGCTGCGCCCAATGATTCCGAATCTGATGTTGTGTACAATCAACATGACAATGTCTCAGATGCTGATACTGATGATGATGAGATTGTGGATGACAGTGACGATGATCTAAGTGATGGTTTTGATTCTGATACAAGTCAGAAAAGCCATGAGTCACGAAAGAAGAATAGATGGCTCAAAGGATTCTTTGAGTCTTTAGATAAACTAACTGTTGATGAATTAAACGAGTCATCAAGGCAGTGGCATTGCCCAGCCTGCCAAAATGGTCCAGGGGCCATTGATTGGTACACAGGTCTCCAGCCGCTGATAACACATGCTAAGACAAAAGGTTCTCAGAGAGCCAAGCTTCACCGCGAATTGGCAAAACTTTTAGATGAAGAACTTCGACAAAGAGGAACTTCTGCAATACCGGCTGGTGAAGCATTTGGCAAGTGGAAGGGTCTTTTTGAAACTACAACAGATCATGAGATTGTTTGGCCTCCATTTGTGGTTGTGATGAACACTCTGCTAGATAAAGATGAGAATGATAAGGTAATTATCTAAAGAGCCTTCCTTTTATACCTTTTTTTTTCCCAATTAATTTTATAATGTGTTAGGCAACTGGCTCCGACAACCCTAGGTGAGATAGCATGGGGCTGTTGCTCTTAGGCTACTTAATTGACCAGACTACTTTTTTAAACTCAGTTAATTGTCTTTAATTGCAGTATTGAGCCATGTGGTCAGTAGATACGTCATTCATGTTATTATTGTTGGTTTCTTTTGTCTTCATAGTAGTTGTAATGTTTTAACAATGTATTAGCATGGAAACCAAGAGCTTCTTGTATATTTCAGTTCTTACTGCCTTCCTATTACGTCTTTTTTTCTTTCAGTTAATTTTTTTAATGTGTTAGGCAACAGGCTCCCATAACCCTAAGGTTAGATGGCATGAGACTGTTGCACTTAGGCAACTTGGTTGACCAGATTATACATTTTTCAACTCAGTTAATTGAGTTTATATGCAGTACTGAACCATGTGGTCACTAGATAGATCATTCATGTTACTATTGCTGGTTTCTTTTGTGTTCATCATAGTTTTAATGTTTTACATGTTTAACAGTGGATTGGCATGGGGAATCAAGAGCTTCTTGATTATTTCAGTACCTATAAAGCAGTTAAAGCTCGCCATTCATATGGCCCACACGGGCATCGTGGGATGAGTGTCTTAATTTTTGAACCTAACGCCATGGGGTATCTGGAGGCTGAACGCTTGCATAAGCATTTTGCAGAACAGGGAACTGATAAAGACGCATGGGTACGACGTCCAGTGCTATTCTACCCTGGTGGCAAGCGGCAGTTATATGGTTACTTGGCTGGCAAAGAAGACATGGAGGAATTCAACAAACACTGTCAAGGTATACATGCATGCATGCCCGCATACCCACATTTCTGACATACTCTTATGTTTACTATTTGATTTTTTTGCAGTTAGCAGGCTTCGTTGTTATCTGTCTAAAATTAAGTTAATATGCATAATTTTCTCAATTTCCCTTGTATATGCTACTCTTTATGCCCTTTATGTCTTTAAACAGCCTGACTCTTTCTTTATGCCCTTTGGATAACTTGACTATTTGTGACTCTTTCTTTATGTCCTTCGTATAGCCTAACTCTTTGGGTAGCCTTTACTCTTTCTTTTTTACCCTTTCTTTGCTTGAATCTTGTGGCCAATGCTTCTTCCCTTCATATAGTTAATTTTAAAGATAGCCTGGTTCTATACACGCACTGCATACATGATGCGACATGACACCAAGACAAAGTCCTCATGCGTACATGATGTTACATGCATAGAAAAAACTCCTCAAGACAAAGTCATTTTGTCTTATGGGAGGGATTTACAAATCTTTGAAGTGGAGTAATTCAAATCCATACTAATGTAATTTGCTATGCCCCCTCCAAAAAAGATGGATGATTACTTCCTTCGACTCTTTAGCAAAACTGGATCTCTCTCTCTCTTTGAGTCTTTTCCCTCTTTTTTTGTCCTTTTCTTTGTTTCTTTGCCATTCTGCTGTTAAATTGTTACTTTTGAGCCATTCTCCATGTTTGTTGTGGAATTCTCGCATATTGGAAATTTGTAAGTTTTATATGCTTATTATGCTCGAGGTAACAGTTAAATTTCTGAAGACAATCTGGAAAGCGAATGGTCACAGAACTGAACTTTTACCTTAAATTTTTGTTGACAAGTAATTAGTAGAAAATAGTAGTTTTAAAAGTTAATGGTAACATACCTGAACTATTTTACATTAGTATGGCTGATTTTCCCAAAAGTTCAGTGTTCTGGAATCTGGATAACAGTTATATTCTGATTTGGTCTTTCTTGGCTGTATGATTTTATTCTTCTGACTGATTATTAATATTGCTGTTTTGATTTTGTGGGTATATGTTCTAGGCAAGACAAGGTTGAAGTTTGAGATGAAATCATACCAGGAGATGGTTGTGATCCCTATGAAACAAATGAGTGAAGACAACCAGAAGCTTGTATGGCTTAAGAACAAGGTTGTGAAACAAGAAAGACAGTCCAAGGCTCTTGAAGAAACATTTGATCGAGTCAGCCAGAAGCTGCGTGAAACAATGGAAGAAAACAGGATTGTGAGGCTACGAACCAAGAGGCAGTATGAGGAAAACAAAGAAGAGGTAATGCTTCAAGTCAGCACTTTTTGAAATTGATATTAGGTATTCAGTGTTGACTATTGTGATCCTTATCAAGACAATCCTTCTTCAGTTTTTATCTGCCCTATCTTGGTGCTTCGAAAATGTTTTAAGCGACTGTTCCCAACTGTAGAATGGCAATAGAACTTTTACCCCATAATTACTGGCCATTAGGCCAAACATTAATATCCAGCTTATGTTATTATTTACAACTATGTTCTCTTTTATATTATCACTCAAATAGGTTGACTTTACAGTTAATAGAATTGAAGGGGGAATTCAAGCAGTTCATTTACTTTTGCAAATTTTTGGATTGTATCGGTACATCATTGTTTCAGGAAACTTTGCTGATTGTGAATGCTGCATCCCATTGCTAAGTTCATTATCATCATCATTTTAGTCTTTTCCCATCAAAATGTATTTGGGTATGGAGCACAGGGCTCCATAAAAGGCAACCAGTCAACCTGAGTCAACCCTCTCTTATTCAGTGCCAAATATCTGCCCTGGAAAATTATGGACTAGCAATGCATCCTATCTGGCCCTTCTGCTTAACCAATCGACTATTGAGGCTAATGTTAAAATTAGTTGGTGTTGTAAATTGCTTGATTTTGTCTTCAAGAAACTTGTTTGTTGAATCTACAACACTTCATGCTTAACCAATTATTTATTTAAGTTGATGATTTTTTTGTAGATGGATTATCAAGAAAATTTTTTCAAGGAGCAAATGGATAAAGTTCAAAAGGACATTGAAGAGAAAGAACGGAAATATGAGATTTTGTTGCAAGAGGAGCGTGCCAAGGCAAACCAAACTGAAGTGAAATCTGGAACAAATGAAGAACAAAGCCGAAGGTAATTTTGTTACATATATATTTGAAGCTTGCAAGTATTATACATCCCTTCTCTATTATGAAAAGGTTGCCATGGTAACATATGTGGTTATATTACTGGTTGGGATTGTATTGAAAATAAAACTTATATTACTGGTTGGGATTGTATTGAATATAGAACTGTATCTCTTCCTCACACCTTGCACGAGAAATTTGGCAGGGTAATGATGTCTCCAACATCCTTAGCACACCGCAACCAAATTAATATTCGTAGAGCTCTTTCAACCATAATAATAACACTCAAAGCCTCACGTCATTTTGTTCATCTCACTGGCTAAGCAAGATTTCCAGTTTCTGGCTATGTGGCTATAAGCAATTCAGTTTCTCACTTTCTCTTACCTCTTCCCTGGCTATTTAGTGAGGTTCGATTCCTTATTGTTAATATACTGGCATAATCTTTTCATGCTTAGCTATTATTTCCTTCTCCACTATTCTTAACTTGCTTCCTTCCTTCAATATCTATTATCTCATCCTTTTAATTGCCCATCCTTTTCTAGCGCCCCCTGACTTTGCTTGGCTTGTCATCATTCTAAAGTAATTTTTCTTTGAAGGCTTTGGATTGAGTAAATCAGGCCTTTGTACAGACCTATTTTCATCGATTTTACCCTGTTTATTACATTCCCAAATTAGTTGTCTAAAAGATATTGATATGCAACAATAATATTTAGATGCCTCCCACTAAAAGAAGTTTTTAGAAATATCATTTGTGCAAACTAAAACGTGGATCAGTGTAGGGGTGGCCCGGCCCGCAACCAGACCGGTCCAAACCAGACCCGAACCACCCCAGCAGCCCGGGCTTGGCCGGGCTGCTTCTTTGCACTCGAAAACCTGCGCCGACCGGCCCGACTGGGCTAGGGTTTTTTGAATATATATATATATATAGGAAAAGCTTCGGTTGTGCACTTCTCTAGTGCACACGGCGTGTGCACTAGGTCTTCGGGCGTTCATGTTGACGATCCGAACCGTTCACATTGATCTACACATCTAAATTAGTCTAAATATGTAAAATCAAATCATTTGAAATTCATTTGTCCATCCATTGAAGTGTCTAAAAAACAATGATTTTCAGCCATACAATTTTGTAACACTTCAATGGATGGGCAAATGAATTTCAAATGATTTGGTTTTACATATTTAGATTAATTTAGATGTGTAGATCAATGTGAACGGTTCGGATCGTCGATATGAACGCCCGAAGGCCTAGGCACACGCCGTGTGCACTAGTGGTAGTGCACAACCGAAGCTTTCCCTATATATATATATATATATATATATATGTACACTGCAAAATATATGTATACTAGGTTTGCCCGATGTATACTAGGTTTGCCCGTTGACACGTGCCTACGGCACGTCTTCGGAACGGTGCACCTTGTTTGATCATATAAAATAGTTTTTAAGGTCCAGCAAATTAATTGAAGTAGCAAACATAGAGCAAAAACATATTATATGATTTTTTTGAATTATTTTTGAAATTTTTAATTTTTTTTTAGTTTTTTAAATTTTTTAGTTCGAAATACCGGGAGGGGGAGAGAGAGAGAAAAAAAAAATTTAAATAAATATAGGAGTTGTTTTGGGTGGGGATTTGAGTTTTGGGGAAAAACTTTTGGGGGAAAAATATGTTTTGTGAGGTTAGATCTAGACCTTTGAATTTTAGGAGATTGAAGGAGAGCCACTTGATAGCTTTCTTTGTGTTTTATTGTTTTGTGAGGTTAGATCTAGACCTTTGAATTTTAGGAGATTGAAGGAGAGCCACTTGATAGCTTTCTTTGTGTTTTATTATATAGATATGTGTATACAAGCATATGGATATACTCAAAATATTTTAAAAATGAGCGTGGACATCAAAATTAATTGATCACTACCCATTACTCAATTTGCCAACCCCCACCCTAGCTATTTATAGTCAACTCAACCTCTTCACTTCTTTCATCTCACGTGGGACTAAAGTTTTCAAAGTTTACATTTAGTCTCACATTGGTGGGCTAATTGAGTAGTGTGTAGTGAGCAATTAATTTTGTTGTTCACACTCATTTGATATAAAATTTGAAATATTAACCAACTTATTAAAAAAAAAACCAAAACCTGCATATCGGATGGCCAAAGCCCGGGCACAGGTGAAACCCGCCGGTTTTCAGCCTGGCCCGGCCTGGGTGTCCCCGAATGCCACCCCTTTGTGGCATCTCTCTTAAAATTATGACCTAATTTTTGTTTATGATTTCCCCTACATGTAAAATGATTTTGTATTCCTTTTTTAACAGAAAACAAGAGATCCTGAGGTTTATAGATAGCCAGGAGAAGGGTGTTGAAGAGTTTGTAGCTGAAAGGGACAAGCTGGTCTGTGAGCATGAGAACAAGAAAACTGAGCTCAGGCGCAAATATAAAAAAGAGGAGGTTGAACTGGAGGAGGCCTTTGATTTAGCCCTTACCAAATTGATGGAGAAGTTTGCTCCCAGTGCCTTCAAGACATCAAGTAGCAGTTCTTGAATGGTGAACTCTATGATCAGATATAGAGAGAAGACCTCGGATACGAGGAAAGTGAACTCAAAGCTAGATGAAAAGAATTATAATAGATTTGTGTGTTTCTTATCAGTCCAACATCATGTTTAAAAAGAAGTTTAGAATCAAGACTAATCCTTGCAGACTGCAGATTATCTAGTAGATGAAAGCACAAACTTCATAGACTTGGTGAATTTTGAAGAGCTCAGTTTGCTTCTTGTGCTGTTATACTTGATCTCTGATATTTGGCTGGAAGTTTGATCTTTCATGTTATATATATAACTTGGTGATATCTGTTACTTCTCTCCTTGTTAAGATGCTTCCGTTGCTTTTAACCCAGGTAATGGCCATCGAATTTAGCGGTGGGATGTATTTATAGAAACCGATCGAATAAGCTCACTTGCTTATTGTGGTGGTTAAGAATCTATTTACTTTTGCACTTGGGTGTGAGCTGATGAAGCAAGTATACTCCATATATTCCCAACTCTGGATAATTATGCGGCGATCGGTAAGAACTACTACTAGTCTTTATCTTCTTAATTAGGCTGCTATTGCAGGTTCAGCATGTTGGAATACTGTTGAGATGTATGAGGTGAATGAACTGATATATTACTGTAATAAAATTGAACACGTTATCGTATGATGGACCTATCACAATGGCTATGGTAAATCTCTTTTGCATAAACACGAGAGATACATACAGCTATGTCTTTCAGCCTTCATTCCTGATGACTCCATAGCCAAAATCAGTCCTTTTTTTTACATAGATGTAAGAATAGGAAATATCCATCTTCATACCATCATTGTCTGTTAGGGCTGCAAAGGAATGAGCTTGTTTCTTTAATGAGCCAAGCTCCAGCTGGTTTTTTTTTTTTTTGTAAACTAAGCTCGCGAGCTATTCGGCTCGAATATGGTCAAAGCTCGGCTCGAACCGAGCTCGAGCCGAGCTAGAGCTCAAAATTGAGCTCGTTTCCTTAACGAGCCGAGCTCCAGCCTGAAGATATTCGGCTCAGCTCGGCTCGATTGCAGCCCTAAATGTCTGTTAGTCTGTGTAACACCCCGAATTTCAAATAAGTCTGAATTCGAAGTTCTACAAGATTTTTACGCTTCACTTCGTACAATTTTATAATGAATTTAAAACTTTAAAAGTAGTGGAAACATTTAAATTTTAAAGTTGTGGGTACTAGTTAGAATAGCGACTATAGTATACTGAGATCGCTATTTCCACTAGTAACATCAGTTTTAATTTTTTTTTTTTTTCTAGAAAGGAGAATCTCTCTAAATTTAGCTTAGTGTCTTCATACGGTTCATTGAAGGTATACGGTTCATTGAAGGTCGTTAATCCTATTAGTGACTTTATATATAGTTTGATCACTAATAGAAATATTGACATTAAACAAAAATTTATGGTAAGCTTATTTGTGGTAGACTATAACTGCTTATTTATGGTCAGCTTTAGTATTTATATTTTGACAGTTTACACATGCAAGATTTAGCCTTGAGAAAATTAATTTTGAAGTAAATACATAGACGTTACTGTACAGATTATTTTTTAGGGAGTAATGCTACATCCATTATCAATTTCACTGCATTTCTTTTCACTATCTTAGGTGGCACATTCCAATAGGTAGGAGAAGATAGAGTAGGTGAGGGAACTCTCCAATAGAAATATACCACCTAAGATAGTGAAGAAAATGGTAATAAAATTGGTAGTGGCTGAAGCATTACTCTTTTTTATATTGAGATAGAATGGAATGTCAAAGTTGAGTTGGTACTTGGTAATCATTGATAATATGTATTTTGGGAATTTTTTATCGTAATGTTGATCCCATCCTCATCTTTCTGCGTGGCTGCGCAGTTTGTCCTGGTATGGTAGTATGATAGAATTTCCAACCTATCCTTTCGATATGTAGTACCCTTTAGAGCATGGAGTCGTTTGCTAAATATCGATAAAATGAATATTTGGCTAAAAAACGCGTTGCACTCGTTTGCCAAATATCCATTTTATCCATATTTCGCTACAGTCGTTTGCTATAAATGAGACTGTGTTTGAGATTTATCCATATATGAGCGACAGCACTCGAAGTGCCGTCGCACAAAAAAAACTAATATTTTTTTCGTCGGACGCTTAAAAAAAATTAATTTTTTCAATTAAAAACCCCCAAAAAAGCTCACAAACCCTCGGACGGCACTTCAAATTGGCACAAACGATAGCAGTGCTCAAGGCCGGCCCAACCATAAAGCCACCAAAGCCCTAGCTTTAGGCCTCAAAAAAACCTAGGTCATTTTAGGCCTCAAAAAAAAAAAAAAAAAAAAAATATATATATATATATAAAGAATAATTAATAAAGGCCTCATCTTCTACATTGGGTAATATATATTCAATTGGGTAGCTTTGAGCAAAAATAATTCACAAAAATACTCAAAGCACATTGAATATAACATCCATACATTCTCAATGGAGCCCCATTTCGTTATAAACACTTGATCTGGTTTTCAAGGTATATTAACATATGATTTCCACCCTGAAGGCGCTCCACGATGCCTATCAAAACTTGAAAGCCTGCAATATTCCACTTATATGTTATTATCTTTATTAGTATTCAATGAAAGAAAAATATAGAACATACACTGCAGGGAGCAGGCTGGGATCCTGTTGCATTGCAACTAAACACTATTTTGTTCACAACAAACTTACAGTGAGCACAAAGGGCAAGTGTTTTGTCCATACTAGTTCTGAGTCCCCGACCCCACGCCTCACTCACAGGTTGTATTGTTCTAAATTTCTAATCTCTATTGTTTTATTTGAATTATATAATCTGTTTAGGCTTAATTTTCATTGTTTTATTTTAAATATATAAATGTCAACTCAAAATTTTTAAAAAAAATATTATTATAATCTTTTAAAAGGCCTCATTTCGAAGTTCGTTTTAGGCCTCAGTAAGTGTTGGGTCGGCCCTGGCAGTGCTCTCCCTATATATTGCTATTTGCCAAATGCCAAATATGCATATTCTAGCAGCAACGATAGTGGATGCTCTAAGGTATCCAAACAAACTTTATTTCCTATCATAAAATAAAATTGAACTTTATTTCCAGACAGACCCTTAATAACCACCTTTCTTAAGTTGTCATCTTAGCTCGAACTGAAATTATGAAACTAACTTCAAATACATACAAATCTTTATCAATGAGAGAAAAGAATCGACATACCCCTGCCTCTCTTATTATATAAAGAATCGAGTTCCTTAAATAGACATCGATATCCAAACTAAAAAGAAACTATAAGTAGAGTAATTCTTGAAAACTCAAATATAATGGCGATTGGTCGAGAACCCTAAAAAAGAAGCCACGAGGGTTCATATTTAGACCGTTTTTAATTAATGGAGTTTCATAGATTTACGGGATTTACTGGTGTTACTAAATGAATGTTTTTTTTTTAAATTATTTTTAAAGAAAGTGATCTAGGTCACCGATTTCATTAATGAAAAATTAACGAAACCACAAAAAATCCATATTACACATCATTGTTTCCTTCGGGCCCTACCGGCCCTCCCCGACATAATACAATACAACAAACATGCTTAAAGCTAAAAGATACATCAAACTAGAAATGTGCAACGATCCCTCAAAATACCCATACAACAGATTAATCCTTTTAATGAGTCTTCAAGTGCTGATGCAAGTGATGAATCCTGGACTACTGCTGATTAAGAGATTTCTTTTATGAGTTCTTTGCTTTCTTTTGTTGGAGAATTATCCTCTTTTCTAGGTGTTGCTTCTTTCTTATGGTCTGTTGGTTACTTTGGTATGTGTGGTGTTTTGATCCTCTAGATGAGGATATTTTGGGGCTTGTATGGTCTGCTTCTCTGGAGTCTGTAATGAACTCTTGTATTTTGTTTTGTTTGGCTGAAGCCTTATGGCTTTATCCCTAGTAATAAAAAAAAAAAAAACAGATGGCACCCAGTGCCCACCAACGGAAGTGACAGTCTCCCAGTCTCTAGAAGAGGCCTGCACTCCCTACCTCATGCTTTACTCGCCCCCATCGAATCTGATCCTCTTTCTTGCTGCTGAGTTACCTGTCCAAAATTCTATTAGAGCCAGTATTTTATACAGGGACAATTTGAAAGAACACCTATAGTTACGAAAACAAAGATCATTCCTATCTTGCCAAAGGGACCATAACACCGCCCCAGTCGTGATGTCCCACAGAAATCTATGGTCTTTACATATGTTACTAGATCTCCCTCTACCCCATATGTCCTCTACACAATTCGGAATGATGTATGTGTTGAACCCTATTCCCAAAATTTTCCACGTTAACCTCACTTTAGGGCAAGAAAGGAATATGTGAGTTGTATCCTCCTCTTCCGAGTTACATTGCATGCAAGTGACATCTATAGAAAGATTTCTCTTTCTTAATTAGATTTGACTTCGATAGAATAGCGTCGTGTTGTACCAACCTAAGAAAACCTTTCACCTTGTTTGGGACACTAGATTTTCAAATAGTTGTCGCCATTGAGTTCCTAATCCCCCCGTCGTTCAAGAGTCCATACATGGAAGCTACCGAGAACTCTGTCGATGTTCCCCCTATCCAGATTCTTTCACCCTCTTCCCCTTTTCAGGACGTCCTATAGAGCTCAGAAACAGCTCTAATCTACCCAATTGCTCCTCAGCTTGAGCCGAAATGGTCCCTGTGTAGCTTAAATTAAGTCTTCGCCTCTTCCATACCTCAGTTACTAAGTCGTCCTTCCCAGTAGTTTCGAACGCAAGTTGTGAAAAAATTGACTGTAGGGAGTTATCCTCACACCACTTGTCCTTCCAGAATCTAGAATCACTATCATTTCCAAGTATGCATTTCGTATTCGCGTGGAACACATCCTCTACCTTTGCGATTCCTTTCCATAGAGTTAAAACCTTCCCCCGTTTTCGACTCCCCCCAAGTTACTAAATGATGTTAATACTGATTTGGGGAAATTAGGGTTAGGGTTAATCTCTAGCCGCTTAAGATATTATACCCTGCTTATCAGTATTGGAATATCACAGAGCACTATCTCTAGACCAGCTTATAAAGAGATTAGACTGGGTTTAGGGTACTGGGCTTTTAGCCCACTCAACCCGTTCCAATAATTAATACATAACACGTGTAAACCCGTGTTGCCCCATAGAATAATATACACAATATTATCCTATTATATTGAGAATATACATATACATCCAACAATCTCCTCCTATATTCTCAATATATTAGGCTAAGCAATGTAATAATATTGGATCACAAAAATTCAAACATTATTGAATCATAAAAAAACATGGATCATAGACTAAATCAATTATAACTTGAATAGTTCAAATATGACTAAACCAAAATAATCAAATAGTTCTAAAACCATATCAAAACAGAATAGTTCACAATGACTAAACCAACTAGAGAGACTGTCATAGTTTCAAAATCAATCAAAGCAAATAAACTTCAGGAACAAAATATGAGTTTTAAGCTCATGAACACAAGAGTCTTAAACTCAACAGAAGTTTTATCAAGCAAGTGGCAAATTTATTCTTTCGATAAATAAACCAAAACTATATCCTTGCAAACTGCTTTATGTTTACTCCTCCATTTTGAGCAAATCATTATTTTGAAATCTATGTTGACAGATTCAACTCCTCCATCTTTGCTAGCTTATTGAAAACAAGAATATCAAGAGACACGTCTCTAAGAATTCTAGCAAATTTCATAAAGTATCTGGTTCTACTAAAGAACTTAGTAAAATTTAACGATAGCTTAGCAAAATGTAACGCAAGCATCACAATCAAGTTTCTTTAACAAAATAAAGAACAAGAACTATTATAGTTTCTACACAAGAACTATACTATGTTTCATATTGGAATGATAGAATAGTCAAATCAATTATGGTTAATTCTGAATCATCAAAATTGGAATGAAACATGAATCCATAAAAGAGTTATATCATCAGAATTGGAATGATATAACAACCATTCTAAACATCGGAAACACATCGACAAATTTTCATGCTTTCTTTTGGAATAATGAGATGATTCTAAGTAAATTATGAAAATATATAGCATCATCAAAATTGGAATGAGATTATATATTAACAGAATTTACATAGAACTTTTCAAATTATCTAAAGCATGTCAACTGCCTAAAATTGATGCTTCAGTTTGAACTTCTCTATGGCTCCAATTGGATTCTAAATTTCAAAACAACTTGGATGTTAAAGCTTTGACTCAATAGCTTTTAACTCCATTTCCCCCACAGTTTTGATAATTAGATCACTTTCAAGTCTCTTAGCAAGAGCATTGGCCATACTTGTCACAATTGCACTTTATCTATGAGAAAGTTCAACTAGGCTTCTTTCAGCCTTAATATACTCCTCTTACTATTATAGAGTGAGTTATGAGCTACAGTGCATTATAGCTTGATAGTCGCATAACAGAATAGAGAATTTACATTAAACTTCTCAAATGGATGATTAGCAATAAGTCATTCAATCCACTCAGCCTCTTCCCCTGCAGAGGATAACACATAGAGGTCTGAATTCTTGGATGAGAACACAACACTTGTTTGCCTATTAATCTCCATAATTTTTCTGCTCCTCCTAGTGCGAACACATATCCACTAGTTGTCGACTTTCACTAAACTTTGAGTAGCACAAAGCAAACTCTTGAGTACCACTCAGGTATCTCATTAGCCTCTTAAGGGCACTCAAATGTGTATGGGATTATTAGTAAATCTGCAGATCATACCTACCTCAAAGGCTATGTCTATTCTAGTGCAGATCTTTGTATACACGAGACTTTCAATTCTTTTAGAATGATCTACCTGTCTCATAGTTGCACCATCATAAAGTGTCAACCTTTGTATCATAATCATAAGGTGTTTCAAAACACACTTTCGATCACTATATCCCCACTTTTGAAACACATTATTGATTTATCGAGTTTGACTAAGGGTTATCCCTTGCCAACCAAAACTCACCCTTATACATAATATGGTGTCCACACCACTTAGGTGCTAAATTTATTTGGATAGCACAATTTTAACTCCATTTAGAATAGAGATGTCACTTCCAATCAACAAGCATGTCAATAAAACCAAGTAAATAATAGCCATTAAGTTTGACACACCACAAAATTAAAGGCACTGATCTGAATTACTTGATTCATATACTAGGCTCTTTGAGAAATTTGTCAAATTATTTATACGATAGCTATATTACATGTTTCAAAGCATACAATGATTTTACTAAATTGTAAATCTTGTTCACTAAACATATTAGTTCAAAACTTTCCAGTACAAAACTGTTTAGTACAAAACATCAGGTACAAAGCCTTTTAATTATCCTTTATGAATGACAAAATTTTCAATAGATGTAAGGGTAAGAAGAATACTTATTGTAGCAATATGACAAACATGTGAGTAGACATCAAATAAATCTACCCCATTTTTCTCAGTCAATTTGTTAGCTACTAAAAAGCATTAAAATTGCTACTGAACAATCAAAATTAAGTTTCTTCTACAAAACCCCACTTACTTACTATAGTTTTAGCCCCCTTCGGCAGATCAACTAAATTAAAGTATTATTGTATGACACAAAATCATCTCATTGTCTACTAAAGACTCTTCTTAGCTCATTTGTTATTCAAGTTTTCAAGTGTCAGTAAGGCTAGTTCTTGATTCCAACAATGAATCATTGAACATGACTGTAGGACTAGATTATTTCATACATTTATCTTTGATGAACATATCCTCAAAGAACTTTGCAAGTCTAGATTCTTCTAACATAAATTAGATAGATCCAACATCTGTCCACAGAGCTACATTCTGCACTTTCTAAGCACGCAAATATTTGTTGTAGGTCCTACTTTAGGCCTTCTAGGGTCATGTACTCTAACAAAAGTATCACAACACACATTTTTACTTTAACAAAACTGTTTGTGTTTTCATACCATGATTTACAAGGTGTATTCAATTTAGAGTGTAGTAACACATTAGAGATATGATTAACAATACAACATCACCCATAATTACACAAGACAAACAACAGTCAATAATATAGAATTCAACATTTCACTCAGTGTTTGATTCTAACTTTTATCAATACCGTTTGACTGTTGTAAGTAGAGTGAACTAGAGATTATGCTCGATGCAAACTTCTCTAAAGTTGTTAAAACATATTCACCACCTCTATCAAATCTGAACCCTTGATTTTTAGCATTTAACTATAATTTTTAATTCATTAAGAATAACAAGTGGTTCATTCTTCTTATATATGACAGACTTATATTAATCATCTACAAAAGAGATTAAATACTTCTGACAAACAATCGTCTCATCTAGTCACAAAGCTACTGAGATCACAAATATCAGAATGTATTGACTCAAGAAGTTGTGTGCTCCTAGAGATCATACTAAATGATTTTCTAGTGATTATAATCTGAGCACAACTTTCATATTTGTCATATTTTAGTGGAGTGTCATTTAGTAGGGCTATGAGTTTTAACAAGAACAAACAATTTAATATATAGTTCATAGTGATTCTAAATTTCAAAACAACTTGGATGTTAAAGCTTTGACTCAATAGCTTTTAACTCCATTTCCCCACAGTTTTGATAATTAGATCACATTTCCTCACAAACAATTGAATATATAGTTCTCAAATCTTAGCCAATTATGCTATGTTCAAGAACACAATTAGAACTATTATTATTAATTGTCCCATTTGTTAAACTCAACTTATACATACGATTGACAATATATGCACTTTATAAGAGTTAATACAAAATTACTCTATCACATTTTTCAAAAAATTATTTGTTTTCTCTAATGGTTCTAACAATGTCCACTAGCTCAAACACATTGAGCAAACAGTTCTTTCTTTACTCGTTCTTCATTATCTTCATAACGCTAAATGAGATAATGACTAACATATTATAATTCAACTTTGCACACACAGTACAATGAACGAGAGGAAACACAATGTAACTAGTAGAGTCATATTCTACATTAAGAGATGCTCTCTCCTAAGTTACAGACATTTGTTATACATCTTATACAATTTTATTTTATTTTAAATTTTAGAGAAACAAATATGTAATCTCACACAAACTGCAAACAATGGATTTGTCAAAATATCTATACACATAGTATGATAAAATACTTAACAACCCTAAACATGCTAGTTTTCCAAAGCGAGAATAACTATGATCTAAAACTCTCAATCATATGATCAAACGCACAGAACGTTAACACATTCATCACATGAAAAATACTAAGAAAGTTAGAGTAGATCATACCGACACTTCAAGTTAGAAGTGTTTTCCAAATTCGATGGAGAAGCCTGCGTAGTGCAGACTTATTCAACCGTAATGCATATCCATCGTCTCCAACACACAATTTGTAGGTAACTTTGAAGTTCCTACATCATCAAATTGTTAAAATTAGCCAATTAAACAAATTATTTGCACTATTTTATTCTAACAATAATTTAATTGGAGATACAAATTTACAGTCAAGACATAGTTTAACTTATCAAAAAATAGATATTTGATTTTAGCACATAGCCAAGATATCTATTCAACTTGTATTAAATTAAATAAATGATTAATACAGTCTTGAACTTAATCACTTAGCATCATAGTAATTCTATAATTCAAAACATAATTTTAGAACGAGTGTTTTGAACTTTCAGCACATAGCAAAATATTTAACAGGAGTTTAATACGAGGAAATTAAAGAACTTATCTTTCGTCATCTCTTCCCTTTCAAGTGATTAGAGTCAAGTCAGTTTGGGAACAAATCCGATCTATTCCGTATTGCACTCAAAACACCACACCCCAATATTAGATCCAAAAGTGAGGCTTCACTGCAGGTGGATGTGCTCAAACCTGATTCCATCCAGGATCCGATCACAAGTCCCGAACACAGCATGCCGGATCTCAAACAATGAGATTGTGTTTTCGGAGTCAGATCTGAATCAAGATCAATGTCCATCCATGATCCCCTCCACAGACCCGAACACGAAACACCCAAATCACCCATTAAGAAAATTGGATCTGACTGATCCATCTCCCGATCTCTTGTTCATGATTGCTGTGGGTGATGGCAATGGTTGGCCGCTGCGGGTGTGAGGGTTGGGGGTGTCCGCGGCCGGTGACTTGCGGCGACGCCGGAGTCAGTAGCGGCGGTGGCGCTCAGCAGCGTCGGTGGTGAGTGCCGGCGACGTCGACGAAATCTTCGACGAGATACAACAGCGACAGCAGCGATCTGCAACTGCGACGGCACCGACGACGGAGGAGGCGGCGTCCCTGGTCGGAGACAGTGGTGGACCACTGCGGCGGCGAACGGCGGGGTGAGATTCCGACGAACCCTCTCTCTCTCAATCTCAGTATTTTATTAAATAATATCTTAAGATTGTTAATACTGATTTGGGGAAATTAGGGTTAGGGTTAATCTCTAGCCGCTTAAGATATTATACCCTGCTTATCAGTATTGGAATATCACAGAGCACTATCTCTAGACCAGCTTATAAAGAGATTAGACTGGGTTTAGGGTACTGGGCTTTTAGCCCACTCAACCCGTTCCAATAATTAATACATAACACGTGTAAACCCGTGTTGCCCCATAGAATAATATACACAATATTATCCTATTATATTGAGAATATACATATACATCCAACAAATGAATGTTGTTGCGTGAATGCGAGCTACTTGTACATTTGATGAAGGTAGTTGCAATATGTACGTTACATAAAAATTTTATCGGTGTTGTACAAAATTCTCAATAAGAAAGGGTTATTGACAAATCTACAAGACCATATTTGGGATCGTGCTCTTGAAATCTACAAGAGTAACAAGACCATAACACAATAACATCTTCACACCCCCTCACCAAAAAAAAGGAATAAAAGATGAAAATCTCATTTAGACATCACGTGCCTCTCACGTGCCGTAAAGCAACCTCTATATAAGAATCTCTTGTTCTCTCTCCATCTGTCGCTCTCATCTAAATTCTAGGGTTTTTCTCTCTCCTCAGGTATCACTCTTTCTCTCTCATCCCCGCCGCCATTTAGATCCTCACTGCTTCCGATCACTGTCATAGATTGCTTTAATTATTAAGCTAATAAGCTCTTGAAATTTCTTAGTCGTTGTGGGTTATTCTTAATTAGTTATTTGGCATTGTACGTAGATGTATAAATAATAAAACCCATGACCTGTTAGAAAACAAATACATATCACATGCATCTCATCATTTTGTACCTTTTTTAAAGATAGTTATGCATATGATTTGCAGTAAATAGCTTGTGAGTTTGTGAGATTCATGTCTTCTTTAATCCCTAGCTAGGGGTAGTTTGATAAAGAAGGAAATTAGATATTTCTTTATTTGTGAGATTGATGTCTTCTCTAAGCTTGAGATACAGATTTTTATATATTGTTTTATCTTGATCTCATTCTTCCTTTTTTTAATTTGTAGATGTGTGTATATTTCCGTTTTCTGGGAGTTGTTGGATATATAGGTATATTCTCACTATATGAATAATATTATGTGTAATATTATTCTATGGATAACACGTGTGTTATACGTACTAATTTAATGGATATCGGAACGCGGGTTAAGTGAGTTGTGAACCCAGTACCGAAACCAGTATTTATAGGATAAATACTGAACTTGTGATAGTAGTCTAGGTATTCCAATTTTGATACCTAGGATAAATATCTCAAGTATGTTAGTTTAGGATATTAACCATAATTTATATTGTTATTATCTCTCATAATGTCTAACAGGAGTAAGATGTGTAAAATTATTTTCAAATGAGTTTTATAATTGTGTTATCTCAGTGAAGAATATGCGTGATCGGCCTCCATCTTTTTAACTTTGCTTTCGTTTTGATTAGGGAACTCTTGCTTTCATGGGCTTGATGCAATAATTTGGTTATTTGCATTTCTATTTGGCTATTGGATATTTTGTATTATAAACTATTGTTTCGTAATTTTTCATTATTGAAAGATTGCCATCTTTAAGTTTAAAAAAAATGTTCTTCCTTATATGTATTTATTAGGTTTCCTTGTTGGTTCTCCAATGATAATGGCTTACAAGTTGTTTATATTCTTCATTATTGAGGTTCATATTTACATGCGACTCAACTCGATTGTTTTCTCTTGCAGGTTGAGAGCTATCTTTGTGAGCACGTGCATTGTACGCAACGTTTTTTTCCTTCTCTTAATCCATATGTAATATAGTAAGGGCCGTATGAATCGAACACATGTTGCTCTGGTATCATGTTAAAGACCCTATTAGTCTACACTAGACTAAAGCTCCGCATTTATGGTAAGGGTTTAGTATTTATATTTGAACAGTTTACACATGCAAGATTTAGCATTGAGAAAATTAATTTTGAAGCAAATACATAGACGTAATTGTATTGATTATTTTCCAGGTGAGATAGAATGAGAATGTTGAAGTTAAGTTGGTAATCATTGATAACTTATATTTTGGGAATTTTTCTCATCTTAATGTTCATCCTAGCTAGCTATCCTCATCTTTCTGCATGGCTGCACAGCTTGTGCTTGTATGATAGTATGATAGAATGTTCAACTAATCCTTTTGATATGTAGTATACTTGGTTCTATCTGGTTCAAAGTTTATCATGGCTTCAATAGGAGCATTACTCTCTCAAATTATATTAGAGTAGGTTTGATTCGAGAGAAACATATTATGTTAAATTTATGTGGGGTTAAGTACATTTTTCTTAAATGATTGTGTATATACAGTTTTTTTTTTGTTGAGAAAAGGTGACATAATGTCACTAGTTTCATTAATGATCGATTAACGAAACATACAAAAAGGTCCAATACATAAAAGTTCCAATACACCATAACCCTAAACAAGTCTATTACAATATAATTCTTTCCAAAATACAACTTGCAGCATCCAAAGAGTAACACCCTTCCCTATAGACCGAGTACCATAGCCTGAGACCCTCCACAAACCAATAGACGTCTCCCAGTCTCGGACTGTCAATCCTCTACTGTCATCACTCCATCCTTGACTTCTTCCACAATCCTGCTTGACCTGTCCATGCCTCTTTTAGGACAAGCAGTTTATGAATTAACATATAAAAAATACATGTATAATTACGGAAGCAATAGTCATTCCTATCTAGCCAAATACTCCACAGAATAGCCCCGACTGAAATGTATACTCTTTGTTAATGTGATTTGATCTCCATTCCCCTCACACGTCCTTGGTGCAACTCGGAATAGCTGTCCTGTGAAAACTCAAACTCACTCGGAATAGCTGTCGTGTATATACAGTTCTTTATGCCCTTTCTTTCTTTGGATAGCCTATGTTTTGTGTTACCTGAACTTTGTGGCTGATGCCTCTTTTGTTCGGTCGTTTTATCTGTACTGTTACAATAAGAGAGTTGGATTTATGTAATTTATGTAAAGTACCCAACTCTAAAATCTCAACTACACATTTTAAAGTCAAGTTACATAAAACTTATTGTATGCTTTTCCCTAACAAATGATAGATGAACTTTATACTGAGTCAGGTGGCATGATCCGGTGGGTTAATTAAAAGAATATGTTCTCCTCAGAAATGCTTTATCTTTAGTTTGAATCTTTAAAGTCTATTCCATGCAGGGAGCTATTGGTATCCTTTTGTGAGAAAACACATCGGTGACCTGAACGAATTATATTTTACTGGTCAGTATCCTCCTACCATGTATCTACTTGTGCCTTATTGGTTTTTTTTTTTTGAAGAAAAAGGTAGAGTATGGCCACCCTGTTTCATTAATAAGAAATTAAAGAAACAAAACCAGAATACTGGGCTCAGTTACAATTTACAGACAGAAAATAGAACATACATGAAGTAACATAATCCGTACAAACAATAAATTCCTCCATCTTTTCCCTACCAGAAAATAGAATATACTTGTGCCTCATTGTTGGAGGCTCTAACTAGCCAGTTATATATGTACGTAATATATGTAGGCTCATTAATTGTTGGAGGCTCTAGTTTTTTCCTCTCTATGTTTGCATTTTCTTCTTACACGTACGTTCTCTTTATCCCCTTATCTTAGCTCATTCATTGCCAATCTATGCAGACATGTACATCAATTGGTCAAGATTATAATCCCCCTATTACATTAGTGGTGGTGTAGAAGAGGCATCACACTCGTCTATTTCCTGTAGGGAACAACTCGGATAAGAGCGGAAATATCATACCAGGTAGGTGAATATAATCGCCATTTTCCTGATTTGCATTTGACATCCGAAGATTAAAAGAGTAGTAATTAAGTTAACATAGCTCGATTGTGTTCCTTCTTATGTCTAGGTACTGTTGTGGACAAAAGGATCTGCCATCCAACTGAATTTGATTTATATATATATATATATATATATATTTAGAGAAATCTTCGGTTGCACACTACTTTGGTGAGCACCCCGTGAGCACTCACGAACTAGAGACCCTATGAAAAATCCGAACCGCTCATATTGTTCTATATGCCTTAGATAGCCTAACAATAAAAAATCAAGAAATTTGAAGTTCATTTGCCCATGATTTACATCATCACAAAATTGTATGGCTGAAAATTCTAACAACATGATGGATGGGCAAATGAACTTCAAATTACTTGATTTTTTATTGTTAGACTATCTAAGGCATATAGAATAATGTGAGCGGTTCGGATTTTTCATAGGATCTCTAGTTCGTGAGTGCTTACCAAAAATAGTGTGCAATCGAAGGGGACTCTATATATGTATATATGTATGTAGTCATGCAGGAATACATGCAGGCAACCTACGTACTGTTTCTGTCATCTCCAGAACCTTCACTGTTGCTAGCATGAGTGGTCTTTGACTGACTTTTGCGTTCACTCTATCATGTCCTTTTCGATCGATGAGAATAAATTCAGTGCAGATGACTTGGAGATAGATGTAAATTAACTAACAATTTATGTTACACGTAAGATTTGTCAATTGACGGATCGTCTCTTTCTTCTTTTGTACACCAATTGCAGTTATGGTTAATCTCTTTGAATTCTGACCTAATCTGTGTGTATGCTTTTCAATTTAAAGAAACTAGTAATTTACGCGTTTTAATAATAATAGTTATGCATGTGCATTACATGCGTTGATAGATTTATAAATGACAATTCCTCTTCTCTCATTATAATATTAGAGATCAAGAGATCACCATGTTCATTGATAGTGATATGAGTAAAAATAGAACAAAATCGTGATCGTTCAAATTGGGAACGAATCTTAAAGCTCTTAGGGGTAAAATGATTTTTTTTTTTCAAAAGAAACAAGCCTTACCAAAGGGACTGGGCTTTTTTAAGTCCCATTGAACCGATCCAGCCTGTAATAGGGAGTACTACTACAGTCCTAATGCAAAGGAGTCCAGATTCATCGAATCCAGTTTAACCCCCCATTTTTTAGGGGGTAACCAATTCTATCCCTCCATGCACAAAAGTGAAGTTAATTTCCAATTTCTTTTAATTCAGAGTTAGTTTCGCTATTTACTTTTTTAAACATACCAATTAATACAGATCCACTACTTTGTTGTTTCTCTTTGTTGGAAATACATTCATATAATCATAATCATATATAATTTAATCTAGGGAGTAAAATTCACCATTGGATCATCTCAAATAATGTGTTGAAATTTGAGATATCTTATGATCAATAATTTTTCTTGATTTGGGTTACTGAGTTATTGATTAAAAAAACATCAAATTTTAAGGACACATTGTCAACTTTTAACATTTCAACTTCAAATTAAGATTGCAACCTTATCTTTTCAAGGGGTAAATGCAATGTAGTCGAAGACATGTCTGAGGCGCAAGGCGCATGCACCTAGATTATTTGAGCCTCATCTTTGCAAGGCTCACTAAGGCGCGAGCCTCAGTCTTGAAAGTGTGAGAGGTCATGGGTTCAAATTATGCTCACCACTTTTGGTATTAGCATTCTTCCAATAATTAAGAAAAAGATATAATTACTGTACATAATATTATAATATATGGGAAAATGACTTATAATATAAGAGAATTTTTCTCATTTAGATTGATTAGTATTGATTGGCCACCTAATGGGCAATCCATGTGATATGGCTAAAAATGGGGTTAAATCAGAACTATTCAAAGTGGGCACGAATCCTAAAGTCCCAAGGGCAAGATGGTAATCTCGCCTACAGACGGGTCTGAATTGGGAACCGGGTCCCTCCTCCTGAACCCGTTGAGAACAGGTCTCAACTCGTTAGGGGCCAGTTCAACAGGATTTGAGGAAATCCTGGCTCCCCCTGATCTGGAGGAGGTGGTTATAACCACCCTTATCCTGCCACACCGGGAAATAGGGATTCACTCTGATCTTGAAAGAGATCCCCTTTGCGACTTTAAAAACCCCCCTACCTCCTACTGCCACAGGTGATCACACTTTGCACACTTGAGCTTTTTCCTTGTCTTTTTCTGTGTATTGACTTGATCGTCGGAGGGTTCGTCGAAGGGATCCATCCCGGTGTCTCGAACGTTGGTGCATGTTTCGAGGGAGCACCAAGGAGCCAACCAATTTGCAAGGAAGAAGAATGGGTCGATCTTTGTAAGTTTCTCACGAACCTACAAATCTCATCTATTGTCCCCACACCCGAATTCAACGGCAACACCATGTTATCATGATATTTAATCTTAATTATGACAAGCTAACCTGCTACTAACCTAAATCAACAAACACATAAATCCACAAAACCTTTTTAATTTTTCCACAACACGCCTTTCATCGCGGTATGCCATTCCATGTGGACCCCACCGAGAACTAAGTAATGTTTGTTGTACCACGCACACATAAAGTGGAGTTCATATGTACATACACACGAATGAAAAAGAATGTAATATCCTTATTAACGAAAAAAGATTAAAAATACAAATTAAAAAAAGAGTCATGATAATTTTATACCAGAACCATATGGAAACCCTAGTGGATGGATTGCATTCATTGAAGGTCGAAGAAATAGTGATAAAAAAAGGAGTTTTCGATTAGATAATTTTTTTATATAAGAAATAGAGATTGATGGAGAAGAAATGTGAGAGAAAAATTAGGAAGAGAATATTTCAAATGACGGAAATATCCATTTTGTTCTTAATAAATTTTATCATCTATAAAAATGAATATTACAAATCATATGGCCGTGAGCGAATATAGAATAGTTACAAAATATATTAAGAAGTTATATTAGTTAGGAGTTTGCATTCTAAAAAAATTATATTAACAATAGGAGTAGTTAAGAAAATAATAAGGTTGTGGTGAATTTGCACAGTAAGAAAGTAATTAGGTTGATGTGGAATATGCTATTGTTACTAGATGAATGTAGTTACATAAATGCCAGTAATTACTTGTGTATATTGTGTATACAGTGGAGGTAGTTGCAATATTTATGACCTCCGTTACATTTTATATATCGGGGTTGTACAAAATTCTATATAAAAAAAAAAATAGGGCCGTCTTAAAATTTTCCCCAACGATTTTCATCATCGACAACATTACATAGGATTTAGAGGAAAACCAGTTTCTCAGGCTTCAGAACTCTTAATTTGAAGGGAAAAAATATATATCATATTTTGTATTAACTTTTTTTAAAATCTTTACTACTATATTTTAAACATCTCGAAGCCAATCTCCATTATATTTGTCCAATAACGGCCTTTAAGAGCATCCACAGCAGTTTTTTTTGCGTTTGACCTAATTTTTTTTAGCTTTAAAGCTACTTCAGAATGAGAAGTCAGAAAGTAGAACTTTAAAATTAAAAACTGAAGCTGTTTGGAAAGTCTATTTTTTTAACTTCAAAGCTACTTTGAAGTTAAAAGTTATTTGGCATAAGATATCAATTGTAAGTTATTTTTATAATCAATTTAAGCTTTTGATTTTATTTAAGAGTAAAATAAAAGTTATCAAATTACAAAAATATCTTTATATTACAAATAAAGATATTTAAAGTCCAAAAAAGGCTATCAATAGCGAAGAAAGGAGAGGCGGCGGCGCGACGGCGTTGGACGGTGAAGAAATGATTTGGGGGGGGGGGGGGGGGGGGGGGGAGGCGGCGGCACGGTGTTCGGCGAGGAAGGGGGAAGGGAGAAAAAATTGTGTTATGAGATTTTGAAGGAGATGCCAGAAGTTACTCTGGAGGACATCTATCAAAGCTCTTTTTTTTCCACTAAAATTAAGCTACTTCTCCTTCTGTAGAGTTTTTCAAAGATTGCGTTTGGCTCAGCTTCTCCTTTTAAAGGAGAATATAAACTAATTTTAAGTCGGGTTAAACGCAATATTTGCTAGTTTGCCATTTTTTGACAAAAACACAACCATGTCGGTTTATCAAATTGTCACTTTTTGAGAATTTTTCGACAGTAACCTCTCAAATATGACAAATTTTTGGCAATTCTCAAAATATAGAGGACAGAACATGTTGTTCCCTCCCTAATATTTTTTTTAATACGATTGGAATTTGGACGAAATAAGTTGTTTTGTCCAAGGGAATTTCGATTTTCGATTTATATTTTTTAACGATCGGACGGTACATGTTGTACCGTCCAAAGAAGAAGAAAAAAAGATCTTGGTCACGGACGAAACAAGTTGTCCCGTCCGAAGCAAAAATTTGCTTGGACGGGACACAATCTTGTCCATGAAATATGGGGGCTTTTCCCACTTAATTCTCACATTTTATTAATTAATCACTATGATTATATCTAATTAATTACTTATTCACTAATTTAATAACTATATTATTCACTAATTTAATAATTTAGCTAACCTAATCAAATACTAAACATTAAAAAAGAAAATGGAAGTCTTTTTTTTTAGAAGTTTGCCATATTATAGCTGTTGGAATTTGGTCTTCCCTATTTTCAAGATCACAATGATCTAATATTTAATCTAATCCCAAATAAAATAAAAAAAATAGAAATCAATAAATATTACCTTCAAGCTTTGATTTTTTATTTCTTTTTCTCCTTAAATTCTAACTCTAGTTCTTCCTCTGCTTTTCTTCTATATCCTGGTGGGAGGCACAAGAGAGACGACTATGTTTTACCCTTGCTCTCATATTTATAGAGGAGATGAAAGCCTAGGGTTAGGAACTTTAGGAAATCCTAGTTGGGATAAAATTACAATACTATCCACTATGTATTTGTATTTTGCTCCCCAACTAAAATCTACATTATTATTAGACCCATGTCACAATATAGTTCTACAAAACACCCCTCCTTTACCGATATTCACAAATGTACAATTGGAATTCGTGATACCACCTCCATAGATCAATTTGTAACTTTAAACCTTGTTTTCACATTTAACCTTTTATACAGTCTGACAACGACTCTAGTATTTATTTTCTTACAAAATAAAATTTTGTATATAATAAAATATATTTTCTGTAAAATATACCCATGGGATTTTATTGTCAGAATATAACATTCGTTAAATGAACAAGGGACTATCTTCTTTTTTTAGAGATAGGATTCCGTATTATAAATACATGTTCTCATATTTCTAATAAGACGCATCCAATGCATCGAGATATTGGTCTAGAAGACCTCACTCTTTGATTTATC
The DNA here is from genome assembly GCA_017893485.1 of Hemerocallis citrina. Classification (NCBI taxonomy): domain Eukaryota; kingdom Viridiplantae; phylum Streptophyta; class Magnoliopsida; order Asparagales; family Asphodelaceae; genus Hemerocallis; species Hemerocallis citrina. The sequence goes on along the minus strand of JACEHZ010000556.1, from coordinate 510,241 downwards.
AAAATGCGCGATATTAAAAAATGAGTTCACTATATGCTCAGGATTTAGAGGTCATGTTTATATTGCCTTTAACGATAACATTATCTTGTAGTTATTTAGAAGTGTAATCATTCTTTGTTCCATTAATTCGTACTAAACGAACTAGCACAATAAGTTTGAGTCGACTCTCTCACTTGTTGTGCTACAGTCTGCCAAATAGAATGTCCAGTTCTATTATAGACTGTGAATGTGTTCTTTGTGCATAGACTTAATTACTATGCAATATGGACCTTGTTGATGCACAATATGAATATTTGTGAATAAACCAAAAATTGCTCTATAAATAAAATAACAAATACATAAATTTATTTTTGTCTAATCATATAACCCTACAATAGCAAACAACCGTTGCGCGCACTCTCGCTATTTGCTATTTCTTATTTTGTCATTTTGTCATATTTGAGTACAACCGCGTGGATGCTCTAAATCACAGTTATTCATCAGAAACGCTTCTTAATTTAGTAAACCTTAACTTTCTAAACAAAGCTCAACTTATTTCGTGGATACCGTTTGAATTCATCCCTAGAAATCTGATGGACAGAAGATAACTTCTTAGAGCATCTGTAATCGTTGGAAGCTAAATTTTGGGTATTTGGCAAATATAAATAGAAAATATGGATGCGAGTTGTAGTCGTTTAAACCCAAAAAATGAGTTTTGATTTTGAAATATAGTCGAATAGGAGACGATACTACGTCCCTTTAATATATATATATATATATATATATATATATATATATATATATATATAGAGAGAGAGAGAGAGAGAGAGAGAGAGAGAGAGAGAGAAGTGAGCCTCATATAGAGTATGAGGAAATTTTCTCATACAAAGTGATTATACTCACTTTGTGGGGCCCTTATGCAAGATCCACTCTGTCCATCATGTTTATCATACTAATGGATGTATGTGTAGAAAAAATCAAGTGGTTTGGAGGTCATTCACGCATGCATCATGTGGTTGAAAAATGAACGATTGCAACAGTAATACAATCGAACCACAAATTGGACCCACATAATGCATGGGTGAATGACCTTCAAACCACTTGATTTTTTCTACACATATATCTATTAGCATGATAAAAATGATGGACGGACTTGATCTTCTATAAGGGCCCACCAAGTGAGTATAATCACTTTGTATAAGGAAAATTTCCTCATACAAATATGAGGCTCACATTACTCATATATATATATATATATATATATATATATATATATATATATATATATATTATAAAATATGAAACAAACGCACGGAAAAACATTTTCCGTTGGAGGTCTAAATCTATAGGTTTTTTTCAAACTTAATTGAAAAGAAATTGAACAGATAGGAGATCAATTCTCGTTCGTGAATAAAAAAAAGATCGAGCGGGAAATCATATCCCGTCCGATAGATTAAATAAATAACGTCTACTAAATTTTTGGGGAGAAAATTTAGAACGAACAGAAAAATCATCTCTTAATTGCCAAAAAAAATCATCTCTTCTTCCAAATATAGCTGCTACTGTTCCCACAAACCCCAAAAAAAAGAAAATTTGGCCAACGACCGCAGAAGGAATTTTGTCAAATTTTACAAAACATGAAAAAATGGAGAACGACTACATATGCTCTTACATCCACAGGAAAAGCCTATTTCTTAAATCCAAAATAAATAAAAAGATTATCTCATTCCGGCATCGCGTGATTCTCACGTGACTGGGAAGGTACTCATCTACGACTATATAAGATTCTCATTCTCTCTCTATTTGTCGCTCCCATCTACATTCTAGGGTTTCTCTCTCTCATGAGGTATCTCTCTTTCTCTCTCATCCCCGCCACCAATCACTTTCCACTTTGCTATGTTTTCTTGATTTGAAAGTTATCGTAGATTGCTTTATTAAGCTAATAAGATCTTGAAATTTCTATCCATAATTTAAATAGTTATTGTGAGATTGATGTGTTCTCTAATCTCTATGGGTAGTTTGATGAAAAAGGAAACTAGATATGTTGTTATTTGCGTGGAATCTTGAAAGATGGAATTATATATATAGAATAATGCTAATATGAGATGGGTGAGATGAAAATATTTTTTTTTGAGAGATCGAGCGATTTGAGTCATCCGAATCTCGATCACACCATTCACATCACTTTATATGTCATCTAGATGGTGTGTACAAAATTACAAAATTTTAAGCAATTGAAAGACCTCTAGCATGTGCATCAAAAAGTTCAACATGTCATTAAGATGGTACAAAATATGTATTTATTTGATCGTCTTGATGCATATGCTGGAGGTCTCAGGATTGCTTGAAATTTGGCACACATCATCTTGATGACATGTAGAGTGATGTGAACGGGGTGATCGAGATTTTGATAACTCAAATCACTTTTCTCTTTAAAAAATATTTTCATCTCACCCATCTCATAATAGCACGACTCTCTCTCTCTCTATATATATATAGTTTTATCTAGATCTCATTCTTGTTTGTGTTATTGGATATCTGGATCTGTGAATATTTCTTTTTGTAGGGGACCTGAGATGTGTAAAAAGATTTTAAAATGAGGATCTGTGTCATGCAAAATGAGTTTTATGTATCGTGTTATATATCTCGGACAAGAATACGCGGGATTGACAGCATCTTACTATTTTTGAGTTCGTTTTGATCAGGGAACTCTTGCTTTTATGGGCTTGATATAATTTAGCTATTTTCATTTTTCCTATCGGGTATTTTGTATTCTGAACTCGTGTTTCGTTCTTCTTGCTATTGAAATATGGCTTCGATTGCCATCTTTGAGTAAAAAAAAAGGGTTTTATATATGTATTAATTAGGTTTTCTCGTTGGTTTCTCCAAAGTTAATTACGCACAAGTTATTCCTGTTCTTCAGTAGGGTCCAAATTCATATGCGCTCAACTCTATTTTTTTTGTTGAATTGTTTACACATGCAAGATTTGCATTGAGAAAAGTAAATACTTAGCGTAAGTTTACAACTTATTCTCCCGGTGAGATAGAATAGAATGTTTTTTTTTTGTTTTTTTTAAACTAGCAAAAATTGCTGTGTGGTGAGAGAGAATGGAATGTGGCTGTGGAGTAGGTAATCATTTGATAATTTCTTATACAATAATTTCTATTTTGGATTTTTTTTTTTAATCGTAATGTTGATCCCATCCTCATCCGTCTGCACAAAAGCATAGTTTGTGCTTGTATGGTAGTATGATACTCAGAATGTTCAGTTAATTCCTTTGATATGTAGTACACTTGATGCGATATGTAGTACGCTTAATTGTTCTTTCTAGTTCAAAGCTAAGAGCATTACATTATCAAGTTGTGAAAAAGACCTTACCAGGTAGATTGGTAAGGGTTGAGAGTTTAGTATTTATATTTAAATGTCCGTTGAGACCATTATATTTTAATTAATGTTGTTGACCATTTATTTATTTATTTCTTTAATCCGCGATTTAAGCACAGACCGTGGGATTTGGACGTGGATTTAGTACTTATTTTCTAATACGTCCTTGCAGGTTTAGGGTCGTCTTTGTGGGATTTGAAACTGGGTGTATCTGGTACCATGTCAAAGACCCTGCCAATAGACAGAAATTTCGAAGTTGTGGTAAGGGTTGAGAGTAGGACCAATTATATTAGTGTACCTTTGATTTGAGAGCGTAATATGATCTAAAATTATTGGAAATTTTAGAACTACGAGTCTGTTAATTCTTTTGCTATGGTCGTCACTATCCCTTCTAGATGATTGGGATATTTTACCTTTTAAAGTATTGTTATGCATTACTCCTGTTTATATGTTTTGCTGTTAATTTGTTTAACTTCGTACGTTCAAGTTTATTCTTTTATCATATAGGATCCTTGCAAAATAAAGTCTCGTTACAATGTTGTCGGAGATCAAGTTGAAGAATTCTCTTCTTTGACTCTTGTGTTTTCACTCTAGTATTTGATTCTTTCTTTTTGAAACTACCTGCTTTAGTTCAACCCTGCGAAATTTCTTTGCTCTTGCTTATATTATATATAACCCACTTCAATGTTATATTAATGTGGAAAACCAGAAAGAAGGGTCAGCTTCATATGGAGTATTCTCTGATACAAACTCTAGAAAAGCTTCCATTTTCAATGAAGAAAGAGAAACTTGCTAACCTTGAAGTTTTATTGATTATCATGAAAGTTCTGAGTCCAAAACTTCAAGTAACCGCAATGATTCTAACCCACGTCCAACTTGTCGGAAATGCTGGAAGACGTTCCCATCTAATAAATTGCTGGAGGTATAAGGGTATAAGATCTTATATTAATTGACACTGAAGATTAGGGAATTTTATAATACAAAATATATTAATATAGAATAGTAATATGCAAAAATGTATCCAGGGATTGCTGGAGGTATCAAGGGTCTAAAACTCATTGGATCATTAGGGGACTCACAATTAAGGGTACCCTATTGGAGCCCAAGACCCCATTAAAGACCCGGATGGGCCCAGGTCTCCCCATTTTTTGCTTTAGGCAAATGTGGGCCCCTCACACTTTAATAATAATAATCATAATAATTATAATAAAATAATAATAATAATACAAGTGGGAAGATACTCATCTTATTGTGGGCGAAATAGTAGTGGGTATTTTGGTGAGTATCCCAAATTCAAATTTTTGGGAGGAAAGTGATGTGGCACCTGAAGATACCATACCAAGATCCTCCTTATTGTGAGTGCTCTTTGGAGCGAAAAGAGTCTGACACTTGCTTGTTTGTGACGGCTTAGGGTTGGTTTAGTTGTACCTCGAAATAGTCCAGTGAATCCATCTAAATTTACTTGAACAACACCAAGATCGGTTGATTAATTTCGGAGTGACATGCTGAATCTAGTTTCCTCTCATGAACCACATCATTAGATATTGATTAGAGAAATCTTGAGAAGGTGCTTTTTAGGGAACTCTCAGTGCCAACAATTATAAGGGGGTTAAGTGCCTATTCTATCCATTTGGTCTATTTTATTCTTTATGTATTATGCTTGACGAGACATAATTCATTGTTTGTGTTGTTTATTCTGTAAGTAAAATAAAGATCAATTGAAACATAAGTAATTCCAATTATGTTCCAATAATATTTTGGTAGCATTTTTAGTTGGACTTATCCGTAATCTATCAATTTTCCTTTAATCCTTTATATATATACATTTTTGTGATCATTATTTAGGAAGGTTAGAACTGACTCATTATTAGATTTTTATACATTGATGTGGCTTGTTGCACTGTGTAATGTGCATATGGTATGGTCAGGTAAAATTGACATGCAATGAACACGTTGTTTACTTCCTCGTAGGAAAATTTTCACATTTCCTATTTTGTGTACAAGTAATTAGAATCGTGGTTGACGTAATCTTTGAAGGGGAATGCACCACTAAACAAATTATACTAAATGTACATCATATGCTTTAAATTGGACCAGTAGTTTCTTACCTATCCTAGATGTAATTTTAGTATCCTAAACTTTTCTTATTTTTCTTTCTCTGTAAGGTTGGGGTCAGAAATGCGGTTCTAGTGGATGATCTTAGTCGCAACATACCTTTGGTTACAGACAAGACCACCATTATATTTGGTGCAGATGTAACTCATCGTCATCCTGGGGAAGATTCCAACCCATCCATTGCAGCCGTACGATCCATCCATCATTAATCATATATATGAAAATCTTTTACATTCTTCTAACTTTTAACGATTAGGATTTAACATGCAGATTGTTGCATCACAAGATTGGCCCCATATCACAAAGTTTGTAGGGCGTGTTAGTGCTCAGGCACATCCTCATGAGCTAATTGAGAATATGTACAATGTTTATGAGGATCCTCAGCTAGGGGTTGTCCATGGAGGGATGATAAGGTATATGTCTCTCACCTGGTTATATTTTAACTCTTCTTCTTTAATTGGATTAAGGATCTTACCTAACTCTTAACTATATTCACGGAACTACTGATTTCCTTTATGGAAGCAAATGGTGGACAGAAGCCCAAGATATTTACATTTTACAGGGATGGTGTTAGGACAATATTTCAACCAGGCCTTGGTATTACACAAGGTCAGGATCTTCCTTCAAACATGCCACAGGTCGCTGCAACCCCTGCTAGTCAGTTGGATAATTATGCCCCATCTCAGAGTAATCTACATTACCAGCAAGGTTCTAACCCTGGTATTTACACTGCCAATGGAGTACTACAAGCAACAGATTCAATGAGTTATCCAGCTCCTATTAGCTCATCTTCTCAGGGTCAAGTTGCAAGTGCTTGTCAAAACCAGGTAGTTAACCCTAACGAAGGATTTTCTGCTCAAGTGCAGCAAGTGGAGATGGCCAGCAACAGCTCGGGCAAGGACACATCAACTGGAGATGCCGATAAAAATCAGCGGTACCATCTCTACGTTAATGTCTGTAAACATTGCAGTTTGAAGCCAGCCTGCTCCACAAGATTCAACAACAGAAATAGGGCAGTGGTCAAGCTGTTGGACGCTCTGGAAATCAACCATGATGAAACATAATAGGTACGCATTCCTCAGGACTCTAATCTGCATTTATTTACGAGAATTTTGCATGCTTAAACTAGTTACGTCAAGTTAGCTTGTCTAAATTGTTTGTGGAGACAAAATTATTTAATACTACCTTGAAATTCGTGGCGTTAGTCAATTACTTTGAACTTGCTTTACGCCTGATTCCAAGAAGTTGCCTATTTTTAAATTTAGCTAATATTTGGCATTTATGGTAGTTATATTTATACACTTCTTTTCTAAACTGCCGTGTAAGTGTTTGTATAGTAGTATGGTACTTCAGAATGTTCAACAAATCCTTTCAATATGTTGTACAGTTTATGTAATATGTAGTACTCTCAATCATTCTTTCTTGTTCCAAGCTTATCATGACTTAAATTAGAGCATTACATTGTCAAATTGTGAAAGACACTACCAGTAGATTGGTGAGGGTTGAGAGTTTAGAATTTATATTTTAATACTCCCCCGTGGGTTGATGGCCATCTTTGTAGTAATTTATTTTATATTTTAATACTCCCCCGTGGGTTGATGGCCATCTTTGTAGTAATTTATTTCATGATCTGGACTAATCACTGCAGTATTTTATTTTATTTTGTTAATCCGCATTTTATGTGCAACCTGTGTGATTTCGACATGAATTCAGTATTTATATTCTAACACTCCCGTGTAGGTTTTAAGCTCAATCTGTGGGGCTCAAACTTGGATTCTGATACGATGTGTGATACCATGTGAAAGACCCTACCAATAGACAATAGACAATAGTACCATACAAGCCAGGCCAAGTGACGGTTGTGATCCCTACAAAACAAATTAGTGAAGACAACCAGCAGTTGGTATGGCCTAAGAACAAGGTTGTGAAACAAGATAGTCAGTTCAAGGCCCTTGAAGAAACATTTGGTTTAGTCAGGGAGAAGCTATGTGAAACAATGGACGAAACAGGAATCAAGATGCAATACGAGGAAAACAAAGGTTAGGTAATGCTTCAATTCAAAGAGTAATTTTGAAGTTTATATTTGGTATTTAGTATTGACTATCTTGATAGTTAATTATCAGGACAATCTTTCTTCATTTTTAGTTGTCCCCATCGTGATGCATTGAATTTTTTGACAAGTCGGTTCCCAATAGTAGAATGGCAAGAGAACCCCTGTAACTACTGGCTAGTAGGCTACTTGAAGCTGTTTAGTTGATCTGGCAAAAAAAAAATTTGACATTATTTTCAAAACCTTTTATGGTTCGCTATGACATTATTGTTTCTGGAAATTTTGTTGATTGTGAACCCTGTGCCCCATTTCTCATTCATTCAATTTTTCACTGAAAATGGGATAGTTATGGAGCACAAGTCACCTCTAGTTGCCCCTCTCTCATTCTATGCCAAATCACTGCCTTCGAAAATTATGGACGAGCAGTGTGTCGTGTTTGGCCTTAGTGCTTAGCCAATAGACTCTCGAGGCTAATATAGCAGTAATTTATTATTGTCAACTGATTTTTATATTGTCTTCAGTACCTTTACTGTATTTTTTGGTGTTTAGGAAACTTGTTTGTGTAATCTGCAACATTTCTCCATGTTGGACAATTATATTTGAGTTAGTGCTTTCTGTATCTACATATGTGCTATCTCTGTAGATGGACTATCAAGAAAAAATTTACAAGGACCAAATGGCTAAAGTTTACAAGGACATTGAAGAGAAAGAACGGAAATATGAAGTTCTGTTGCAAGAGGAGCGTGATCTGAAGTGAAGTGAGTTCTGGAACAAATGAAGAACAACGCCAAAGGTAATTTTGTTACAGCGTTACAGATAATTTGAAACATGCAAGTGATGTAATTTCGTAATTATATGACACGTTTTGGGCACATGCGCAGCCAAATTATCATACCAATGCTCAAAGCGTTCTGTAATTTCATTATCCACTGCCTAAGGCAAGATTTCCAATTTTTGTCCATGTAGCTTTAGACAAGTCCTTCTCTTGCGACCCTAGCTATTCAGTGGAGTTTTGAGTCCTTTCTCTTTTAAAAAAAATAATTAGAGTTTGATTTCTTATTGTTAATCTACTGGCATAACCTTTTCATGCCCATGCTACTAATTCCTGCTCCAGTACTCTTGTATGACACCTTCCATGTTTATTAGATTCCCAAATTATTTCCTTTCAACAGATAGTCGCATGTATTTTTTTTATTTTTTTTTAAGATTAAAGATGACCTCGTCATCGCTTCATTAATGAAAGATTAACGAAACACAGTAGATCCACTTACATACTAATATACAATCAGAGATTTTGTGTCATTATGCATAAAATATTCGGTTTGATTCATGCTTGGGCAGGTTAGACAGGAGGAGCGAGGTAGAGGCTGCGTATGGAGGAGTAGGCGGTCCGAGATAGGAAGAATTAGTGATGGTTTGATCACTTTGTTGTATCCGATAGTCGCATGTTTACTTGCGCAAAACCAGGATTCAGATACTTTATTTTAAAAAGAAAAAGTTTACCCACGTATACGAATCACAATGGTATGTCTATTATAATTCAGACCTAATGTTGGTGTATGATTTTTCCTTTCTGCGTGTAAAATGCTTTCTATTCATAGGTTTGTAGATAGCCAGGTGAAGGGTGTGAAAAAGTTTGAAGCCGAAGGGGAAAAGATTTTGTGAGCGCGAGAACAAGAAAGTTGAGCACGAGCGCAAATATCTGAAAGAGGAGGTTGAACTGGAGGCATTTGATATTGCTCGCTCGCTCTCACCAAACTGATGGAGTAGCTTGTGCCCAGAGCCTTTGGAACCAGCTAGCTCTTGTACGTACTATGAAGAACTCTTATGATCAAATATAGAAAGAAAGCCCCAGATACACGAGGAGATTGAACCCTAGAGTAAAATTCTGTTCGTTTCTTATTAGTCTGAATTCTTCTGCAAGAAAGGGGGATCATATGATGGACCTTAACAAATCTCATTCTTGAATCTGACACAACAATCATTCTCATCTTCAACTCATACTTGATGAGGACATCAGTTTTGTTTTGTTTTGAGATTTAGCCATATATAGTAGTTTTACAATTTGCACTCTTTATTTTTTGTATTATATTAAGATTTTGTTTTGAGCCTTTATATAGGCTTTGAGAATAATGAGAATGTATGCTATTATTGATTTAAAAATTATTATCTGTTAAGTTGTTGCTCTTCATCATCCTCTTGTGTGTGCGAGACCATAAGAGAACATAAGGGTTTGTGAGAAATTCTAAGGGTCTGTTTGGTTCGAGGGTTTTGGAGGGGAGGGGAGGGAAGGGGTTTTTTATTATTTTTCTTGTTTAGTTCAATTTTTAGGAGGGGAGGGGAGGGAAATGGGGGGGTGCAACACCCCTCCTGAGCCAATTTTGGCTCCCCTCCAAAAGTGGGGGGATTTGGAGGGGAGAGAAAATAGGGCTAATTTTTTAAAGTTGTATGACCAAATTGCCCTTTTTAAAAAATCTAAATCCTAAAAAAACCATTCTTTCTCCATACGACTGTTTCTCTTGTGAAGTTTCAACGCCCCCACGCAAGCTTTCTTTGCGTCTATGTTTCCAGTGACATCATTCAAAATCTGAAACCAATATATAAATATATGAATATTAAAAAAGCTTATGAGCTAAGTGCGAGAGAGCAAAAAAGAAGATAGTTCTATTATTTGAAACCATTAAAAAATGGAATGAACATGTTTAGAATTGCATACTACATCAGAAAAAATTTAAAATGTCAAAGTACCTCCATTCTCAAACACTCATGTACATCACTTGGAGCTTTTGATGTTTTCTTCAAAATTCAAATTAGCTTTCAAAAGCACAGTTCGGGAACTTGGTATCAATCTTCTAATATGAGCTGGTTTCAGTATTTTTAGAATAACCGGCATACAGACTACTTCTTGATATTGGATTCGTAAAGTGCTTTAGTTATATATTATTTAATCAAAATTTCTAAAAGAGTTAAAATATTTAATATGAAATTTAAAAGAAAGAAATTTCAATGTCATTTGCCTTGTATGCTTGATATTACAGATTCTTTTTTTTAGGTAAAATATTTCAGATTCTTTTTTTTAGGTAAAATATTTCAGATTATATTTCAAATGAAGAAATGTTCAACTGCTGCTAGTGTTAATGTAAGTTTATATGTTATTGAGTCAATTATGTAAGTTTTATATCTAAATTGTTATTATTGCATTAAGAAGCAAATGTCAATGTATGAATTTCTTATTATATGCAAAAGGGTATAAAAGTAATTTTATTATAAAATCCATTCCCTCCCCTTGTGAACCAAACAAGAAAATTATTATTTTCCCTCCCCTTCCCTCCTTTGAACCAAACAGAGTTTACATTAAATCCCTCCCCTCCCTTTTCCTCCCCTTCCCTCCCCTCTATTAAAATCCCTCCCCTCCCCTCCCCTCCTTTGAACCAAACAGACCCTAAGAAATTTCACCCAACCACCCCACGTTGACCATCAACCGGAAACATCATCCCCCACCACACCCTGAAAATCCTTCATATCCTCTCCACGCTGACACACACCATCATCGTCGTCGTCGTTGGTGCCACCGCGAGCCACCAGCGCAACCCATCGCAAGCAGCAACCCTGACGTTGATCTCTTCCTTCTTCTCGAGCGTAACAACAATAATAGAATAGAGTGGATCTGATTTTGTTTGATTGGGTCGTTATTCGCTGATTGGTGTTTGGAGCAAAGGATTGGATCTCTGTGTGAGAGGCAGAACACGTGGCAACATGTTTATCGAATACTGGTAACTTCTTTCCATTCTCCTTTATTTGTGGTACCACATATTGTCTGTAGAATATTATCTAAATTTACTATCGTCCACAAATATTGAGTGTGTGTTCTTCTACTTGTCAATTAAAGTACAAATCTTTATTGCATATCTTACATGCTAAGAACGATTAAGTATAATTATTGATTGTTGGACGAGAATCTTTAATTGGGCTTGTTAAACTTATTTCAATTTTTGAAAATTCATCAAACCAATTAATAGTTTTAATTTCTAACTTAATCGGCATTACACGTTGGTAAACTTAATCTTTTAATATTATTGAAAATTCTCTGTTTATGGATATGTTTATATCAATACTCTTCTTCAATTTCACCAGAAATACTGCTTTGATGAACGTGGAAACAACATTAGAGGCGAGGTCAAGGTTTGGGGTGGGCAATGAAGGAGGGGGCAACGTTGGAGGCGAGGACGCATGGGAGGCGAGGAGGGCGTGTAGAAGGCGCTCTCCAGCGTCGGAGGCAAGGAGGGCACGGGTGCATGTAAGGCCCCATTGAGAAGAGTAGGGTACGGTAGGCGGTTCAGAGGCGAGGAAGGCGCGTGGGAGGCGGGTCGGAGGCGAGAAGGGTTTAGAGAGGATTTTGAAAGTAGAAGATGATGAGATCGTGGCTGAGGAGGGTTTGTGGTTTTTTATTTTTTTATTTTATAAAAATGTGTGAAACACGCATGTTAGTTGAAATGGGATCCATACTTTGCTCTCATTTCTCGATCTCAAAATAAAGGAAAGAAAAAGAAAATAGACCTGTTAGCTTAATATATAGTTATAGTATCACAGTACAAGGAAGAGGTTTTGGAAGATAAAAGAAATAATGAAAACAAATCCCAGCGATATGATACCCACAATGATTGGTGGATTTCACACCCTATCCAAATTCCAAAACCTTCAAATTTATAGAGACCATTAACATAACACATCTATTGCTATACTTACACTTATTCTGCTCCTCTAAAACCCTCCACAAAATTCTGCACTCATCCCAGATGTTAGCTTGCTCTTCTCACTGCCTTCATCCTCCTCTTGAGATTCAAAACTATCCAAAACCCTTGAGTAGAGAAATAAGAACAAGAGAAGCTCGAAAAATCGCGAAAGGCTTGAGGAGTGTTTCTGAATTCAGTAACAAAAGCAAGCCCAGTTCACTATTCAACCCTTACTCATACTTCCAACAATTACAGTCTTGCTCGGGAGAGAAGATTCTAAGGGGGAATCTCCAACTACATGCGCATCTTATCAAGACTCACTTGCAGTCTGACCACTTTCTCCAAACCAATCTCCTGAATCTTTACATAGGATGTGGTAGATCAGATTTTGCTTGGAGGGTGTTCCAAACTAGCAATCTCAGAACCAACCTCATTTCGCTGAACTCGATAATTACAACATATTGCAGATTTCGGTTCGTAGAAGAGGCCTTGTCGATCTTTATTGAGCTGCAGGAGTCCGGACTGGCGCCTGATCAGTTCACCCTCTCTGTACTAATTGGTGCAATGGAAGCGCAAGGCGAGGTCTCTCTAGGAATTCAGTTCCATTCTCTTGCTATTAAGTTTGGATATGGAGTTGAAGAGTATGTTGCCAATTCTTTGATTCAGATGTATGCAGCCTTTGGTAGGATCGACGATTCTCATCATGTTTTTGAAGGAATTTTGGATTCTGCCAGTGTCGTGTCTTGGAACTCGATGATTTCACAGTTCACAGAGAATGAGCTCTATGTAGATGGCTTGGACCTATACGAAGACATGCAACATGCAGGAACTGCACCAACTCCTCAGACTCTGAGCAGTGTTTTGAAAGCATGCACAGCTCTCAGAGCAATCTCCGAAGGTAAACAAGTCCATGCCCAGGCGATCGTCCACGGCTTCCTTCCAAATGTAATCTTAGAATCCATTCTTGTCGATTTCTGCTCAAAATGTGGAGAGCTAGAAAATGGAAAAGTTCTCTTCGACCAAATGGAGAAGAGAAATGTTTTCACTTGGAATTCCATGATTAGAGGATACTCTCAATTTGGGTATTGCAAAGAAGCTCTACAGCTTTTCGGAAGAATGAGAAGAGAAGAGATCGCTCCAGATAAGTTCACTTACACCGCATTACTTTCTGGTGTTGATTCCGGTCAAGAAGGCGACAATTTTGTTAAACAATTCAATTCGATACACGCTAATATCATCAAAGTAGGGTTACAGACTGACAGGTTCATAGGAACCTCCTTGATCTCTATGTACTCAAGAAACCAATCTTTAGATGAAGCAAGACTGGCATTTTGTGACATCAATTCTGAGGACTCTGGTGTGTGGTCTTCTATAATTTCTGCAAGTGTAAAGAACAAAGAAGGGCAAGAGGCTCTGAATCTATTCTCCAAAATGTTACAGTTAAACATTGAGCACAATCCTTACATCTTCTCAAGCTTGTTTACTGCTTGTTGTGAACTTTCAGCAATTGAAGGTGGCAAGCAAATCCATGGCTACTGCTTGAAGAACATGATCAGTTGTATGGATACAATGGTCCAGAATTCACTGATGACTATGTACTCAGATTCCGGATTACTAACAGAAGCTCGGAGAGTTTTCAACTCTTTAACCGATCCAAATGTAGCATCGTTCAATTCTATGATATCAGCACTAGCTCAACATGGACTTCCAGATGAAGCTTTTAAAATCTTTAGAAGAATGGCAAACAGCAGCACAAAACCTGATGATATCACTCTACTCAACCTCCTCTCGGCCCTCAACCATGCTGGACTTGTTGATGAAGGCCTAGAACTGTTTGATTCAATGGAAAAGACCTACAAGATCAAACCAAGATACCAGCATTCTGCTTGCGTTGTGGATATGCTTGCCCGGGCAGGAGAGATAGATAGAGCCATTGGTTTCATCGATGAAATGCCATTTGAACCTGAGCCATCATTGTGGAGGGTACTGCTCGGAGCTTGCAGGAAGCACCAAAACATACGCACTGGAAGGCGAATAGCAGAACAACTAATTAAATCGGAACCCTATGAAGCTACAAACTATGTACTAATTGCTAACGTGTATGCTAGATTGGGATACTGGGCTGAAGCCGAAAGGATCAGGAATTTCATGGAAGAAAGATGCATAAAGAAGGAAGAAGGTGTTAGTTGGATCGAGGTGAAAAGAAGGATCCATAAGTTCCGAGTGGAAGACAAGTCGCATCCTCAGTCTAAAGAAATCTACGACAAATTAGGAGAGCTCATGAAGGGAATAAAGGCAGCAGGATACAAGCATGATGTGAGCTTCACACTTCATGACATGGAAGACGAGAGACGTGAAGAGTCTCTATGGTATCACGCAGAAAAACTCGCTTTTGCATTTGGTGTCATTTGTACGGGCAAAGAGGTGAAGCTTAGGATCATGCAGAACCTCAGAGTTTGCGGAGATTGTCACTGTGCTTTCAAGTATTTCTCTCTGATTACTGGGAGAGAGATTATATTGCGGGATAAGTATAGGTTCCATCACTTCAGTGGTGGAGTGTGTTCTTGTGGGGACTACTGGTAGTGAAACCTGGATTTGTGTGTGGAGCTTAAGATTGACATATAACAGGAATCACAACCAAGCACCATTAACTAGTTGCACACACCATACCAAATTATGAACTCAAATAATGAATCAATACTAGAAAAGAAAGTGAATAAAATTGAACAAAATACTTGGGTCATCTTCAGAAATATCACTTGTTCTCTGATACAAATCAGGAATCATTGTAACTGGTGATTACTACTATTTTTGCAAACCCAAGCAGCAAATTATAAACTAAATTGAATGGAGGCAATACAAATTTGGTGAATGGTGGTGCCTCATTGAATGGGTAAAGAATGGGATGAGCAACCCAATGAGCGCGGAGATGAAAAGAAAAGAATGGTGTGGTTAGATTAGTACCCTCTTCTATGCATTCACAATGTTACTTGTGAAGTCGACACAGGTCTGACAGCTGCAATCTGTAAAGCGGCAGATCTCACAACCAAAACAGACACAGGTGGTGCACCCTTTGCATGATGGTGTGCGAGAACAGCCTCTCAAAACCTTACGACTGGCGCGCTCCTCCTCATCATCACAGGTCACACTGGGAAATAAAAATGCAGTAAGTCAAAGATTTAATATATATTTAACATACAAGTTTTTCTTCTGTTTGTAAATTGTAATATTCTTCTGCTTTTTTAAAATTAAGTAATTCATTAATACATAATTGATCTGTTTAGAATCTTGACAGAGAAAAGGGTACTCTGAGCCCAAAATCACAAAACTTTATATTGAAAGAAATAAAAAGTAAAATGGAGAAAATGTTACTTATATCGATGCTTACATTAAGAAAATGAATACTATTTTCAGGCCACTGACTGATAATCATAACATCTAATAAAATGTCTGTTATAATACAACTGTCTGTTATAACTCCAAAAAGTATGTGAGACTGTTATCATCCGATTGAAGCCAGTCTCTACCTTAGATTTAGAATATGATGAAGGGAAAAAATAAAAAATAAAAACAGATAAAGATAGAACAAATTTACTCTAAAATTTGAACTAAAAAAATATGAGAACAAAAAACTGCATGTGAATATAAATTGATATGTACTTGTGTATCTATATAGACAACATTATTTTCTCAAAAACTTAACAGGTGTCATAATTAAAATGAGAATTATATTGGGGTAAAGTTATGAAAACCACCAATGTTTGGGTCCAAAATTAAGAAAGCTCCCGCCGTTAAATTTTACTCACTTAGCACCCTGCCGTTATCTCTCCCATTTTTGGCATTAAATTTGAATTGTGTAATTAACTTATTATGCTCTTCCTAATTAATAGGTGAAAATGTTTTTTTTTTTAAATTTCAGTTAGGGGTGATTAGATAATTGCACAATTAAATTTAACGCCAGTAATGAGAGAGAGCGATGGGGTTCTTAGTGAGTGAGATCTAACGGCGGGGGGTTTCTTAATTTCGGACACAAACATAGTATCATATTAAACTGCAAGCATAAGAAAAGTGTCCAACACAATATACCATCTCTCTTAACAAAGATTTAAAGGACCCATGAAGGAATAATGTTTTAAAGCAATAGTAGAAGATGCAGGAATGAAGAGAAGCTTTGGTTACTTGTGAAAAACAAAAGATTGGTTAAGCAATCATTGACACGCGTTCACAATTATTCCAGTTGAGTACAAATAATCGTCCAACAATTTCTACACAACAACAAAAGAGGCTTTATTCCAAATATTTAGGATCAGTAACATGTAACCTCTCAATTCATCTCCATCAAAGGTAATGTCCCATAAAATTAATGACTAGAGCATCCTTGTTAACTGCCTTGAACTAACTCCCTGTAAATCTATTTGTAGTTCTTCATCCCTTAATTACAATTCTTTCCCTCTTCTTAATTGGCATCTCTGTTAGTCTCTGCTTCACATTCAAGTACTACTTCCAGATCTCCACCTTTTCTTGTAGAGAAACTCCGATAGTGCTTAGCACTAGCCCAAGACCGTAATACCCGAGAAACCCGAGTGAAACCAAGAGAAGAAATCCTCTAAGTATGAAGAATGATATGGAAGAATACTTAGAAAAGAGAGAATTAGAGAACTTATGAAGAACACTCTTTCTTTAACTTGCTTTTTATTTATTTGTTCAACTTGTTTACAAATGGAAGAGGAAGGAGCTATTTATAGGCTCCAAGAGTACAAAATATCTTTCTAGAACTCTCTACCATAATATCTAGATTTTATGTCTTACAATTCCTAGAATTTTCTACACAATCTTTAGATAATTATTTTATAGAATTCTCTAGAACATCTAGAGGAGGTGATAATGTTTTATGACGTTTCTAGAGACTCTCTAGAACTTGGGCTTAATTTTGGGTTTGGATTATGAACCCATAATTAATCCTAACTCAAAATCAAGTTTAATTTCAATACTCCCCCTTAAACTTGATTTTGTCAACCATACCGAGCTTTGAGCGAAGTAACTCGAATTTACTTTTTGGTAATGACTTGGTGAAGATATCTGCAACGTTGTCATCGCTTCGAACTTCCAAAGCTTCAATTGTTCCATCAAGCACCTTCTCCCTTATGAAGTGATGCTCTAACTCGATATGTTTCGTCCTTGCATGAAACACCGGATTATTAGCCAACTTGATAGCACTTTGATTATCTCCATACTTCTGAGAGAACCCCCGAGCAACCAACCTTGCTTTAAATCTATCAATGCTTCCATCCGCTTTTCGCTTAATTCGATACGCCCATTTACATGAAACGGGTTGAACATCCTTGGTTTTCGGAACCAAATCCCAAGTTTCATTTTTTATAAGGGCATTCATCTCCTCTTCCATTGCGGTCTCCCACTCTTGAACACCTTTAGCTTCATCATAAGATGATGGCTCTTCTTCATCTAATGGAGCGGCAAAATAACATGAGTAAGTAGTGACAAACCTTTCATCTCTGAACCGGGCAGGCTTAACAATGTTCCTTTTAGGCCTTTGATTAGCCATGGAACCATGATCTTCATCATCATCTTCCTCTTGATTAGTGCTCCCCCTTTCACCTTGCGTCTCTTTTTCAAGACTTCCGCTCTCACTTGGCATTTGAGGAACTGGTTCATCAACCTTGAAGGAATCTCCACCTTCTTGTTCGACCAAGACTTGAGGTTGTCCATAATATGAGGAAACTTCGTCAAAGACAACATCACGAGACACGACGTACCTATGTGTCTCAGGATCCATGCACCTCCACCCTTTTCTTTGTTCATCATAACCGACAAATATGCATTTCTTCGCCTTTGCCTCCAACTTTGTTCTCTGAGAGTCGAACACATGGACGTAGCAGATTGATCCAAATATCCTGAGATGTTTCACCGTTGGCTTCTTCCCATGAACCATCTCATAAGGAGACTTCATGTTATTCGGACTTAGTGGCATTCGATTGATAACATAGGCTGCACATCTCATGCCTTCCGCCCATAAGGCCTTAGGCAAATTCTTGCCATGTAACCAACTTCTACACGTCTCGCTTAGATGTCTGATCTTTCTTTCCGCTACTCCATTTTGTTGAGGTGTATGTGGACATGAAAATTCTCTCTTGATACCATGCTTTTTGCAAAAAGAGAGAAACTCCTTTGACATAAACTCTCCTCCATTATCCGTCCTTAGGGTCTTGATCTTTCGACCTAACTCGCCTTCCACGGTAACCTTGAATTCTTGAAATCTTGAAAATACTTCTGATTTTTCCTTCACAAAGTATACCCAGGTGTACCGTGAGAAATCATCAACGAACAACAACATGTAACGAAACCCGGAATAGGAGGGTGTTCTTGTTGGACCCATCAAATCGCTATGGATCCTCTCCAACAGAGCGCTGCATCGTGAGGTGGAGTTGTCAAATGGAAGCCTATGTGATTTTCCATATTGACAACCTTCACAAAGTCTTCCTTCATCTTGAATCTTCAACCTTGGAAGCCCATTAACCAAATCCTTGTTTACCATAACTTTGAGTTTAGTCATATTTATATGACCAAGTCTAGCATGCCATATAAAGACATTATCATTGGTGCTCATCTTCTCAACATATGAGTTGGAGGCCGATAAAACATATAGATCTTTAACTCGTGCTCCGGTGTGAACAACGTCCGCTTTTAACTCCTTGATATTCTTCAAAAACTTAACGTCTCTTGGGCCAAATAAAACGTAGTTACCTTGGTCCACCGCATTCACCACGGAGAGAAGATTCTTCCGTACTCCAGGGACATGGTATACGTTCTTGAGAGTGATTGGGCTTCCATCATCTCCTTTGATGACAACAGTCCCTTCTTTCTCAACATGGTGGATTGAGTTATCTGCGGTAATGATGGCTTCTTTTCTGTCATGGCGCTGAAGACTGGAAAATAACTTCTCGTCTCCGGCAATATGATGGCTACTACCAGAATCTACAATCCAATCATTTTCTAGATTTTTGGTTGTAGTGGTACCTGAAGATGCAGCCTCCACCGTGAAACATTTTCCCCATGCTTCGTCTTCAGTGTGACCCTTTGATTCCGCCATATTTGTTTCTTTCAACTTCACTCGGCAATCCTTTTTGAAGTGCCCAAGTTTTCCACACCGGTAGCACTTGAATCGCTTCTTGTCTCCCATAGAAGATCTTTCTCGTTCATCATTATTTTTTGTATCACTATCCTTGAACTTGGCTCTAAAACTTTGTTGCCTCCGAGCTACAAACGCGCTCTCCGATTCATCATTGACTTTAACTCCCGCCATTTGCATGGCTAGTGATTCTTGCGAAGCTAGTAGATTTTCGAACTCCTCCAAGGAAGGTTGTGTAGCCCATCCTTGAACTGAAGTAACAAACGGTGTATATTCGGGTCGTAAACCACGAATAATAGACCGCTTCATCCGAGCTTCTGAAATCGACTCATCCGGATTAAGAGTATTAATCTCTGAGCAAAGATTTTTTACCTTGATAAAGAACTCTGAGATTGAAGACTCCCCCTGCTTCGCATTCGCCAGCTCATTCTCTAATAGTTGTAACCGAGCCTCATTCTTCTTGTTGAACAATTGATCTAGCGCCTTCCATATGGAACTTGCGGATGTGCACCTTGAGACATGCTCAAATACTCCCGAGGATATTGACCTCTTCAAAGCAAACTCCGCCTTGGCATTCTTCCGTGTCCACTCCTTTGTCGCTTCCGCTGTTGCAGCATCTCCCCTTGGTGGTGTTGTGCTACTACCGCCGACGACATCCCATAAGTCCTCACTAACCAAGTATGACTCCATACATGACTTCCATAACCGGTAGTTAGATTGGTTTAAGATCTCCATTCCCAATCCAACGACACGACCCATTGATTCCATACTTAGAATAAACCGAGCTCTCTTAAACCCCGATCTTGATGAGCACAAGATTAGAATGGCTCTGATACCATGTAGAGAAACTCCGATAGTGCTTAGCACTAGCCCAAGACCGTAATACCCGAGAAACCCGAGTGAAACCAAGAGAAGAAATCCTCTAAGTATGAAGAATGATATGGAAGAATACTTAGAAAAGGGAGAATTAGAGAACTTATGAAGAACACTCTTTCTTTAACTTGCTTTTTATTTATTTGTTCAACTTGTTTACAAATGGAAGAGGAAGGAGCTATTTATAGGCTCCAAGAGTACAAAATATCTTTCTAGAACTCTCTACCATAATATCTAGATTTTATGTCTTACAATTCCTAGAATTTTCTACACAATCTTTAGATAATTATTTTATAGAATTCTCTAGAACATCTAGAGGAGGTGATAATGTTTTATGATGTTTCTAGAGACTCTCTAGAACTTGGGCTTAATTTTGGGTTTGGATTATGAACCCATAATTAATCCTAACTCAAAATCAAGTTTAATTTCAATATTTCTCCAATATTTTATCACTGACTGGGGGTATCTATATTTTATTTTTTTTCGTTGTAACCTATGAAGCACAGATACGGGTACGGGGTGCGCGTACGACACGATACGGGTACGGGGATACGTGATTTTACCAAAAAGTAGGATACAGGTGTGGTGGAAGGTGCATTAAATCTAACCAGTTTTAATATATATATATATATATATATATATATATATATATATATATATATATATATCGTGTTAAAAGATTAGCATTCAAACAGTTTCATAAAATTAGAAAAGAAATCCATGATAAGTAGCACTTTTGGTGAACAGAAATATGATAATCTATACATCAAAATTTTTGTTACACTTCTTTTGTTTTTTAGCAAAACTATGAGCAAAAAAATTTCAAAGTTACACTTGGCCCAAGTATATATTTAGACATAATTGTGCCCAATCGTTATAAAACTATATTAAAAAGTTGGGTACGAACCCTAGAGTAACCAAGGAGTATCGGCACCTGATACCAGTACATCGGCCATCGGGAAGCACCCGTGCTACATAGGTTGTAACTAATCCACGTCAACATCGTCTTTGAGACGTTCTGGCCCATAAAGCATGATGGGTCTGATAGTTAGTTATCTTTTGAAAATTTTCCTTCTATTTCATGAGTATTTTGCAAATACATTACATTCTAGGAGCACTTCCAACTCCAGCTATTCTGAATTGATTTGATAGACAATATCTTCTTCAGTACTGCTCGATATGAACAATTGATCCTATATACCAGAAATGATAACTCCACAAACACGAACCTCATTTCATATTTTTGATAAAGTAGCATCCCATCCCATATACCCAATTTTTAACCTATAGATTTTTTTTACAAAATTACTTTCAAAGCTTCACTGCACCTTTACAATTTATAAAGTAGTCTTATCTAGTTCAATCTAGTATTGTGCATCAATAACAACATGCAAAAATTATAAAACATAATCCATACATTTAATATTTATCTCAAAGATACAGATGGCTAGTCACCCACATGGCTAGGAGAAGGCCCTAATGTTGCTGCATCACCCACCTCCCCTTTCTTAAAGACCTGTTGCATAATTTTATTTCCCCATCAAAGATTTCCGTTTTCAAATATAGCCATTATAATTATGATTAACTGGTCACGAAGGCTAAGCACATGTTCCTAATGAAATCTATTGTTTATCTGTGCATCCATGTTTAGCTAGTAATGATATCGGATAACAAGACCATAGACTTTCTTTTCTGATGCACAAAATTCACTTCTGCTGTTATGAATGGACAGGGCTCCTCAAATCCAGGAAGAAGATGCGCTTGGGAGAGGAGGAGGAGGAGTTCTCAGGCAGCGGAGTCGCTAGCTTTCTTTGACTAAGACAGCTCAGCTCTGGGTTCAGTTGATGTACTCCTATTTTGATGTTTTTTGGTGTTCATGTATTTTGTTCCCTGCTCAGATTGTAGTTTCCTTGTTAGGAGAACTTTGATGTTTATCGCCTTCGAGCCAGATATGTATCTTTATTTCTGTTTCGTTAATTTCTTTTTAATGAAGCGATGACGTAGTCATCTTTTAATTAAAAAAAAAATGATATCTGATATAAAAACAAGACATAAATCTATAAATGCAATAATAGTTAAAAGATAGTAAATAATAATGCTGCTAAACCTGATTTCATGTAAATAGATTTGAAGTCAATAGCCATGGTTAAGGAAAACAGGGCCAGTTAGTCTTCAAATCAAATCAAATACTACATAAAAGAGTAAACATGATTTGATCATACCTAAGTAAAAATCAGACAGGAGAACAAGTTGCACAAGTCTAGAGATTGTATGCGTATTTAATGTGAAAAATGCAGACGAAGGATGAATTATCAAATAAATTTCGAACAATCATCGTTGACTACTTACTTGTCAGATGATAAGTCAGAGCATTTCCAGTTGATATTAGCGGCAAAGTCATGGTAATTGCGGCACTCCTCTTTGTTGCGAAGACGGAACCTCCTCCCTTTATTACACCTGGTACAATGCAGAAATTCATCTCGATGACATGGTTGTGCATTCAAACCTTTATGAGAACCATTTGCACTTCGATTGTAATATTTAAGCAGGGCTGTCTTTGACAGAGGGACCTTGTCCCCTTTAAATATGACCCATACATTGCTCTTCCATTTCCTAGCAGTCTCCCTTCCAGAATGCTTCTCAAAAGCCGCAGGGGTCAGCTTCTCTGATCACAATAACGGTTATATTAAACCAACACACAACTTACTAAGTCTTAATTGACATCCGAATTTCATAAAACACAGACATGACAATCACCATCACAGCCATTGCCGTCAAAACAAGACTAGCTACAATGCTTCAGTATAGAAATGAACAAGTTTTATGGTTCCCTCGAAACCTGACAGCCAACGTAAACCTTGTTGGATATATTGGTATATTCTCTCTATATAAATATAGCACGTCCATATGTGTAACACGTGTAATGAACGTACAATTGATTGGATATTGGAACGCGGGTTTGTGGGCTTATAACCCGATACCCAAACCAGTATTTAGGAATAAATACTGGCTTGTGATAGCAGTCTAGGTATTCCAATCTTGATACATAGGGTGAATATCTCAAGCAACTTAGATCTAGAGATAAATCCTAATTTCCCAATGGTTAATTTCTCACAAAACCTAACAAACCTTACTTGTATCATGAGTTGAAGTTGGTAGTAGCAATGAGCAAGAGATGGTCTTGTAGTAAAAGAACTTAGAGAGAGAGTTCAACAGGCTATACACATTAAGTCAAGTAAATATTTTCAAGTAAAACAAACGGATAACCAATGCACAGAGGCAACGCACAAATCAACTGAGACAATCGCGCCAACAACATAACATGAAATAATGAAGAGAGAAGTAAACAACATGCAGAAAGTAAGAACTGCAGAGATTACACAAGGGCTACTCACAAAGAAAAGAAAAGAAATAATCTCATTCATGTATATGATGGCATTACTAGATGCTATCAAGCATTTTCAAAACAGAGAAAAATCTTCAAAACTCATCAAAAAATCTCAAACAAGGTGTATATATATATAGTAAAAGGATATACGGGCAACTTGCTCATTTAGTAAATGAACAACTAAATGACCAACCGATGATGTATCAAGCACGTCATACATCGGACAACTAACTCTTTCTAGAATTTTCCAATCAGATACTCGTATCCCTTTTTTCCATATATATATAAGATTAAAATCATGATAAAGCTAGGATTAACCAAATCAAGAATCAATCAACCTCACTATAAAGTTGAAAAAATAAAGTGAAGATATGAATCATTATCCAAACCCCATCTCACATAAAGCAGCAATATCACATGATCACAAAAACAATGAAACACATCACTTTTTTTTTCTTCACGAAGATGCCATGCAAAGGGCCCATCTCACTTATCTCAACTTATAAATGCATGAAATAAAATAAATAAATAAATAAATAAAACTGACCCACAAACAACGAGAAATAAAACACAAAAATTCAGATGAGAAAACCAATCAAGATCCAATCTTTTTACCTTCATCACATCCAGGAGTGCATTCACAGTCGATCTGAAGATCCCCAGATGCGAAAACCCTAAGTTTACCAACAGCATCACCATACCTATGACTGGTGCAACCACACATCACCTCCACAAAGTCATCTCCTTTCTTCAACCCACTCATCTCCTTCAACTCCTCATCACTGAACAACGAAACACCACCTTCTCCCTCCATCTAAAATCAATGAATTCTGAACAAATGGATGAAAAAATAAATTGGGTGGGTTTATATACTGATTTGAAAGGAACCCAAGTGAGATCTTTAGAAGAGAGACGAAGGCAATACGAAACCTACGCAAAAGCCCGGCCACTTGGAAATTCAACTACAAACTACATGAACAACACACGCTTCTCAAATGGATGAAAGAATAAATTGGGTGGGTTTATATACTGATTTGAAAGGAACCCAAGTGAGATCTTTAGAAGAGAGACGAAGGCAATACGAAACCTACGCAAAAGCCCGGCCACTTGGAAATTCAACTACAAACTACATGAACAACACACGCTTCTCAATTCTTGTTCACATCTATATATCTATACCTAACAAAAGAGACAGGGCTAGTTTTCAACTCTTGTTTTCCCAAGATGGTCTAGTTTCGCAAAACTCGGATTTTCATGGTGTAGAGTAGAAATAAATAAAGGTTCATGAGAGAGAGGAAGGAGAAAAGTTTGTGGGATTCCCCAAATGTACCCAAATTAGCTGGCGGATATGAAGAGGACAATTGACATGGGCTCCTCCTGCATGACAGGACATCTGAAGAGCTAAAGTACTCTCCCTCTGTATATACTAGTATTATTCACAGGCGTTTTTTTTTTGATGAAACGGATAGAGTCAACAGACTCCAGCCATGCATTAATAATAACAATAATACAAATAACAGGGTCTTACAAGGTGTAAAACAAAATTAACCAATAGAACAAATAATACTCATCAACCAAACTAATACACAGAAGAGAAGACAAAGCAACCTAGGAGACTAAGCCATACAGATACAATGACCGACTCGAGAGCGGAAACGAAGCCAATCTCTGAAGACAGCCAGCACTCAGAACACAATGGACAGGGAGCCTGTGGAAGCTGCCGCAGGCGATCCTCCGATCGGAAGAGGATAGCAGCGGTGCTAAAGATCCTCCCGGCATAGAAATGAACCCAGATGCCGATAATGAATCCTGATCAAAGCTGAAGAAATTCCGCAGATGGGCTAACCAAACAGAGGATCAAATCCCCCCGGATAAGACAGAGCACAGAGCACAAAAATCCATGACCGAGAGAAACATCATTGCAAGAAAGATAATATACTGATAAAGAGCTAAACAATCAAAATAAGAACACCGTAAAGTTATATAAACAAACTTGAAAGTTAAAGATCACCCCCACAAAATCCAGAGCCAGTAAAAACAGACTATATGTACCACCAAAGGCTGCAAAAAACAGTACAGGATATGAACAAGTACATGATAAAACAAAAGTATGGAAAAGTAATAAAGAGCGCTGCACAAAAGAGACATATATATGTCTACCGAAACCACCATGATGAAGACAAAGCTGCGCTCAGAACGATCCCACTAACAACCGTAGCAGTTACTTGAAAGGGAGAAGAACAAGATGGCGCTGGATGGAGATAAAGCCAAAACGCAAAAGAGCACCGACACACATGCCACAAAATTCCAGAGATGAGCATAACCAAAAGCAGGATAAGACTGCAGCCAAAAGATAATTAAAAGAGAAGGATAAAACTGCCCTTTAACCCTGCGATCATAGACACCCAAGAATATACAGTTAGAACATACAGTTAGAATAGTCGAAAACAAACATAACAGCTGTCAGGATAAGAAAGAACAGAGTAGAAAAATAGGGATAAAGTAAATAGACATGAATTAGGAACGCCAATAACTCTCAAGAACATACAGTAATCTTAATAGCTCTGAAGAACATACAGTAGTTTAATAAGAGCTCACAGACACCCAAGAACATACAGTTAGAATAGTCGAAAACGACAATAAAAACTAGCATGTTAACAAAAAACAGAGTGGGTGCTGCGACGCTAACCAACTAAATCATTCCGTAGATCGTACCCTAATAAGCTAAAACTCTTCTTGTCTTTCAAACCGACCAATATATAGAACGCTTCTCTCCCCTGCTTTCCATCCAGCAGTAAAACAAAAATCAGAGAAGAAAAAATAGGGAACGAGAAGTTAGACATGAAAGATAACGCACACAACTCTGACAATGAAGCATAGAGAGAGTTAGATAGCATTGAGTCTAATAAGACACTGGGCCGCTTTTTCCAACCTCTCGAATTTCAGGGCATCTCTAGAACTATCCTTAAGGCAAGATGACCAAAATTTGAATAGGAATAAAAAATCGTCAGCTAACATACGAGGAGAGGAGAAATTTTGTCGGAATAATCTGTGATTCCTTTCCCTCCAGATTATCCAAATGGTAATCTGGAAGGAAAGGAACCACGACTTGTGGAGCGCTAAGGTAGGCGGACGCTTCGACCAGCAGTCGACTAGGTTGATAGGAAGGTCGGCCATATTCCAGGCTAGAATAGGTATTTTCCAGAGAGATCGAGAGAAATCGCATTCTATAAAAAGGTGATTGACATTCTCAGAAGATGAGGCGCACAGGGGACATAATTGTCCCCATGCTAGATTCCTTTTGTTAAGGATATCAACAGTAAGGAGTTTATTGTTGAGAGCTAACCACACAAGGATTTTCACCTTTAAAGGAGCACAAGATTTCCAGACCAGGTCGTAGAACGGAGATAAAGAGCCTCTAAAATTAAGAAAATGGTAGAAAGATCGAACCGAGAAGGTTTTAGACGGATTCCACCGCCAAAAGAAATCTTCTTTATCATTCCAGACCGCGTTGTTAATAGTGATCATAAGAGAATCGAAAACGGGCGAAAGGTGGATAGGGAGACTCTCGGAAAGAGGGATCGACCATCCTCGGTTGGACTCATTAAAGGAGTGGTAGTCAGAAACCAAGGCCAAAGGATTTGCAGCTAGGCGGAAGATAGCTGGGAAAGCCGAGGCTAAAGAGGAGCTACCGATCCAAATATCAGTCCAGAATCTGGTCATAGACCCGTCGGCACAGCCGTGGGTTAAGCCAACGATAAAAGGAGCTGCTACTCTCCAAACTCCTTTCCAGAACGGGGAAGCTTGCCTATGGGGGTGCTCCGGAAAGCTCCACCAAGCATTGGTCGCGAAGTATCTGGCTTTGACACAGTTAATCCATGGGAGATTCTCAAATTTGAGGAATCTCCAAAGCCATTTACCTAATAACGCCATATTTTGATGCCTAAGGTCCAAAACCCCCAGACCACCAGAATCTCTTGACGAGCAAATGATATGCCAGTTACATAAGTGCGATCCTGGTTTGTAGAGAGCCGATCCGGACCAGAAGAAATTACTTCTGATCTGATCAATTCTTTTGATGACCCAAGAAGGAATGAAATAGAAAGACATCATATAGAGTGGAATAGAGGATAGCACCGAGTTAAGCAGAATCAGTCTACCTCCTCGGGAAAGCAGTCTCCCGGACCAAACCGAGAGCCTGGATTCCACCTTATCAATCATGGGAGCCCAATCCGATCTATGAAGCTTCCCCCATCTCAAGGGGCTGCCTAGATAAGTAATGGGGAAAGAAGCCACCGGGCAGTTAAAAAATTCGGAAATTTCATCCTGCCTGTTAGGAGACCCTCCCAACCAAATCACAGACGATTTATGGAAATTGATAGAGAGGCCGGAGGCCAGTTCAAAACAATAGAGCAGGAGTTTGAGATTCCTGAGAGTATGGATATTAGGCTTAGCGAAGATGATGGTGTCATCGGCGTATTGAAGGTTAAGAACGCCATTGAAATAATGAGACTCACCCAGCCCTTCGATGACCTGAGCTTCCCAAGCATTACGGAGAAGTTTACTGAATACGTCAGCAACCAGAGAGAAAAGGAGGGAAGACAGAGGATCACCTTGCCTGAGACCACATTTGATTTTGAATTTGTGACCCTCCGTACCATTCACAATAATCGAAGAAGTTCCCGCGAACAGACTGGATTTAATCCAAGCGATCCATTTGGGACCAAAACCCCTATGAATAAGGATGTCGAGAAGGAACTCCCAACTAACGTTATCGTAAGCTTTTTGAAAATCGAGTTTGAGGAGAATACCCTCCGATTTAGAGTGGTGGCAGTAGGAAATGATTTCTTGGGCGGATGCCACACTATCAAGGATAAAACGGTCCTTGATAAAACCAGATTGAGCTGGATCGATGAGGGGAGGAATAATCTCTCCAAGCCTCGCAGAGAGAACCTTCATGATGATTTTGAAAAAAATGAAGAGGAGAGAATGAAAAGGACAAAAAAATTCTAGTATTATACACGTGCGTTGTACGTAGGAAAAATGGAGAGGGGAAATGAAAAAGATAAAAAAAATCTACCAACACTGCTGCACGTGTTGACAAAATGACAAATATTTACAAATGACACTGATATGGCTAAAAATGGGGGTTAATCGGAACCTTCCAAATCGGGCACGAATCTTGAAGCCCAGGGGTAAAACGGTGATTTCGCCCACAAATAGGGTCTGAGATGGGTACTGGGTCTCTCCGATAAAGATCCAATAACCCACAAACGGACCCGCTTCAATCGGGCGCGGGTTTCAACCAGCGATAAAGCCCGATCAGAGGGATAGAATTAGGGCCCCTGATTAGATCCTAATCAACGGCCCTGATTCATGCCTATCCCTCCACTGGGAATTAGGGATTACATTCCTAATCTGTTTACAAGGAGAATATTCCTTATCAGATCACGGGGATTACATTCCTAATCCGTTCCCTAAGACGCCTATAAATACCCCTCATCCATCTCCACTAAAAGGTAATCAATCTTTCACCAGTTTTTGCGCTCTTTCATAGTCTTCCAGATTACTGACTTGAGCGTCGGATGGTGCGTCGCCGGGAACAACCCCGGTGTCTCGCACTTTTTGCAGGTATACGGCGGGAGCGACGATCAAACCCCGACGGAACAGGTATACAGGTTTACTATTCAGTTTCCCTAAGAATCTACAAATACTATCTGTTTGCCCCCACACCAAATTTAGCGGCAACAGATTGGCACCGTCTGTGGGAAGCTAACGAATAGAAACCTCTCCTCTTCCCGGTGAACAGATCTTCTCCAGCCATGCCTCCTCGGAAAGTCAGGTCAAGGGGGTCCAACCGAGGACCCAACCCTGATCAGCAGCAAGAAGTCCTTCCTAATCCCGCTCAGCAACAAGGGCAACTTCCCCCTACCGAGGAAGACCCGCTCCAATAAGACCTTCCTCCTCCTAATCAGCCACCCCCGAAGGGTCCTAACCCTCAAAAATAGCCTCTTCACCAGGAGCATGTCTCCATCCACAACGCCTCTACGGACTCTATGGCCTCCCATCATCCCCGAGCCTCTGGTCGCCATAATACAGCCCCCAACCGCCAGAACGATGATGACCTTCGCCGCCACCTGGACGAGAAACGGGCCCGAGAGGGAACGTCCCGCCAACACCGTCCGGACGAGCGGTACCCTCGCCACCAGGAGTATAGAAGGTCTCCTAACCGAAGAGGTCGGAAAGAATCCCCCGAGCACTACCGAAGAAGGCCACACTCCCCCGCAGGTCGGCAACAGCCTAGGAACAATGAGGCACCCATCACACGTGCCGAGTTCCAGCAGTTCCAAGCGACCGTCCTACAAGCTCTCAACCTTCGTCCCAACACCATCGCGCCCAAGCCTCCATCTCCACCCCCGGTCCGAAGTCCTCGCCGACGGTCTCCCTCTCCTCGTCCTGCTCCTAGTAACTCCCGGCGCACCCCAAGTCCTCGTCGCTCCCGAAGTTACCATCGCCGTAGCCCTCGCTCTCCCTTATACGAAGACGAGTCTAGGGGCTCGGCTGATTACCGTCGGAGGGATGACACCATGTACCGTCGTCTTCATGAAGTAGAGAGGCGCCTGGGCCAGATAGACCGAGAAGAGGAGCTTAGGGGGAGGACCCTACGTCCTAGCCGACCCCCTTTCTCCCGAACCATAGTGGATGCACCTGTGCCGTTCGGTTTCAAACCTCCCAAATTTGAGACTTACACCGGAGAGACCGATCCAGTTGATCACATCGAAAGCTTTAAGACCTTGATGCTCCTCCATCAAGCTTCCGATGCCCTCCTCTGCAAAACCTTCCCCGCAACTCTCAAGGGACCAGCTCGAGAGTGGTATTCTCGCCTTGCCCCCTCCTCAATATTCTCCTTCGAGCAGTTCGAAACCCTCTTCATCACACATTTCGTAAGCAGCCGTAGAGCTGAGAAAACCAGCATCTCCCTATTGCACCTCCACCAAAAGAAGGGGGAGAAGCTGAGAGACTATGTGAAGAGGTTCACAGCTGAAGCCAGATCCATAGCATCCCTCGACCAGTCGGTCGCTACGGCAGCATTTCAATCTAATGTCCTCAATTCCAACCTTCGCTCCTCCCTCGCCAAGAAGCCTCCACAGGACTTTTCCGACCTCCTCCTTCGCAGTGAAAAGTATATCCGGGCCGAAGAGGCCGAGCAGCGACCCAACTGGGAGGGGTCTTTCCTCGGGGTTTAAGAGAAAGGGAATAGAGGAGGATGGAGCCAAGAAGCTCCAAAAGGACAATGCCGGCCAGCGCCGAACTCCCCCCAGGTTCCAGAAGTTCACACCCCTCACCACTAACGTCGCGACTATTCTGATGAAAGTTGAGAAAGAAGGGGTCTTACCTCCTGCTCCGAGGATGAACACCCCCGCCAAGAGAAGAGATAAAGAAAAATGGTGCCGTTATCACCGGGACCATGGGCATGACACCAACGATTGTCGTGCCCTAAAGAACGAGATCGAAGCCCTTATCCAGAGAGGGCAGCTGACCAGGTTTGTAAGAAAGGACCGAGCCGAACTCCCTCCCCCCCTCGGGGAGCTAACAAGCGTCCGGAACGAGAAGAGACGCCTGATTTTGAGGAAGAACGAGTCCTCCACCTCATCCACGGGGGCCCAATGGGGGGCTCCTCCAACTCCTCTCGGAAGGCATTCATAAGGGAAGTGAATTCGGTCCGAACCACCCCTCCTCCCAAAGGCCTCGGGGTGCCCGTCACATTCTCCGACGAAGATCTTGAAGGTGTCCGTACCCCTCATTGTGACGCACTCGTCATCAGTCTTCACATGGCGAACTTCAAAGTGGAAAGGATCTTAGTGGACAACGGCAGCTCCGTCAACATCCTCTTCCTCGCCGCTTTTAAAGGCCTAAAGCTCTCCCGGGACAGACTCAAGCCCGCCGGTTACACGCTCCACGGGTTCACGGGAGTGCCAGTGACTATTGAAGGGGTGATTACCCTCGATGTAACCGCTGGCAAAACTCCTACTACCCGAACGGAGTCGATGGACTTCATGGTCGAAGATGTCCCAGCAGCCTACAATGTCATTTTGGGTCGGCTTGGCCTGGCAGCCCTTGAAGCCGTCCCTTCCGCCTATCATCTCAAAATGAAATTCCCCACTCGGGCCGGAGTAGGGGAAGTAAGGGGCAATCAGGAGCAAGCCCGCAAGTGCTATATGACCTCCACCCTCGGACCCGTCCTCTCCTTAGAAACTCTGGAAATCCCTTAAGATGTCGCTCGACCAACGTCCGAGCCGGTGGATGAATTGGAGGAGGTGCTCTTCTCTGAGCAGGAGCCGGCCCGCAAGTTCTTCGTCAGCAAGACCCTCCCGTCCGCCCTATACTCTGACATTGTACAATGCATCCGAAGGAACCAAGACCTCTTCGCCTGGTCAGCCACGGATATGCCCGGTATATCCGAAGAACTCTTGGTCCACCGCCTAAGCGTTGATCCGGGGTCCAAACCGGTTCAGCAGAAGAGACGCAAGTTCGTCCCCGAGCGCCAGCTCGCTATAAAAGAGGAGGTAGACAAACTCTTGAAGGCCCGGTTCATACAGGAGGTGAACTATCCTGAGTGGTTGTCGAATGTGGTAATGGTGAAAAAGTCCAATGGGACATGGAGAATTTGTATTGATTTCACCGACCTCAACAAGGCCTGCCCCAAAGATCCCTTCCCTCTGCCGAGTATTGACACTCTGATTGTCGCAACCTCGGGACATGAGCTCCTCAGCTTCATGGATGCCTTCTCGGGTTACAATCAGATAAGAATGTTCCCCCCGGATATCCCGAAGACTTCGTTTGTGACCGACTAAGGCCTCTATTGCTACAGAGTCATGCCGTTCGGTCTAAAGAATGCAGGGGCAACATACCAACGCCTCGTCAACAAGGTTTTCCAGACTCAGATCGGCCGGAACATGGAGGTTTACGTTGACGACATGCTTGTGAAAAGCATCCGAGGCATTGATCATGTAACCGACCACCAAGAGGCGTTTGACGTTTTGAGAAAACACAGTATGAGACTCAACCCGAACAAGTGTGCGTTCGGCGTCTCATCAGGGAAGTTCCTCGGCTTCATGGTTAGCCAACGAGGAATTGAAGCAAATTCGGAGAAGATCAAGGCCATATTGGACATGGCCCCTCCTAGAAATGTTAAAGAAGTTCAGAGATTAACTGGTCGACTAGCCGCCATAGGGCGCTTTCTGTCAAAGTCCGGGGAAAAGTGCCTCCCGTTCTTCAAAGCCCTCAGGGGGGCTAAAGGATTTGAGTGGGGGCAGCAGCAACAAGACTCCTTCGACCAGCTTAAAGCTTACCTCGTCAATCCACCTCTTCTCAGCAAACCAATACCTGGCGAACCGCTCTACCTCTACCTGGCAGCCTCCGAGCAGACCCTCAGTGCAGTCTTAGTGAGGGAAGAAGACCGGGCACAGAAGCCTATCTACTACGTCAGCAAAGTGCTTCGGGACGCCGAGCTCCGGTACCCGAAGATTGAGAAAATGGCCTATGCCCTGGTAATGGCCGCGAGAAAGCTTCGCCCGTACTTTTAGTCCCATTCGGTGGTCGTTCTTTCCGACCAGCCGCTGAAACAGGTTCTTCACAAGCCCGAGACTTCGGGACGCCTTATGAAATGGTCGATCGAACTGAGCCAACATGACATATCATATCAGCCTCGGACCGCGATCAAGGCTCAGGCGCTGGCCGAATTCATAGTTGAGAGTACCATCCCCGAGCCCTGCCTGACAGTGAAGGGACCACCGGTCTGGTCGATTTATGTTGACGGATCCTCTTGCAATGAGGGAAGCGGAGCAGGAGTCATTCTGGCAGGCCCAGACGACTTCATTCTCCAATACTCCCTCCGTATAAATTTCAAAGCCTCGAACAACGAGGCCGAATACGAGGCTCTAATAGCCGGTCTTCGAATGGCCCGAAATGCAGGGGCACAACGACTGCAGATCTTCAGCGACTCTCAGTTGGTCGTCAATCAGGTCCTCGGCGAGTATGAAGCCCGCGATGATAGGATGGTTAAATACTTGGCCAAAGTAAAGAGCCTCATGGCGCTGTTTGAAGAGGCCCTTATCCAAAGGATCCCCCGAGAAGAAAATGCTCAGGCCGATGCCCTATCCAAATTAGCCTCCTCTTCCCTTCAAGGTCTGGAGCAGACCGTATTGATAAAAGTCCTCCTGAAGCCGAGCATAGAGGACGAAACACCTAACTCCGTTGAAACATTGCCCGTCCTCCTCGAAGACAACTGGATGAAACCCCTCGTCAAATTCTTAAGGGACGGACTTCTCCCCGAAGATCCGAGGGAAGCAAGAAGAATCAGAACTCGAGCCGAGCGTTATACATTAATCGAAGGTATCCTATATAAACGCTGCTTCACCCAGGTGGACGGTCGGCCTTACCTGAGGTGCCTTTCCCCCGGGCAAGCCGACTACGCCCTGCAAGAACTCCACGAGGGCATCGGCGGGGCCCATTCTGGGTCCAGGGCTCTAGCGCGCAAAGTGTTGAACTATGGGTATTTTTGGCCCACTCTCCTACGGGACGCTGAGCGACACGTTCGGCAAAGCAGCTCCTGTCAGAAGTATTCAGACATCTGACGCCTTCCACAAGCACCGCTCACCTCCCTATCAAGTCTGATCCCCTTCGCCATGTGGGGGATGGATTTACTAGGGCCGTTTCCACCAGCCCCCGGACAGCTTAAGTTCCTTGTCGTGGCAGTCGACTATTTCTCGAAGTGGATAGAGGCCGAGCCCCTGGCCACAATCACCGAACATAAGGTCGTTCAGTTCTTTTGGAAAAGTGTGATCTGCCAGTTTGGCGTTCCCAGGGTTCTGGTTACGGATAACGGAACGCAATTCACCGGGGCCGCCTTCCGAGCTTTATGTGAAGATCTCGCCATACAACACCGATTCTCCTCCGTCTCCCATCCTCAGTCGAATGGCCAAGCCGAGAATGCCAACCGACAGATCCTTTCAGGCATCAAGAAGAGGTTAGACAAGTGTTCCAAATGACTGTGGGTCGATCAGCTGCCTAACGTGCTCTGGAATTACCGCACCACCAAGCGGACCCCGACAGGCGAGAGCCCATTTAATCTCACCTATGGGGCCGAGGCCATCATCCCCCTAGAAGTCGGGATACCCTCTCCTCGTCAGATAGCTTATGAAGAAGAGCAGAACGCTAGAGAGCTCAGAGCAAGCCGAGATCTGATAGATGAAATTCGAGAGAGAGCTGCCATACGCCAGCAAGCTTACCGAAGGAGGATCGAGCTAGCATACAACAAAAGGGTCCGCCCAACGGACCTCAAAGAAGGGGACCTGGTCCTTCGAAAGTTGGCCATCTCGTTCCCTGGTCAGAAAAGCAAATTGGCCCCGAACTGGGAAGGACCTTACAAGATCTCCAAAGTAATCCGCCCCGGCACATTCGGACTAGAAGATCTCGAAGGCAGGGAGATTCCCAGGGCTTGGAATGCCGACCATCTCTTAAAATACCAAGAGAAAGCGGCAACGCCTCTCTAAGTAGTCCGAGATGTCGAGCCATTCTTTTCCTGTCACTTGTAGTAATTTTCTTTTATTTTTTCATTGTAATAATGGCCAGCAACTTTAGAAGCAGCCGATCATTGGATATTAATAAATAAAGTTTTTCATATTTTCGCTGCTATTACACCTCTCTGCTTTTAACTCTTTAATCTAACGATGGTTCGGAGTCCAACACTTGGCTCGATTCTACTTCGCAAGTTCGCTCCTAAGCGAGCTAGAAGTAGCTCGCCATTCGGAATTGCTCCCATAGCCGTTGAATGGTTTGGAGTCCAACACTTGGTTCGATTCTGCTTCGCAAGTTCGCTTCTAAGCGAGCTAGGGGTATTTCGCCATTCGAAAATGCTCCCACAACCCTTAAACTAATCTAACGATGGTTCGGAGTCCAACACTTGGCTCGATTCTACTTCACAAGTTCGCTCCTAAGCGAGCTAGAAGTAGCTCGCCATTCGGAATTGCTCCCACAGCCGTTGAATGGTTCGGAGTCCAACACTTGGTTCGATTCTACTTTGCAAGTTCGCTTCTAAGCGAGCTAGGGATAGTTCGCCATTCGGAAATGCTCCCACAACCCTTAAACTAATCTAACGATGGTTCGGAGTCCAACACTTGGCTCGATTCTACTTCACAAGTTCGCTCCTAAGCGAGCAAGAAGTAGCTTGCCATTCGGAATTGCTCCCACAGCCGTTGAATGGTTCGGAGTCCAACACTTGGTTCGATTCTACTTCGCAAGTTCTCTTCTAAGCGAGCTAGGGGTAGTTCGCCATTCGGAAATGCTCCCACAACCCTTAAACTAATCTAACGATGGTTCGGAGTCCAACACTTGGCTCGATTCTACTTCACAAGTTCGCTCCTAAGCGAGCTAGAAGTAGCTCGCCATTCGGAATTGCTCCCACAGCCGTTGAATGGTTCGGAGTCCAACACTTGGTTCGATTCTACTTCGCAAGTTCGCTTCTAAGCGAGCTAGGGGTAGTTCGCCATTCGAAAATGCTCCCACAACCCTTAAACTAACCTAGCGATGGTTCGGAGTCCAACACCTGGTTCGATTCTACTTCGCAAGATCGCTACTAGGCGAGCAAGAGGTAGTTCGCCAATGGTTCGGACCCCGACTCCTGGATCGATCATACTTCACATGATCGCTCCCAAGCGGGCGAGGGGTGGTTCGCCGTTCAGGATCGCGGTCATAGCTGCCGAACTACTCTAGCAACGATCCGAGGCCCAGCACTTGCGCTTTGACGCAGCCTGAGAGGCAGCCGCCGAACTTGCCTCACTAGACGGCATGATTGGGCAGTAGAGACAAGGCTCGGCACCACTGGCCGAACATTCCCCTCGCCGATCGACAGACAAGTATGCGGCCGACTTAGAAGCCTCGGCGCAGCAGACAACAGTCGCGAAAGTAAAAAACACACAAGTTCGGCAACAGCACTTTTATTGATGAAACAGATGCGGTACAAAGACAGACACAGCAGGATTACAACTCGTCAAAGAAAAAGTTACAATGCCGACTTATTACACTTAGCAAAAAAAAAAGGAAAAATACACAAAAGCTCGCGGAGTCGACGACTTCAGCGCTTTTTTGGAGCCGGAGCATTCCGCTTCAGGGACACTCGAGAGTGACGACGCCTGTCTCCGGAGCGCGACCCCAAGCCGGCAAATTGAGACGTATCCTCGGCACCACTTCTAGTAGCTACTCCGACGAATGCTCCGCTCGACGAAATTGCCACCGAGCTCTGCGCGTCCCCCGGGCTAGGTTGGCCGATCCGCTGACGGGTCGCCATCTCGTAGAAGGTAATGCCCCGATCGCTCTCCGCGCGAGTACACGAGGTGCTTCGAACGTTGATAGGCCCCGAATGCGGCTTGAGGCGAGCAACTTCCGCCTCCAACTCCGAGATCCGATCACGCAACGAGTCATCTTTCACGTTAACTTCGGAACGAGGTGGTATCGCGGAATCCGGAACTCCTGATCGGCTGGCAATGAGGCGCCAAAGATGGGTGACCTCGATGCTTTTATCCACCGTCGCTCTCTTCAGCGCTTCGACCTCGGCAGTCAACTGGACCCGTTCGGTCGTCAACTTGGCCACTTCAGTCGTCAGCCCCTCGCCCTCACTCCGAAGCTTCGTCTCTACGGACTGCAGATACTGTATCTCGGAGAGCAAGTCATCCCTCTCCGCTGTTATTTTGGACAAGTTATGACGAATGCACTGAATCCGAATCTCATTACTGAAAGCAGTTGGCGAATATTCACCTTCACCCGAGGGGGTAAGCTCTTCGATCCTGCTTTCCAAACGGCAAATCTCGATATCTCGCCGGCCGAGGACGAGCTAGAGATGGTTCCTCTCGCTTTCAGCTCGGCGCAATCCGAGCTTGACTCCGTAGAGCCGCTCTCGGCACCTCGCCAGACACAGCCTCGTCGCCCTTAGGCCAGCCTCGGCTCGAGCTTCTTCATCCGAGCGCGAAGGCTCGACGTCTTGGGCAAGCACCATAAGCTGCAAAGAGATAGAAGTAATCAGCAAAACGATCGAACACTGCCGGAGCGCCACACTTGGAAAATTTTTTAAATCAAAAAAGAAACAAGAGACTCTCGAGGCAAGAAGAGAATGTTTGGCGAATAAAAGGGGCAAAAGACGGAGATCCGAACACCAATACTTCAAACGATTTTCTTTTCATTCATTTCAAAAAGGCAGCGGTGGCCAGTCCGCTATTAGGCGTTACAATGATTGAAAAGAAAAACAAAAAAAAACAACAAACAAACAAAACAAGAAAACGAGGAGCGGAGTCAAGGCTCGACCTCTTTCCCCGGGCGACGAGTTGGGGTAGGGGTTGACTTCGCCGAAGGGGACGCCACCGACAGCGGAGTGACCGCAGTGCTAGGGGCCTCGCCAGTGACCCCGGCCCCGGCATCAGCTTCGTCGTCCCCTTCATCCTCCTCCCCCTCGGATTCAGGGTCGAAACCCTCGACGTGGCCGGGGAACAGCCTCCACCCCGAGACGTCCACGTCGGGGTACTCCTTCGACACCCGTTCGAGGGCTGCGGCGAAGGCCTTCGCCATGTTCTGGGCGAGGAACCCCTGCGCCTTCTCCAGGGTTGCGTCCTCCGCCGCCTTCACAGCCGCAGCATTGGCAGCCTCGACCTCGGCCAGCTGCTTAGCCGACCCCTCCTTCTGGCGAAGGAGCTCACCCTCCAGTCTCGTCACCTCGGCCTCGAGGTGCTAGATCCTCGCCGACCTGCCCTCATGCTCGACGCGGAGTTTGTCCAGCTCGTTCGACATCCGAGCTTTTTCGTTCCGAGCTTGGTCTGACTCCTGCTTCAGCTCCTTCTCCAGAGCTGTCAACCTCTCGGTGAGGTGGCCGAAGTGGACGATGATCTGTAGCAAAGAAGAACTAAAAGAGTTAGAAAAAATTTTCTTTGTGACTCAAGAAGGGCAACAAACGAAGGAAACTCGGAGCTTACCGACACCGCCGAACGAGCGATCTCGATCACGTCGTCGCCCTCTCTCCCTGCCTCCATGGCGGCTCGGTCCTTCGGGGTGGCGAGGTGCTTGACGGCCTGCATACTCGCCAGCGAGTTCCCGAGGAACCCATCATGCCTCCGGACCTGCCAGTCCGGGATGTGAATCCGCTTGTGCTCCTCCGTCAGGAGCTCCTCGCCTGCCACAGTCAGCGGTGGCGTCGGCATGGCGAGGACGGCAACAATGGGAAACTCGCCCACAGATGCGGGAGCCGAAGTCCCCGCCACGGTGACAGCCGGACTGCCAAGGACCTCCACCTCCTCGACAGGGGCTGCAATCCTCGGAGCCTTCGAGGTCGAGGGCAGCTTGGATGCAACCCTCTTGCGCTTCTTCGGCGCCTTGCTTGCGAGCCCTGCCCTGAGCGCCAATACTACGTCGTAGTCCATGGTTTCTGTATCAAAAGCAAAAAGTGGTTAACACATAGAAAACGACAAGGAAGAGGGTACGGGAAAAAAGAACTTGACGAGAGCCGCGTACTAGGATCTACACGGCAGAGCCCTCCCTTGTAGAGGACGTCCTCCGTCAGCTCCCTCCAATCGTACTTCAGCCGATCAAGGAGAATCCGGACCGCCTCTTCTTCTTCTACTGAGAGCTTCGGCATCGCCTTCGCCCTCTTCGGCACCCCTTCAACCCAGTCAAAAGGGATCGGCCATTCCTCTCGACTCCGCACAACCAACCACTTCTCTCGCCAGTGCTTAAGGGAGTCGGGGCATATGACGAGCCTGCCGCCGTGCCTCGGAGTCAAGTAATACCGGTACTCCGACTTATTCCCTTGGTGGAGCCGGTATAGCGTCCGAAGCACGTTCAGCTGCGGCTCGATCCCTGTGGCCTGGCAGTGGAGAACAAAACCAT
Organism: Hemerocallis citrina; assembly: GCA_017893485.1. Taxonomy (NCBI): domain Eukaryota; kingdom Viridiplantae; phylum Streptophyta; class Magnoliopsida; order Asparagales; family Asphodelaceae; genus Hemerocallis; species Hemerocallis citrina. The sequence continues at coordinate 470,641 of JACEHZ010000556.1, read as the reverse complement.
TTATCACTCGCCACGCGTTCGGCATGAGTTGGATGGGGCTGACCCCGAACCAACTCACCACGGTAACGGCGAACGCGTGGAGAGGTAGCCGAGCTCCGACGATAAAGGCGTCGACCGGCCAGCAACACATCGTCACTGGCAGCGGCGAGTTGGCCCTAACTCCGGGGCCCGGCAGCATAAGTTCGTACTCCTCCGGGATAAAAAAAGAATCCCGGATCACTGCCAGATCCTCCTCGCGCAGGATCGACGCCGCATCGTCCGCCTCCGTCGTCTCCCTCGCGGCATTCTCCTCGAAGGACCTCCCCCTCCCATGGACGATCCGCTCGGCCTGATCCTCCGGGAGCTGCCTAACTCTATGGAGCCCTGTCAACGGCCCTGGCAGTTGTCCGAACTCCCCCATCCTCTTCGGATCCTGGACGATCGAATCCTTGCCGAACACCTTCTTGCCTTTGGTCGGGGTCGGAGTCGAATCCTCGACGACTTCAAGGGACGGACCAAGAGACTTCTTCGGAGACAGAAGCTACAGACATAATTGATGATAAATTACCTTAAGAGGGATTGCTGCCGGAAAACTTCGCCTGAATCAAACGCCGACACCGGAAGAATTCGCCTGAGCACAAGAAACTGTCTGAGCAAAAGAGAGGAGAAATGAGAAATGAGAGAGGGGGGTGAGGATTTATAGAGGGGGGCGCTCCAAACGAGGTTAATAGGCTCGTACGACCGGCCCATTTAAACGAAACGACGAAGCGACCCCAATCGTCGCCTCGCTAACCGCGTCAAATCATGAGTCGAATTTAATGCGCGTCCCGTCTGATGGAAGCCCAGAGGTCACTGCAATTAATAAACGTCCCATCTGTCAGAGTTGTCAGAGTTGTCAGAAGCTGTCAGAAGCTCAGAAGGCGCACAGGAGATACAAACTCCTATGACGAAAAACAACAAGTTTAGGAGCTCGGCACCCACTGCCGAGCGTTCGTGGAACCGACCTCGTTACGGGGAAAAAATCAGGTTCGGCACCCACTGCCGAGCGTTCGTGACACCGACCTCGTTACGGGGGAAAAATCAAGGTCGGCACCCACTGCCGAGCGTTCTTGACACCGACCTCGTTACGGGGGGAAAAATCAGGTTCGGCACCCACTGCCGAGCGTTCGTGACACCGACCTCGTTACGGGGGGAAAAATCAGGTTCGGCACCCACTGCCGGCGTTCGTGACACCGACCTCGTTACGGGGAAAAAATCAAGGTCGGCACCCACTGCCGAGCGTTCTTGACACCGACCTCGTTGTGGGGAAAAATCAAGCTCGGCACCCACTGCCGAGCGTTCTTGACACCGACCCCGTTACGGGGAAAAATCAAGGTCGGCACCCACTGCCGAGCGTTCGCGACACCGACCTCGTTACGGAAAAAAATCAAGCTCGGCACCCACTGCCGAGCGTTCTTGACACCGACCTCGTTACCGGGAAAAATCAAGCTCGGCACCCACTGCCGAGCGTTCTTGACACCGACCTCGTTACGGGGAAAAAGTCAAGCTCGGCACCCACTGCCGAGCGTTCTTGACACCGACCTCGTTGCGGGGAAAAATCAAGCTCGGCACCCACTGCCGAGCGTTCTTGACACCGACCCCGTTACGGGGAAAAATCAAGGTCGGCACCCACTGCCGAGTGTTCGTGACACCGACCTCGTTACGGGGAAAAATCAAGCTCGGCACCCACTGCCGAGCGTTCTTGACACCGACCTCGTTACCGGGAAAAATCAAGCTCGGCACCCACTGCCGAGCGTTCTTGACACCGACCTCGTTACGGGGAAAAAGTCAAGCTCGGCACCCACTGCCGAGCGTTCTTGACACCGACCTCGTTACGGGGGGAAAATCAAGCTCGGCACCCACTGCCGAGCGTTCGTGACACCGACCTCGTTGCGGGGAAAAATCAAGCTCGGCACCCACTGCCGAGCGTTCTTGACACCGACCCCGTTACGGGGAAAAATCAAGCTCGACACCCACTGCCGAGCGTTCTTGACACCGACCTCATTACGGGGAAAAGTCAAGCTCGGCACCCACTGCCGAGCGTTCTTGACACCGACCTCGTTACGGGGGAAAAATCAAGGTCGGCACCCACTGCCGAGCGTTCTTGACACCGACCTCGTTACGGGGGAAAAATCAAGGTCGGCACCCACTGCCGAGCGTTCGTAGAACCGACCTCGTTACGGGAAAAAACCAAGCTCGGCACCCACTACCGAGCGTTCTTGACACCGACCTCGTTACGGGGGGAAAATCAAGGTCGGCACCCACTGCCGAGCGTTCGTGGAACTGACCTCGTTACGGGGAAAAAATCAAGCTCGGCACCCACTGCCGAGCGTCCTTGGCACCGACCTCGTTACGGGGAAGAATTGGACCTCGCGCTACGCCGAACTCCCTCCTAGTACTCGCAGCTACGCCGAACTCGCTCTTCTCTTCGGAAAAACACGCCGAACCGCATACAGACCTCGGCCCCCTAGCCAGCGAGCTCTAGAGGTAGTCGAAAGCGTGGTACAAATGTAAATACCCCTCAACGAAGGATAATGGCCAAGCCATTGCGCCAAAAAATAATTAAAAAATTCGAAAGGGTAAGGAAGAATCCCTGGGGAGCAATTACAAAGTGGGGGAGTACCTTCTCGACCCCAAACAAACAATTGCTGCCCAAAAACAATCTTCCAAAACCCCAGGACGTCGAACCAACACTTTCTTAAGTCAAAAGGATATTCCAATAAGAGGCTTTAGAACTACTCAGAGGTCGATCCACTTGAAAAATCACCAAACTACCTCCTTCAAGATTCAAAACCTTCCAGTTGGGCTCCGATACAACTCTGTAAGCCACTAAAACAGTTAAACTACTCCTCAAAGGCCGATCAAGCTCGGCCTCCAGGAGTGGGGGGCTCGTGATATGGCTAAAAATGGGGGTTAATCGGAACCTTCCAAATCGGGCATGAATCTTGAAGCCCAGGGGTAAAACGGTGATTTCACCCACAAATAGGGTCTGAGATGGGTACTGGGTCTCTCCGATAAAGACCCAATAACCCACAAACGGACCCGCTTCAATCGGGCGCGGGTTTCAACCAGCGATAAAGCCCGATCAGAGGGATAGAATTAGGGCCCCTGATTAGATCCTAATCAACGGCCCTGATTCATGCCTATCCCTCCACTGGGAATTAGGGATTACATTCCTAATCTGTTTACAAGGAGAATATTCCTTATCAGATCACGGGGATTACATTCCTAATCCGTTCCCTAAGATGCCTATAAATACCCCCCATCCATCTCCACTAAAAGGTAATCAATCTTTCACCAGTTTTTGCGCTCTTTCATAGTCTTCCAGATTACTGACTTGAGCGTCGGAGGGTGCGTCGCCGGGAACAACCCCGGTGTCTCGCACTTTTTGCAGGTATACGGCGGGAGCGACGATCAAACCCCGACGGAACAGATATACAGGTTTACTATTCAGTTTCCCTAAGAATCCACAAATACTATCTGTTTGCCCCCACACCAAATTTAGCGGCAACAGATTGGCGCCGTCTGTGGGAAGCTAACGAATAGAAACCTCTCCTCTTCCCGGTGAACAGATCTTCTCCAGCCATGCCTCCTCGGAAAGTCAGGTCAAGGGGGTCCAACCGAGGACCCAACCCTGATCAGCAGCAAGAAGTCCTTCCTAATCCCGCTCAGCAACAAGGGCAACTTCCCCCTACCGCGGAAGACCCGCTCCAACAAGACCTTCCTCCTCCTAATCAGCCACCCCCGAAGGGTCCTAACCCTCAAAAACAGCCTCTTCACCAGGAGCATGTCTCCATCCACAATGCCTCTACGGACTCTATGGCCTCCCATCATCCCCGAGTCTCTGGTCGCCATAATACAGCCCCCAACCGCCAGAACGATGATGACCTTCGCCGCCACCTGGACGAGAAACGGGCCCGAGAGGGAACGTCCCGCCAATACCGTCCGGACGAGCGGTACCCTCGCCACCAGGAGTATAGAAGGTCTCCTAACCGAAGAGGTCGGAAAGAATCCCCCGAGCACTACCGAAGAAGGCCACACTCCCCCGCAGGTCGGCAACAGCCTAGGAACAATGAGGCACCCATCACACGTGCCGAGTTCCAGCAGTTCCAAGCGACCGTCCTACAAGCTCTTAACCTTCGTCCCAACACCATCGCACCTAAGCCTCCATCTCCACCCCCGGTCCGAAGTCCTCGCCGACGGTCTCCCTCTCCTCGTCCTGCTCCTAGTAACTCCCGGCGCACCCCAAGTCCTCGTCGCTCCCGAAGTTACCATCGCCGTAGCCCTCGCTCTCCCTTATACGAAGACGAGTCTAGGGGCTCGGCTGATTACCGTCGGAGGGATGACACCATGTACCGTCGTCTTCATGAAGTAGAGAGGCGCCTGGGCCAGATAGACCGAGAAGAGGAGCTTAGGGGGAGGACCCTACGTCCTAGCCGACCCCCTTTCTCCCGAACCATAGTGGATGCACCTGTGCCGTTCGGTTTCAAACCTCCCCAATTTGAGACTTACACCGGAGAGACCGATCCAGTTGATCACATCGAAAGCTTTAAGACCTTGATGCTCCTCCATCAAGCTTCCGATGCCCTCCTCTGCAAAACCTCCCCCGCAACTCTCAAGGGACCAGCTCGAGAGTGGTATTCTCGCCTTGCCCCCTCCTCAATATTCTCCTTCGAGCAGTTCGAAACCCTCTTCGTCACACATTTCGTAAGCAGCCGTAGAGCTGAGAAAACCAGCATCTCCCTATTGCACCTCCACCAAAAGAAGGGGGAGAAGCTGAGAGACTATGTGAAGAGGTTCACAGCTGAAGCCAGATCCATAGCATCCCTCGACCAGTCAGTCGCTACGGCAGCATTTCAATCTAATGTCCTCAATTCCAACCTTCGCTCCTCCCTCGCCAAGAAGCCTCCACAGGACTTTTCCGACCTCCTCCTTCGCAGTGAAAAGTATATCCGGGCCGAAGAGGCCGAGCAGCGACCCAACTGGGAGGGGTCTTCCTCGGGGTTTAAGAGAAAGGGAACAGAGGAGGATGGAGCCAAGAAGCTCCAAAAGGACAATGCCGGCCAGCGCCGAACTCCCCCCAGGTTCCAGAAGTTCACACCCCTCACCACTAACGTCGCGACTATTCTGATGAAAGTTGAGAAAGAAGGGGTCTTACCCCCTGCTCCGAGGATGAACACCCCCGCCAAGAGAAGAGATAAAGAAAAATGGTGCCGTTATCACCGGGACCATGGGCATGACACCAACGATTGTCGTGCCCTAAAGAACGAGATCGAAGCCCTTATCCAGAGAGGGCAGCTGACCAGGTTTGTAAGAAAGGACCGAGCCGAACTCCCTCCCCCCCTCGGGGAGCTAACAAGCGTCCGGAACGAGAAGAGACGCCTGATTTTGAGGAAGAACGAGTCCTCCACCTCATCCACGGGGGCCCAATGGGGGGCTCCTCCAACTCCTCTCGGAAGGCATTCATAAGGGAAGTGAATTCGGTCCGAACCACCCCTCCTCCCAAAGGCCTCGGGGTGCCCGTCACATTCTCCGACGAAGATCTTGAAGGTGTCCGCACCCCTCATTGTGACGCACTCGTCATCAGTCTTCACATGACGAACTTCAAAGTGGAAAGGATCTTAGTGGACAACGGCAGCTCCGTCAACATCCTCTTCCTCGCCGCTTTTAAAGGCCTAAAGCTCTCCCGGGACAGACTCAAGCCCGCCGGTTACACGCTCCACGGGTTCACGGGAGTGCCAGTGACTATTGAAGGGGTGATTACCCTCGATGTAACCGCTGGCAAAACTCCTACTACCCGAACGGAGTCGATGGACTTCATGGTCGTAGATGTCCCAGCAGCCTACAATGTCATTTTGGGTCGGCTTGGCCTGGCAGCCTTTGAAGCCGTCCCTTCCGCCTATCATCTCAAAATGAAATTTCCCACTCGGGCCGGAGTAGGGGAAGTAAGGGGCAATCAGGAGCAAGCCCGCAAGTGCTATATGACCTCCACCCTCGGACCCGTCCTCTCCTTAGAAACTCTGGAAATCCCTCAAGATGTCGCTCGACCAACGTCCGAGCCGGTGGATGAATTGGAAGAGGTGCTCTTCTTTGAGCAGGAGCCGGCCCGCAAGTTCTTCGTCAGCAAGACCCTCCCGTCCGCCCTATACTCCGACATTGTACAATGCATCCAAAGGAACCAAGACCTCTTCGCCTGGTCAGCCACGAATATGCCTGGTATATCCGAAGAACTCTTGGTCCACCGCCTAAGCGTTGATCCGGGGTCCAAACCGGTTCAGCAGAAGAGATGCAAGTTCGCCCCCGAGCGCCAGCTCGCTATAAAAGAGGAGGTAGACAAACTCTTGAAGGCCCGGTTCATACAGGAGGTGAACTATCCTGAGTGGTTGTCGAATGTGGTAATGGTGAAAAAGTCCAATGGGACATGGAGAATTTGTATTGATATTAAACCAATCTACATTCGTTATTTCAGTTAGCGCGACTGGATTAAATGGGCGCGCTAACGGAGTTAGCGAGTCTATACTTCAGATTTTTTCGCACGCTCTTACTTGAGGGAAAAAATAGTAGCCCCTAATACGCGCTGACTAAGATAGCACACATATTTTACTAGGTGCGCTATCACAGTTAGCGATATGAACTTTTTGGTTTTTAACTTTCAAACCGGGACAGTTTGAAACATACTTTCAAAAAGTGGGATAGTTTGGTTAAAAATTCTGTAGGACGTTATTAAGAATCATTATTCATTTGATGTAGAGTAATCATTAAAAAAATTAATTGGTGCATGTATAGAAATAGAAAGTGCATGTGATTTATGTGATGTTGTTCAAAAGTCAAAATCAGCATTGTTCACACAATCACATGCTCAACGCTCGTGTTTTCCTTATCTTTAATATATATATATATATATACTAGGTTTGGCCGTTTACACGTGCCTACGGCACGTCTTCAAAACGGTGCACATTGTTTGATCATATAAAATAATTTTGAAGGTCCAGCAAATTAACTGAAGTAGCAAACATATTATATGAGAAACTTTTAGGAGTCCAGCAAAAAACATATTATATGGTTTTTTTGATTTTTTGAATTATTTTTAAAGTTAATAAAGTTTTAAAATTTTAAATTTTTTAGTTTTTTAATTTTTTATCTTGTAAAAATTTTAAAATTTTTTATTTTCTTAATTTTTTGAATAGAAGAGGGAGGGAAAGAGAGAGAAAAAAATAATAATAATTAAATAAATATAAGAGTTGTTTTGGGTGGGGGATTTGAATTTGAGTTTTGGGGGAAAACTTTGGGGGGAGGGGATATGTTTTGTGAGGTTAGATCTGGGCCTTTGATTTTTGGGGGGATTGAAGGAGAGCCACTTGATAGCTTTCGTTGTGTTTTATTATATATACTAGATTTTCCCGTGGGCACGTGCCTATGGCACGTATTCGGAACGATACATAACACGAAAAGCACTGTAAACAATAAAACAACAATTATGTAGCTCAAGTTTGAATAGTATGACAATAATTAGTTGTAAATAAAATTCCATGTTTCCATTAGTATATGTTGAAAAATAATTATAAATGGGAGTGTAAAATCTAACTTCTTAAAACTTTAAGTGTGGAAAATTATGAAATTTAATTGTTGAAGAGATATTTGCTATTTTCAATATAACATGTGCAATAAAAAAACATAAAAATTCTGAAAATTTACAAACCTGATCTCTTAAAATCTAAATTTCTAAGTAAATAAAGAAAGAATGTGAGAGAGATAGGGAAAGAGAGAAAAGGAGAAATATGAAAAAGTGAAGAGAGAATAGAGAGATAATAATAAAGTAATTGGTTTAAGGGAAAATTTGGTTTTGGGGATAAAAAATTGGTTTTGGGGTTTGAAATTTTGGAGGAAAAATGTGTTTCGTGAGGTTAGATCTAGGCCTTTGATTTTTGGGGATTGAAGCTGAGCCACTTGATAGATTTCTTTGAGTTTTATTATATATATATATAGTTTTATTTTATATATATATATATATATATATATATATATATATATATAGAGAGAGAGAGAGAGAGAGAGAGAGAGAGAGAGAGAGAGAGATAATAAAATAAATAAATGAGTTGTTTTAGGGGGAAATTTAAAATTTGAGTTTTGGGGAAAAACTTTTGGAGGGAAAATGTGTTTTGTAAGGTTGGATCTGGACCTTTGATTTTGAGGAGATTGAAGGAGAACCACTTGATTGCTTTCTTTGTGTTTTATTATATACTGGATTTGCCCGTGGACACGTGCCTACGGCACGTCTTCGGAACGATACAACACATGAAAAGCCCTGTAAACAGTAAAACAACAATTATGTAGTTATGTAGTTCACGTTTGAATAGTATGACAATAATTAGTTGTAAATAAAAGTCCATGTTTCTATTAGTACATGTTGAAAAATAATTATAATTGAGGGTGTAAAATCCAACTTCTTAGAACTTTAAGGGTTGAAAATGATGAAATTTAACTGTTGAAGAGATATTTGCTATTTTCAATTTAACATGTGCAATAAAAAAAACATAAAAATTATGAAAATTTTACAAACCTGAAATCTTAAAATCTAATAAATTTCTAAGTAAGTTAAGAAAGAATGGGAGACAGAGAGAGGGAGAGAGAGAAAGAGAGAAATATGAAAAAGTAAAGATAGAAGAGTGATAGTAATGAAGTAACGAGTTTTTTAGTTTTGGGGGGAAAATTTAATTTTCAGGTTTAAAATTTTGGACGGAAAAATATGTTTTGTGAGAATCAATTTAGGCCATTGATTTTATGGGAGATTGAATGAGAGCCACTTGATAGCTGTGGTAGGGTAAAAATGGCCGGGAGGCCCTACCAGGGCCCAATACAGCTCTCACTCAAGAAAGGTAAAAATAGCATTCTAGTTCGACCTCGAACCACCGCAGGGTCGGCGCCGAACCTCACGTTCACCCCTGCAGAACTGGCCTCCTCGTATCCGACGGGCTTCAGCGGCCCTCGGCCTCCGATCCATGACAGCTCCACGGGCCGTCCCCCTCTCTGGCGAAGCAGGGGGATGACCTGGCACAGCCTAGGCCCTCCGATTCTCCCAGAAGCACAGAAGACCCACGATCAGCCATGTCAGCTCCAAATACCACCCAGGGTTTTTCCACGTCAGCCCTATACCGCTCCTGGTATAGCCACGTCTGCCCTAAACCCCCTGGGCCCTCTGCCACGTCAGGCCCATGGGCTTTCGGGTCCAGACCCGGCCCCCAAGCGGATCCAAACCCGGTTGGGATTCCCTATAAATACTAGACCCTCACCCACCTTTTCAGGTAATCAATCTTTTTCCACTTAAATTCACCTAGTTATTGCTACTCTCTCACAGAGACTGACTAGATCGTCGGAGGGTCCGCCACCGGAACAAACCCCGGTGTTTCAGGACCGTCTGCAGGTACACAAGACCTCGGATCCGAATCCTCTGATCCGAGCCCAGATCTCCGAATCACCCCGAGGTCGCCACAGGTTCCGCCCGGTCTGCCAAGGGTCGTCAGACGAGCAGCATTCTCCTTCAAATACAAATTGAGTCTGAACTCACACCTGGTGCATCCACACGTCTCCCAGAAATAAACCGCATCAGGTTGGCGCCGTCTGTGGAAAAACTGCTTCAGAAGCCGACCCGAGCCCGACCATCGAGCGACCTCGACAGCCGAACCCCCATGGCCTCCAGAGGCCAGGGGGCCGCGTCCTCCGTCAACCGACGGGACACACCCCCACCAAATACCAATGCTGGGCCACGCGCATCAAGGCACAGAGATTCCCATCAGGGATCCCGGCGAAGCGCCACCCGTACAGTCCAGCCCGACCTACGAGGAATAATCGTCAACCGTCAAATCACCCGCAGCAGGGGAAGGGCCGCTTCCAACCCGGCCCCGAACCATCCAAGACCACCGCCCGAGAGGCGGAGGCCCGCACTTAGCCGCGTCGGAAGGCAACATTCAGACCAACCGAACAGGGTCGAGGGAGCCCCCGTCACTCAGAAGGAGTTCCAGGACTTACGAAGAGAAATTCTTGGGGCTCTCCGACGGGCCCCCAGGGGAGAAACCCCCCATTCCCAAACCATGTCGGACGCCGAGACCAGCGTGTCCCGACCATCAACAATCCAGCCAGAGGACGATGGCATGCTCCTAAGGCGCCTCCAAGAAATGGAAGATCGCCTCGATCACATTGGGGACGGCGGCCAAAGAACGGCTCAGGGGTACAGACCTATCCGGCCTCCCTTTTCCGCCCCCATCCTCCAGGCAGAAATACCCAGGAACTTCCGACCCCCTCAATTCGAGACCTACGACGGCGAGGGAGATCCTGCTGATCACATGGAGGGCTTCAAAACCCTCATGATGATTCACAGCGCCTCGGATCCCCTACTGTGCCGAGCCTTTCCTGCCACCCTTCGGGGCCCGGCTCGTGAATGGTTCTCGAAGCTCGTCCCCGGCTCCATTTACTCCTTCGACCAACTAGAGAGCAATTTTCTTGCCCACTTTGTCACCAGCCGGAAGGCCGAAAGGACCAGCGCCTCATTACTTGGGCTCAGACAGATAGAGGGGGAGTCGCTCAGAGTGTTCGTCCGAAGGTTTACCGCAGAGGCAAGATCGGTCTCCTCCCTTGATCCGGGCGTCGCCTCTGCGGCATTTCGGCACAACGTCCGTCATGGACAGCTGAAGGCTTCTCTGGCGAAAAAACCCCCCGTCGACTTTCCCGACCTCCTCAACAGGGTCGAGAAATACATTAGGGCGGAAGAGGCCCTTAACCCTGAAGATACCAAGGGAGCCATCGGGAAGGAAAAGCGGAAGGTCGAATAGGTCGAACCATCAAAGAAAGCTCCAGGGGACGCTGGGGCCTTGAAGAAGGTCCCGCCGGTCCCCCGCTTTGAGAGATACACTCCCTTGACGCATAACGTATCCGCCATCCTCTAGAAAATCGAAGACAAAGGCATTGTCCGACTACCCCCCGATCTAATAACAACAAGAATCGAGATCAACGCTTCTACTGCCGCTTCCACAGAGATCACGGGCACGAGACCGACCAGTGCCGAGCCCTGAAAGACGAAATTGAGGAACTCGTCTCACGAGGGTTCCTCCGGCAATTCACCCGAGAAGGCCGACTGAATCGGCGAGATGATAGGAACCGGAGACTTTCGCCTCCGAACCCTACGTCGACCCACCCCCTTGATCAGGATCTCGGGTCCAAGAGGAACGCAGATACGCCATCCATCTTGCACTGAGTCCACAGGGGGCCGATGGGAGGAGGGTCAAATACACCCCGAAAAACCTTCATCCGCGAGGTGAATGCTGTCCAAAACACCCCATCGTCCAAGCCGCAACCGGGGCCAGTCACCTTCTCAGGAGAGGACCTCGGAGGCGTTCACCTACCCCACTACGATGCCCTCGGCATCAGCCTCCACATGGCTGACTGTGAGGTTCGCCGAAACCTCGCTAACAACGGTAGCTCAGTTAATATTCTCTTCCTCAAAACCTTCGAGAGCCTCAAGATTACCCGGTGGGAAGCTCAAGCCCACAGGACACACGTTACATGGATTCCCCGATGCCCCTGTCATAACAGAAGGGATCATTACCCCCGACGTCACCGCAGGATCGGTTCCTGTCAAAAGGACCGAATCCATGGATTTCATGATTATCAACGTCAGGGCGGCTTGCAACGCCATTCTCGGCCGATCCGGACAAAACTCCCTCCAAGCAGTACCTTCAACTTACCATCCGAGACTCAAATTTCCCACCCCCCAAGGGTTCGGCATTGTCCGAGGAAACAACGAAGTAGCGTGGCCATGCTATATAACCACCGTCGGAGGGGAATCCAACAGGGAAGGCCCGTACCGTGTAGTCGAGGCTGTACGCCCTGGCACGTACCGACTGGCAGATACAGACGGCCGGCTCATCAGCCGACCCTGGAACGCCGAGCATCTAATGAAGTTCCTGGAGGAGCGAACCTAGGTTCTAACTCGTCTAGTGAGTATAAACCCTGTTGTAAACTTTCATGTGTAAAGGGCGGCTTCGGCGACCGCCCCTATCTAGTAGGAGAGAAATCTCTTGTGTGTCAAAACTTCAAATGACTCGGCAGAACGGCATCCGAGTCCTCACTCCGGCATCACTCCAAGCGTCTCGGTAGGCCCAACCCAGGTTCGGACCCGGGAGCTCTTATTAAGGCCCCACGTTGATCCCTCGCGGATCGACGGGGCCGAACCACACCACCGACGTCATTTACCGCACTCCTTAACAGAGCGAAGGAGGAAAAGAATTCTTTATTCATACTCCTTTATTTGATTAGAGAAAACAAACAAAGACCATTACCGGACCACTCCACTCATCTCAAACGGAAGAAAGCAGCCATCTTAGGGCCCCTCGAGTCCAACAAAGGGCGGGACCACTCCAACCGAACGGCTAGGATCCCTCTCCTCATCATGGCGTTCCCTGGGCTCAGCCACGGTCGACACACCAGCCACAGAGCTCTGGGCATCCACTGGTCGCAGGCGCTCCAGCAGGAGCAGCGCAGGAGGAACCCCCTCTGCTCGCCGATCCACGAAGGAAGATGACGAGACGCCCAACATCGTCCTGTAGCGGTGTATCTCCATCTCCTTCTCCACTATGACATCTCGAAGTAGCCTCTCGGAAGAGGGCCTCTGTACCGAAGCGTTCGACGTGGTATGTCCTAGCCCGACACCTCCGAGATCCCCGTCCGCCATCGCCCTCCTCAGCCGGCTCGCCTCCTCACTTAAGGCCTCAAACTTATTTCGACAATAAAAGGCCGCATCAGTGTCGCGAGCCCCCTTTCGATAGCGAACTAACGTGGCCTCCAGGGCCTCAACTTTGCTCCGGAGCCACGCCACATCGGAGCGATGGGGGTCCGCCTCGGGAAGAGGAGCCGCAACCTACAAGAAAACCAGCCAACTCAAAATGCGTAAGCAAGAAGGACTGGAAACATCCGGAGTCAGAACACTTGGCCGGTCAAAAAATCCATTTCTATAAATCGAGTCGCTTCTTACAAAAAATGCGGTGGCCAGTCCGCGGGAGGCAAATACAATCGGAAGAGGGAAATAGAAAAGCAAAAAGTTATACAACGTGTTTTCCCACCTCGGCATCAGCAGGCGGTTCCACGAGGGGGTCGACGGGCGGATCGGGAGCAGGCCCTTCTTCGACAGGGGTCTTCGGTGTCCCCTCGACCTCCATGTCATACTCAAAATTGGACAGATCAAGGGTCGGGTAGAAGTGCCTCACGTGGCTGATTGCCCTCGCATAACACGCATCTTGAGCATTGATCACCAGGAGCTGACTCGTCTCTGTCAGCTCTTTCCGCTCCTTGGCGAACTCCTTCTCCTGAGCCGCCATCTTCTCAGCCCACTCCCCCTTCTCCTTGTCGAAGGCCGTCTTCATCTCTTGCTCCCTCTTCTGAGAGCCTTCGAGCTCTGTCTTCACCTCCTTCGTTTCCTGCTCGGCCTTGTCCGCCTGAGCGCGCTCCCGCTTCAAAGCAGCCTCGTAAAGGTCCCTCACGTGGGCCCCCTGCACGGTCACCTGTAGCCACCGACCACAACTAAGGGAACCTCCTCTACAAAGTAATCACGGGACAAAAGAGGTTAACAGACTTACCAACACATTGGCCTGAGCGAGGCGAGTATAAGCCTCATCCAGGGTCTCGGTCTTCATCTCCGAACGATCCCGGGGGTCGCCAACTTACTCGCCACCTCGACAGCTTGCCGCCCTCGGGTCAAACAGTCTCCCTCCCGGATCGACCAACTCGGCACCCACGGTCGCCGAAGCCTCTCCTCTATCTCTGGATCCACCAGAGATCCCTTCCCCTTATCAAGATCGGTGACCTTGCCCTGGTCCGCACCACTCTGAACCACCGCGTCCTTGACCATCTCCGAACGAGCCCTTTTGACCCGCGGCTGAACAGGGGCCTCGGGAACCCCCGGGGACGACCCCCTCGTCTTCATCTTCTTCCTGGCCTCCTCCTTCTTCATTTCGAGCCTTTTCGCCTTAATCGACTCAGGATCCATACCTGCAAAAAGATCCAGTAAGGACAATGAGCACAGAGGAACAAGGAGGACAAAAAGAAAGAAACAACTACATACGTAGATCGGCCGGGCTCAGTCCGGCATTCACCAAGTGGCCCTCGGTCACCTTCGCCCAGTCGATGCTATATGACAAACGGAGTCGCTCAACAAACCCCCATTCCTCGGCGGTCAGGTCCCTCGGCTTCGGCATTTTATAGCTCGGCTTAGAGTGGTTCCACCGAGTGGGGATGTCCCAGGATTCCTCATTCCGGATCACCAGATACTTCTTCTTCCACTCCTTAATGGAGTCCGGATGACCGTGGACAACTTTTCCCTTGCCCCGAGGCAAAATGTAGTAGATACCCTTAGCCGACGAGCCGATCGTCATCATCGCTCGGAAGACATTCAGCCGTAGAGGTACCCTCCGCTCCTCGCACAGCAACACGAAGCAGATGATCTGCTTCCAAGAATTGGGTCCGTACTGCATCGGTGCCAAGGTCGCCCAGTTCAACACCTCGCGGACGAAAGGATGAACAGGCAGCCTCAGACCGGAGATAAAGGCATCCACGGGGAAGATGCAATACCGATCCGGCAGAGGGTCGGTCGGTCGAAGAGTGGAGCTCGGCAGCATGAGCTCATAGCTGGACCCTATATGGTACGCCAACCGCAAAGCCTCCAAATTACCTACCTCCAGAACGGTCGGAAGTGCGTCCATTATTACCCTCTTCCGGCTCGGCGACGACGGTTGGACCCCACACGCCTCCTTATCAGAAAGATCGTCGAGGTACCAACGGAACGGCTTAGGCTGTACAGATGACCCTGTCCTTAAGTTAGCAGGCACCTGACTCGAGCCCCCTATCCTCGACCCCTTCTTCTTCGAAGCCCTCTTTTTCTTCTTGGCCCGTTCTGGGGAGGGGGTAGATAATCGGCCCAGACCCGTCGGCATGGAGCTCGAACCCACACCCTGACCTCCTACCTGGGCCCCTTCAACTCCCCCCTCCTCTCCAGGAACCAGCCCTAGAATCTGAACTTCGGCGGAACTGCCGTCCCCCTCCTCAGAATCACTACTCTCCACAACAAGAAACCTTCGAGACCGCAGCGGCTTCACACCATACACGGGTTGATCGTCGCCTACAGACTCCCCCTCGAGATCAGACTCCTCCCACGAAGTCGGTCTAGAGGCGGGTTTTGCGTTCCCGCCAGACGTCGACGCCGACGAGCCAGACTGAGCCCTATCCATCTGTGCCTAAACTAAAACAAACTTACCAACAAACTGGAGGTCGCTTCGGAAGAACGAGCCTGGTACAACGAACGGTAGGGACGAAGACTGAGGTATTGGGAGATTTTTTAGAAAAAGGAAGAGGCGAATAAGAAGGAAACGATAGGGGGAGAGGAGGGAACATTTATAGAGGGGAGAAACGACTCCTCGATTCCTGCAATCACTGTTCACCGATTGACGTGTAGCGGGTGCCTGGAAAACCATGCCACGTCCTCGAAACATGGGCCGCTGACGTCATCCGGTGCCAGGCTGGCGACCAGACACAGGGGTCGGACAGGATAAAGTACTCGGCGGAAAATTTTCTCTTTAAAAGATTTAAGGCTACAGGGCTCGATCAGCTCCCCTCTCACCCGCGAACAACTTGGGGCTGGTGCTACAAAGTTTATCAGAAGAGAGACGCCCACCGTAGCAGACACCTCAGATGGCCATTGAACCACCCTTTGCTGTGATCAAACCCGCTAGGAGGGGGAGAGATATTTATAGCCTCCCCCAAAGACCAGCCTTTATGACATTGGGAAGGCCAATCAACGGAAGCCCATGCGCCACCTGCGTCCAGGCTGGCGGCGTCATTTAATGCCCCTAGAAAATTGGAACATCACACGGATCCTGGAAGCGCCATCAAGACTCCGCTAAGACGACAAGCCATGCGGCTCAAACCTTCTTCTCAGGAAGAATCACCGGCTCGCCATCACCCTTGCCGACACATAATCCCTCGTCTTCTCGAGGTTCGGTCGAGCACCAGGGTACTCTTCTCAGGAAGAAACAACGGCTCGCCATCACCCTTGCCGACACATAATCCCTCGTCTTCTCGAGGTTCGGTCGAGCACCAGGGCCTTCTTCTCAGGAAGAATTACCGGCTCGCCATCACCCTTGCCGACACATAATCCCTCGTCTTCTCGAGGTTCGGTCGAGCACCAGGGTACTCTTCTCAGGAAGAAACAACGACGCGCCATCACCCTTGCCGACACGTAATCTCTCGTCTTCTCGAGGTTCGGTCGAGCACCAGGGCCTTCTTCTCAGGAAGAATCACCGGCTCGCCATCACCCTTGCCGACACATAATCCCTCGTCTTCTCGAGGTTCGGTCGAGCACCAGGGTACTCTTCTCAGGAAGAAACAACGGCTCGCCATCACCCTTGCCGACACATAATCCCTCGTCATCTCGAGGTTCGGTCGAGCACCAGGGCCTTCTTCTCAGGAAGAATCACCGGCTCGCCATCACCCTTGCCAACCCGTAATTCCTCGCCAAGCTCGAGGTCAGGTCTGACACCAGGGTGGTCTTCTCAGGAAGGCCAACGGCTCGCCATCACCCTTACCGACCCATAATTCCTCCTCATCTCGAGGTTCGGTCCGGTACCAGGGTACTCTTCTCAGGAAGAAACAACAGCTCGCATCACCCTTGTCGACACGTAATCCCTCGTCATCTCGAGATTGGGTCGAGCACCAGGGTACTCTCCTCCGGAAGATTCAACGATTTGCCATCCCATTTTCACGACCATGAACACTCCTCCCCGGCTAGCTCCCGCACCCCCGCAGGAGTGGGGGGCTTGTGTGGTAGGGTAAAAATGGCCGGGAGGCCCTACCAGGGCCCAATACAGCTCTCACTCAAGAAAGGTAAAAATAGCATTCTAGTTCGGCCTCGAACCACCGCAGGGTCGGCGCCGAACCTCACGTTCACCCCTGCAGAACTGGCCTCCTCGTATCCGACGGGCTTCAGCGGCCCTCGGCCTCCGATCCATGACAGCTCCACGGGCCGTCCCCCTCTCTGGCGAAGCAGGGGGATGACCTGGCACAGCCTAGGCCCTCCGATTCTCCCAGAAGCACAGAAGACCCACGATCAGCCATGTCAGCTCCAAATACCACCCAGGGTTTTGCCACGTCAGCCCTATACCGCTCCTGGTATAGCCACGTCTGCCCTAAACCCCCTGGGCCCTCTGCCATGTCAGGCCCATGGGCTTTCGGGTCCAGACCCGGCCCCCAAGCGGATCCAAACCCGGTTGGGATTCCCTATAAATACTAGACCCTCACCCACCTTTTCAGGTAATCAATCTTTTTCCACTTAAATTCACCTAGTTATTGCTACTCTCTCACAGAGACTGACTAGATCGTCGGAGGGTCCGCCACCGGGACAACCCCCGGTGTTTCAGGACCGTCTGCAGGTACACAAGACCTCGGATCCGAATCCTCTGATCCGAGCCCAGATCTCCGAATCACCCCGAGGTCGCCACAGGTTCTGCCCGGTCTGCCAAGGGTCGTCAGACGAGCAGCATTCTCCTTCAAATACAAATTGAGTCCGAACTCACACCTGGTGCATCCACACGTCTCCCAGAAATAAACCGCATCAATAGCTTTCTTTGTAATATATATATATACTAGATTTGCCCGTGGGCACGTGCCTACGGCACGTCTTCGGAACGATACAAAACACGAAAAGCCATGTAAACAGTAAAACAATAATTATGTAGCTCAAGTTTGAATAGTATGACA
This sequence comes from Hemerocallis citrina, assembly GCA_017893485.1. Classification (NCBI taxonomy): domain Eukaryota; kingdom Viridiplantae; phylum Streptophyta; class Magnoliopsida; order Asparagales; family Asphodelaceae; genus Hemerocallis; species Hemerocallis citrina. The sequence continues at coordinate 452,827 of JACEHZ010000556.1, read as the reverse complement.
ATAATTAGTTATAAATAAAAGTCTATGTTTCCATTAGTATATGTTAAAAAATAATTATAAATGGGGGTATAAAATCTAACTTCTTAGAACTTTAAGTGTGGAAAATAACGAAATTTAATTGTTGAAAAGATATTTGCTATTAAAAATTCTAAAAATTTACAAAACCGAAATCTTAAAATCTAATTTCTAAGTAAATAAAGAAAGAAAGGGTTTGGATGGTCCTCTCCTCTATTTTTGTTTGGGATCAAGAGCCCAGTGCCCATCCTCCGAAATTTTGTTGGACATACCGATAATTATCTATACTGATCATGTTGCTTTATTTTTTGATCTATTATTCCACATTTCATATATAATTGGAGGTTCTATATTTTATTTTTTGTATTGTAGATTATAATTTGGTTCAATACGTTGGGTTTGTTTTATTAATTTTTTATTAATAAAACATAGTAATTATATTTCACCTTTTCTCTTAAAAAAAATAAAAAATACATAGCAATAGCAACAACCCTTGTGTCACCATCTTAACTACTTGCAAAGAATCCTGAGACTAGCTAGTCATTAAATTAAGGTCAAATTAAGAGTTAATGGCCATCTGGCAACCTCATGCTCATCTTCATGGGTTGTAAATAATCACAATCATAGTTATTACTTTATTCATTTGCAAAGTGGAAGGAAGAGATCATTCAAGTTCTTACATACTGGTCCAAAATATATACATAAACTAGATTTGTCCTTGGGCACATGCCTACGGCACGTTTTCGGAACGATACAGCATATAAAAAGCCTTACATACAGTAAAACAACAATTATGTAATTCAAGTCTGAATAGTATGACAATAATTAGTTATAAATGAAAGTCCATGTTTCCATTAGTATATGTTGAAAAATAATTATAAATAAGGATATAAAATCCAACTTCTTAGAACTTTGAGAGTGAATACGATAAAATTTAACTATTGAAGAGATATTTACTATTTTCAATGTAACATGAACAATAAAAAAATATAAAAAATCAAAAAATTTACAAACATGAAATCTGAAAATCTAAATTTCTAACTAAATAGAGAGAGAATGAGAGAAAGAGATATATATATAGAGAGAGAAAAATAAATAAATAAATAAATGAGTTGTTTTTTTTGGGGAGAGATTTGTGTCAGCATTAGGATTCCTACCAGATCTAGACCTCGCCATTATTGCAGCTCAAGAAGGATTTAGGTGGGGAAGATGGAGAGAAGAGAAGAGAAAGAGAAAGAAGATCTGAGAAGGAACTAGAATTTCTTTATTAATTTCTCAAATTGAACAATACAGATCTTTTTATAGGCCGTTAGAGTCGGGGTGGGATATTTTCACCAAGTCCCAATTTTTCCGCCCAAAGGCTCTTACAAACAAAGGTGCTCTAAGCACGTAAAACAAACAAGGGTGCTCTAAGCACGTAAAACAGAGACAGTATAGGGATTACAGTCGACTGATACATTCTCAGTCGACTGATACATTTACTGTGCTAACTGATACATTGCTACATTGCTTCTATATTCCTCTATATCCCCAGCACTCCATGCTCCGATGCCGACGAGCTCATAGATTGGCCGGATATCCTGACAACTCCTCCCCGCTCAAGAACGAACTTGCCCCAAGTTCGAAGTCGGGAAATTTCCTTCTAAAAGAGTCAATATCCACCCAAGAAGCATCCTCTATTCCAGAATTTTTCCACTTGATCAACAAATCAATACCCATCTGATTATTTTTTTTATAAACTCTCCTGTCCAGTATAGCTTCTGGCTTCTCCGAATGGTCTTCTTCCTCCCACCATGAAGGAATTTCTGAAGAGATATTGGGTAGATGATTGCCATGACATCTTTTAAGTTTGGAGACATGTAAGATGGGATGAATTAAAGCATTCTCTGGTAATTGCAAGCGGTATGCAACAGATCCAATCTTCTCAAGCACCCTGTAGGGACCAAAGAACTTGGTCGATGGCTTCTGAGGAGTCTGGCTTCTAACCGATTGTTGCTTATAGGGCTGAATCTTGAGGAGAACTAAATCTCCAACATTGAATTCCCGCTCAGTGCGTTTCTTATCAGCATAGAACTTCATACGCTGTTGGGCTTGAGCCATATTATCCTTCAGCAACTTTAGTATAACATCCCTGGAGATGAACTCTTCTTCTACTGCTGGCATTTCAGCTGTCCCTCTCACATACTGAGTTAGAGATGGTGGTGACCTTCCATAAACACCTTCGAAAGGAGTAACCCCAATCGTAGTGTGCCAGTTTGTATTGAACCAGAATTCCGCCCACGCCAACCATCTCATCCAATCACTAGGCTTTTGACCACAAAAACAGCGCAGATACAATTCCAAGGCCTTATTTACTATCTCCGTCTGACCATCTCCTTGTGGATGATAGGCTGTCGTATGGTTGAGTTTGCAATTTTGTAGCTTAAAGAATTCTCTCCAGAACCGGCTAATGAAACTGGATCCCTATCACTCAAAATTCTCCTTGGCATTCCATGGAGCTTATAGATGTTATCAATGAAAGTTTGGGCTATCATTTGGGCAGTATACGGATGAGATACTCCAATAAAATGAGATACGGATGAGATACGGATGAGATACGGATGAGTATTTAGTGAGTCGATCAACCACAACCATAATCACACTCTTACCATTACTCTTTGGAAGGCCTTCAATGAAATCCATCGAGACATCTTCCCAAACACGATCAGGAATTGGTAATGGGTTTAATAACCCTGCAGGATGGAGTGTCTCATTTTTGTTTTTCTGACAAACCAAACAATCTCTCACCCACAATTTGATCTCTTTGCTCATTCCTTCCCATTTGAAATCTCTTTTGATTCTTTGTAAAGTTTTTACAAAACCAGAGTGACCTCCTGTGCTTGAAGTATGCAAATCGAAGAATATTAAATGCCTCACTTCTGATTGCGGACTAATCAACAACTTGCCTTTATAGTACCAAACTCCTCCCAGCAATTTGAAGTATTCCCGGAGATCGGGTTGAGCTTGAAGCTTCTCTTGAAGATTTGTGAAGTAGGGGTCTTCGGCAACCATCTTTTTGACATCTTCTAACCATATTTCTGGCACAACGAACGTAACCTCACAGCAAGTTTCACTTCCTCCCTCTCGCCTTGATAACCCATCAGCTGCCGTATTTTCAATTCCCTTTTTGTACTCAACGGTGAATGTATAGCCCAATAGCTTCCACAACCATTTCTCTTGCATCTCCGTATTAATTCTTTGATCTAGGATATACTTAATACTCTTTTGATCTGTTCGTATCACAAAAGTACCCCCTAACAGATATTGCCTCCACAGTTTCACTGCTTGGAGAATGGCGAATACTTCCTTCTCATAGGTCGATAGCACCAATAACCTCCCCTTCAGACCTTTACTCATAAAGGCAATGGGTTGGAACTCTTGCATCAAAACCGCACCAATCCCATTTTGTGAAGCATCTGTCTCAATAACGAAGGGCTTTGTGAAATCAGGGGTTCTCACAACCGGAGTAGTTGTCATCGCACTTTTGAGCTCTTGGAATGACTTCGAAGCAATGGCACTCCATTTAAAAGAGTTCTTCTTAAGGAGCTGAGTTAGTGGTGCGGCAATTCCCCCGTAATTCTTCACAAACCTTCGATAATACCCAGTTAATCCAAGGAATCCTCGAAGTTCTTTTATTGTTCTTGGCTCTGGCCATTCCATTACTGCCTTAATCTTAGCTTGATCAACTGCGATTCCCTCCTTGCTGATGATATGCCCAAGAAAACCCACTTCTCTTTGCCCAAATGTGCATTTACTCACTTTGGCTACTAGTTGATGCATGCTCAGAATGGCTAGGACTGCCGATACATGCTGCAGATGGCTCTCCCAACATGTGCTGTAAACAAGTATGTCATCGAAGAACACTAGTACAAACTTGCGTAAGTGTTCTTTGAATATATCATTCATGAGACATTGGAAGGTTGCGGGTGCATTGGTGAGGCCAAAAGGCATGACTACAAATTCAAAATGGCCGTGATGTGTGCGGAAAGCTGTTTTGGGAATATCACAATCACTTACTCTTATCTGATGGTAACCCGATCTCAAGTCGATTTTGGAGAAGAATGCCGATCCATTTAGCTCATCTAAAAGATCATCTATGAGTGGAATTGGAAACTTAGCTTTGATAGTTTGGTTGTTGAGTGCTCTATAATCGACACATAACCTCCAGCTACCATCTGATTTCTTGACCAAAATAACTGGAGAAGCATATGGACTCTGGCTTGGTCTGATGAACCCCGATGTGAGCATTTCTTCTACTTGCTTCTCTATCTCTCCTTTGTGGTAATGGGGATGGCGGTAAGGTCTCAAGCAAATTGGCTTTGCGCCTGCAATAATGGGAATTTGGTGGTCTATGGATATGTTGGGTGGAAGTGTGAGATGTTCGGAAAATACCTCAGGAAAACTGTGTAAAATGCGCTGCAGATCATCATGTTTCGACTGAGCCTGGAGTAATTCATGATTTTCTTCTTCTACAGTCTCTTGAACTTGTATCATAAATGCTTGGCAAATGTGATGGCTCATCTTCATAATTTCCTGAGCATCTACCAATTGCAACTGCAAACCAAGAAGCCCTTGCAAAGTTCTTCGACTTCCTGCGACAACAAATTCCATGGTCATCTTAGAGAAATCCATTGTTACTGGGCCGAGGGATCTCAACCAATGTGCACCCAACACCATCTGAGCTGGACCTAGAGATAGGAGTAACAACTCTGCTTGAAGTTCCACACCTTGCACCACGAAGTTAGCACATTGAACTTTCCCTTCACTGAACATACTCTGTCCATTGGCGACCGTTACCTTATACCTTGGTTCTTGCATTATGGACAAATTTGCTTTGAGAGCTGTTGAAGGATCAAGATAATTATGTGTGGATCCAGAGTCGATCAGAATGTTCACTTCGCTACCACCTATTCTTCCCTTGACTCGCATCGTCTGCGGATAGGCCCGGTTTCCCACTAAAGCATGAAAAGAGATTTTAGGATGTATAGTATTTGGAAGAAATGACTGTTCAACAGATGTGCCGTTGCACTCCTCTACAACTCCCTCAACTACTGCGTCAATATCATCTTCCTCTTCTAGCCCCTCTATGAAATAAAATTTCTGAGTTTTACATATGTGGCCCTGTGTATACTTCTCTTCACAATTGAAACATAGGCCTCTAGCTTTTCGATCTCGCATTTCTTGGATACTCAACCGCCTAGGCACCCAATTGGAGGTAGTAGGAGTGGATGATGGGTGTGAAGTGGAAGTGTTCTGATGGAGAGGTGGAGTATATGGCAATGGCTGATGATTGGGATAATTACTGGTTTGTGGAGGGGGTTTTAGAGGTAGTGGAGCATTTCTAGCAGGGAAGGTGGTTCTAAAGTTTTTCCTTAAGCATGATAATTTCTCTTCATAGCCTCTAGCCAGTCCAATAGCTTCGTTAACATTCCTTGGACGCTTAGATTTCACATCCCACCTGATTTCGTCTCTCAATCCACTTATAAATGTACTCAGATAGTGTGATTCCGACCAGCCTTCTACAAAGTTGGAAATCCTATCGAATTCTTAGACATAGATCTCAAGATCTCCCTTCTGTTGGAGTTTTGATAAAATTCCTTCATAATCCTGGAACTCAGTTGGCCCAAACCTGGTTATCAGCTCCTCCAAGAACTTCGGCCACGTGATTTCATGAATTCTGGACTTCAAGTGACGTCGGAACCACTGTGCCGCCCTTCCTCTGAGGTTAAGTGTCGCATACTTCAGCCTCTGGTTCTCAGGGACTTCATAAAAATCCAAGAACTGCTCAATTCCACAGATCCACTCCGTCGGATCCCCTTCATGGAAGATCGGAAACTCAACCTTAAACAGAGCTCTAAACACAGTACTACCATCGCTATTAGCTGCGTGTGAAATGAAGTTGGAGTTCGATACATGTACCTCTCTTTGGATGGTGGTTGCGGTGGATTGGGAAGCAGAGGTGAGCTATGATGTGATGGATTCTGCTGCCGAGCATGAGGCTGTTGCATCAAAGCCATCATCGTCTCCATCCTCGTCTCAATGGCCGAGAATCTGTCTCCAATACTAGCGGCAATGGTCTCGATTCTTTCAGTGAGGTAATTAGTCTGTATTTGCCCCGCCATCATCTGACTCCTCATGTCAGCGATCACACCCTCCAGCATCGTGCTTCCTTCATCTCGTACTTCATCATCGAGATGCCCTGGCTCTGATACCAAATTGTCAGCATTAGGATTCCTACCAGATCTAGACCTCGCCATTATTGCAGCTCAAGAAGGATTTAGGTGGGGAAGATGGAGAGAAGAGAAGAGAAAGAGAAAGAAGATCTGAGAAGGAACTAGAATTTCTTTATTAATTTCTCAAATTGAACAATACAGATCTTTTTATAGGCCGTTAGAGTCGGGGTGGGATATTTTCACCAAATCCCAATTTTCCCGTCCAAAGGCTCTTACAAACAAAGGTGCTTTAAGCACGTAAAACAAACAAGGGTGCTCTAAGCACGTAAAACAGAGACAATATAGGGATTACAGTCGACTGATACATTCTCAGTCGACTGATACATTTACTGTGCTAACTGATACATTGCTACATTGCTTCTATATTCCTCTATATCCCCAGCACTCCATGCTCCGATGCCGACGAGCTCATAGATTGGCCGGATATCCTGACAATTTGATTTTTTTTTTTGGGGGGGGGGGGGGGGGGGGGGGGGGGGGGGGGGGGGGGGGGGCTCGGCCTTTGATTTTGAGGAGATTGAAAGAGCGCCACTTGATAGCTTTCTTTGTGTTTTATTATATAGATAATGAATACTACATAGTAAGAGCAAGCCCTAACTATTAGTCGTTTTCAGTTTTTGTTTTATTTCATTTTTGTTTTATTTCATTTTATAATATGAATAGAGTTCCAAAGACTCCAACCAATATATATAGCATATAAAAACATAATCCGAGTCTTGCAAACCACAAAGTGTTTTACAAAAAGATAACACCACACCATCCTAAACCAAAGAAAGAGATCGAAGTAGTAATAACTGAATATATACATGAAGAGAAGAAAAGCAGATTTAGAAGTACAACTAAAAGAAAGAAAAATGTAAGCAATTATAAAGAAAAATCACAAACAGAGAATTATATGTACTCTAATTATATACACTCTAATTTAATTGGGTTATGAGTGACGAGTCCATAAGCCTAAAAAATTCCTAGATGTGGATGCTCATGCCACCATGAAATGCCTCGAATAGTTTTTGCCACCATACTTTATTGTTTTTTTATCATTAGCGGTGGGTTGAAGGTCCATCAATTTCATTAATAAGAATTTAATAAAATATACAACAAAAAATAAAGATTACGAAGTTCATGAAACCCGACAGACTGATCTTGGAACTCATACTCCCAAACCAACAAACAAATAATACAATAAAACATAATCTTATTGGTCAGCCGACCACGCCACAATAAGTTCCTCTTGTCATACTCTATATTGTTGTAAAAATTCATATTATGATTTATTTTCGACCTTTAGGTAACTTGATTAATAATTTAGATATCCATCTAAAATTAAGAACAATAATTAATTATCTAGTGTTGGCTGTTAGGATTGTATCATGTATACTCATTGTTCAGATTAGAAAAAGGTAATATATATGAAGCACTGAAGTCGAAGCGTCGAAGTGAGTAAAAGGAAAAACAGCAGCAACAAGGTGCAGGTATAGTTACGGTCGACTAAACTATGTTGCGGTCGACCGCATCCCCCGATCGCTCGAAGTACAGGAAATGTTAGAAAGTGGTACGGTCGACCGGTCTTGTTGGACGGTCGACCAACCACGACGCTATGTTCGTTTTTGGGCTCCGATTTGTTAGGTCGTTTTAGCCCAATCTTCAACTCCAAGTTAGATCGTGCGGCTCCCATTCAGTTACTTCTTTTTCAGGTTATTTCGGACGACTGAGAATCAAGATTAGACATAGGTTTCTTTCTATTCTTCTATATATATTATAAACTCCTCCAATATGAGAGGGAGTACTTCATAGATTATTTTCTCCATTACAAAGAGATGCTCGAGAGAGAAACAGTTCTTGGTGGCTGATCGAGTTTAATTTCTTATATTGAGTGAATCAATAACTCCTTATAATCTCTTCTAGTTGAATATCAGATCTCCCTATATTTCTTTCCGGATTAAGCAAAAGCTAACCGGAATAAGTCATCGTTGTGTTTGTGTTAGTTTGGTGGATCTACTTGCTTGCTCAATTTATTCGGCTCATCTACTTCGACTTTCTCATTGCTCTATTAGTTCCGCTGCGACAACGAGCGTTGGTTGACGTCCGAATTCAAACATTGGCCGGAAGGCTTCTTAGAAATTGTAACTTCATCGTATATACAGAAAAAATAAATAATTAATAATGGTTCTTTCTGTCTCCTAATTTTGCTTCATGGAGTATTTCGAGAGATTCAATGACACTCTTTGCTGGTTACTTGCAGAAATCATTTATCCGAGCATGCATATATTCTTCTTTCTTTCTTTTTTTTCTTTTCATTTTTAATAGTAATGAAGATATCTATTCGTTATTGGACGATGGAGAGTGGTAAGATCACCTTGAACTATCAGAAAAGGGGAAGAAAGATTCACAGTACCTACGTAGTCTAACATTACATTTTTTATTCTGGCTGGTGAATTAGTTTATGAGCTCATTGACCTAACCAATTAGCCCTTGTGACAAAACAAACAAGGGAAATGTCTTTTTTTATAATAGTAACAAAGAAAAATGCTACTGAGACGCAATTGTATTTTGGATCTTTTTTTTTCTTCTATGTATTTTGGTGGGTTGCTTAAGCTCAGAAGCGACCTAGGTAGTGGAATATTATTTTGGAGGGACAATGAATATCATGGCTCGAATGTGGATTTCATGAATATCATTGTCTCATGATGGTCTTATCTGTTTTATTAAAATCTCTACTACTATAATGGGAGAACCCCTTAGTCCTTAATCCAACCCGTGCAACGCACGTGTTGGGTTATGGGCTAAATATTTTCGAAAGTGGACCAGTTTGGTAAATATTTTCGACAGTGGATCAGTTTGGAAATTATTTTCTTTTTACCCTTTTCATTATCCTTCAATTTTTTCTACGTGCACGTGTGCACGTGTATGATACTAGTCTTATTAATGAAACTAAAGGGAATTTTGGCCAACCTTTATGATCAAAAAACAAAGGAAAATGCTTTTCTATAAAAAAAAACCAAAAAATAAACAAACAAACAAACAATGGAAAATGTTGAATCATCTCAACTGAGGAAGAAAATTATATATGGGATGAATTTACATAATTGAAGAGGTCTCATTCTCTCTCTCTCAATAATTAACCTGGTACATAACATTAATAAGTGGTAGCTAACCATATGGCTGAGGAAAAGCTGATTGCTCTCTCAACAAGAGGGCAATAATGACACTATAATTAATGCAGATATACCTTCTATGTGGCTAAGGCATTGGCTAAGGGCTATCCATGTGGCTTGGGTTTTTGCTAGGATGGCATGTGATGTGCCTAGTTTGGTGATATTTGCAGTTGGGAGTTTTTATTTTATTTTATTTTATTTCAGAAATTTGTGAAGGAAAAAATGGAATCTAGCCACCCGGTTTCATATTTTGTAGTTGAGAGTTTTTTTTTTTTTTTTTTTTGATGACTGGGTATCCATCCCCCTCTACGGTTCAGACTACTCCCAGACCCGTGACGGGGTTGTTGCGCAGGCCCATCTATGACCTACGGCCACGTGGCCACCACAAATGTAATTCTCAACCTCAGGGCTCGAACCCAGGACTTTGGAGGAGCACACTCCAAATCCCACTGCTCTAACCACTGGGCCACTTGTGGTGGTTTGTAGTTGAGAGTTATGGCCTTAGAGCATCTGTAATCGTTATTGCCAAATTTTGATTATTTGGCTTATAGCAAATAACAAAAGTAATTTTCGCTGTAGTCGTTGTTAGCTAAAAATTGGTCAAACGATAACTTATCAACCGTCCTGTGTTTTTTTTAAATTTTTTTTAAAAAAGTTGGTTATTATAAACACTGATAGTGACATTTAATAATAAAAAATGTAATGGACAAAAAAATGCTTGGATGATGTATAATCTGCCAGCCCTTCATTTTTATTTTTTTTAGTGTCGGACGGTAGATAATCTACCGTCCGAATTTTTTTTTTAAAATCAAAATGGTTTTTCGGAACGGTGTATAATCTCCCGTCCGATTATTTTATTAATAAAAAAATTTGGGACTGTGCATAATCTCCCATCCCATTATTTTATTAATAAAAAAATTTTGGGATGGTGTATAATCTACCGTCCGATCTTCAGACGAAAAGTAATGTATTGTCTGGCTATATTTTCCAAATAGCCAAATTGAGTACTAGATATGACCAAAAAAATCCATAAAAATCCAAAAAAAATGGCTAAATAGCCAACGACTGCAGTGCGTCAAAAGCCATTTTTTGAAAAATTTGGCTAAATAGCCAACGACTACAGATGCTCTTATGGCCTGGGTTGTTGCTTAAGCTTCAAATAATTTAGGGCAAAAAATAAATTATCCCCAAACGTTTAACGTGAATACAATATGTTCATATAACGTTTAAAAAAAAAAATACATTTTACCCATTTCTCCGTTAACTTAACCCCGTATGTTAAATTAGAATTATTTGATTACATTTATATCCTTACCCTTTCATAATCAAATATCTTCTTCTTTATCCCCTTTTTTCATTCTTTTTCTCCATTAACAGAGCACAGCGGATGGACGGGGCACACCAGATGGGGCAGTCGGCAGCAATCGGTAGTGGTTGGCAAGAGTTCAGCAGCTGTCGGCAATGGTAAGCTGCTCAACCATCTTTCCTTTTTTTTTTCCTTCTTCCCCAAATTCTAGGATTTCGAAACATCATTGTCATTATCATCGGTCCATGTTGTTTATCATATTCAGGAGTCAGGGGTTCTTTGTTCACTTTTGAAGTTGTGCAATCAGTGTTGAATTTTTTTTTTTGTTGTAAAGGTCCAGTTTCATGAATGTTGCTTGTTCTGTTTTTGTATCTCCTTCCGAAGAAACACATGCACATGTTGGGATGGGTGTCGACTAACACCCTGGTGACGCAGTGAAACTAAATAGCGCAATGATGAAGTCGAAGTAGATGAGGCGAGTAAATGAACATCATAGCAAATAGATCCACTAATCCAACATAAACACAACGCGGATTTATCCCGGTTAGTTTTCGCTTAATCCGGATGGAAAATATAGTGAGATATGATATTCAACTAGAAGATATTATAAGGAGTTAATGATTCATTTAATACAAGGAATAACTCACTCACTAAGAACTATCTCTCTCAAGCCTCTATTCGCAATGGAGAGAATATCAATAAAGTACTTCTCTTAATCTCTACCTCTCATATTGGAGGAGATTACAATATATAGAAGAAGAATAGAGAGAACCCTAGGTTAATCTTGATTCACAGTCGTCTGATATAACCTGTAGAAAAAGTAACTGAATAGAAGTTGTACGATCTAACTCGGAATTGAAGATTATGCTGAAATGACTTAACAAATCGAGGTTCAAATATAACACAACGCCGCGCACGGTTGACCGTCCAACAAGACCGGTCGACCGACCTCCTCTTGGCCAAAACCCTGTAAAACTGCGGTCGGGTGTGCGGCCGACGCAACTTTGGACAATCGACCGCAACTCTGCATACACTGTTGTTGCTCTGTATTCTTTTACTTTCTTCGGCGCTTCGACCTCCGTGCTTCATCATATCTTCTTCTAATCTGAACTATGAGTATTCAAGACATATTTCTAACAGCACGAACACATCAATATGCTACTTGATATGTGGAAAAATGAGGTGCTTCGTTTGATAGGTACGTCCTAATGCAGGCTTAGCTTTGTAGAACCCCATTGTTTCAACTCCGTAAATGTCATTCATTTCTCGATGCATAATTACATCGAATCAGTTCTCAGTGTTTATAGGAATATTTCAATTTTCAGAATTTGGAAACTTGCATACAAGTACTTGAAAACATTCATGTAAGAGACATCACTTAACCTTACTATTAATCAACAACATATGTTAATCAATTCATTCTAAAACTAAATGAAAATCATTATGTAAATTTTGTGGTTACTTGAAATCGGAAAGCTTTTACATACTCTTCTTTAAGAAGCCACAGTGGCAAGTACAACACATCGATATGTAAACGTTTGAGTACAAACTTTACACTATAGAAGTAATGCAAGGCTAATGGAAGGCTAATACTTCTGCAGGTTGTATATGGAAGGCTAATACTTCTGCAGGTTTTATGCAAGGCTAATGCATAATGCAATTTTGTAGCCTAATGCAATTTTATTTTAATTGGGATGCAATCTTCTGCCTAATGCAATTTTGTAGCAAAATTTTCTTTGATCAATTTAATTGGAATTTAGTTTTTTGTATTTGTAGTTATTTATTTATTATGCGTTGTGGGTGTTCTTTGTTTAACTTAGCTTTACTATCTAATTTAGATGGCAACGAAAGCGTATATTTTGGAGATTCATCATGGTGGCAATTGGAGCAAACGAAAGCTTTTTTTTAATTTATCATTAACGGGGGGACTAAACCCTCCGCGTTCCATTAACAAGCTTTTAACTAAACATACAACTAAAATAAGGACGCGCAGTTCACGTCTCTCAACAGTGGGTCGTGAAACTCCACCCCCGAAAAAAGAGAACTCACCATGTACAAAAGGTTCCTTGGCCCAAAAAATATAATATACATATGTGACAAAAATTGGTTCCAAGTGGCACCGAACTGACCCAAATGACCTCAAACCGTAGTTTGAGGAAAGCACTCATCCACATGCTGATCACTCACCATCCGTAGTCCTTAGCAATGGTATAATTATCCGAAACCCGAATCCAATCCGGACCTGGCATTGGATCGGAACCGACCCGGCCTATCCGAGTCCGAGTCCTAAAATGGGACCCGTTGTACTTTCGGGTCCGGGTCCGGGTCCGGATCAGCTCAAAAGAGACCCGACTCGACCCGGACCCGGACCAGTTCGAAAAAATCCAAAAAATCAAAAAAAAAATATATATATATTCTATCATCATCCCTCCCCCCCTTCATCCTCAATTCTAAATCTTCCTCTTCCAAACTCAAAATTCATGCTTTTTTCTTATCTTCTCTATTCTAAATACTCCGCTCGTCGCTCACAGTCCCGCTCCTACCCGAATGGGTGGGAATATTTTAATAGGACCCGGACCTAGATCCGGAACCGGACCTGGTCCTCACGAGTCCGGGTCCAATTTTTGACCCATAGGGGACAGGATCCGAGTAGTGAAGGACCTGACCTGACCCGACCTAATACCAATGCTAATACCAACAACTGACAGTGTGATTATCTGTTTCTTCAATATTTACACAATACCATGCCCAACTGAAGGTATAATATTATCGCGGTTGAATGTCATTCTTCAGAGGGCCAGACTTGCAATCATTGCAAAAGAGGAATCCGACATAATTCATGGAACTCTCACTCTTCATCATCATCATCTTCATTATCGTAAATTCCCACCCACTACATGAACTAAAAAAAGAAACTCCTTGAAGGTCACACTTCCAGTTTTATCTCAGTCCGTCTCTTCTGTTACATCCTAACGGAACAGCGAATTGTTAACTAAAAAATGCACACAAGTCATGCAGTTTTATCGTAAATCCCAGTCCATCTCTTACGTTATATCTTTGAACTAAACCCTACTTGAGTATCATTTAGAAACCTAAACATTGAATGATGAAAAAAGGAATGAAGAAAAAAGAATGAAGAAAGGAGAGAAATAAGAAGAGATTTGATTATGAAAGGATAAGAGCAGAAAGATATATAATATTGCATTTTTTTTCTTATTAATGAAACAGGGTGGCCAGATTCTACCTTCTTCCTCAAAAATAAATAAATAAATAAATAAAATGCATTTTCGTTTAATTTTGGTAGCTGATATATTTTCGTGCTAAGATTCGTCTGTCCACAAAACAAAAGAAAATAGTCCCGTCCAGCCCAACACTGATTGAATCATAGAATGTGTTGCCAAATGGGCTTCTTCTCTACTTGCTCAATAAAATCATACTTAAACAATTGGAGTATACTACCATAACTTAATGAGGTCAATGGTATGATATGTGTTTTGCAACCACCCTACTAGTACGAGATCTTCCATCACATGGGGAGGCAGGCAGAGGGGGCTTATCTTATGTTGTCTCAAACCTTCCAAGATGTATGTAGTGCCTAAATATATTGTGTTTTCATGCGTCACGTGTAATATAATATATTAATACTACATGTGCAATCTGACTATCTCAAATCTATTCCAATTAGGAAATACTAATAGATAAAAGACTTATTTTAGTGAAAGATTGAGGTTTTTTTCCACAGATAGATAGAGGTAATTTGGAAGATATCATCTACTCTGTATTGTATTATTTTTTGTTATTTTTAGTTTGTAACTTTATATTAGTATTTAATCAGTAGAATATAAAAAAAGTTGCTTTACTTGAACTCTTATAAAACACAAGGGTAAATTGTTTTTTTTTTTTTTTTTTTTTTTTTTTTTGGGTGGAAGCCCCCCACGCTTTATTAAAAAGATTTTAATAAAACAACAAAGAAAGGAAAATAATGTTCATGAGTCTCAACCAGTGAGCCATGTGCCTCATTTCCCGACAAAAGAGAGCTCACCCCATACAAGATTGCTCCCTACCAAAAACGTGAGTAATTTTTACAATTACAACAAGATTCGAACAACCAAGCCTCCGAATCTACAAAAAAAGTGATAACTTTTCAAACCCGGCTCGAGATGCCGCACTCTTCACATGCCGATCACTCCTCCTCTGCTCCCCCTCCCCCCTCCTTGAACTCAACTTCAAAAGTCGAAGTGTTGATATCGGCGAAGATTTCCTTTATTTTCTTTGTTTGCTCGGGCCCTGTCAGTGGAGACCAAAATATAGAATTAGCAATAATCTTGAATAACAGCTGTTAATGTATGATGTGTCTGTGGGTTGGTCTAAAGATTCTACTATTCCTTTTTAACTATAACCCCCAACATATAACTGCTACTCCAATACCCCAAATTTTATTGTACCCTTTGTTAACATTAGTGTCCCTCCATGTTCCCCAGACGTCCTGGACTGCCTCTGGTAAAGATCCGGTAATAAGGAATTTGTGTAGCAGATCTACCCATTACGACCTAGCGTATCGACACTGGGCGAAAAGGTGATCTACCGTTTCACTTTCCATGTTGCACATAACACAGTCTCCTGGACCTAACCACTTTCGCTTTTCGAAGTTGTCCCTGGTTAGGATTGCATTTCTAATCACCAACCAATTGAACGTTCGAATCTTAAGTGGGACTTTAACTCTCCATATAGGGTCAAATGTCCTAACCCTCCCATCGTTGAACCATTTGTATGTAGATTTTACCAAGAAGATTCCACCTTTCTTAATTGTCTAGCTCATCCTGTCTTCATGTTCGTCCCCGGTAGGCTTCTAATCATTTAGGTACAAAATTAGCTCGTGTTTTTCCCTTCTCGCTTCCCTACTAATCCTCCCCGAAACCCTCAGTCCCCATTCTTCGTTTCTCCATTGTCTGGCGACCCAGTCGTTCTTATCTGTAGCAAATTTATAAATCTATGTGAATTTTCTCTTCAAGTTAATTGGCCCGCACCATTTATCTTTTCAAAAGGCAATTATTTTTTCGTTCTCAATGGAAAATTGTCAATGGAAAATTGTTAATATTTTGGCACGTAAGTTTTCTAACTTTTTGTTACACATGTCCCTTCCTCTTGAATTGTTAATAAATCTCTAGGTAAATTGTTACACATGCCCCTTCCTCTTGAATCTTAATGTTTTGGCACGTAAGTTTTCTAACTTTTTGGGATCTTGGGTATATGGGTATATGGCCCAAACGATTGGAGGAAAATACAAGCTCTTTGGGATGAGTTGATACATATCAAAAGCAGATGGAGTCTGCCATGGGTGATAGGGGGCTTGAACATTTTTAGAGACACACATGAAAGAAAAGATGGGATTGGCAATGGGCACGACAAGAGCAAATTCAATCAGGTGTTTTTTTCCTAATGTTGATTGAGATTCCAGTGAACGACCATGGTTTCACTTGGTCCAACCGACGCAGGACTCCAGTTCTTGCTAAACTGGATAGAATCTTGGTCTCTATTGACTGGGAGACGAAATTTCCATGGGCATTAACTCGGTCGTGCATTCGTAATACTTCGGAGCATGTTCCTATTATCATTAGCACAGGAGAAGAAGGGGGGGGGTGAAGAAACAAGGTCTTCATGTTTGAAAAAATGTGGCTTACCAACAATGAATGCCATGAACTAGTAAAGGAAAGCTGGGAAGGGGATATTACACAGAATGCATCAGAAACTAGGTTAATGAGGAAACTTGCAAGGCTAAGGAAAAGACTAAGAAAATGGAGCAAAGACACTTTTAGGAACGTCATGCAAAAAACAGGAGGCAATGCTGAAAGAAATTGAAGAGTTAGAGAGGAAAGACGAAGGGGATGGCCTGGATGACAGCCAATTCAAAAGATTGTGCATGTGTAGACGGAAAATTTTGGACACATATAACAGGGAGGAAATCATGTGGCGACAACGATCATGGGTTAAATGGTTAGTAGAAGGAGATGCCAACACCAAATACTTTTATATGGGCAAGCATGCGACGTAGGGACAATTACATTCACGCATTGGACATTACGGGAATGTCTGTCTCAGATGCGCAACACATTTCGCATCATGTACGTCCATGAAACATATAAGGACCTCTTCGGTAATACCAGAGCGGGACAATGCGAATCGGCCAAAGATATGTGGGAGGCATTCGATATGGATATTTTAAGCAGAATTGTGGCCATACAAGAGCCATTCACCATGGAGGAAGTCAAGGTGACTGTGGGGGGCATGGGCCAAGATAAGGCTCCAGAACTAGATGGGTTCTCGATGTTCTTCTACAAACAATTCTGGGAAATAGTTAAGGATGATGTTATAGATGTGTTGAAAGACTTCTATGAGGAAAATCTACAAATTGGTAGAATTAACTATGCCAATGTATGCCTAATTTCGAAGAAGACGGTGGTTAATGATATTGGGGACTTCCGACCAATTAGTCTGCATAATTGTTCGGTAAAGATTATTTTTTAGGCCTTGGCAAATAGGCGGAGATGACTAATTAGGGATATAGTGGACGATTATCAGATGGGGTTTATCGCAGGCAGAGATATCTTATAAGGGGTGATACTGGTAGAGGAGGTCATCCAAGACTACAAAAGGCGAAAGAGGGGGGGTTCCTACTAAAGGTGGACTTCGAAAAGACATACGATACAGTTGAATGGAAATGCTTGATACAGATACTAAGGAGACGAGAAATCAAGAACAAATGGATCGGGTGGATAGAAACATGGTTAGAAACAGTCAAAGTGTCTGTTATAGTTAACGGGGTCCCGAGCAAAGAAATTAGGTGTAGACATGGATTACGCCAAGGGGACCCCCTATCACTACTGCTATTTACACAGGTGGCAAACAGCTTACATAGGATGCTTAAAGCTTACAGGGATAATGGACTCATTACCGGATTGAGAATGAGAAGGGGGTATTTGGGATAATGAACGTCTAATATGCGGATGATACGGTTCTTCAGGGAATGCAACATAGCTCAAACCACATTTCGAAAGTAGGGATTATATCTATTTGACGACTTATCGGGGTTGAAGGTGAATTTCCACTAAAGTACAATTTCCTTTATGGGGTGTGTGGAGGAGAATGAACAAAATGTTGCAGTCATTCTAAACTGTCCGATATAGAGGTTACCGATCAAGTTCCTTAGCATGACTATTAGAAATGGGGGCCTTAGGAGGGTAGACTGGAATGAACTCATTGAAAAGATTCATAACAGACTTGATGGATGGAAGGGGAGGACTCTGTCATTTGGGGGACAGTTTATTTTGTTGAATTCGGTGGTTAGATATATCCTACTTTACTTTCTGTAACCCCCATTCCCGTAAATACGAATTTTCTGAATATTTTTTGTATTTCGATATTATAAATTCATTATTTGTTAAAATTATTTTGGATTTCATATTAAAGTGTTTTTCTAATCGAAAATTTATTCATTTCAAATAATGATGTGTTTTGATCTTATTTCCTAGATCTTATTGATCAACTATTTGTATTTGAGTCCAAATTATATATATATATTGGGTCATTTTAGTAAATTGTTAAACCCGAATATTATTTTATTGTATGATTTATTATTATAATAATTAATTTTTGTTTCTTGATTATTTAATTAAAATTCATCTATTGAATTATTTTGTTATTGTACTAGACCTAGTTTTCTTGGCGAATTCCAACTTATTTTCAAGCCCAGATTATATTCAATTCATTTGTATTATTTATTTATTTATTTGGATTTAAATTCTTGTTTATGAAACTCTTTGATCTTCTTGATGAATTATTTTCTTGTTAATCCTATTTTTTTTTTATTGTGGGTACTTTTGATTTGAACTATATTGATTTTGATCAACCTCTTATTGAACCCTAAAACCCAATTTCATTTGTTATTGACCCAAATCCACTTTTATTGGACTCTAAATCTCTAACCCAGTACCCTAATTGTACCCTATAAATACAACTCTTCTGTAAACCCTAAAAATTGCACATTTTTGAAGCCCTTGAGCCGTCTAATCTCTTTCCTAGTTTCTCTCTCCTCTCTCCTCCCTATTTTCTCTCTCCCCGTCACTACTTTCCTGCCCAATCACTATAGCGCCATCTTCCCCGGCGCTCACCCCGACCTCCGGCGACCCCCAACCATGTTGTCGTCCTTTGTCGTGCCCCTAGACGCGTGCCGGCACCCCACCAGACCCCCCTGTCTCCTTCTCTCCCTGTTTCGCTCTACAACAGTAGCCAAAAAAACCCCAAACCCCGTTCTTCCTCCTCCCCGTTTCGTCGCCTCCTCGTCGACCTCACCGTCGACGCCGCCCCTTGCGTCGCCGATGCTGCCGCCCCCTTGGCCAGTCCTCTTGCCATTGCTGACAATGCTGCTGTCACTTTGTGTGCTGTTGTTTTGTTGGTTCTCTTTTACACGTGGTTTGTACATGTTTTATATTGTGTTCGTGGGATCGTGTTGTTGCGGATTTGTGTTCATTGCTTCAGGATTCTCATCCCGTTACTCTTGGTATTCGTTCTCACCGTTTATAAGGCAAGTAACTTGTATTAAATTCCTTTGCACATACAAGTATAAAATACCGCTTGTAGTATAGTTAGGTTCTAGAGACAATTTGTGTGTGAAATCCCTTGTTGATATTATCTCTATAGTGATGATTGAACATAGTTTCCTCACGACATATGTGACCTGAATTAACCTAGGATTGACCACTTTTGATGTATATGTTCATGCTTTCTTGAGATATCTGTGTTTGATGTGTTATTTGTGTTATACTTGTCAAATACTTGTAAAATACTTTATACCATGTTGCTTGGACATCTAGTACACCATATTTCATGTTATCATCCTATCGTTTCCCTATTGTTATTATCATTCATCTCATGTCTCTAGATTGCATATTGTATTGTTGTATTAATAAAATAATTAACAAGTCGGGGTTTAAGGGTTCACTCAAGTAGTGGACAATATAGGAACTGTACTCGGAGGAGGGGCTCGTGTTTCCCTATTTATTGGTCTATTGGTCTATTGGTTTATTGGTTATAACGGTCATCGATTAATTGTAGATTACTGACTACAGTATCTCGATTGATTCGGTCATCGGTCACTATTGAATATTGATTACCATTGCTGAGTACATGAACTATAGAGCCCACCACTAAGTCTAAAGCGAAGCTGTTTGAATGTAACAACCATGTAGTAAAAAAATGGATGCATGAAGTGCTACCTAGATAGTAATAATACAAGACTTGAACATAATCACTTGACACTTGCTACTTGATACTTGTTACTTGATTCTTGACACTCGTTACTCGTTACTTGTTTACATGATACTTGTTCACTCGACACTTATTACATGCTACTTACACTTGTTTATCTTGTCAAGCTAGTTGTTATATTTTGTTATCATGCCTATTCTATGTTATTAGTTATCCTTTTTCCCATATACTTGTGCCGGCACTAAAAGCGCCGTAACTTGCATTGACGAGCATTTTGTTTTCTTTTCCTCTTCCTGCAATTTATTAAATTGTAGATTTTGGAGATCAGTTGCCTGCTGGAATTGGAGAACAAACATTTTGAAGACTACTGCTTTCTATTTGCTTATTGCTTTAATAAACTTAATGTATTGAGACTTATTATTATTTGGATTTGATTTATTATTGTATTGGACTTATGTCCCGAATATTTTTATTTGTTTCCAGACGTTGGGTTATTATTGTATTTAGATATTTTTATTGCTTAATTCCAAGTATTATTGTTCATAAGATTATTATTATTGCCTGCGCAATTATTCTGTATTATTTATATTGTTGAGTTAATCGGATAAACAGCTTATGGGTGACGTTAGTCATTCGCTGGGCTTTTATCATGTACTCGTATTCCGTATTTTTGGAAAGCGGGGTGTGACACTTTCTGTCATTCTTTGAGATCCCTGCTTGGGCTATCAAGAATGCCAGACTAAGACGACAGTTTCTCTAGGATGGGTCTAGAATAGAAGGAAAAGTCTATTCACTTATCAAATGAGGGGTGGTTTGCAGACAAAAGGAACTCGGAGGGTTTGAAGTCATCAACCTCAGGCAAAAGAACCAGACATTACTTTGTAAGTGGCGGTGGAAACTTAAAAACACGCCAAAGGCCAAGTGGTCTACTATGGTTAAGGCTGCGTACATCAGGAATGGAAGTATGCACACGAAACATAAGAACACTACATCGATATCTGGATTATGGCAGGGAGACACACACACTAAAGACATATTCTTGGTAGGAATTTCATTCTCAATTGGAAACGGCGAGTCCATTAGCTTTTGGGAAGACAGGTGGTGCGGCCTTATTACTCTTAAGAGAAGATTTCTGGAGGCATACATGTTAGTTGCGGACAAGAACGACTGCTTGGCAAGGCATTGGAGGAATAGCGGGTGGAGGTAGAGATTGTGTGGCAGGATAAGTGGTGAGGCTAGAAGAGGAAAAAAAATGAGCTATTCCAAATTCTACAAGATTGGAAGCCAACAGAAGAGGAGCATCAGAACAAGATTGGTTGGGTGCTGGGAAGGATGGGATGTTCTCGGTAAAATTGACGTATAAGTGGCTAAATGAAGGGGGTGTGCGTGTAAACGACCCAATATGGAAGGTTAAAGTGCCGCTTAAGATCCTCGCGTTTAACTGGCTCGCCAACAGAAATGTCATTCTTACTTGGGACAACTTGGTTAAGCGCAATTGGCAAGGATCGGGACGATATGTCATGTGTAACATGGATAGCGAAATGGTGGATCACCTTTTCGTTAAATGTCGCTATGTCGTACCTATCTGGGTAGACCTGCTTCACAGGTTTGGTATCTATTGACCAACTCTGGATTCAGTACGTGGCATCTAGGGAAAGTGGAGGGATATCAATATTCACAAGTGCAATAGTGATATGTTGGGTATTGGGGTAACGACTATTTGTTGGGCAATATTGCTAGAAATGAATAGTAGAATTTTTACACAGCAGCACAAACACTGCATGCATCAACAATTATTATACATGATCATTGCTAATATCATATTATGGTCTTAAACGGCATGTTCGGAAACAACTAAAAAGATCAAGAAAATGTATGCAAATGTGGATACACCCACACAGGAGGGGGAGTTCGAGGATAGGATGAGGACTACGGATGATGAGTGATCGGCATGTAGATGAGTGCTTACCTCAAACTACAGTTTGAGGTCTTTTGGGTCAGTTCGGTGCCACTTGGAACCAATTTTTGTAACATATGTATATTATATTTTTTGGGCCGGGGAGCCTTTTATACATGGTGGGTTCTCTTTTTTTTCGGGGGTGGAATTTCACGACCCACTGTTGAGAGACGTGAACTGCACGTCCTTATTTTGGTTGTATGTTTAGTTAAAAGCTTATTAATGGACCGTGGAGTCTTTAGTCCCCCCGTTAATGATAAAAAAGAGGTTTTCTACCTTTTAAAATCGACCATTTCTTTGTACATTAGTGCATTTGAAGCTATTGAACTACATATACTTCTATCTATATAATAAAACACAAAGAAAGCTATCAAGTGGTTCTCCTTCAATCCCCAAAAAATCAAAAGTCCAGATTTAACCTCACAAAACATATTTTCCCCCCAAAAGTTTTCCTCCAAAACTCAAATTCAAAGCCCCACCCAAAACAACTCCTATATATATATATATATTTTCTCTCTCTCTCTCTCTCTCTCTCCCTCTTCTATTCAAAAAATTAAGAAAATAAAAATTTTAAATTTTTTAAAAAAAATATTAAATAACAAAAAAATTTAAAATTTAAAAACTTTAAAAATAATTTAAAAAACAAAAAAATCATATAATATGTTTTTTGCTGGGCCCCCAAAAGTTTCTCATATAATATGTTTGCTACTTCGATTAATTTGCTGGACCTTCAAAACTATTTTTTATGATCAAATAAGGTGCATCGTTTCGGAGACGTGCCGTAGGCACGTGTCAACAGGCAAACCTAGTATATAAATAAAAAGTGAAGGTATTGTTGGATTAGCTTGAGCACAGTAGCCTCAGGCCCACGCACAGGTAGAAGACACAAAACAAAGCCTATATTGAATTTAGGAGTGACCGCTACAGTTTTAAGGTACCTATTATAAATTTGTCTGCTAACTTTAGTTATCTTAAATGCTAACTCAATCCTACATGAAAATTAGACTGGAATTTAGATATTTTAGACTGGAATTTAGATATTTTAGATATTTTAGATATTTTAGACTGGAATTGAAAAAATTGAAACAAGCTATATTGAAAAAATTGAAACAAGCTTCTCACAATTTAGATATATTTTAGACTGGAATTTAGATATGTACAATCTTTGAACTTCTGTGTAGAATAATACAGTTATACTAACTCTATAAAAGGGTTAGGTCATGAATAAAATGGTAGAATTTTGTAAGGCTAAATTTTAAAAAACAACGCTAAGTTTTGAGGCAGTTTAAAAAAACCGTACTAAGTTATAAAAAAAAAGACACAAAATTTCAAAAAACTCAACTGGGTTAGTTAGGGCTAGGGTTAGGGTTAGTTCGGGGGGGGGGGGGGGTATAGTTAACTGATATTTTTTTAAATACAAATGAAAGATGAATGCGGTTTTTTTAAACACAAAAGAAAGATGAAAGTTATTTTTTTAAACCCTACCCTAACCCTAACTAACCCAGTGGAGTTTTTTGAAAATTTGTGTCCTTTTTAAAATAAAAAAAACTTATTGCGATTTTTTTAAACTGGCCCAAAATTTAGTGTGGTTTTTTAAATTCAGCCATTTTGTAAATTTATTAGAGATAAGGGGGCGTTTGGTATGCGGATTGGAGAATTTCCAGGAATTGGTGGATTCCCAGGAATATGAGGGTGGGAATGAAGATTTTCGGGAATGTTGCAATACTGTGTTTGGTATATGACATTACATTCCCATCAATCCATCTCTATAGTAGACATTACCGAAAATACCCTTTTGGCTTTATTTAAAAATAAATAAATATAAAAGTTATCTAATTTAGTAATTGATGTATATGCATGCATGTGCAAAAGTAATACTGATGTATATCTTATAAAACTTTAGTAAATTAACAAATAGATTACTAAAAAAAATTATACTATGATTCAAATATATTTCAATCAGTTAGATGAAGAACATAAAAAAAATAAAAAAATAAAATGTATTTATTAACGCGAGACATAGATACTTATCATATATCATTATATGCATGCATGTCCCTATAGACTACCTGTCAGACGGGGACTTCAATATAAACCGAGTGAGGATCCTCTTTATCTCTTTTGACTGTCGTTGCTTTCCTCTCTAACATTTTCAGGTAACTCCTCTTTGACTCCCTCTTCTCTGATCACAAACACCATAATTCTGTTACCATTTCTTCATTTTTATCATGATCTGTCAATTATACATCATTTAGGAAACCGGGCTTGTAATCTGTTTGATGGGTTTTCTGTATTCTCTAATATTTTTTCAGATTTGATTGTTCTATGTTACAGTTTTCTTGTTGGAAGAAATTTAAGATGATCACCATCATCATCTTGTATGTATATTGTTAGAATATATGAATACTAAATACTCAACCCTTACCAAAATTTCGGGGTTTAGGTCTAGCTATTGACAGGGTCTTTCACCTGGTAGCAACCCAGATTCGAATCCCACTAGGCACACAATATTAATGCAGTTTTTTAAAAGAAAAATTACCGTTGTGTATAGTCCAGGTCGTCCATGTCTTGGCCTTCAACATGCGAGGGCGTGTTAGAATAAATACTAAACCATCATCTTTTACCAAAACTTCGTAGTTTTGGTCAATTGTTGGGGTCCTTCACATATATGTTAATGGATGATTTAATCTTTATTTGAAGAACGATGATCTTCATGGTTTTTTTGTTTTTTTTGGATAATAAAGATGACCTCGTCATCGTTTCATTAATGCGAAATTAAGGAAACAAAGTAGTACTAAATACAAATGACCACATAACCATCTCTAATACAAGACAACATGATAAGATAACCCCAACAAAGCAGATAAAAGATACAAGAGTTTCGGGCCTCAACCAAACTCGACACAAAAGGCCCTGACATGCTGTAAACCAAAACCTCCACCTCCATCTGCAATGCTATCCTCTTTACTCCCTTTCTTCCATGCATAGCTTCTTCCTTGCCCCTGCTTGCCCTGCCCAAGTAATGATATAAGAAAAGATGTTATGCATCATTACAGGAAATCTATTGTTTATAAGAAAAGACACGATGATCTTCATGTTGATTTGTCTTAAAGTGTGTTTTGGCTAAGTCGAGCAAATTGAAGTTCGTCTCTTACATTAAAGAGATTTCACAAGTGGAAAGATAAATTCCATTTGGTTAGTCAAAGGGGTTTGAGATAGATTATATATGCTACAACTATGAAAGGAGGGACTAGAATCAAACCAAGGTTTTATCAGAATGAAAGTGCAGGATCACCTTGTTTAGTCGAACAGTAAGGCGAATAGATTTTTCTTTTTCTTTTCCTGATTAAACCGTGGGTGAAAAGCCCCCAATGTTTCATTAATAGGAAACTAAGAAAAATAACCAAAGGCGAAAAGATTGTACCAACCAGGGATGAAATATTTGAAATAAGGAGTCTGTTGATAGGTTAGCTATGTATTCCTAAGACAACAAAAAAGAGGGGGAAACATAACATTTTGAAAGTCTAGAATGCTGTCATGTTTAGAGGGGTGCAGAAGAATCATCCCGTATTAAGTTGAGAAGATTTTCAATAAATCATGCGTAATTGGATTCCTTTTATACTTGTACGTTTTAACATACGGGTTATTTGGATGGAAAGTGTTGGGCTCTGTGTCGGAATAGTATTCGTTCTAGCATTTTAGAAATCCTGATTGCTCTCTTTTGCATTGTGCTTTTTCAGATCTTCGTATTGAGAAGATGGATATAACCACAATGGACCCGCGGACTGTCACGCTATTAGGATCTGGATTTTGCGTGACGCTGTCAATGCTTTTTACCGTGCAGTTACTGTCACAGCACCTTTCTTATTGGAAAAATCCCAAGGAGCAGAAAGCTATAATAGTCATCATTCTTATGGCTCCCTTATACGCCATTAACTCCTTTGTCGGTTTGCTAGACATTCAGGGAAGCAAAGCCTTCTTCACTTTCCTAGATTCAGTTAAAGAATGCTACGAGGCACTGGTATGAGAATACTAATTCTACATTTACCGTTGTAGACTTAAGTGGCGTATTCCCTTCACACAAATTTTTTTCTGTATGGTGCAGGTGATTGCTAAGTTTTTGGCCCTGATGTATAGTTACTTAAATATCTCTCTCAGTAAGAACATAGTCCCTGATGGAATCAAAGGAAGGGAGATCCACCACTCTTTTCCTGTGACTCTTTTCATGGTATGGTTTGAGACTTAATTTTTCGTAGGATTTCAAATAAGGTGCTTGCTATTATAAGCTATTGATAGCAAGTAGTAAGAGGAGCATTTATTTTATGATGGATTTGTTTTTATATGGTATGCTATCCCTATTGAAAGAACAAGGCTCACACATTTGCCTTAACAGAGGATACTTGGACATTTTCCTTAATGGAAGAAATAATCTACATTCTAAACAACAACTACTAAAACAACACAAACTCTTCTCAGATTAACGGATTACATTGCCTTTGCTTTCTTTCTTTTCGGTTTTCTTTTCGTTACTGTGATTTACAGCTTGGATATATTAAGACAATTTTTTTTTGAGAATAAAGATGACTATAGTCATCGTTTCATTAATGATGAGTTAACGAAACATAAAAGTTATTAAGACAAAATTTTACGTGTTGAACAGTGGTTTATCATCTGAAGATTGTCTGTTTAATATATTCAGTGTTTCTGATCATTGTTCACTTTGATATCATTTTCATTAATTCGTTGGAAGGAGGGATTAGCATATTGTAAGAAGTTGGTTGTTGCAGGAGCTTGTTTATCTCTGTATTAAATTTAACTTCTACAACTGTTCTTGTTACTGCTACATGAAAAGGTAACATGTCTTTTCCTAATGCAGCCTAAAACTGTCAGATTAGAGCATAACACCCTGAAGCTTATCAAGTACTGGACATGGCAATTTGTAGTCATTCGACCAATCTGCTCGGTTCTGATGATCGTGTGTGAAATGATAGGGTGGTATCCTTCTTGGCTTAGCTGGAGTGTCACAATCGTATTGAACATTTCTGTTTCGGTAGCATTGTATGCGTTGGTGGTTTTCTACCATGTGTTTGCAAAGGAGTTGGCACCACACAAACCTCTGCCGAAGTTCTTGTGCATTAAGGGCATTGTATTCTTTTGCTTCTGGCAGGTACGTCTAATTTTTTTTTTTTCCTTTTTAGGGAAAGACATATTAATTCATATCATAACCATAGTTCTAAAAGTGGCATTTATAAGGATTTGATGCAATCTATATATTTCCATTAACCTTTCAATTGATCTTTAATATATGTGGAGAGCCGGCTTAAAACAAAATGGGATGTGTGAGTTTGTGCACAAAATATGTTTGTGCGAAAAACATGTGGATTCTTGAAAGAGGTAAAACAGGACCACTGATGTTTATTGAATCATTCATGAACTTTTGGTTTTTGAGAATACCTAAAATATGCATCTGATACGAAGAATACTTTTCGGGCATTCACTTCAAATGTGTGTGGTTCTTGATGCATATTTAGCTAAAAGCTTGATCACTAGGCTAAGTAGCTAGTGACAAGTAGAGACAACAGTAACATAGCACTTAATTGCTTAGTCGCTAGTTCATTTCGGGTTAGCTTGATTCACTTCTCTAGAGGTTTCTGAAACATGATATGTGACTTAGGAAACATAATAACAATAAAAATGCGTGTACAAGCCATGCACGAAGGTGCTCCCTCATAGACTTGCTTTCTTTCCTATGTAATTCCTATGTAACACTCACAAAGTGTTAGTTTCAATCTATAGAAACAACTAAAAATTAACTCGGGTATTAATCTATTTTGGCTGCTAGGGAATTGCACTTGAAGTATTAACTGCTGCTGGAGTTATCAAATCGCATCACTTCTGGTTGGACGTAGAGCAAATCCAGGAGGCTCTTCAAAATGCGCTGGTCATTGTGGAGATGGTCCTCTTTTCAATACTCCAAAAATACGCATACCATGCTGGTCCCTACAGTGGAGTTGATGAAGCCAATTTCACTAAAAAGAATGAGTGATTCTACCCCAAAACTCTACAATTTGGGCTTCATGCGGTATGCTGCTATGTTCTATCCCTATGAGTCTGTACCCTTGTTTCGTTTGTATGATGTATTAGTAATTCTGGATGATAGGTATGTTCTATCAATTCCTGGTTTTGTTTCTGTAATTCGATTATTTTAAGCTACATTGCATTATCAATATTAAAAGAGGAGTGAGAGACATATATTTTCCATGTATTCATTAGACCCTTTTTTGTTCTTTATCTTTTTCCTTTTGTATCTGCTTGGCTTCTACATTTAGTTTGCTACTTTTTTCGCAGAATGCAGACAAATGGTAGAACTATTCTAAAAGATGGCTAAATTCATCAGGTTGGGTGATTACCATATTCAAGGAGGTTTTGTTGATCATGGATTTTAAACAGGGGTGATTTCTGAAAGAAGTGTGGTTAGTTTTATAGTGAAGCAGAGTCTTCCCGTCATTTGAGCCATAAATTTGTCTACTCGACGATTTAGGACAGAAAAAATGTAATGGCTTGTGAAGGAAAAATACACGTCGAGTGTGCATGCTAATCGTCTACTATTTACACGCTACACTCTTTCTACAGTATGCAGTATTTGTTGGAGTACAAAAATACATTTACACAATGGACTTACAGACGAAGAATTCACTCAAATTTTACACTTTCAATATTACAAAACAACTCAAGGATACCTCGGCATTCCACCATTAACTCACAATGGTGTTTAGTGTTTAGTGTTTCTACACTTGCACTCTGTTATAAGAGACGCTCAAATAACTCAAGAGCAAATACATTCTCACTTCCTGTATGGTGGTACAACACATACTACACTTCTCTTGGACTTTTGTCACTTCTCAACGAAAAACTATCCCACTTTTTGAAAAATTTTCCCAAACCGCCCTACTTTTTTTTTAATTCCCAAACCATCCCACACGGTCTTTGAAAGACCGAATCTAGTTATAAAACGTGCGGTCTTTCAAAGATCGAGTCTTAGTCTTCGATTTTTCAAAGTCTAAGACTCGGTCTTTGAAAGACCGCGCGTCTTATAACTAGACTCGGTCTTTCAAAGACCGAGTCTTAGACTGGGGGGTTTTATTTCAGTTCGCTTTCTTTCTTCTCTTCTCGACTTTATTTTCTTCTCTGCATTTCTTCTTCTTCTCTAAATCCCTCAATGAAACCCATCATGCCCTAGCTAATTTTGTGGTCGATTTCCCCTTAGATCGATCGATACACTCTCCAAAACCGAGTAATCTCTCATCGATTTTCGATTTGCCCCATCTTTTTCCCCCAAATTTGATTATTTCTTTAAACCCTAAAACCTGAAATCCCAATATCTTAGATCTCTTTTAATTTCATCTTCGGTGGGGGAAGATCTTGGTTGAAGGATCTAGATGTACTCTACATTATCACTATCTCGCTTTGGAATCTCTTACTCGAAAGGTATATTATTGAAGCTTTTGATAAACAAATTTTGTGTTAATTTTGGGTTATTGTGAAGGTGCTGAGTTGAATTTGAGTTATTGTTCACAATGTAGATTAGCCATTGTTGTTATTTTTAGTTTTAATTAGAGAATGAAAAAAACAAGTAAAGTAGCAAATGACATTGTTATATTGAAATTGTTGTTAATGTTGGTTTTGATATCTAGGTTATGTGTAGTTAATAACAATTTTGTTGAAGTTGTAGGATTTGTATTTTATTGTAAATGGCACGCACAATGGGGAACATGGAGGAAGGAGAAAGTAGTAGACCTCCACGTGGCGATGGAGCACGTACTCGCGGTGGACGCGGTCGTGGTCGTGATCGTGCTCGTACCGAGTGTACTAATGTAAGTAATTAATTGTTGATTCTAATAGAATTATATGAAATTTCGGTCTATTGATGTAAATGTTATTGTTATGTAGGTTGAAGTCAATCCAAATGAGGCAGACACTTCTTCTTCATTCCCTTCATCATCGTATATCCCTTTTGAAGGCCCAGGACCCCTCGACCCTTCACTCCTTACTCTTCAACTGTTGCATTGATCGCAGAATATTTGGAACGGTGAGGCTACGAAGTGCCGCTTTAGGACTGGTCATCCACTACCTATGCACCTACATATACACGAGATACTAAGAGACTGTGAGTTCTACGGTATCAGTAGAATGACCTCCATCAAGTGCGATCGACCTCTTTTGGAAGAACTTCTTGAAAGATGGAGATCTGAGACACACTCCTTTCACCTGCCAGTTGGGGAGATGACAGTCACTCTGCAGGACGTTTTCATACTTACCGGGCTTCAAATCGATGGAGAGGCAGTCACAGGATCAATGGACTTCGACCCGGTTTATATAGTCGATGAGTACTTAGGTGTCGAAGTTGAAGCTGGTGCGGTTAATGGTAAATTTATCCGTTTGAAGTGGTTGAAGAACAAGTTTATGAATAAATTGAATGTAGGTTCAACTGCAGCGGAGGTGGAGTGTTATTGTAGGGCCTACATTCTCACGCTATTCGGCACCGTATTATTTCCAAATTCGTCAGGAAATAGCGTCTCATTGATGTTCTTGCCACTAATCGTCGATCTAGGTAATGTTAGCCGTTACAGTTGGGGTAGTGCTGTACTGTCATCACTATACCGAAGTTTGTGTTTGGCCAGTATAGGTTTGAACCAGATGAATGGGTTTATGATTTTACTTCAAATCTGGAGTTGGGAGCAGATTCACGTCGGTCGGCCCATAGTACGGATCCAATCTCCGCACTGGATAGTTCTTCCCGATGACGTGGACATGCTACCTCCTATCGGAGTTTACTGGACAGGCAAACTTACATGGATAGCCAACCCCAACAGGTGCTTAACATACTACCGTGATGAGTTGGATAGGTTGGCAGCTGACTGTGTCGTGTGGTTTCCTTACACGGAGGATCGTGTACTTCGACTGCCGCCTAATTGCACGTACAGGCGTGATTTGTGGCTCACGAAAGCACCTTTAATTAACTTTGGGGTTGTCGAGTTCTACTACCCCGATAGAGTGCTACACCAGTTTGGTCTTCACCAAGGGATTCCAGTTGCTGAGCCATTCAATGCGGAGATGCACAATATTACAGGAATGGGTCGAACCCCCGGACACAATTGGGCCGCTTGCTTCTCTGTGTATGTTCAGAGATGGAATGTACACCGTTTCGATGAAATCATCGGTGGCATTCCACCGTTTGACCTCTCGGTGCATGGGGTGTACATGGCTTGGTACGAGAGAGTGACTAGACGGTATATCTCTCCGACATTGCAGACTCCTGCTGGAGTGGTAGTCCTGATCCGTCAACCAGGGGCCAAACCAGCAGATCAACATTCCATGAAGTTGCCGATGTACCAACCAAAGGGATCCACTGTTCGGAAATTTGTAAGTTTTAAAGTTTCGTTTTAAATTTTTAAGTTTATATAAAAATTTGTTTTTATATATGTATGTGTATATGGAAGTACCATAATCTTTCAACTTTTCATGATTCTCAGTTGAGCCAGACTTGGGCCATTGCAAAAAAATGTGCAACTTTGTTGAATAGCAACGTCGTCGATCAGACAAAGGAAACCATACGGGAGATGTTATCTTGTTGTCGTGCACAAGCTGATCTTGTGGGCGAGTGAGCAACATTAGATGCAATACTAAGGACTCCCACACATCGAACGAGCGGCCGTTCTGGTGTCCGACGAATGAGAGTTGTTCGAAGACCCCCACATCAACCTCAAAGCGATTCAGAACACGAAGAACAAGCAGGGGCTGAGATTGAAGGGGAGGGTATACAACAACAAGTTGGGGGTGAGATTCAAGAAGAGGAGAATATCCCGTTGTCGGGTCTAACACAAGCTACTCCACAACGTGGTAGACGACAAGGAAGACCCACTAACTTCTTTACACCTGACCCTTGATTTTTGTGTCCATGTAGGAGACCCACTATCTTGTCCATAAATGTTAGCTTGATGTTAGTTTGTAATGTTAGTATAATTTTGTAATATTTTGAATTTGGTAGATGTTGTAATATTTTAAGTTAGTTTAACTTTGTAGTATTTTGAATTTGCTTAATGTTGTAATATTTTAAGTTAGTTTATTAATTTTGTAGTATTTTGAATTTGCTTGATGTTGTAATATTTTAAGTTAGTTTGATTTTGTAGTATTTTGAATTTGCTTGATCTTGCTAGCTTTAGATTGTTGTTGTAAAATTAGAGATGTTTCAACTTTTTATGAGATGATGGAGATGTTTCTCGAGATGTGTATGAGATGTTAATGAGATTGTTTATTAGATGTTGGGGATGTTTATGAGATTGTTGTTGAGATATTGGAGATGTCTCGAGATGGTTATGAGATTGTTGTTGATATGTTGGAGATGTCTCGAGATGGTTCTGAGATTGTTGTTGAGATGTTGGAGATGTTTCGAGATGTTCATGAGATTGTTGTGGTGGTTGTGGATAAGTTGTTGAAACTGATTGAATGTGAATTTGGTAGATGTTGTGAAAGTGTTGTTGTGGTTGTTGTTGTTGTGAAACTGATTGATGTTAGTTTGATTGTTGTTGTTGTTGTTGTGAAACTGTTGTTGTGGTTGTGAAAGTGATTTTGTAAAGGGGAAATGCTTAAATAGAAATTGTAATGGTGAAATTTAAGCCTAGACTCGGTCTTTGGAAGACCGAGTTTGGTATTAACATACATGGTCTTTCAAAGACCGAGTCTTGTGCCTGTAAGTTTTTTTTCAATCAGCTTCAAGACTTGGTCTTTCAAAGACCGTTCTCTTTCAAAGTCTTGAAGCTGATTGAAAAATATACCTTACAGATGCAAGTCTAGTTAAAATGAGAACGGTCTTTGAAAGACCGAGTCTTGAGTTCACTCTATTCCAGAAACGAAGATGCTCTCTAGAAATGTGTGAGTTCCACAGTCAGTTTTCGAAAGACCATTCTTAATATAACTAGACTCGGTCTTTGAAAGACCGAGTCTTCAATCTGTGAAATTTTTTTCAATTGGATTGAAGACTCGGTCTTTCAGATTGAAGACTCGGTCTTTCAAAGACCGAGTCTAGTTATATTTAGAACGTTCTTTCGAAAACCGACTACGGTGTTCACTCATTTCCAGAGAACATCTTGGTTTCTGGAAAGAGTGAACTCAAGACTCGGTCTTTCAAAGACCGTTCTCATTTTAACTAGACTCGGTCTTCGAGTCTTGCGTCTGTAAGCTATTTTTTTCAATCAGCTTCAAAGACCGAGTCTAGTTAAAATGAGAACGGTCTTTGAAAGACCGAGTCTTATGCCTGTACAATTTTTTGAAACTTCAAGACTGCTTGATTCGAATATATTTGAAACTTATTGATTCCAAAATACTCTCTTGGCTAATATTTGAATAAAATTTTTTTAAACCTCATTCAACATTCATTTTCCACAATTAAACACATCCAAACTTGTTAATTAGTTCGATATAAGTATTACAAACACACTAGAAAGCACATAATCAAATTAAATGTTTTGAGATGCTCTGTTAGTACATCGACGCTTGTTGTGTCCTTCCAAACCACAACTTGAACATTTCATCTCCAAACCCCTGCTAGAACTATCTCTCACATCCATGTCGTTGCGTATTCTCGTGGATTTAGGCCGGCCTTTCCGTGAACGTCACAAACTAGCATCCGGTACGAGTCGTGGACCGTCAATAGTAGGCCAATACGCTTGATCTAGAATAGGATTAAACACAGGAGCCCAAGTTTGTGCTAATGACGTGATAAGGTAAAATTTATCAATAAAAGGCTTGTGATCGATTGCACGATATGCACAAGCTGCCAATACATGAGAACATGGAATATGATATAGATGAAATTTCATACATGTGCCGTACCCAAGTTCACAGTGTGCAAGTTCCCACCCTTCTTTTCTCCATTTACCATGTGTGTACCCGTTCTCATGGAAAAAACTCCAGGCTGATAATGAAACATTGTAACCTTATATTGGTTTGCTCTCTCACGGCGACTATCGATCAAATCATGTACACTTCTAGCAAAAATTATCCCTTCAGATAAAAGCTTACTAGCTTCCTACCGACGAGTAGTGAGGTAAGAGTTGAGACGATAGAAGATCGTCTCAACAATCGCAGTTACCGGTAACTACGTACTCCTTTCAATACTGAATTGAAGACTTCTGACAAGTTCGTAGTCATTATGCCGTATCTTCGGCCTTCATCTGCATAAAGTGCCCATTTCTCAACGGGCTTCTCTTTCAACTAATTAGCCGCCTCCACATTGACGGTTTCAAGTTCAGCGAGTTTAGCCATGAACTTCTTGGGTTGGTTTTGACAAGCTATAATTTTGGCATTTTTTCACAATGCCTTGCTACCAAATTTACTAAAAAAATTTGTGGCAAAATAACGCATACAATATCAATGAAATGCATTTGGTTCGTTCCAAGCTCCATTTTGCAAATCCATAGCAGACAATATATCAGCATGACGATCCGAGATAACACACAACTCAGTACGATCGGTGACATAATACCGAATGCAACTCATGAACCATGTCCACGTATTTATACTCTCTCCATCAACCAATGCAAATGCAAATGGAAATAAGCAACCATTCGCATCTGGGGAAACAGCAATTAGCAAACAACCCTTGTACTTACCATACAAGTGAGTTCCATCGACACTAATAACAGGTCTGCAAAACTTGAAACCTTCAATCGAAGGACCAAATGCCCAAAATACTCCCTTGAATGTTTTCTCGCTAGGACTATACTCATATTTATCCCAGTGGACATCGGTTCCTGGATTTGCTGCTTAAATTGCTGTTAGTAGAAAAGGCAACTTCGCATATGCTTCTTCGAAGGTACCTAACAACCTCTCAATTGCCTTTTGTTTTGCAATCCAAGCTTTCTTATATGAAATCTGATAATTATATTGTATTTTCACAATCTCAATAATTGACCGTAGTGTTAAACCAATATCCTTCTTCACCACAGCCACAATCAAATTACAAACAAGGTTAGCATCAATTTTATAGTGGTCTTGATTCAACGTGGGATTCGTACAAGTATGAGGCCCAACTATCTTCTTCACCACAAAATTTATCCCGCCTTTTGGAACAATTGCTCGTAATCTCCAAGAGCATCCACCATCACTTACTTCTGGGGGACCTTGCACGATCTCCTCAATTGTACATTTTGCATTTAACAGTGTACAGTGACGGTGAAGATTTCAATGTGACAAATTCACGATGTTTCTTGATAGAATACACCTTGACAGCTTGCTGAATCAACTCTTTACTTACAAACTCCTGTCCAACGTACAATTCGTCTACATTGGATGAACCAGACGACTCTTGCGGAACTGGGTGTACTCTAGCACCTTGAGCCATCTCCTCGGTAACATGAGCGTTAACATTAGCATAGCTATCAGTAGCTCTCACTTCATTAGAACTATTATTCGTAGGATTTACATTTGCTACATCTTCGTCTTCGTCTCCATCATCATTTTCTACACTTTCATCAACTTCATCGTCTGTTTCTTCCTCTTCTTCATTATCGTCTAATAAGTTGTTGTTAATGACTGCATTTTGAAAGAGTTCAAATAGATTGTCATTTGGAACATAGTCAGGAACCGGACTAGGTTGGCGTGGCAACTCAACATCTGTAGAATCCGGGTTTGTTGTATTTGTGAAAGTGTTTTCTTGTGAGGACAGTGGATTTGGTTGTGAAGATTGAGCGGGGTTAGACCTCATCTGCTGTGTAGGTACTACCCTTATGAAGCTTGAACTAGGAATATCATGTGGCTGAGCATTCAAAATTTGAATTTGCTGAATATATAACTCTAATGCAGACCAAGTACAATTGAGATCAAATGTCCTAGCAATCATTGACTTCATAGCATTATCAGTAGATACGGGCACTGTCATAAAATACTGACCATCTCCTCTACCTGCTGCGTATCGAGCTAAAATTTTCACATTCCATTGATTCCTATCCCAATTAGTAACTTCATAAATTTTCTCAACTACTTTTGCAAATGTGATGGTACGAGGTATCCAAACTATTTCCGGATCCAACACACTATAGCAACTACCAATCTTTGGATCACGAATTATTTCACCACCAAAGTATAACCAAATAGAAATCTCGAGATCCATACCTACATATATTTATACGAATATGCGAGTTATTATCTAACCACAAACAAAATCTATAAAAAAGGTAGAAAATTATAGGCCAATATTCATCATACCTTCACAAGCTTCAAGGATAGAACCATAGATCTTTGGGTAAAAGAGTTGAAGTTGTTATCCTCTTCAAATTTAGCAAAATTCCAAAATATGGATCTTTCAAAAAATGGGTTTAGGGTTTTTATAGTGAAAGGTGAGAGGGTTAGGAAAGAATTGGTAAATATATTTAGATTGAGATGAGATTTTGTGGGTAGGTGGTCACCCTAGATTGAGGGAGATGAGTTAGAGAAGATAGAATAGAGTAAAGTAGAGAGAGAGAGAGAGAGAAGAATAAAGAAAAAGATCTGAAATAATCCACCGTCTAAGACTTGGTCTTTGAAAGACCGAGTCTAGTTATAATAGGCGCGGTCCTTCAAAGACCGAGTCTTGCTCTTCGATTTTTCGAAGTGTAAGACTCGGTCTTTGAAAGACCGCGCGTCTTATAACTAGACTCGGTCTTTCAAAGACCGAGTGGGATGGTTTGGGAATTTAAAAAAAAAGTAGGGCGATTAGGGAAAAACTTTCAAAAAGTGGGATAGTTTGGGAAAAAATTCCTTCTCAACTTTCTATTACTCTTGTTATTTTCACTCACACCCATCCACCTCTATTTATAGGGATCCTCGTGTACAAGCCTAGTAAACTCTAGAAACTTGTATATTTAATGACACAATTAATATTGTACTCTTTTCTAGAAAATATTGACTCTAGAAAGGGATGAGACTTCTTGGAAGGTCTTCAATCTTCCAGTATCTTGTTCAAACAAGTTCGGTATTTTATTTATCATTAAACGGTGGGTTGAATGCTTGCCGCGTTTCATTAAAAAGAATTTAACAAAATATACAATATAGAATAAGGCTTATGCAGTTTAGGAAACCCAGTTCAGGAAACCCAACATGAGTCCTGGAACTCATACACCCCAACCAACAAACAAAAAATACAACAAAACATAATCCTACAAGTCGGTCGACCTCGCCAGAACAAGTTTCTCGTGCCAATTTGAGCTCATTCTCTCTCATTGCCTCGCTTGTACTCGGTTTGTCCTTTTCGTAACTCGCAACCGCCCCTTCGTCACTCCCAGCAATGTCTCATATGTCAACTTCAAGCACTATACATGAGACACCACAGGTACCCACCAATCTGACATACCCATGTCCAGATTGTGACCTCGTTCTCATCCCTTTGCTTGACCACTGTTGACCATCACCGGCACCTCGCAACGGAGGCTGTCATCGCTCCCCACGACTGCACAAACACCTCCAAGCCCCCTGACATTAGAGAGACCCTAGACACCCCTCACTTTTATCTGAATAGATCGAAGTTGAACCCAAACTATAAACTCACTCGACTACCGTCTCCCCACACCAACTAGGATTCATTCTTTTACTAATTGTAGGTTGGTTGTAATTTGAATATTTAGGGAGAAGAATCATCAAATTTCAAAATTAACTTTGAAATTCAAAAAAAACCCCTACTGCCACATCACTCCCAACTCCGATCCCCCGAGAAACTCTCACCGCTCCCATCCCCTATCACACCCGCCAGCGACCACCACCGCCGACTCCCACACCTGTCACTCCTACCCCGATGTCAGGCTTCCATCCCCGACCACTTGACTACAACCGCAACCGTCGCTGACCACGCCCTAACCTCGGCCACTTCGACCCTGCCGAAGAGCCATCTGACACCGACGACTTCACAGCATGCATCCTTCGTCGCCCCTACACCATGACCAACTTCGAGATGCCCCAAACCGCACCCGAAGTCAACCCTAACGGCGCTTGCGATCGGCAGTGCCCCATCGACGTCGCAGTCCGAACCGCCACCTGGATGCAAACACTCCCTCGAGCCCCTAAAGATCGACTATGCTGAATGGTCGGAGAACCATGAAACCCCCCTTCAAAACTTTCTATGGTAGTGGATAGATCGGAAGAGGGAGGGAGACAAGTAGGGAGAGAGGAGGAGGAGGTCAAAAGAGAGAGGGATGAGAGGGCGGAGCAAAGGACGGGAAGGGGGCGGCAAAACCCTAGCCGCCACCTCCCTCCTTTTTTAGATCTAGGGTTAGCTTCTTTTTTGAGGTTTTTTTTGGGAGCTTCTCTCTCTAGATTTCTAGGGAGAGAAACTAATTTGAAAGCATGAATAGTTACTAATTTGAAAATAAGTTTGAATTTTTACAACACTCCCCCTCAAACTAGTTTGATCATTTCAAACTTGTTCTTTAACTTTTGGTGCACTCTAGTCTCTTTGCAGATCTCATAACGATATTGAAGACTTTCTTTTTAGCTTTACATTTGTCTTACCAGATACTCTCCCTTAATATAAAATTTACTATTCAACTCAGGAGCTTTCACTTTGTATGTTACTATCCTCATTGCAATTTCTGTTGAAGTGTAAGCTAGGAATGATGTCACACTGATTTTCACAACAATGGTGAATAGAACTTGACTTGAACTTGAATTCAACTTTTATTGCCTTCGCTGAGAAAGATGACTGCCTCATATTTCTCGATCTGATAGCAACCTCCAAATTCGGCTGTGAAGAAAAGTTTTGAAGTGGTTGATAGCTTATGCTCCTGGTATGCTTCGTATCTTGGGCCATATTAGCTACACGCTTTATTTTACCATCTTCTGTCTCTTAGGTTAGGTTAAAAGAGAGAGATATAGAGCAAAGATAAATAAATATTATTGTGTACTAAGACCAGTATATCTAGAGGTACAAGTACAATCTCAGCCATATGTATCTAAAAATATATCTAACAAACTAACAATATATTTAAACTAACAATATATCTAATACCCTCTCCCAAACTCATGATGGATCTACCAGTGTGAGTTTGCCCACTAAGTATCAAAATTTCTAGACAGTGTGGGATTTCGTGAAGAACTCAGTTGTCTGCTCTAAAGAAATCACATAATGAAGTGAAATGATCATTGCCTCAAAATGCTCATGTAAGAAGTGAAATCAATCTCTATGTGCTTCATCCGCTCATGAAGACCGGGTTGCTTGCAATATGTATAACACTCTGATTGTCACAGTGAAGAGGAGTGGCTCCTGTAAGGGTGATAATATATGATAATAGACACCGAACATGAACAATCTCTCTAGTAGTAGTTGTCATCACTCTGTACTCGGCTCTGTGGAAGAACATGAAACAACTACATATTTCTTACTTCGCCATCAGATCAATGAATCACCAAGAAAGAGACAGAAACTTGTGGTAGACCGTCTGGTAGTAGGATCCCTTGCCCAATCCCAATCTGAATCAAAATATGCACTAAGCTCCAACCTAGATGTAAAGAGCATGAAGAATGAGTGAGTGATAGTGCCCAAAAGATATATGAGGATCCGAAGAAGAGCACTGTAGTGAACTAATTGAGGAGCTGAAACAAATTGGCCGACAATACTGAGTACATGAGCAATGTAGGGTATGGTCATGCGTAAAAAGACAAGTTGTCCAATAATCTAACTGTATCTAGTGGAATCGGGGAGGAGCTCACCATCGATGGGACGAAACTTCACATGAAGCTCTAAAGGAGTATTAGCTAATTGACTATCAGATAGAGCTGTAGCAGAAATAATATCTAATGTGTATTTCTGATGCGAAATGAGTATTCCCCGAGGAGCCTGGGCAATCTCTAAACCCAGAAAATAATGTAGTCTGCCAGGATTCATATGAAACTACTGATGAAGGTATCTCTGAGTTGATGCAATGCCAACCGAGTCGTCCCATGTAATAATCATATCATCAACATACAGCAAAAGAAGTACTCTCCCTTACGGCGATGATCAGATAAACATAGAGTGATCATGTGAGCTCTGACTGAAACCTGCATGTGTGATGACACATCGAAATCACTCAAACCAGGCTCGAGGAGCCTATTTCAGACCATAAATATCTCAGCGTAGACGACAAACATGACTAGGAGGGGCGGTGAGGCCAAGATGAGGTTGCAAGTAGACAACCTCAGATATGGTACCATGAAGAAATGCATTCTTCATGTCCATCTGGTATAACGACCACTGACGAATGACGGTAATGACAATGAAAGTGCGAACTGTGGTCATCTGAGCAACCTGAGCAAAAGTCTCATCAAATCAATGTCATACTCCTGAGTACAACCTCTGGCAACTAGACGAGCATTGTACAGCTCAACAGAGCCATCAAATCGATATTTGACCTTGAAGATCCACTTTCAGATAATAGGCTCGAATCCCTATCGTAGAGGAACAACATACCAAGTGTCAGTCTGATGAAATGCATGGAACTCCTCTGTGATAGCTTTTCGCCACTCTGGATGTTGAATAGCTTCTTTATAAGATCTGGGCTCACGTGTGGAGTGTATGGCTTTGAGTTATGCATGGAACTGTAGTGAGTAAGATCCTAGTTGGGCAAAGCCAAACTGGTCAGGATGACCAGTGGCATCTGGTGTAAATCATGTCGGTGGGATACCAGTAGTGGAACGGTAGAGTGACGGACCACTGGTGGATGTGCAAGCTGTGAAGGTGATGTAGGTGGCATAGGTGCCAGTGTAGGTGATGCAAGAGGTGATGGAGGTGGTGTAGGTGTCTGTGGAGGTGGTGATGCAGGTGGTGTGGGAGGAGCCTTTATAGTAGTGACATGATTCATAGTATCTGTGTGAGATGAGAGTGGAGCTATAGGGGTGGGATCGAAGGGAACTTTTGAAGATGTATCCAGAAAGGTAGTCGAAGAAACCGGGGGATCGAGAAAGCGAACATCCTGAGGGGAGGACAAGTAGTAAGGGGAGTCTTTCACAAAGAAAATATGACGGGAGATACGGAGGAGACACGCCAAGGGATTATAGCATTGATATCCCTTGTGCTCAAAACTGATACCTAGGTGAACACACTTAGCAGTCCGGGCAGTCAGCTTCGTCCGCTTAGTGGGAGGGAGAATGACGTAACAGGTGCACTCAAATGTATGGTGCATACTGTAGTTTAGTGAAGAGTGGTGAAGGGCCTCATGCTGCGTCTTACCAGATAGGGTAAACGATGGAGTGATGTTAATGGGGGTGACAGAAGTCATGACAGCTTTAGCCTAGAAGGTACGAAAAACAGAGGAAAAGAGTAGAAGAGCGTGAGTCATCTCAAGAATGTGATGATGCTTACGTTCAACTATATCATTCTGTTCATGTGTGTGAGGGCATGACTAGTGGAAAAGGGTGTCATAAGACTGAAGAATCGATCACATAGTAGTGGAAGTGTACTCAGGAGCACCATCGGAGCAAAAAATCTTGATGTGCACACCGAACTGAGTATGAATCGTGGCCATAAAGGCCTGGTAAATGGCATGAACCTCAGATCGGTGGTGCATAAGGAACAACTATATGTAGCGAGCAAAGTCATTTATGAAGCTAACATAACAGAGACATCCTTTACTAGAAGGTACAGAAGTGGGTCCATATATATCAGAATTGACAAGTTGAAAAGCATGAGTGGACTGAGAAGTTCTTTTATTATTAAAAGAAAGAACTATGTGTTTCACTAACTTACAACCCTGACAAACTGACAAATCTGTAAAAGAAAGACGAACAAGAGCACAACTACGGGCTAAACTTTTTAGGCAAAACTCATTAACATGACATAAACGTATGTGCCACTGATTGACATCAGATGACACGACACCAGCAAAACTAGAAGGAAATCAATGTGCATAAAGAAAATCTAGATGATATAGATGATCATGTCGGCTAGCGCGCCCAATCTTCAGTCCAGTATGTGGATCCTCTATAGAACATCATAAAGAATCGAAGGTAACATTAAGACCACTATCGCACAGAGCACTAACAGAAATAAGGTTCATGGATAGATGAGGAGCATAAATAACAAAAGGTAATGTGAGAGTGGGAGAGCTAATAGATCCTGAGTGTTTAGTGAGAAGTAGTGAGCCATCGGCTGTGTAGTGATGGAGAGTGAGAGAAAAGTGTAGTGCTATAGTTGAGCAGTGGATAATCATTAGTAAGATGATGTGATATACAAGAATCTAAAATCCAGAAAGAATTCATACAAGGAGTAACAGAGAAAGCAAGGGTAGATGAGCCAACATTGGCAGACTGACCCGAGGTCTGGAGTTTCAGCTAAATAAAGCAATGTTGAAGGTTGGCCCAATCAGCAGGAAATGGTAAAGTTGGAGTAATCGCCATGGCTGGAGGTGTTTAGAGAGGAGGTAAACCATGTTTCTTCCTCCACTATTGGGCCTAAACTAGAAGATCTAGATAGTGGACAAAGCAATCACTATCAGAATGACCAGTCTTATGACCATAGTTAAAAATTGAAGACAGCATACGCATTTTGAGTGGCCATTCTGGTTGCAAATAGTGTAAAAGTGACTGAGGCAATTAGTGAGAGGAGTGCTGTGACAGTTAGGAGGAGGCATGAGACTAGTGCGCAGTCTGTAGGAGGCAAGCGAAAACTCGGTGGAGACGGGATTGTACTAACGAAAGTGAGGCTCCATGGTGATGCAGGAGCAGTAGAACATAGAAGCAGTAGAACCGGTTTATAAAGGAGATTTGTATTTGGATTTGATTTGGGATTAAGTGAATTTTG
Organism: Hemerocallis citrina; assembly: GCA_017893485.1. Classification (NCBI taxonomy): domain Eukaryota; kingdom Viridiplantae; phylum Streptophyta; class Magnoliopsida; order Asparagales; family Asphodelaceae; genus Hemerocallis; species Hemerocallis citrina. The sequence continues at coordinate 410,055 of JACEHZ010000556.1, read as the reverse complement.
GAGTTGGATGTGGGATTTGGATTTGGATTTGGAATTGGAGTGAGATCATATTTGGATTTGGGAAAGGGATTTGAATATGGATTTGGACTTGGATATGAATTTGGGATTAAGTGAATTTTGGATTTGGATGGGATTGGATGGTTTTTTTTATTTGTTTTATAAATAAATCTGAAGGGAAGTAAATGGTGGCCAGAATATGGGAGGAGGGATTTGATCTGGATGGTGGTTTGGATCGGTATGGATTTGGAAGTGCTTAGGGTTACGATTTAAAGCGATGGGTTCGACCCGGTTGGATGGTGGGTTTGGGAAGTCGCTGATTTTGGATGGGGAGAGACGGGAGTTGGAAGAAGAAGGGGATTGGGGAGGCTGTCAGGAGCGGGGATGCTGCCGACGAGGATGATTTGGAGGTCAGGATGGAGTTAGGTTTTAGGGCAGAGGTTGGCGTGGAGAACAAACAGAGAAGGAGAATGTAGTATGGGTTGGAAGTGATGGTCTTTGATGTTTGGAGATGATGGTGTTTGGTGTTTGGGGATGATGGTGATGTGTATGTTGGCGTGGGTATGATGGTGATGGAGTTTGGCCGTGGATTTGGGATTAGGGATTTGGGAGATTAGGGTTTGTGATTGGTAGGGAAGGGATATTAGGGATTAGGGTTTGGGATTAGAGCTCTAATACTATGTTAGGTTAACAGAGAGAGATGAAGAACAAAAAAGAATAAATATTATTGGGTACTAAGATCAGTATATATAGAGGTACAAATTCAATCTCAACCATATGTATCTAACAATATATGTAACAAAGTAACAATATATCTAATAGTTTATCTTTTTCTTTCTCAACATTACTTTCTATATTTCCATACATTTTTATTTTTTCTTCATCTTCTTTTTCTATGTTTTCACAATTACACTCTTTAATAGAGTTTTCTTTTTCAAGTTTTCTTTTTTGTGCGGACTCATTTTCTTGGCATTGTTCATTTTCTTCATCTACATTTTCTTCAAAGTTAACAACTTCAACTAACGCAAAATAATACTTGGTCTGTAAGAAAATCGTACATTTAAAATTTATTGCGAGCTCCTCAAACTTCTGACAGACTTGTGTAAGAGGTCATAAGTCTTCAACTAGCTTCCACACTTCAGAATTTACTATCCTTCGGAGGATTTTCAATGCATAATCCTTTTTTCTTTCTTTGATTTTCTTGGACAAACTTGGATGTTTATTGATTACGTCCCACACGTCAGAAGCTTGCAAATAGCAGAGTATCTGAATGCTCCACCTTCTATTATTTGCTAAATTTAATTTCTCCATCTTAGTCTTGGCACGGTCGTCTTAGCTTTTAACAAACCTGGGACCTGGTGACAATGGACCATGCACACACTTGTGCCACATATTGAGCCCAACTTGATCGAATAGAGTTCTGATAAATTCTTCTCACGATGTTGTAGTTCTGATACCAATTTGCTGGAGTACAAAAATATATTTACACAATGAACTTACAAATAAAGAACTACAACAAGAGAACTTTACTCAATTATACACTTTCAATATTACAAAACAACTCAATGATACATACTCAGCATTCCACCCTTGACTCACTATGGTGTTTGGTTTTTCTACACCTTCACTCTATTATAAGAGACATACTCAAATGCCTTAGAGCCAATACACTCTCACTTCTTGTGTGGTGTTACAATACACACGCTACATTGTATTTTCTCTTGGACTTCTGTAACTTCTCGATTTTCTATTACTCTTGTTATTTTCACTCACACCCATCCAGCCCTATTTATAGGGATCCTCATGTACAAGCCTAGTAGACTCTAGAAACTTGTATATTTAATTACATAATTAACATTCATACTCTTTGAATTTTTTGCCGTCATAGGCTATTTTTTGAAAATATTTGCGTTTTTGGGCTAGTTCCCCAACTATTAGTACTTTTGGGCCACTTTGTGCCAAGTCAGCAGTGACCACTATTTTCAATAGCGGGCTCTTCATTTAGAGGTCGTTAATGAGAATAGCGACCTATGTTTTAATTTTTTTTGAATTTCCTTTTTGCCCGTCGCTATTCCCACTAGCGATCTTAGTATAATGAGGTTAGTGAGCTCGAATAAATGTATTGAGACACTTAGCGATCCTAAAAAGTTTTCCCCAAAAATTTAAATCTGAGGTCTCTATTCCCAATAACGACCTCAATAGGAAACACAATCTCCCCAGCGACCTCATTATACTAAGGTCGCTAGTGGGAATAGCAACGGCAAATAAAAAATTTAAAAAAGAATAAAACATAGGTCGCTATTCCCAATAGCGGCAGTAGCAAAAACGCTAATAGTTTGGCAACTGGCCCAAAAACACAAATATTTTCAAAAAGTGGCCTATCTATGTACTCTTTTAAAGAAAATTTTGACTCTAAAGTTCGAATATTTCCAACAGCACCCACACCACTACTCTATTTTTCCCAAGATAATTTAATTTTTGGTTTTTTCGATCTTCTCATTTATCTGCAAAGACCCATTTGTTCTTCAGCCTCAAATCTTGTATTAAAAACACATACCCTAGTTTATTAGCTATCCAAAATCCTTCCAGTTTGATATTTACCCCCCCTTAATGAATGACATCTCTTTGTATTCCTATCAACCTTCCAGCTCTCTGCAGCTTCTCTTCTGAACCAACCTGCAGAAGTAGAAGAAAGCTACAAATAAGGATAATGAATGGATGTGCCACCAAGTTCTCAACAGAGAGATGGTCATCATTTGTGAAAGATGGGATGTTGATGAAGAGATGGAGAAAAGAGAGACTGGTTTTGGTGAGAAGTAACCGAGGGGGATTTGGTTTTAATGGTGGTGGTGGTGGTGGTGGTGGCTGGGATAAGGGAAGTACAAGAAGAGTATTGGGCAATCTTGCTTTGGCATTTGGGATCACCTATCTTTCATTGACAGGGCAGCTGGGTTGGGTACTTGATACTATTGTCTCAATTTGGGTAAGCTTCTACGATCTGTTCATCAGGGTATATGATTGTTTCTATCTTACGATTCTTTACAATATTTTTTTGTGATTTTGCTACAACAAATTCAACATATGAAAGATACAAACATTATGAACTTAAGAACACTACAAGGTTTAATGTCAATATGGCCAACAATTAAGAGATGTATCTACACATCTCTACTATTTTAATGGGAGAGTTGGGATTGTAAACAAATAAACCCTAATTTTGTAACTGAGTAAACCCGTGCAATATACGGCCAAACTAAATCCACCAAACATACCCGTGTGATGCACGTGCAGCCCCTAAAAAAGGGATATTTTAACAAATACCTCCATTTAAAATATGAAAACTAGCATATACCCCTACTATTTTTAAAAACTAAGAAATCCTCCTATTTCTAATCTCTAATATTATAATGGGAGAAAGCTTTAGTGTCATTTGTAAATATTTTGTCAATCTACCAACCCGTGCAATACACGTGCATAACTATTATAAAGGAGGTTCTAAGTTCAAATCTAGATTATGTCTAAATTTTTATTTTAAAAAATTATTTTTATTAAGACGTGCATCGCATGTGTAAAATACTAGTAGCCTTTAGGTTCAGCCAAGTGGTTGCGCCTCTCCCCACATTTTGCCAGTTTTTTATTTTTTTTTATTTTTTATTTTTTATTTATTATTTATTTTTTATTTATTTTTATTTTTTTATTTTAGAGCAAAAGTGATCCATCACTGCTTCATTAATGAACAGTTAATGAAATACACAGTACAAGAGAGCAGCCCACATACATGAGTACTACAAGATACTAGTACAATATCCAAAACAGAACCTAAAACATCATGGTCCACAGTCCAAATTTTGCTAGTTGCACCAGCCAGTCATCTTCATTAGTGTCTCTTCGATCACATACCTGTTGTTCACAAGTCAACCAAAACTCTACTATGGTGCTCTTTGTTCAAACAATAAAAATTTGATCTTACTCTTTATTTGGAAAGTGTAGGAAATTTTTTCCTGTTGAATAAAGGGCTATGTCGCAGCCTGGTCTTGAACACGAGACCTCCCTTTAGTCATCCCAATCATTTGTACCATGTGGGCTACAACTCAATAATGTGTAGGTGATTTTATACTTATAGTGGACTCTTATAGGTAGTTCCAAATGCTCAATCTTTCAATTCTCATTAGCATCAGCACGTGCTTGTTTATTCTTGATCAGTTTCATGCATAGCAAGCATATCTGTAAGATTTGTCAGTACTCAAGTATATAGTTAAAGTTCAGAATTAGTGAGTTATTTGCTAAGAAGTGATGAGTAAATCCTCCATAGTAGTTAACACCAGCATGTTCAACCCTGTAAAATTTTTGAAAGCGCTGGTGATCATTTGGTATCCAACAAGATGTTACAAAAAGTAGTGTTATTCATGTCAAGCATAAGTTAATTTCGAGTGCATGATGATGACCCCTGTCCAATTTGTTATATTTTTCATTGGATTACAGGTTCAATCATTCATTAAACTTGAACTTCATTTAGGACTACTTATAAACTGATATAATTTTAATAGCTTCTTGCAGTGCTTGTACCAATCGTCGGGTTAGGTGTTCTCTTCTGGTATGCAGGACGTGATATTGTTCGAAGCAGTGTAAGGGTTTTCAGGCCTGCGACCATTTACATTTCCATGTTAGTAAGGGTGAATTATATAGTTTTTGTTCAGTAAGAAAATAAAAAACCTCAGAGAAGGTTCTGCTAATTACCTAAATGTCTTTAATACAGAGGCCTAATTCACTACTTGGAGCAAGTAAATGCTTAAATATTCTAGTGCAATGTCAAAGTTGTTGAAATTTCTAATCTTGTGTTGGTGGAGTTGTTTGGCAATTCTGAGTTAAGCTATCTGAAATGTTTGTCGAAAACTTCTGTGCCAAGCTTTTGGCATTACGAAGTATATTATACCATTATGGTGAGTTTTCTAATTATTTCTCTTCTCTTGCTTTTTCCAGTGTCCTAATTGCGGAAATAACTTCCAAATACTCAAGTAAGCCCCAAAATACTGTCTCCGTAAATCTTGGGTTCAATCAGAACTACAAATGATACTCGCAATAATACCATTGGCATAGCATGATGGATTATTCATAATATGCCGACTTGCAGGTCTTCCTTGAAGAATGGTGTACAAGTTTGCCCTTACTGTACCCAACCTTTCTCTGGTATGACAATATCTTGTGCTCACAATGTTTTGTATATTATGTTTTTGTTTTTGTTTTTGTTTTTGTTTTTTTTTTTTTGATAAAAGATGACCCAGTCATCATTTCATTAATGCACTATTAAAGAAACAAAGTAGAACTACATACACAAGCCGAAGCTACAGCCTCTATCCAGTCGACAACACAAACAAAGCGACCACATCGAAACTACATACTAGGAAAGTAAGATACAACCGGCTTGGAAGCCAAAACAACCCAAAACATAAAACGACGAAACACTGAAGAGTAAGCCCCAGATAGAGCTGCCGTAATACCAAAATATCCATCGACAGCACCTACTCATCCTCTTCCATCCGCAGATGTTTCATGGCTCCTCTGTTACCTGTCCATTCATGAGTTAATGTCAGAATTTTGTACATGAGCCCAAAATAAGTGTATCTGATATTATGAAAGCATAAATCGTTCTGGCTCAACCATATGCTCCACATGGTTGCTAAAGCTATGATACCCCATTGCTCTCTCTTTCTGACTAGCTAACTCTACCCAACAACTGCCCCAGACCTCAGCACTGGACCTAGGACTATGAACACTCCCAAATCGGAGACATATATTCTCCCATGCTAGCTTAGCCTTGGTACACTCGAACATAAGATGGTTAATATCTTCGTTATGACACTCACAATCCCCGCATAATACGTTAATTTCAATCTTCCTTTTCTGCAGATTAATCTTCGTTAAGATCGCATCGTTCATAACTAACCATGCAAAAATTTTCACCCTCAAAGGAACGAACAACTTCCAAATGATCTTCGCATCCTTACAACGCAGTCCTCCGTCATTAAGGCGCTTATACATCGAGAAAACCGAGAAATCCCCCGCACTCCCCAGTATCCACTGTCTGCAGGCAGCCTCATTGCTGGTATTACTTCCTTCGTCTATGATGAACTTATTAAGATATGTGAACTCTAGCCTAGCACTTTGGGAGGCTGTCCTTTGACGATCAGCTTCAATCTTTTGTTGCTCCACACATCTGCCACTAGCGTATCGGTGTTAATCGTTGCCTCAGCAGCTCTGTGAAATAGATTAATTAGACTAATATCCCCGCACCACCTGTCTTTCCAAAATCTTGTGTCATTTCCTTTCCCAATCCTGCATCTCGTTTGAGCATGGTACAACAAGCCTACCTTCGCAACTCCTTTCCATAGTGCCGAATATTTTCCGCTAACGGACTTACCCCCAAAACGGTACATTTTTCTCCGTCTATACTGTACAAAGGAATTGCACCACCAAAGATTGCGTCTCCTCCTCATCTTCCACCACCACTTGCATAGTAGTGCCTTATTCATGTCCCTCAAATTGAGGATCCCTAGCCCCCCCGAACTCTTTTCTTTTGCACACTCTACCCCATTTAACCAGAGGTAATCTTTGTTCGACTTGTCCGCTCCTTTCCATAAAAACCTTCTTCTACTTTTATCTATTCTCTGGATCACCCATTGCGGAATCTCGTATATCGACATCAGATACGTCGGTAGACTGCTAAGCACCGAGTTTAACAAAGTAATTCGTCCCTCTAGCGTTAGAAATCTTTCCTTCCACCCTGCTAGCTTCTTATCTATCTTTTCGATCAAAGGCAGCCAATCTTCTCGTTGGAGTGCCCCTGGTCAAATGGGAACCCCTAGATACACCAGTGGAAAATTAGCCATTTCGCACCCGAAGAAACTCTTAATAGAATCAACCGGGGTGGAGAGCTGATCGCTAACGGGTAGAACAGAAGTCTTTGCTAAGTTCACTTTCAGCCCCGACCACGCACCGAAACACTGCAAAGCAAGTTTGATTGCACCCATCTCCTCCTCTTTGGCTGCTCCAAACAACAGCATATCGTCCGCATATTGAAGGATAGATATGGATTATGGGACACCCTTTACCTTGATCCCCTGTAGAATACCTCGTTCCCTCCTCTTACTGATCATTTCTGCCAGTCCGTCCGCTACAATAGCAAATAAGAGCGCAGACAACGGGTCTCCTTGTCTTAATCCCCTCTTGCATCTAATTTCTTTGCCTGACTGCGGTTGACTTGAATGAATGACTTCCCTGTTGTGCGCGAGTACGAATCAAACCAACAAGAATCAATGCGGAATACAAAGAGAGAACCAGCGAGAAAACACAAAAACAAACCAACAAAAGAGGACGCACAGATTTAATGTGGTTCGGCAAAATACATGCCTACATCCACGGGGCGGTTGGGGTTTCTTCTTCTTCAAATTATCACCAATGGGCGAAAACAAACCCTTACAAATAATGACGGCTGCAAAACCGAAATAGGGATCTCTAATTTTCGTCACAGATTACAAAACCCTAACAAGTGTATTTATAGGGAAACTATTGGGCCTTTTCGAATTGGGCCTGATCTAGTTCAAAATCTCGTCGACAGTCGACTGGTCGACTTACCAGTCGACTGGCAATCCATCTGGCAGTCGACCGATCAGTCGACTGATCCTCTGCTGCTGCTTGTATCTTTAGCCTTCGAAAATTCTCTGGACAGTCGCCTGATCCTTCTATCAGTCGACTTATGCTGTAACTTTCTTTTGCTGCAGATACTCCAAAACAATCTGAACCAGAATCGAGCCATTATCCTACAATCTCCACCTTGGCGAGATCTTCCACCAACCAACAATCTCCACCTTGGCAAGATCTTCCAAGTAGCCCAAGCAATCTCCACAAATACTCCAAATGCTCATCATCAAATGTAACAACAAATCCAAACTCCACCTTAGTATGATATCACATACTAGGCGAACAAATAGCGAAGCACTATTCCAACCGCCCATTCCAAATCATCAAACATGCAAAATATTAGCCAGGTTCATGCAATGCTTGAACTTGGCTGCTCCAACAACTTTTGTCAACATATCAGCAGGATTATCAGCTGTCCCAATCTTCACCAAATGAATATCACCATTCTTTATCAAATCACGCACAAAATGATAACGGACATCAATATGTTTGGTCCTCGAATGATGAACTTGGTTCTTCGCTAAATGAATAGCACTCTGACTGTCACAGTGTACCTCCACCTTCTCCCGATGAATCCCCAAGCTCTTCAAAAGTCCATGTATCCAAATGGCTTCCTTCATGGCCTCAGCAACCGCCATGTATTCAGCCTCAGTAGTAGACAACGCTACAGTGGACTGCAAATTTGACCTCCAACTTATAGGTGCTCTAGCCATCGTAAACAAATAGCCTGTAGTAGACCGCCTCTTATCTAGATCACCTGCATAGTCTGAATCAACATATCCAACTAATAACCTGCTAATATTGTCATCCCTTTCAAATTTCAAACCCACATCTGTGGTGCCACTTATGTACCTTAGAATCCATTTAGCTGCTTGCCAATGCTCTTTGCCTGGATCATGCATATATCGACTAACCATACTCACCGCCTGAGAGATGTCTGGTCGAGTACAAACCTTGGCATACATCAAACTGCCAACTACACTAGTGTAAGGTACATTTGCCATATACTGTCTCTCCTCATCTGTACTTGGAGACTGAGAAGCACTAATTCTGAAATGACTGGCTAAGGGTGTACTTACTGGTTTAGTCTTCTCATCTATACCGAACCGTTTCAGCACCTTCAAAAGATATTGTTTCTGTGTCAAACTCACTATGCCCTTTGCCCTGTCTCTAGCTATCTCCATCCCAAGTATCTTCTTGGCTTCGCCAAGATCCTTCATCTCGAATTCAGAACTCAACTGATTCTTCAAATTTTGAATCTCCTTAGCATTCTTAGAGGCAATCAACATGTCATCCACATATAATAACAGATATATGAAAGAGCCATCCTGCAACTTCCTGAAGTAAACACAATGATCAAACTCACTTCTGGAATATCTCTGCACCTTCATAAACTGATCAAACCTCAAATACCACTGCCTTGGAGATTGCTTCAAACCATAGAGAGACTTCTTCAACCTGCAAACACAATTTTCCTTCCCAGCTGTCTTGAACCCATCTGGCTGTAACATATAAATCTCTTCATCTAGATCCCCATGTAAGAACGCAGTCTTCACATCCATCTGTGTCAATTCAAGATCAAACTGTGCTACCAATGCTAACAAAATCCGAATAGAAGGATGCTTCACAACCGGAGAGAACACTTCATTATAGTCAATACCTTCCTGTTGAGCATACCCCTTTGCAACTAGTCTTGCCTTGAACCGAACACTGCCTTTTGGACCTTCTTTCTTCGTATACACCCACTTGCAACCAATTGCTTTCTTCCCCTTTGGTAGTTGCACTAGATCCCAAGTCTTATTCTTATGAAGAGAGTTCATCTCTTCACCCATAGCAACTTTCCAATCTGCATTTTCTGAACTTCTAGTGGCTTCTTTGAAGTTGGAGGGAACTTCATCATCCACAATGGGAAGAGCAAACGCAACTGTATCTGTAAAGCGAGACGGTCGTTTGATATCTCTTCTTTGCCTTCTTACTGCAATTGATTCTTCCTGCTGGATAGGAACTTCTTCATCATTCTCAGTATCAACCACATCATCTTCATCTTGGACAGGAACTGGATTTTCAACTGACAACTTTTCTAACTCCACCTGTTGAAAAACTCTCCTACCAGTCGACTGGTTATTGCCACCAGTCGACTGTCCCGAGCTCCCACAATTCTGCTGTTTTGGACCATCAGTCGACTGCTCCTGTTCATCAGTCGACTGTCCCGAACTTCTTCTACTCACCTGTTGAAGAACTGTCCCACTCTTCTGCTGCTCACCAGTCGACTGTCCTATACCACCAGTCGACTGTCCCGAGCTAATCATGCTGGTCTCATCAAAAGTCACATCTCTGCTGATTACTAACTTCTTCTGTTCTGGACACCACAACCTGTAACCTTTGACACCAGTACTAAAACCAACAAATATAGCCTTCTTGGCTCTTGCATCAAGTTTAGTTTCAGTTACATGAAAATAAGCAGGACAACCAAATATATGCAAAAAACTATAATCAGATGCAGGTTTACCACTCCATACCTCAATAGGCGTTTTGCCTTCAAGTGCTGCTGATGGTAAATGGTTGACGATGTGGCTTGCATATATAACAGCTTCTGCCCAAAATGTCTTCTTCAACCCAGACTGTGCTAACATACATCTTACCTTCTCAAGTAAGGTTCTGTTCATCCTTTCTGCAACCCCATTTTGCTGTGGAGTCTTCCTAACTGTGAAGTGCCTCTGGATCCCTTCATCTTCACACAACTTCAGAAACGGATCATTCTTATATTCCCCTCCATTATCTGACCTCAGAACCTTAATCTTCCTACCAGTCTGATTTTCAACTTTCTTCTTCCAACTTGTGAACAATGTCAAAACTTCATCTTTGTGCTTCATGGTATATACCCAAACTCGTCTGGAGTAATCATCAACAAAAGTAACAAACCAGTGTCTACCACTCATAGAAGGTGTCTGAGTAGGGCCCCAAACATCTGTGTGCACATAATCGAGGATACCCTTTGTCTGATGTACAGCTGTACCAAATTTCACCCTAGTTTGCTTACCCAAAACACAATGTTCACAAAATTCCAACTTGCACCCTTTAGCATCTTTAAGCAACCCTTGCTTCACAAGCCCCTGCAAGGCCTTTTCTCCTGCATGCCCGAGTCGCATATGCCACAACCTGGTAGAGTCGGGAACAAACTGTTTAGGCTTCTCAGTTACACTGGCAGCCTGACCCAAATATGTTTTTCCCTGCAAGAAAAACAAGTTCCTCTTTCTTTGCCCTTTCATCACCACGAGTGATCCGCTAGTCACCTTCAGAATGCCACCTTCACTAGCAAATTTCAATCCACTGGCCTCCAAAGCACCTAGTGAAATCAGATTCTTTTTCAAATCTGGTACATACCATACATCTGAAAGCTCCCTAATAAGACCATCGTGCATTAGCAATTCAATCTTCCCGATTCCTACCTTCTTACAAGGTGCATCATTTCCCATCAAAACTACACCACCATCCATATACTCCAAAGAAGTAAACCACTCCTTTTTCCAAGACATATGATAGGAGGCTGCTGTATCAAGAAACCATACTTCTTGATAAAGTGAGGGACTAGAAGCAAGTGCAAAAGAAACATCCTCGCCACTTTCTAAATTATCAACAGTCACATTTGCAGTCGAATTTCCCTTATTTCGCAGCTTTGGACAATCCTTTTTCCAATGCCCCCTTTCATGACAGAAAGCACATTCATCTTTGGCCGGTATTTTCCTGTCCTTTGAAACTCCTCTCGATTTGGAACGAGATTTGTTTCCCTTTTTCCCAGATTTGGACTCAGATCTAGTCTCAGTCCTGCCCCTTACAATCAACGCTTCAGAAGTTTCTCTATCAACCATCTTATCCCTTCTCCTAGTTTCATTATTCAACAAAGCATTTGCAACATCTTCATATTTCACAGTATCTTTTCCATATAATAAAGTAGTTGCTAAATGATCATAACTTTCAGGTAATGAATTCAACAGAATTAGGGCTTTATCTTCATCCTTAATTTGCTCATCCAAATTTAACAAATCAGCCAATAATTTATTAAATGATTCCACATGAGCATTCATAGACATACCTTCCGTATAGGTGAAGCGAAAAAGTCTCTTCTTCAAATACAGCCGATTCTCCAAACTTTTCCTCATGTATTTGTCTTCGAGCTTCTTCCACAACACCGCAGCAACGGTATCCCTCATCAAATCGTACTTCTGAGCCTTCTCAATAAAGAGCCGAATAGTCCCACACGCAACTCGATTCAACTTCTTCCAATCTGCTTCGGACATATCCATAGGTTTTTCAACTTCCAAAGCAACATCTTGTTCTTGTTGAACAAGAACATCCAAAACCTCACATTGCCACATCCCGAAATTGTTTGTCCCATCAAATTTTTCAACTTCAAATTTTGCGTTGTGAATCGTTGTTCTTGATGAACTTGATCCCACAACTTCCTTGGTTGCATCTGCATCACCCGCCATCTCTCTCTAGGTCGAACCAACAGCTCTGATACCACTTGTTGTGCGCGAGTACGAATCAAACCAACAAGAATCAATGCGGAATACAAAGAGAGAACCAGCGAGAAAACACAAAAACAAACCAACAAAAGAGGACGCACAGATTTAATGTGGTTCGGCAAAATACATGCCTACATCCACGGGGCGGTTGGGGTTTCTTCTTCTTCAAATTATCACCAATGGGCGAAAACAAACCCTTACAAATAATGACGGCTGCAAAACCGAAATAGGGATCTCTAATTTTCGTCACAGATTACAAAACCCTAACAAGTGTATTTATAGGGAAACTATTGGGCCTTTTCGAATTGGGCCTGATCTAGTTCAAAATCTCGTCGACAGTCGACTGGTCGACTTACCAGTCGACTGGCAATCCATCTGGCAGTCGACCGATCAGTCGACTGATCCTCTGCTGCTGCTTGTATCTTTAGCCTTCGAAAACTCTCTGGACAGTCGCCTGATCCTTCTATCAGTCGACTTATGCTGTAACTTTCTTTTGCTGCAGATACTCCAAAACAATCTGAACCAGAATCGAGCCATTATCCTACATTCCCACCGTGGACGCATTTCATAATCCACGTTATCCATTTGGACCCAAACCCTTTAAGCTTCAGAGCTTCCTCAACAGAGTCCCATTCTAGCGAGTCGTAGGCCTTTTCGAAATCTATTTTAAGAAGGAAGCCATCCGCCTTGTCCTTGTACCCTCTAAACACCACTTCGTGTGCAGATGCCACACTATCCATGATGTCTCCCTTTGATGAATCCGCTTTGTGGTTCTCCCACCACATCTTTCATATGGGGCGACAATCTCATTGCTAGAACTTTCGTGATAATCTTGAACGAGCCATTAAGCAAACTAATGTGCCTGAAATCATCAACCTTGCTAGCCTCTTTCTTTTTGGGGATCAAGATCATGTTCGCATAATTAATCCTGTCCAGCTCTAGATTCCCGCAGTGGAACTCGTTGAAGATATTCATTAGATCGTCTTTAATAATAACCCAATAAAAGTTGTAGAAGAAGATTGGCAACCCATCTGGGCCCGGAGCTTTATCATATCCCAACACTCTTATCGCATGTTGGACCTCCTCTTCTGTGAAGAGTACCTCTATACCCTCACTACCCTCTAGTCTAGACGAACTCCACATGTCTTGAGCTAGGGTGTGCCTTCCTGCAGCGCTAATTCCGAACAAATTCTTGAAGTTTTTGTCGAATTCGTGCCTAATAAGTCCTTCATTTTCTGTCCAGGCGCCGTCAATGAATATTCCGGTGATACGATTCTATCTCCTCCTTCCGTTAGCCACTTTGTGAAAGAATTTTGTGTTCGCATCTCCCCCTCTGAGCCATTGCACCCTAGATCTTTGTTTTTAGTGTTGTTCCTCCATATCTCCGATCAACTTGATCTGCGATCTGCAATTGAGGAGATCATCGAACTCCGCTTCTAGTAAAACCCCTTCTTCTTGTCTAATTTCCAGTTGTGCCGCCTTAGCTCCCAACTCCTGTAATCTATCTTTGTTACCACCAAATTCAATCCTCACCCAATTTTTGATCCGCTTTCGCAGTCTCATCGTCTTTTCGATCCAAATCCCAACCGCGGAAACCTCCCTAGTGTTGGCCTCCCATGATTCCTGTATAATCTGATAAGTCTTTGCTGACAACGTCCATGCTTTCTCGAACCTGAATGGGGGCCTACTCTTTAAATACCCCTCCCCGCATTCCATAAGTAAAGGCAGATGGTCTGAAGTGAATCTAATAATAGTCCTCACTCTAGCTAATGGAAAAACGTCTTCCCACTCTGAAGAGACCAGAATCCTATCTAACTTGGCTTGGATTGGATTGGCTTGCATGTTAGACCACGCGTACCTTCTATCAATCTGCTCCACCTCCAATAATTCTAACTCATCAATAACAGAATTGAAACAACCTAGAACAGTTCTGTTAGGGCCCCTGCCTCCGTGCTCGTGGCTAAATCTGGTGATGTTGAAGTCACCCCCCAATACCCACGGGTCAGCCCAATCTAACCTTTTGTCTCTGATCTCTTTCCAAAAGCGAGTTCTTCTCCTAGAGTTGTAAGGACCGTATACCGTTGTTACCGCATGGATCCAATCATCGCTTCTCCTTCTGACTCTAATAGAGACCGAAAATTTCCCTATTTTATGATCCAGAATTTCGAACACCTTTAAGTCTACACCTACCGCGATACCCCCGAGTATCCTATCGCCGGTTTAAACCTCCACTCGAAATCCTTCGCCCACGAAGGGTGCTGAAATTCTTCCTGGGTAGGGTTCTCAATTCTAGTCTCCTGAAAACCACAAAAGCTTGGTCTTACTCTACCCAGAGTATTGCTAATAAGATTCTTTTTACCCTTTTGCCGCATTCCCCTCACATTCCAAAATATGTATGACATAACAACACTATAACACTCCTATCCAACCTCTCACAAAGAGTACCCGACTCCTAAGTCTGAACCCAACACAGGTCCTCTCTAATTCTACCAGCAAATTGAGCATGATCTACTCTACTCGCACCCATGTCTAAACCATACAGGGTAGAAAAATAGATAAGAGAGTCATCATTAAGTAAATTTAAGACGGAATATTTGTTCGCAAGCATACCTCCACAAGCTGAGGCTGATTCTTTCCCCTTTGCCGCCGCCCTAATTAGGTCCTCCTCACTAGGGCCTTGCAATCCCCATTTATCTAACTGTCGCTTGCTTTTCCTCTGATACCCTGTAAATTTTTTTCCATTGCTACCCAGCTCAGCTGTGACCACTTCTATTTCCCCCTCCTTTGCCTCAGTGACTGAGATCACATTATCTTCTCTAATCCCATCTAGTGCTGCAATCATCACATCATCTTCCTGTATTTCAAGTATCGGGACCCTCTTCATATGATGACCCTCCTCCTGGAGGTATTTCTCTCCCTCTTCCGATTGTTGGTGATGCATAATCCCCGCCCCCCTATCGCTACTCATAGGCCTCACTGCACCGTTCACATGACCCATCTGAATAGCAGGCCCACCAGCATCTAATGGATTAACTCTCACTTTATCAGGCCCAAAAGGCCCAGACTGGTCTTTATGAGCTAACAACGCTTTGATAGCCAGTCGAATCGAACAGGCTACTTCCTCTTTTGAAAACGTAAGAGCCGCTTGGAGGTCAGTTCCCTCGAGCCCAGAGCCATCACCTTGATGCTTGAGTATACCAGGTTTTGAGGAAATCCCATCTAATGTCATTTGGCCGCTGTACACCTGCCTTCCTTTCCCTTTCGCATCTTTTGCTTCCTCCCCCCTGTAGTCCAACTCTGCACGCCTTGGGCCCACCCCCTTAGGAACCGCAACAGATGAGAGGACTTGATGGAAGGGAGTGCGATCTAACGGCTTCGCAGCTCCCTTAGACTTCGAGAGATCCGGACCATCCAAATCCGAGAATCCCCTATCCAACGGTCGACTTGCATCTTCCACCTCCCGTTTACCTCCAGTATCGCCAGCTTCGTCTTCCTCCTTCCACCATTCGCCTCTAAAGGATACACATTTTTTAATCTCCGTTATGACTTTAACCTCAAATCTCTCTTCCTCGAAATCGACATTGATGATAGAGGGAATATCTAGCTTGTTGACGACGCCAACTTTAATACGTACGAATTGCAAGTTGGAGTGGGTAATCGTCCCTCTGTCGACGTCTATAACCATCCCAAAGCTTCTCACCGCGTCTTGGAATCCAGTCCGCACCCAACACTGCATCGGAAGATTGAATAATCGAATCTAGACGGAAAAGAGTGATTGAACTTTCAGAGCCCCCTTCAATGCTTGACCATCGCCTGAATGTGATGTAAAACTCCTTTCTGTCGCTTCCTCTACCCTCCATTCCTTTCATTAACAGGAGCTCCGCCATACTCTCCTCATCGTTGCAGTGAGACAGGAAGTTGTTCTCCGAAGTTTGATTAGCAACCCATTTCCTATCTGGGCCCGTCGAGGTGTTTTCCGCGAGCAATTCTTCGATGTCGGAACCCGTAGGATGACCGGTGTGAGCCTTTACCAGGATGCACATATTGTATCGCTTTTCAATCCCGGCCATAATAGGAGTCGGCGTGATCTTCGCCATCGTAATTTTCCTTCTTCCGGCTGCACTCTCCTCTGTTTTACTATTGATGGACTTTGTTGACGACGCCGGAGGTGGGTCCACCTTGTCGGAGAAACTAGCGCTCTTGCCGTGTGGACACGTCGTCGAAATGTGTCCCGACTGCTTGCAACTGAAGCAAAACCACTCGTTCCTACAATGGTTAATAGTATGCCCTCTTTGGCCACACTTGTGGCATAGCTGTCTTCCGACGTTGCCGTAACCACCCGAAGACTCCCCACTCCTGCTGCTCCCCAGTCCCGCCTCTCTTCCCCGACCCTTCTTCGCTTTGACAAGAATCCATTCCCCTTCGTCGTCTTCCTTCTTTCTGGGCTCTATCTTCTCCGGCGAAGGCGAAACTCTCGAAGCTCTATGCCTCTCGTCCCTGTGCCCCACCCCTTTAGTAACTTCAGCATAGGTTCTATCTCTCTCCTCTCCAAAGTGTCGATAGATGTGTCTTTCAGCAAGGCTTTTCCCCTGTTCTCTCGCACGATCTCTATGATCGTTTCGCGATAACTTATCTCTAGAAGGCATCCTATCCCTCTCCCTGACAGCGACTCCACCGTGGTGAGGACGACGCTTGTCAACTCTCTCCTCCCTCGAATCCTCCCTACCCCTCTTAGGCATCTCCGAGCGATGTTGTGTAGACCGATAGCCTGCTAGAGCTTGGGGCTTGAAGCTACGTGGAGATGTTGCCCTTAGAGGAGCTCTGTGGTAGTTTTTGTGAGAGACCATGTTTTTATATTATGTTCTTGTTACCTTACTGAATGTATGCTTTTCTATTTGAACTTTGAAGCATGCCAAATTTGTAGTCACTAACTAAATCCCAAATCAATGTGTCGAGGGAACAATTTGGATCCATTTGTTCGGAAATGCTTTCCCTCTTGTTTTGTGAGACTTGCTAAAACCCGAATCCAATGAAGAGTGGTCATTTTTAGTCGATTTACATATGAACTAAATTCGATCTTTAGTTTATGCTTCTATTGCTTGAATATCTTCGAAGAACCATTATTATATACTCAGAGATCATTTAGTCATTGGATTTGTGTACTCTTCATGAGATTAGTCAATGTAGAGATTAGAGAGGAGAAGATCAATAGATTTCTCTATGCTTTTAACGATATTATATGCATACAGTGCAGGGCAACAAATTTGTTAGACAACCAACAAATTTTTCTTCTGGAAGGTCTACAACTTCACGACAGTCATCTAATGACTTTTCACATCGGTCTGACACAGGTATCTTGATGCATCTCGTAATACTTACTAATCATATTTACCACAAATTTACACCTGCTCAAATAGAAATTGTGAAACAGATCATGCTCTTTTAGGATTATATCGGTTCACCTTCCAGTATACACATTTCAGTTGGAAGTACTTTATTCAAAGTATTTCAACTCTTTATGGCTCGATTGTAAAGTAGATTAAAATTCTTTTTGACTGCTTTTTACAGGGAATGCCTCTTCGACAGCCATAGTTGACATTGAAGCTGAAGTGAATGATATTGAATGATTCACGATATACTTAACATATGCTGGTAAAGAACTTTTTGGATATTGATATATATGCAACAT
Organism: Hemerocallis citrina; assembly: GCA_017893485.1. Lineage (NCBI taxonomy): Eukaryota > Viridiplantae > Streptophyta > Magnoliopsida > Asparagales > Asphodelaceae > Hemerocallis > Hemerocallis citrina. The sequence continues at coordinate 392,145 of JACEHZ010000556.1, read as the reverse complement.
GCAGGTATCTTGGTTTACGAATAAGTCCTTTGACTAATCTGTTAATTTTATAATTTTATTTTTACCGATGTTCAAGTCTGTTGTACATGTTTTAACCAAAGCAGCAATTTTGCAGATTTTCATAAATTTCAAAATTTTCCTTAATTTATATGGACACAAAAGTTACTGTTGTTTATACTGAGTTAATGTACACAAACTATGTTGGAATCTCGTTGTTGGATTTCAGAGGAAGAAGATAACAAAACTGAATGACAGAATAATGAGAGAGAGCTGAACTTTTTATTTTCTTGATTAAAAATGCTGAACAATACAATGTTTAAATACTAAAACTTGGCTAACAATCTCCACTAACCACGTCTAACAAATCCTAAGTTAGTGGTGCTAAAAATAACTTTAAAACAGAAACTCAAATTTGCTACTAACAAATAGCCAAAAACCAGCAACAGACTTTTGACAAAGTCTTCCAACAAAGTAGCTAATTTTCTCTGACTTTTATTCAGCTTCTCAGTGCACATATGAGCTTGAATTATGTTGCAACACCTCCCCTTAATTCAAACTCATACATACCAATTTTCTCCATAAAGAACTGCTGTTTGGCTTGAGCTAAAGCCTTGGTAAACAGATCTGCATTTTGGACGTTTGTGCTGCAGAATCTTAGAGCGATTGTTTCCTCTGACACAAGCTTCCTTATGAAGTGATGCTGAACTTCAATATGCTTGGTTCTTGTGTGAAACGCTGGGTTTCTTGTCATAGCAATCGCAGACCTGTTATCACACCATATCTCAGTTGCTCCTTCCTGCTCACAACATAAATCTTTCAACAACTTTCTAAGCCAAACAGCTTGTCTTGCTGCTGCACCAGCAGCTACATATTCTGCTTCAGATGATGACAGAGCCACAGTATCTTGCTTCTTTGAGCTCCAAGTGATAGCTCCTGAGCCAAAACTGAAAACTGACCCTGATGTACTTTTTCTGTCATCCAAACTGCCTGCCCAGTCACTGTCTGTGTAGCCAACTAACTTGAACTCACTGACTTGTTCATACAAGATTCCAAAACGAGTTGATCCTGCAACATACTTCAGAATCCTTTTTGCTGCACCTAGTTGTTGCTTTGTTGGAGAGTGCATGTATCTGGATACCACACTTACACTATGAGCAATGTCAGGATGTGTGTGAGTGAGATAATTCAGACCTCCTACAAGACTTCTGAACAACTTTTCATCAGCTTTTCCTGTGCCATCTTCCTTCTGCAGCTTCTCATTAGGATTCATAGGAGTTCTGACAGTTTCACATTTTTCCATTGAAAATTTCTTCAGCAGATCCACTGCATACTTCCCCTGGCACAGAAATATTCCATCTTCTCCTTGCTTTACTTCTAGACCCAAGAAATACTGAAGCAGTCCCAAGTCTGTCATCTCAAATTGCTCCATCATTGATGCTTTGAACACATTTAGCAGCTTCTGAGAGGAGCTAAAGTAGATGATGTCGTCGACATAAAGACAGACAACAATGAATCCATTCAAGCCTTCCTTTTTCACATAGAGAGTTGGCTCATTCTCACTTCTTTCAAACTGATTTTGAAGAAAGAATGAGTCAATCTTGGTGTACCAGGCTCTTGGAGCCTGTTTCAGTCCATAAAGTGCCTTTTGCAGCTTGTAAACCTTGCCTTCTTCTCCATCTTTGACAAAGCCGAGTGGTTGCTTAACAAAAACTTCTTCTTGTAAGTCTCCATTAAGAAATGCAGATTTTACATCCAGCTGAAACACATCCAATTTCCATTGAGCAGCCAAAGCTAATACCACTCTCACAGTTTCAAATCTTGCCACTGGTGAGAATGTCTCCTCAAAATCGATTTCTCCTTGCTGTGCATACCCTTTTGCCACCAACCTGGCTTTGTGCTTTTGAATACTCCCATCTGTATTGAACTTAGTTCTGAATACCCACTTAAGTCCAATAACATTCTTCCCTTCAGGAAGATCAACCAATTTCCAAGTCTCATTCTTTTGAATGGACTTGATTTCCTCCTTCATTGCATCTTGCCATTCAACTTCATCTTTAGCTTCATCAAAACTGGTTGGATCTGCTGCCATCAGTGCAAAGTCGCAGTTTGCATACAAGTCAGCAAGAGTCCTGTATCTTCTTGGTGCATAATCATTCGATGAACTTGATGATGAAGGACTTGAAGAAGATGATGAGCTGTGATTTGAAGATGATGGTGTTGTAGGAGGACTTGGAGACTGCTGATTATTTGTTGGCACAATTGAGTCCTCCCTTGAACTATCAGTCCCAACTGTTTTCTGCTGAATATTGTCACAACTTTCTCTTTGCTCCCAATTCCAGCCTGCATTCTCATCAAACACAACGTTCCTACTGACCATAATTTTGCCAATAAGAGGGTTATACAGTCTATATGCCTTGGATTGAACAACATAGCCAATGAATACACATTTCACAGATTTATCATCTAGTTTAGATCTTAAATCAACCAAAGCATAAGCTGTACAACTGAAAACTCTTAAATGACTTACAGATGGTTTTTTTCCTCTCCATGCTTCAAATGGTGTCATGTTCATGACTGCCTTTGTAGGAGAGACATTGAGGATGTACACTGCAGTAGCTACAGCTTCACACCAGAAGTTGTTTGGTACACCTCTAGCTTTGAGCATGCTTCTTGCCATCTCTACAACAGTCCTGTTCTTTCTCTCAGTTACTCCGTTTTGCTCTGGAGTATATGGTGCAGTCAATTCTCTTCTTATTCCTTGCTCCTCACAAAATGTGATGAATTCATTTGACAAAAATTCACCACCACGATCTGTTCTTAAGGCTTTCACACATAAACCAGATTGTTTCTCAACCTTAACCTTAAAAATCTTAAAGTTTTCAAAGGCTTCAGACTTAGCCTTTAGAAAGTAGACCCAACTCATTCTACTGTAGTCATCAGTTATGAGCAAGACATACTTCCACCAAGAGAAACTGTCTGCATTGGTCCACAGAGATCAGCATGCAGCAGCTCCAAACTTTCACTTGCTCTCCAAGCTCTGCCACTAGGAAATGATCCTTTTGACTGCTTTCCATATAAGCATCCTTCACACAACTCAAGCTCACTAATTTTAGGCAGCCCTTGCACCATGTCTTTGGATCTCAGAAGCTTCAGTCCCTGCACATTCAAATGACCATACCTCAGATGCCACAGCTTGGCATCATCATCTCCTTTAACTGTCAGTGCTTTGCTCACATTGCTAGATAAATCAAGAGGGAACATTCTGTTTCTCCCCATAACAATCTTTACTACAACTTCTTTGGATTTCTTATCACAGATCAAACAGAAATCATTCTCAAACAGTACTGAATATCCAGAATTGAGTAATTGACCCACACTCAGCAAATTGTGAGCCAAATTTGGCACATACTGCACATCATATAAGAGCTTAGTGTTTCCTTGCTCAGTTTTGATTGCAATCGTGCCTCTTCCTTCCACTTCAAGTTGTTTTCCATCTCCAAGCCTCACCTTGCTCTTTAAAGATTCATTCAGTTCTCTGAACATAGACTTGGCACTTGACATATGGTTGGAGCACCCACTGTCAACATACCACATGCCACCTCCTGAATCATTGCCAGCTGCACTTTGTGCTAAGAACAACTTTTGCTCATTCTCCACAAAATTGGACTTTTGATCACCCTTTTGTTCATCCTCCTCCTTCTTCCAGCAGCTAGCTCCTTTGTGGCTTGGCTTCTTGCAATAGTAACATTTGAGTGGACCTTTATATGATTGCTCTTTTCCTTCCTTATTCTGTCCTCTTCCACGGCCCCTTCCTCTTGAGCCAGCTCTTCCTCTACCTCTTCCACTGAATTGCCTTGTCTTTTCCTTGTTTGAGGATTGTCCTTTCACATGGAATGCCTTCTCTTCCTTCTTCTCACCATTTCTATTGAGCCTCACCTCATGAGCTTGCAAGGATCCCCTGAGATCATCAAAAGGTGTAATCTTCCATGTCCTTTGACTCTTCAATAGCCGCTACAACATAATCATATTTGCTTGTGAGACTTCTTAGAACTTTTCCAACCACATGCTGATTGGTCATTGTTTCTCCATATGACCGCATTTGTTGTACCATAGTGGATACACGTGACAAGTATTCTTAGACAGATTCTTCGTCCGTCATTAGAGCTGTTTCAAACTCTCTCCTTAGTGATTGCAGCCTCAATGTAATCACCTTCTTGTCACCTAGATACTCTTGCTTTAGAGTATCCCACGCCATCTTGGATGTGGTTGATGAGGCAATTCTGGGAAAGATTTCATCATCCAAGGCCTGTTGTATTATAAACAATGCCTTGGAATCTTTCTTTCTCTTCTCTCTCAATTGCTGATCAGGTTCTGGAGGTTGAGCATCTTCAAATCCATCTTCAACAAAACCCCACAGTTCTTGAGACTTGAATAATGTTTTCATTTTCAAGCTCCAAAACTGATAATTTATGCCTTTAAAGATAGGCAATTGTGAAGTGGCGATTCCAGATCCGTTGTTCTGCATTATGAACAACATTTTCACTCTCTAAGTGCTCTCTCTTCTCACTCAACAAATTCCCAGGATATGAACCCGGATAATTAGTTAGCTCTGATACCAAATGTTGGATTTCAGAGGAAGAAGATAACAAAACTGGATGACAGAATAATGAGAGAGAGCTGAACTTTTTATTTTCTTGATTAAAAATGCTGAACAATACAATGTTTAAATACTAAAACTTGGCTAACAATCTCCACTAACCACGTCTAACAAATCCTAAGTTAGTGGTGCTAAAAATAACTTAAAAACAGAAACTCAAATTTGCTCCTAACAAATAGCCAAAAACCAGCAACAGACTTTTGACAAAGTCTTCCAACAAAGTAGCTAATTTTCTTTGACTTTTATTCAGCTTCTCAGTGCACATATGAGCTTGAATTATGTTGCAACACTCGTTGCTTATTGATTGCATTCTTCCATCCTCTTTGTAACCAAAATTAAACAGTTAAAGAATTACAAAACTGGCTGATACAGGTGTTTACCTATCAGAATATTTGGTAAGAAATGAGAGTTGTGAATGAGAAGTCAAAAAATTTGAAACGTGCTAGCGACCTTAATTTTGGACAAAGTTTTAGCTTTAGTTTCTATTTGTTGGAATTGGGCTTGTTGTCCAGGCCCACGAGCCAAGCCCAACTTATTGGCCGATTCTAGGAGGATGTCTGGGCCCTAAGTGAAGTATCTCTCTTTTTGTCCTTAGTGAAGATACTTTTCTAGTATGTACACTCTTTTATGACGAGATACAGAAGAGAAAAGTATATATTGGAAATATATTCTTGTCTCACAATCTCTCTTGCCCGATCTACCTCTATAAATAGAGGGATGGATTCTAGGGTTGAGAGTTTTTTTTAATCAGAAAAGGTTGGCCATAGCCCAGCCCCCCCCCCCCCCCCCCCCCCCGCGTGTTTCATTAATCTAGGGTTGAGAGTTACAACAACATAAGAGAGGTGAAGTCTAGGGTTTAGGGTTACAACAACATATGGCATAGATTATATCCCCATACTAATCCCTCAAGATCCCTAAAAAAAGAAATGAGTTCTCATTCCGTTGCTCTTCTCCATCCTTATCATCCCTTCGCAGCCACTTGGGAACGAAAGTGTGGAATTAGTGTGTATCCTCATCCCGTAGGATCCGTCGCCGCATGAGCAGTATCTCAGATGACTCAGGCCATCAAAGAGATCGCCGCTTCCGCTTCCGTTGCCGCCAAAACCCAATATAAGGTCTACCCTACGTGTTTGCTAGTACCCAAAATTAGTAATCTCGTTTTAAGGAATGAAAACAAAAGAAGTTCTTTTTATTATTTTGTTGTTCATTGTGTGTTAGTAAGGAATGTTTGTGTAGCAATATTTTCGACATTATTTTAGGAAATATTTTGTTAGCATGGAATGGCCTTGCTAAACGAAAACGTATATGGTTTGTGTAGCAATATTTTGGATAAAATATAAATATATATCTCACTGTTAGTTACAGTCTATATAAAGTGTAAACTTTATGATTAACCTTCAGAGATGTGGGGTAGATGGAGAAATACAATGGTTAAGAGAGAGAGAAAGGTAGGGTGGGATATCTATTGTAATTTATATATGAGAAAAATTATATTTTCTTGTTATTATTCTTCTATTGTGCATCTCTTTATATACACATTACATTCTTGGTGAATGGGTACAATAGATTTAGGAGAAGATTAAGGAGATGTGAGATTTAAGGAAATTTGTTTCCTAATCTATAGAAAACAGAGTATACAGATTTTATTCTTACTATATTTCAACACTCCCCCTCAAGTTGGTGCATAGATATTGAACATGTCCAACTTGTCCACAAATTTCAAGAAGAGTCAATTCGAAACCGCCTTGGTAAGAATATCTGCTAGTTGATCTTCTGTCTTCACCTTAGAGATCTCAATAATTTTCTCGTCTAATTTCTCCTTTATGAAAAATCTATCCACCTATACATGTTTCGTCTTATAATGTTAAACTGGATTGGCAGTAGTATCACACGCTACTTGACTGTCACAATACACCTTAATAGGCTCATTCGGACCACAACATAAATCCTGTAATAAGAGTTTCAGCTATAAAATTTCAGTTATACTTAGTGCTACTCCATGGTACTCAACCTCTGCGTTAGAACGTGCAACGATATTTTGCTTTTTGCTTCTCCATGTAACTAAATTTTCTCCAACAAATGTAAAGTATCATGAAGTGGGGTGCCTATTAACAACAGATCCTGCCCAATCGGCATCAGTATATGCCTCAACCTTCAAGTGACCATGTTTCGCAAACAAGATCCTTTTTCCTGGAGCAAATTTTATATATCTCAGAATTCTCATCACGGTATCCATGTGTTGTTCACACGGTGCATGCATAAACTGACTCACCACACTTAAGGCATATGCCAAATCTGGCTGCGTGTGTGCAAGATACATCAACCGTCCTACCAATCTCTGATGTCTTTCCTTATCACACGGTACCTGATCTGGATCATTGCAAAATTTCAGTCCTTCTTCTAACAGTGTATCAATAGGCTGACAAGCAAACATTCCCGTTGTTTCAACAAATCAGTAACATATTTTCTTTGAGACAAAAATATATCCTTTCTATAACGAGAAACTTCAATACCAAGAAAATATTTCGAGGGCCAAGATCTTTCATTTCAAACTCTTGTGATAAGGAACTTTGTAGTGTTTTTCTCTCCTCAGGATCATCTCCAGTTACTATCATATCATCCACATATATAATTAGAGCAGTAATCTTACCTTCTTTCCTTTTTAGGAACATGGTATGATCTGAATTACTCTAACAATATCCGAATGTCCTCATTGATTTTGTAAATCTCCCAAGTCAAGCTTTTGGCAACTGCTTGAGACCATATAGTGCTTTCTTCAAACGACGCACTTTATTACTATTGTCATGCCCTGCTTTCCAAAAATACGAAATACGAGCACATAACATTGGCCCAGCGAATGACTAACATCACCCATAAGCTGTTTAACCGATCAACTCAACAATATAACCAATACAGAACAATTGCGCAGGCAATAATAATAATCTCATGAACAAAAAAAACTTAGAATGAAGCAATAAAAATATCCAAATACAATAATAATTAAACGTCTGAAAAAAAAATAAAATTCGGGACATAAGCCCAAAACAATAATAATCCAATCCAAAATAATAACAAGTCTCAATACATTAAGTTTATTAAAGCAATAAGCAATTAGAAAGGAGTAGTCTTCAGAATGTTTGTTCTCCAATTTCAGTAGGCAATTCTTCTTCATTACATGTATACACTTCATCTAAAAAGAGGAAGAAAATTGTTCTTAGAGCAAGTCATGGACAGCAAGTAGAGAAAACAGGGAACAATGGAATAACGGTATAACAATGAAGTCAATGGATCAATAAGAATCAATAACATGACACGATAATCAATATCACGGTAATCGATGCAATGGATATAAACAATGGTGCAATATGGTTTACGGTGGTCGCGCGGTGGCGACTTTGGGGATCGATGAGACTACTTTCGACGACGACGGCAGCAGCTTCGACGGTGATGGGCGACTTCGATGGCGATCGTTACTGGCTGTGCGCGTACTTTCGACAGCGATGGGCGACAACAGCGACTTCGAGTAGCGGCGATGGGTGTTCGACGGCAGTGGCGAAGGGTGTTCGACGGCGGCGGCAGAGGTGGGGTTTCGGGGTTCGGGTTCGGATATGGATCCGAAGTCGGGGAAGAGGTTGGTGATCGAAGAGGCTGTACAACGGCTCTTCTTCTTTCTCTGCTTCACGTAGCCTAGGATATTTTAGACTCTGATATCATATTGTAATTTAGATTTGGGAAAAATTATATATATATATATATATATATATATATATATATATATATATATATATATATATATATATATATTATTTATTTTTGAGGAAAAAATGACCAACTAGTCACCAGTTTCATTAATAAGATATTAAGGGAACAACATGAACTAAAATATTACAAACCCCTGTTTCATCAACTCCATAGTCCACCTAGATCACCCTAGTCTAGACACAAATTACATCAAAATACATGAGAAGAGTTACAACGAAGTACATGAAGCTATTACCCCCTCATACATAATAGATAGACCCTCATCGACCACCTGTGCTGTCCAGTATCAGCGCTGTCCAGCATCCCCTATAGCCAATCCCGAAGTGGCTACTCATGAAGATCCGGTTGCAACCTCTTCCTGGCACCTGTCTTGCCTGACCAAGCAGAAATATGACTCAGTATAATGTACAACATACTATTAAACGAACAACTAGTGTTACGAAAGCAAGCATTGTTCCTATCTAGCCATAGAGTCCAACACGTTGTTGCTACCGTGACGTCCCACAATTCCCTAACTTTCGATCCAACCCACTTAGCCCGCCAATAGCTCCATAGATCTTCAATCCGTGTAGGACACTCAATTAACCCGAAACTGAGAACTAAGATTTCCCAAGCCACCTTTGCCCTTGGACACTCTAAGAGAATATGGTTTACATCTTCGAGCCCTTGATTACATCTTGGGCAAGTGCTATCAATCTGGATGTTTTGTTTAATGAGATTCGCCTTTGATAGAATAGCGTTGTTCATAACTAACCACAGAAAAGCATTCACTTTGTGAGGGGCGCCCGACTTCCAGATAATCTCCGCCCCCTGACATCTCATCCCCCCAACATTCAGTCGGTTGTATGACGAAGCTACCGTGAAGGACCTATTGTGCATCTCTTTATACACACATTACATTCTTGGTGAAGGGGTACAATAGATTTATGAGAAGATTAAGGAGATGAGAGATTTAAGGGAATATGTTTCCTAATCGGCTAAAATTGAAAAAACCCCCCTAAACTATCCCATATATGCAGAAAACCTCACTCACCTTTTTTTTATGCAGAAAACCACAATCAATTATGGTGCGAAAAACCACATCATGACTCCGTTAGGGTTCCGTCATACGGGTGGTTTTTCGCACCCATAGTTGAGTGCGGCTTTTTTGCATAAAAAAAAGGTGAGTGAGGTTTTCTGCATATATGAGATAGTTTAAGGTTTTTTTTTTCAATTTTAGCCTAACGGAACCCTAACGGAGTCATGATGTGGTTTTTCGCACCATAGTTGAGTGTGGTTTTCTACATAAAAAAAAATATGAGTGAGGTTTTCTGCATATATAGGATAGTTTAGGAGGGTTTTTTCAATTTTAGCCTTCTTAATCTATAGGAAACAGAATATACTGATTTTATTCTTACTATATTTGAACAATATCTCAGCAGCAGCTACCATGTGGACCCTTTGGCTAGACTGCAACGATGCATATTTTCGTAATCATTATAATCAGAATCACTGTCATGATGCATAATTTCTTCAATGTTATTGATGACTGAACATGACAAGCAGGGACAAGAAAGAAGCTTCAAATGGACTATGCAGAGTAGCTCCTCTGAATGAGTAGGATGGCTCGAGTCAAAGACCTGGACGAGTGATGGGAGGAGCGATATTAGTGACCTTCGACAGTTTCATATTTATGTATCTGTATCTCGTTTTCTAGTAGCTAATGTATTCTAGATGTAGACTTTCTGATTGGGTGGGCTATCCGAATATGGTGGATATCCTAGTTCCCTTGTTGGGATGATCGTTTATCACTTTTTATTCAAAAAAAAATAAGTGTAAGCTTTATATCTTCGAGTCATGTATACAAATTGGACCTGCATTGCTGAAGCTTCAGAAGTATATACTACTTAGCTTTCGTTCTTCACATGAAACATGCCTAGAAGAGGCATTTTAAACACCAAAGAGTAGGAATTTAAACCACAGAAGGCTTTTACATATGTAGTATCTGTGATTTATACCAACTTGAATTGGAATTGGATTAGCTACTGTAATTCTGTAACATGTGACTGACTGAGATCTCCATACTTCGACAAAAAGTTTAGAACCAGCTAGACACTTGAAATTTCGTGATGTCGTATTAGTCTAGAGAAGAGGTTGAACCAAATGATGGATCCACAACATATGAACTTGTGTTCGTGGTCTGTGAATCTCTTCACATCCATCCTAGTTTCATCTTCGTCAAGTCATTACTAAATTTGCATCGTTGAAATGCCGTTGTTGCTGTGATGATTTCAATTGGACTAGATGACACCATAAGCTTTGCTCTTGAATCTGCCATACAACATACATGTTACATATTGAAGGTTAATCTTAAAATAAATTGTAGTAAAAACAAATGACTTGTTTACCTGAAGAGCGCAAAGTTGCCCCAGCATTTCAACACACTCTTCCAGTTGGGTTTTTTCTTCGGCAACTACCTGCGCAAGCGCTGACAGCAGTGGCACAGTGTTTTGTACCTGTTATTCTTAGAGAATCAAATATGTATATTCAAATTTATTACTTTTGCCTGCTATTAGGGCATTAGCATCGCACAGGCGAGCTTTGCATTTTGAGAAGGAACAACCGCAAACAAGATAGAACAAGCCTACTCCCAAATTGCCTGTTATTAACTCGCTGGCAGCAGGAATGCGAGATTACAGAAAAATTCACGGTAAATCCTTACCGCTGGTTGACATGTGCCAAATGTTGTCTGGATTGCTGCAGTTAGGTTGGTCACCTGTCGTAGCCTAATCGACAAAATCTGAGGGTCTGCCTGTAGATGGAATTTGAAGATTAGTTATCAGCATGAATATTTCTACAATTTATTGGAGGTGCAGGTAATATCTACCTTTGCTCGATCAACAAGAGGAAGCCTGATTATTGCTGCTTGCAAGCAATTCTGGGTTGTAGAAAGAGCTGAATTGTGCTGTCTCTCTATATCTCCCCATCCTTCCAGTGATTTCATCTGGGTTTACATCCAACATCAAATTTAACATCTCATCATAATTCTATGTTGAGTCCTTTTAAGATTGATCTTCTTCTTGAGTTTGTATAGACTGACCTGCCAAGATAACAGCCTGTTGAGCTTAAGGTTCAGATTCTCCCTTCGCAGCCGCACCTTCTTTTGCATCACGGAAGCGTGCATCCTTGCGATCTCCACCCACGCGCTGATCAACGTATTCTACACTGACAACAAACTATAAGATACAAAAACAAAAACCTTGTTAAACTAGTTTGAATCTATCAAAATACCTCAGCTGTATTTGTTCTTGTCTGTTGTATACTGTCTGCTCTGGCATTCAGGTACCTCCACTGCATCAAACTATTATGCAACATCCTAAGCTGGTGTCCTACATCTCCCATCAAAATCACAGGTGATGCAGGTCTATTGTTAATAGATCCTGAACCCGAACCCAAACCCAAACCCGACTTCCTTCTGAACAAATCCAACCCCATACTAATCAAGCTCCCCTTCTTACTACTCTTATGGTGATGATCTGGGCTTCCTGGTCGCAGGCTTGAAAATGACCTCGTTGGCGTACCTCCTCCTCCTCCATTTGCTACTGGCTTTGCTGCTGATGGTGGTATTTGCGGAGAGCTGGATTGTCGCCCAGGTGAAAGTGCCCATGGGCTGAGCCCACTGCCTGAACTAGTCCTCCTCACTGCTGCTGCTGCCAGCTTTGCCGCGGGAGTCCTATCCAACGACTTGTGGCCTACATCCTTGTTCCGAGCTCGAGGGATCTTAGGACTCATTCCCTTGGTAGTAGTAGTAGTACTAGCAGTAATGTCACTCCTCTCTGACTCATTGCTTGGGATGTCAATGCCGAAATCAGTTGATGATGTTTTCTTTCTCTGGCTTGTGAGAACACTCAGATCAACTGACATCCTTCCAGGCTGCAGTATGGAAGGAGTAGGGGACGAAGAGTGGTGTGATGATTTGGGGAACCGGAGCTTTCCTATGTAACGCATTGAACCACCAAAAGGGCGGTTTTCTTTAGATATCTTCCTACCTTCTTCTTCTTCTTCTTCTTCCTTATCTTTCTGGTTTCTCTTCTCTTCAAACCGGTTGATCCCCATGTAGCTTTGGGTGCGGGATAGGAGCTGCGGTCCATCTGCATAAGATGTGGACTTGTCGTCGCTGCCATTGTTACTACTGCTGATTTTAGCGTCTAAATGGTCGTTTATTCGGTCATCGCCTAGATAATCAGCAAGGGAGTTGATAGGTGATTGTTTTGTTGATGAAGTGGCGGTGGTGGACGAAGGCCAGCGGGCGATTCCAATGCGTGGGTCATCATTGTTGGATTGATAAGATTTGCGACCACGAAGAGGGGATAGACCGAGGCGTGACAGCGAGGAGTGAGAAGAAGCAGCAGGGGCGGCTGAAGGTCCAATAAGAGGAGAAGAGGGCTGGGAGCGAGATGTCGGGGGATTGTTTGATAGGAGTAGCTTGTTGCGCAATTTGCGATCCATTTGATCTGATTTACACAATGTTTTGAGAGTCTCAGAAGAAATGAAGAGAGAAAGTGATCAGGATTTCAATTTTATATATGGCGCCAAATAGAGAGAGAGACGGTTAATTTAGTTAGTTTAGTAAGCCGGCCTCAAAAGTTTCGGGTCCTTTCTGAAAATGCCCGAAATGCCTTTGTTGTTTGATCTGATATCCTATAGCATAATAGTCGTGGACATGGGCAATTTCGGTATTTTGGTAGACGGAGTAAAACGTAGAAGATGAGACACAAGTTTTATTATTTTGGATGCCGGCAACAGTTACAGGTAGACAATTTGCCAAATGGTGAGGAGAAAGTTAAAAACTGCATTGCCGGCTTCAAGGTCACTCAACTCACGTATTGTTCACAAAAGGTAAGACAATCGAATTAACTTTTTGTGTTTGAGACTTCCTTGGAGAGTTTACTCATGATGTAGAGACAAAAGTTATAGTCAAAGACGTTGAGTTATGCGACAACCGATCACCACGAACAACCAAGCAAGTAGACTCACACCAAGCACACAAAAGCACACAAGATTTATCCTGGTTCGGTGAACGGTGAAATAACTGAGATGTTTTTTTTGATAAAAAAGTGACCTCGTCACCGCTTCATTAATCAAGAATTAACGAAACAAGTAGTACAACTAATAACATCTATCTGTTCTAAACGGAACAGTGAAGAACAATTACAAAGCGCAGTCTACATTTCTAACTAGTCCCTCCTCTAACTAAACACGTAAACTTGGCATTTGCGCAGTTGAATAACTGAGATGCTATTCAACTAGAGAAGATACAAGAGTTACAATCACTCTCACCAAGAAACTGTCTATCTCCCAAACCTCACTAGAAGGTATTCTGCTATTTGCAATAAAAATATATCTCAAATGAAGTACTACCTCTCAATCGATGTCATAACATTATTATATAGGGATCTAGATAAACCCTTGGATGATCCAACACCGTCCGATAAACCCTCGAAGAGAAAGCCACACAACATGAGCCAGATGATCTGACTTGTTAAAACAAACTGGGCTCAAACAGATCCCTACATAATCGGCCCGTCTCCTATTGTCCGCCGCTGTCGGTCGACTGCTCTCTTGGTCGAGAGCAGTCTAGATCACTTGCGGTCGACTGCAAGTCTCCAACTGCTGCCCACTGCTTGCTCCTTTCGTCTTCATATTTACTTCAAACATCTTCTCGCTTCGCTCTATTCCCTCGCTTCGCTCTATTCCCTTCACATCGAACCTAGTATGCATGCAAGAGATAAATCCAAAACACCACCTAGAGCCATGTCATGCGAAGTTTAAAAGCAATACTATGTATTGAAACCATAATTGCCTCAGATGATATGGCATTGTCAGTTGGTCGCTTGTTGTCGCTCTTTTCATACAAGATATGCACGGGATAGTGTTTGTAGTGTTGTATCATTGATATTCTTCATGTGTGAGGTTTGTTTGCTTACACTGTTTCACTTTCTTTATATTAAAAAGTTTGAATCAGATACATCACATCCGAAATTTCTATACAGTAAGAAAGTTTCTGAATGGTGGCATCGGCCATTTTGACTAAAAAAAAAAGGAAAGAGAGTTTATGAAGGCTATGATAAAACAAGTTTATGGTAGTTTTTTAAAATCCCCGCACAAAAGACATTTAGCCTTACTTTAAAGCCTTCTGGTGTTTTTTTCTTCTTCTTTGAGTTCACTGCAAAAGGCTGGAAATAGTCATTCAAGCAAAGAACAGAACCACGACGAACAAAAACTTAAAAACCTAATGAAACAGCTAAGAGCATCTGTAGTCATTGGGAGCCAATTTTTGGGTATTTGGCAAATGGAAATAGAAAATTTGAGTCGGTGCTGTAGTTGTCGAAAGTTAAAATTTGGGTCAGACGAAAGATTATCTTTCGTCTCAAAAATTTTTTTTAAAAAAAAAATTGCCTAAAATGAAGCACAAAAGGAGGAAAAAAAAAAGAAAGGGACAAAAGTGGGGAATTGGGGTAGCAGCAATTTGCATGGGGGGCTTGGAGGGAAGCTAACTTACAACATCAACTTAGGGACATATGGGGAATTGGGGTAGCAGCAATTTGCTGGGGCCTATGGTTAGAAAGAAATAATAGGATTTTCAGACCAAATCACAAGCACATCATGCATCAGCATCTGTTATTCAGAATAATTGCTAATATCAAATTTTGGTCTCAAACATCAGGTACAGAAACGACAAAGAAGGTCAAGGAGATATTTGCAGACATCACGGACTCTAACGAAGAGCCGGAACCGGAGGAAAGGAAAGGGTCTCAGGGTGGGGAGTGAGCGGCAGGCGGCGCTCAGTTTCCGGCGTTGTGCTAGCTGTGTCGCAGTTACACAACTTTTTGATATCATCTGTAGTTATTTCATTTTTTGTAGAGGGGCTATCTTGTATGGGATGGGTGCTCTTTTTTGACAGGTAATGAGTATCATTACCCACATGTGGGGACTCATGATAATCATTACCTTTTGCTTGGTTGTTTGTTTGATTAAAGACTTTTTAATGAAACGCGGTGGGCTATACCCACCGTTTACAATCAAAAAAAAAAATCAAAACAACTATACAACCAATATAGGACTATAATAATATCTAACAGAAACAAAACTGGATGCAAGAGATGAGAGCCAATCGTAGTGACCATGGAAAACCTGAAATGAATCGGTAAAATTTGAATTCTTAGAAACTTATATATATAGAAAGAGAGAGAGAGAGAGAGAGAGTTCTTCTATTGTGCACTAGACCTCTGTGTGCACTCGGTCTTCCCGCCTTCGTATTGACGATCTAAACCGTTCACATTGATCTACACATCTAAATTAGTCTAAATATGTAAAATCAAATTATTTGAAATATATATATATATATATAATCAGTGAAACAACTGTTTTGTTCTCTGTCTCGCTCACATCTACACCCAAATTTCACTATTATTATATGCTTGCCATGATTTACTACCTACAAACGCAGAAACTATAGGCCTTAATCAACAATTTCCCTCAGTCCGGTCCAAAAATTTTACTCTTTCCTCCATCAAAGCTAAGTAAATGACCGAGGTGAGCACAGCTCCTTCGCTTAATTTCTCCTTCGGTATCTTGAAGGGTTTTTTCTCGCGAGGCAGCAAAGAACTCTGCCCGTGTAACTCTGCCTGTGTACTGTTATTTTTTGTTCGATCTATATACATATGTATTCTCCCACCCAAAATGTATAACCTGTACATAAGAATTCTCCCACCCGAAATGTAAAAGGATGGCACGACAAAGTCTAGACATTTTATAATCACATCCTATTTCGCCTACATGCTATAAATAAGCCCGTCTAAATATTTGTCGGATCTTTCCCTCTACCAACAAACAATGTTGGTCCGCTTGGCCTTTGTCCTGTTTCCGAAACATAACCTCGGCTGCTTCTGATTATAGTGAAAGTTTTTTTAAATAGGGGCCTCATCTCGGAATACCCTCATCATGCTACCACCATTAGCAGCCACCGGAGATGGCTCCTCCTCCCGCTCTGGCTGGATGTTCAAATCAATCTGGGTCTTGAGAGGTGAAGGCACTGTGATCTTCTCGGAATCATCCTCAACAGCCCCATCAATACACACCACCGGGCTTTGAGGAGAAGAGCTGCCACTAATACTTTGGCACGCGGGCAGCAGCAAGCGTTCGCTACCTGGTGAAGCCATCTCTACCTCTGACGACTCATCAAGAATTGGTTGCTTTTTGTGTGAGGAAGTAGCTGCAGCAGTCTCGGCGCCCTTCTCCGTTTGACGCTTCTCACGCCGCATCATTAGGGTTCGGAAGCGGCGCTTTACAGTGAGACAGACATTACAAGTGCATGTCGGCTTGTGCTTGGGGCCTTTCCCGCTTGGAGGCTGGATGCAGACAATGCATGTGCACCCAGAGCGGTGACGAGGATGTCTAGTGGTTGGTTGGGAGGATGAAGGGAGAAGATCCCCCTCACCAAGTATAGCGAGGTTGGCAAGTGTGTCAAGCCCATCGGATACTTCCAAGCTGTTATTTTCTGCTTTTACCCTGGTCCTCTTGGAACCAGCCTTGAGGGAATCTGATATTTTGGGATAATCATTTTATAACATGATGTGAAATTGCAGAGAAAAAGTGTTGTTAGGTCTCAGCCCTGCCATCTTTGTTCACAAGAAAACTGTAAAGAAATTCGTTGGAAACTATCATGCTAAGCTGATAACATACCAGTTCTAGTGGGAAGCAAATCTGTCAGCTCCTTACTAATTTCCTGGGCAGATGAACATGAAGATCTACAGACAGCAAAAAAAAAACAAAAAAACAAAAAAACAAAAAAACAATTTCAATATAGCAGAAACGTAAAACCAAAATCACATATATAAACAAAGAACCATATCTCTCCTCCATTTGGTATTGTTCAGTTGAACAACTAGTTATACAACTGACAGAAAGTATACCATGTGATAAGCAACAGCATATTAAGGGTTGATGATACAACAACCAGTTCCGACATGTTGTTAGTTATCTTAAGAAGGTTTGATCCAAACTTTAAGAAGGATGGTTGGGTTTGATCCAAACTCCATACACAACCACAATCTGATGCCAGAGGCTCGGTTGCTGAAGATTGTGATACATTTACAGATGAACATCAAATAAGTTATCTACTGATGGTTACAGGATAACTATCAGGAATTATTCAAATAAGAAGCATCCAACATCAAAGTCATTTTCCAACTCATCCCCTTAATGCTCGCATAACTCTGATTGGCTGAGCTGTACATTTACGAAACTGCCTCTTAAATTACTTGTATGGTTGGTCCATTGTGAATTACCATAATGAATTGGGAATTTGTTATTTTTAGTTTCCTTAGCTTTCACTTCCCTAGAGTTAAAACCTATATTTTCCCTATGTTAGACTCAAAGTTGACGAAAAATTTGGAAAGTTGCCTTTAATTGCATCGACAATGAGACAGGTTTCTCTACATGTCAACTCACCTTTAAGGATCTGTTGTCCCTCCACTGTCCATTGTCTTTTCAGCCCAAAATGTTTCACCAATTTAGAGGGTTTTTGGTTGGTTGTAAAATATATCCAAACTATAAAGATTTCTGTAGGAAAACAAAATCTTTGGAAATAAGTTCTAAAAAAGTGGTTTATTTAGATGTAGTTTTATTGTAGTATAGGATAGAGAGAGAAGTTTTTTAGAAAAAGTAGTAAAAATTAATGTACAGGAGTAGGTAGAATTGTTTTATTGGATAGTGTAAAAAGAGAGGGAGAAAAACAATTAAAAAATCATGAACAGTATCGCTACGCACTGGGTTTTTTTACGGATTTCAGATGGTGCTACAATAGCGCTATAGTAGGAATCCAAAACCAGAAAAAATACAGCTAAACAAATCTGTGAACAGTGCACTTTCTTGAATTTCTTTTCACTAGTGTTCCTACAGCCAACCAAACACCCCCTTAGAGGAAGCTCTTTAACTTTGATAGGCGAATGCAGATTTTTGATACTTAGTCTCTTTGTGCTCTATGTAAGGCGGAGCCGGGGAGCAGTCCCAAATTTTTTATTTAACCCCAATATAATTTCATACCCTCTAATAATAAAATTATAGTTCTGGGTCCCACCAAGAAAGAAAAAAAAAATCTAACTATACATATGATTATATATAATTTGTATAGATATCAATCAATTTTCATAAAAGTTGAACTACAAATTAAGAAAATATCCTATAAAATTCATTACTTTTGGAATAGAAATTAACAAGTTTCATGGTTATCTCGGTACAAAATGTAGTATCATTTCTTATAATTATATAGAAACTCATATAAATGATGATTCAAATCTGATCAAGTATGGTTCAATCCAAATAAATTTTTCATCTCTCTTAGCCACTTTGGAGCCTAAGTGGATTTTAGTGGATTTACAAGTGATTCTTGTTTAAGTTACTTATTTAAGTTTTTGAAATTCTTTGTTGTATGCCCCCCCCCCCCCCCCCCCCCCGGCAAATTTCTGCCTCCGCCCATGGCTCTGTGCCAACTCCATTATCATAAAAACAGTTTCGATGATCTACAGCATGAACTCTTACCATATTTTTACAATGTTATATTTTTTCTAAGCTTATTGGACGGAAGAGATGACAAAGAAACCAACATATAATTTATCAAAAGCTTTCAATCACTTCAATTAAGGCCTAGCTGCCTAGTTACTAATTCTTAGTGGCCTATGAAAGTGTCTACACAGATGTAATGGCAGGACCAAGAGGTGCTCTGTCCCTATGCTGAAAAGTCGATGATTTCATATTTAAAAAGTTAACTACTTCAACTGAACAGTTGAATCAAGGTGCCAGGTACTCGATAAAAACAGTAGTAGTTACCTGTCAGGATCCCATTTGTTCTCAGAGCAAACCCACCTACAAGGCAGAAGGGCATCAGCCGGCACCTTGCGCCACTTAGAGCAATCTTCACACTGAGCCCACTGACTATTACCTCTGGTTGTGGAAGTATGATGTTAACATTTAATTAGTACAACAAGAGGATGACACCAGTATCATCAGGCACGATAGACATTTGAATTAATGGTCAGAAGACACTTATAAAATGAATATCTTAGACAGAGAATATTGGTTTGCACTGGAAAGTGGTCTGTAGTTATATAGAGTTGGTAGGGATAAGCACTATCCAGATAAAACCAGAAAACTGAATAGAACAAGCCTAGTCTGTCCATTCTGTCCAGTTTTTAGTGTAGAGAGTACAGTTTTTTGCATTAATGTTCTCAAAAGAGAGAAAAATATTACTATATCCGCATCCTACAATGTTGGGTCAAATAAGAACCTATCATACCTAAACCTGTTTCATTTAGTGGATATTAAACAAATAAAAAATTATATTCATAGACCACTAAATCATCTTCATAGACCAACAAATCTCTATTATAATCATAGTACCAACGTTAGCGCACTATAAAATATATGATTCACGTAATACAGCTTCACAATTAGCAAGTAATTGATCATTTCATAGGCAGGGAAGCGATACAAGAGAGAAGAATTACCCGGCTTGATTTGTCGTGAATATGGTAGCCTTTCCAAGTACTGGAGCTTCCTGTCAAAGACAACCAAGTTAGTTATCCTACAAAATGCACATATTAATCTATTTATGCTCAAAATTCTGAACTCACAAATCAAATTGGCAGGGTATTTCTTGAATAAATAATCTTTCAACCGTGACCATATAAAACTCAATATGGACTTTGACAATGCAAGAAAAGAAATTTATGAACTTTCTATCAAGCAAAGTACATATCACTTCAACTTCAATTAGTTGGATACTTATTTAACAAGATGGTATATTAATGCATATGTACAAATATCTAAAGAAAATAATCATTAGTAGAATCCCAATATCAGATAATTGACAGGTTCCCATGGGTAGGTATTCAGAAACTTGATACTTGCACTTTTTTTCTCCTCTTAATACTTCCTCTCACTTTTATTTACTTCGAACACGCCTATAATAATGCAAGCAAACCACACCAATGTTTTCCGTTCAAGTTGATAATCTCATGCACTCAATCGACGAATAGAAAATCTCTAAAGTTCCAATACTTTATAAAATATTCTTTTTTACATCACGGAAGTTGGAATTGGATTTTCTCATTCGTTTTTCTCTTATGGTCGCCAAGGAAATCAACATAATATAAATTATAGAATTCCAAATCTGATTAGATGATAAAGCAAATAATGTAAAAGAGGGCAACGTAAACCTCACCTGAGACTATTAAAACCATTAGTGAAAAATAACAAGGAAATTGCACTAGTTAACCAAAGAATTAACAGGAGAAAATGAAAAGGAAGCTTTCTTATCAAAAGAAGTATAGAACTGAAGTTCCATGGCATGCATTAGGCAAAAAAGACACCATGTATGACAATATTTTTTGTAATTCTATAACGAAACTGAATGAAAACTCTACTAAAGGATACCTCATACTCCTCAATCTCAATCCCGTCGATGACAATAAGAGTAGCCATAGAATCTGGAGGTGGTCGGAGTAGCCCCTGAGCTTCTTCCCAGGTCAGGTTTAACTCCAATGAGTCCTCATTTTCGATTCTTAGGCGTTTATTTTTTGAACCAAGAGTGCTGCCTTTCCTTTTAGTAGGGCCCTGTGAAGACTTAGTCCCCAGCCCCTCTTTCTGTATAAAGCCTGTCTTATCAAAATTGGACAAGGTGGTCTGAACTGCTGTATTTGATGGGTTCCTTGAGTCTGTGTTACCCTTTTGAGGAGGAGGGCCATTCACATTCACATCAGCAACATTTTTGTTGCCCTCTGTAGTTGTTGGGAAACCATTTCCAGTTTTAGCGTTTTGCGGATCCTGCTAATGACAATGGAAGACAAAACAATAAGGATCTTAACAGTTATAGTTAATTAAGTATGTTTCAAGTATTCAGCCAAATTTTAGGACATATACTGATACTGATTGAAGATTTCCCACTTATTAAGTGATAAGGATAAGCCAACTTACATTAGAAAAATAAAAATTCAACAGAACAAGCTATGGTTGATATTATTAACTTCCACAAGAACAACTGGGAAACTCAAGGTATATTTAGATTCATGGCTTGGAATGTGATCTATTATAGGTTGCACGGATACGGATACTGAGACACGGTGCGACACGAAGAAGATTTTTAAAAACTACCCTAAAACATCAAATATCTGTGGGATTCGGGTGTCAAACACGTGTGCAATACGATATGGCTACCAAATAGAAGTGTTTGTTCAACACAGAATGTAATCAAGGGAAGAGTTGTTCTTCATCCAATCTCCTCGTCTCCTGTAAATATTTGCTTTCTTTGACTTAAGAGGCTCTTTTGCGCTCTCTCTGTATTATTCCAGTACCAAATTTAAATGACAAAATGGCCTCTTTGGTCTGTCTTTACTCTAAAAAACAAAAACAAAACTCCGGTGCACCTTTCCAATGAAAATAAATTTACTTCTAACTGAAATCACATACCACCGTTTTGCTGAGCCTTCCCCATCAAAATAGGGTTAGTTCACCAACAAAAACAAAAGAAGTAAAAATTAAAATATAATAATTGACTGGCTTTTGCAGACAGCTGCCAACCTGAATTGAGCCCTCTAAATTTTGTAGCAAATTCATGCTAAAAAAACGAGGCTTGTTGTAAACCTTTTATCCTTTAGGCAGGTTGGAGTCTACCTTGTTGGTTATGTAGTCTAAAGCTTATATGACACACATGTACACAATTTCTGGTGTAGCTGAAGCACATAGTGAGAGTACGTTAACACAAATCAACAACAAAATTTTAAAACTTAAAATTTTCAAAATAAATTTCTTAACATATATATATAGGGAAAACTTCAAGAGAGCTCTTAACTCCCGATAAGGAGGGAGAGCCAAAGCTTCTCTTTCATCATGGAGACATCATATGATCCATCTTAAAATGCCTAAACTAGTCTAAGAATGCAGAATCAAGTCGTTTGAAATTAGTTTGCCCTTGAAACTAAAACATTAAAATGTTGTACGGCTGAAATATCTTTTTATTTTATATAATGATATGATGCAAGGGTAAACAAAGTTTAAATGACTTGATCTCATATGAGTAGACAATGTTAGGTATTTAGAACAAGAGGAACGGTTCGGATCGTTTATAGGATGGCCCAACTATGGCAAGCTCTCTTGTGGCCTCATATGTGACCTCACTACCCACTGATACAAATTCTCCATGATAAATCCGAACTAATCAAATTGTTCTACACGCCTTAGATAACGTAAGGGTGTAATATCAAGTTATTTGAAGTTCATTTATTTATGTTTTATGACGTGATAAAATTGTATGGCTAAAAATTCTTTATTTTTCTAACATGATGGATAGCGAAATGAATGTCAAATAACTTGATTTTACAATCTTAGGCTATTTTAGGCATGTAAAACAAGATGAACGGTTCGGATTTTTCATGGGGGTTCGTATCATGAAGGGCATCAAAATAAGAGGTAAGATAGGACCTTAGGGGATCATCTCCCTATATATATATATATATAGGGAAAGCTTCGGTTGTGCACTACCTCTAGTGCACACGGCGTGTGCACTAGGCCTTCGGGCGTTCATATCGACAATCCGAACCGTTCACATTGATCTACACATCTAAATTAGTCTAAATATGTAAAATCAAATCATTTGAAATTCATTTACCCATCCATCATGTGACTATAAAAAACATACATACATATATATATATATATATATATATATATGTATATGTTAACCTTAATTAAAAATTCCAACAGCATGTTCCATTATGGTCACAGTTATATATGCCAGTACCCTTCCAAATTTAAATAAAATAGGTATCTAATAAACACACAAGGGGGCTGTACGTAAAAGAAAATATTATACATCAAAAAAGGAGTACAAAGACTACCCAATTTATGAATTCTGCAGTTACAATTTCTGACCAAAACAAATACAAGCTAAACTACTTTATGATCACAAACCTGTTCAGATGAGACATTATTAGCCTTCCGGAAACCCATGACTAACTTTCCTTCTGGATCTAGCCGACTAAATGTAACTGCAAAAACACATCATATAAGAGTTACCGTATCCTCTACTGACAAATAGACAATCTGCTTGCATTAAATAGACACTCTGCTCGCATTCATTTTTATAGGTATCAAAAGTTAAGGACAAACAGGAGGAAAAGATAGACAAGGTAATGATTCATCAGTGTAACTATCCATTTTATCAAAAGAGAAATACAATCACTGCAACAACCTGATATTATTTAAGGTAATAATTCACTTGTGAGTATAAAATTGTAAATAGAACAAGAATATATTCATCTACTATAGATCTATATCTGTAACACACACTGTGAGTAAAGGGCAAAGGCTTGAATAAGTGAATGCTCAATGAAAGAAACGGGTGACAGGAAACCAAAACCATTACTTAAAGCAGAACTGAGATAAAGATAAAAATAAAAATAAAGAATAATGAAGAGAAATAGGAGTGTTAAAAGTGGTCTTAGTTTAGTCCCGCATCGGAATTAGATTTAGATAACTCTTTGTATTCTCCTACATAAAAGAAGCATTGTATTCAGTTATAATCATCCAATAAAGAATTCTTTTCTGTCTCTATACTATCAATTTACATGGTATCAGAGCCAAAAAAATATACACAATCATTCCCCCCCCCCCAAAAAAAAAAAAAACTTGAGTTCTCTTGAAAAAAAACCCAGGCTGCCGCCATCAGGCTGCCGCCACTGTTCATCTTCTTCCTCCAAAACCCTAACCCTAACTCCCACCGCCACCCTCCTCTACACTGACCGCCACCGTCCTCCCCTCCCCTCCACGCCGCCGCCACCCTCCTTGCACGCTGCCGACGCCCCTCTGCTTCAGCCTTCGGATGCCCCTCCACTCTCCCGGTTCCTCCTCCTGCACCCCCTCCTGTAGCCAAAAAAAATTTGTAATGTGCGCTACTCCGTAATGCGTGCCAGTTTTTATTTCCTCTCCAATCTTCTCTCCACAGATCTAATCTAGATCTGTTTCGATGATGGTCTCCTTTACTACAACAGTGACCTCCCCTCCAGTGGCGACCCCTCTCCTCCATCGGCAATTGATCCTCCTTCTTTATTGAATGTCAAATGCATGACCACCGAGAATCTCTCTGGCCACAACAACTTCATGACATAGTCCCGCTCTGTCATGCATTTTCTCTAGACACGCGAGATGTACCACCGCCTACGGATCCCACATTCAAAGTACAAGGATCGCGATGACAACTTGTTGTCAATATGATGACGGACGTCTACAACTCCATCACGTTACTTGACATCGCAAAAGAGATCTATGATACTCTTCATCAAATATACTCCTCCTATACAATGCAGCACCTATACGATATATTCCGCGATGTGATCGAGACCAAGCAAGGTGATGACATTCATGCCTATCTATCCCGATTTAATCAATTATTAGAAGAATTGAAGATATATCAGCCATAAAGCCGATTTCATTGTCCAACAAAAGCAACGTAAGGCTCTTCTAGCCATTCTTGCCTTTGATAATATTCGTTCATATCTTGAAGGTGTTCATTCTCATATCCTTGCTACCAAAGCAAGCCCCTCTCTTCGTGACCTTCATGTTCAGCTACCGCAAGTATCCCCTCATGCTCTTGTTGATACTCCAGCACCATCTGCACTCGCCTCTGGCCGAGGCCATGGTTTTTCTTATCACTCGAAGCAATTTTTTTCATCTTCCAAGAGTCATGGTTGTTATTCTTTACGAGGTCGTAGTGATCGTGGTCGTGGTCGTGGTTGTGGTGAGGGTCGTCGCAACATTAAGTATTGCACTTATTGTCAAAGCCAGTCTCATGAGTATGCGACGTGTTGGAAACATATCGGTCGTCCTCATGCTGCTCATCAGTCTTCCACTGGAGAACCTTCTTCCACTGTTGCTCCAACAGATGTGCCAACCTTCTTCCAGTATACCCTCTCTGCTGAAGAGTATCAAGCATTCCGCAACATGTTTTCTCCTCCTGGTAATTTTGTTCACTTAGGTACTGCTTGTCATATGTCTTCACATCATTGGATTATTGAATCAAGTGCTTCTGAACATGTCTTATTTACCGCTTTCATCTTTTTCTTTGCTTTCCAATTATCATGTGTGTATGGCTGATGGCTCTCATGTCCCTATTGAAGGGAAGGGCAATATCTCTTTCTCCAGATCTTTCTCTTTCCATATGTTTTATGTGTTCCTACATTTTATTATCGATTCCTAAATTTTGCAAGAATTTAAACTGTTCAGTAATATTTTTTCGTTCTCATTGTGCTTTAGTAAATTACGACGAGGAAGGTGATTGGCACCGGTCGTGAACAACATGGGCTATACATTTTGGATTTTTCAGTCTCGGCTTTTAATTCTACTGATCTCGTATTGTGGCACTGACGACTGGGGCATCCCTCTTTTACTACTCCCAAGCACTTAGTTTCCGGTTGTGAGTCTTCTTTTCAGTTATCTTGTGAGTCATGTGAGTTAGGTAAACATCGTGTTCCCTACCCAGGACGTGTCAATAAACGTAGTGAATATTTATTTGATTTAGTGCATTCTGATGTTTGAGAACCTACTGGTTTTTTGGCATTTAATGAATATCATTATTTTGCTACGTTTATTAACGATTTCTCTCGCATGACTTGGTTGTTTCTCTTGAAAGATGGTTCTGAAGTGTTTAAAGTTTTTCAAGAATTTTTCTGTGAGATACGAACCCAATTTGACACTACTCTTAAATGTTTCCGTTCTGATAAAGCTAAAGAGTACGTGAGTTCTGATTTTCAGCAACTTTTTTCTTAACATGAAATAATACACCAAACTTCTTACATCTATACTCCTCAACAAAATGGAGTGGTAGAACACAAAAATCAACATTTACTTAGCATTGCACGCTCTCTGATGTTTGAAACGAACGTTTCAAAGTTTTATTGAAGTTTTACGGTTTCCACTGCCTATTTTTTATTAACTGTATGTCTACTACTATTCTTCAAAATCAATCAACATTCAAACTGGTATTTCCATCTGATCCATTTTCACCACCACCTCATGTTTTTTGTCGCACTTGCTTTGTTCAAAATCTCCACCCAGGTACTGATAAACTTGACCGCATGCTACTAAATGTGTGTTTTTAAGATATTCACGTTTTTCAAAAGGTTATCTTTGCTATTGCCCTTCACGAAAAAAAAATATTTACCACAGCGGATGTTTCATTTTTTTAACACAACCTTTTTTTGAACAAACTCCTTCCAAAACTCCCGATTTACCGAAGGCTGTTGTTGAGAGTCTTGATTTCCTACCACCACCACCACCTCTGCCACTTTGGGTTTATGTAAGGAAACGAAAGATGCATCCAGACTCAACCATCCAAGATGTACCCTCTGTTGTTCAATCGAAGCCAATAACTTCTGTCGGTAATATCTCTAACACATGATTTACTTATCAGTCAACATAAGGCTCAACATTCTTGTGCTCACTATGATGTTGCCAAGTTAGTTTATTCTTCTGAAACTAAACAGATCTTTTTGAACATTACCTCTTCCTTGGGTTTCATCTCTATTCCTAAAAATATTCAGGAAGCACACAAGAACCATGGTTGAACAGCAGTCATGAAAGAGAAAATGCAAACTCTTCAATAAAATGGTACTTGGTAGTTGGTTTGTCTCCCTCTAGGTGGTAAGACAGTTGATTATAAGTGGGTATTCACAGTTAAACACAATCTTGATGGCACAATTGAATGACTCAAAGCTCGCCTTATTGCTAAAGGATATACACAGAAATTTGGGATCGATTATACAGACTTTTTTTCCAGTTGCAAAACTCACATATGTTCGAGTTCTTATCCCTCTTGCATCAAATTGTTCTTGGCCTCTTCATCATCTTAATGTCAAGAATGCATTCTTGAATGGCGACTTGAAAGAGGTGGTGTCTATACCGCAGCCTTCTGGTTTTGAGCGACACGAGAAGAATCTTGTATGTTCGCTCAAAATCTTTTTATAGACTCACACAGTGTCCTCAGGTTTGGTTTGAAAAGTTCGACAAAGCTGTGTGCTCTTAGAGATTCTCTAGAAGCAAAGTAGACCATTCTCTCTTCACAAAAAGCAAAAGCATTGTTATTATGTTAGTCTATGTTGATAATATCATTATCACAGACCGTGACTCGCAAGATATTGCAGACATCAAATAGCAGTTAGCACAAACCTTTCAAACAAAGAATTTTGGTCCGCTTCGATACTTCCTTAGCATTGAAGTTGCATGCACAAGGGATGATATATTTGTTTCACAAAAAAAGTATGACCTTGATATTCTTACTGAGACAGGAATGTTGGGATGCCGCACAAGTGACACACTTATGGATCCCAATATTGAGTTATCTTTCTCCAATGATGCATTGTTCTTTGATCCAGGATGATATTGCATACTAGTTGGCAAACTCATATATCTCTTGGCGACTGGACCAGATATTATCTTTGGAGTTGGTCGAGTTAGTCGGTTTATGCATGCACCAACCATCACTGATTGGAAAGCAGCGGTTCACATTCTTTGCTATCTTAAGAAAGCCTCAAGGCAAGGACTTCTCTTCAAGCCTGGTGATTCTTTCTTTACGAGGTTATTCTAATGCTGACTGTGTAGGATCGATTGATAATAGGCGCTCAACTAATTGGTACTTTATATTCTTTTGAGAAAATCTAGAATCTTAGAAGTGCAGCCCATTGTAGCTAAAGCAAGTGCAGAGTCTGAATACCGATCCATTGGGCATTTGGTCTCTAAAGTTTTATGGCTCAAATCTCTTCTTCGAGACTTTGGCAATCTCGTTGTTATCTCTAGTTCCTCTCTACTATGACAACTAGGCTACTATGCATATTTCTGAAAATCTAATGTTTCATAAACGCACCAAATATATCGAAATTGATTGTCACTTTGTTCGAGATGAGTAGGAGAAGGTGATTTTATTCCTGTATGTCCGATCCGGTGAACAACTTGTTGATATCCTAACTAAAGCACTACCTCCTAAGTTTTTTCACACTTTCTTGAGCAAGCTTGGCTTCGACAATATCTACGCACTAGCTTGAGAGAGAGTGTTTAAGTAATCTTAATTTAGTCTCACATCAAAATTAGATTTAGATCACTCTTTGTATTCTCCTATATATAGAAAGCATTGTATTCAGTTATAATCATCCAATGAAGTATACTATTAATTTACAAGGAGAAACAACGTGTGTGTGTTGGGGGGTAAACAATTGAGAACTACGATAACCAAATAAATGAAGGTACATAGAGAAATTTATATTAAATTGGAAGGTGTATCAACTGTTTGAAACATTATCAAAAAGGACATACTGAATAAAGTGAAGCATGGGAGTGAATGAACTGTTGAAATATCTATGCTGGAGAGAAAGAGTGTGTAAACCAGTCCTCAATGAGTCAATCACGATAATTACCTGTGTCACCTGCTTGTAATTGCATTGACTGAATGCAGGGAGTAACCCCTTCCAAAACATACATTCTACTATTATTGTTTGGCCAGAAACGGAACTGAAAGACCCACACTTTGCCACCTGCATCCTGAACTTTTAGAGGAAGTCCTTCTGGATGGGATATTGGAGGGAAGTACGCCTGTTTAGGAGAGTCATTTCAAATCAAATTTTCCACATACATTGTAACATAAAGGGCATTATAATGTGTGTATATGTGTGTGTATTTCGGTGAAGATTAGACTAGAGGATTTCTAGTTAATAACTCTAATAAAAAAGATTTAACACTCAGGCAGCCTTGAATTGGCTCTGAGATTTATAAGAGTTCGTTTTTTTAGGAGTAGTGTTAATTGTACTTTTTTGTTACTCCCTCCATTCCAAAATGCAAGTCGTTTTAGCCTTTCTTATTTTTCCGAAAATATAGGTCGTTTTTGCTTTCCAACACAATGTCTTTTCACTCTCAATCTCTCATTAATTAATTTTTAACCACACTACCAAGTTTACCCTTGTCTACTTAAATAAGTTAATTAATAGGTTCAATTAGTAAGAGGGCATTTTCGTAAGTATACTATTAATAAGTTAATTAATAGGTTCAATTAAGAGGGATATCTATTTCCCAATACATTAACCTAGGTGTTTCTTAAAAAGAGTGTAGAAATCTTAAACAACTTACATTTTGGAATAGAGGGAGTATTATTTTGGAACTAGACTTAAGAAACTGGTGTTCACAAGCAATTAATGCGAAAGTAATTCACATGGGTTCCACCTTTTTAAGTCTAGTAATGTGTAATGAGTACCAACTACCATGCAAGTAAAATAAAAGTAGTACCAACTACCAAGCTAGTAAAATAAACATAGTACACTCAGTATTTTCTCTTTTTCAAAGTACACTAAATGCTACCGTAACGCATATCACAGATATCAATACATATTCGATACACAAGTGAAAAATCTATTTTTTTCCACTATTATATAACTAGGAAGCTGGGGAGGTCACAGTGTGGAAAATGGATGTGTGGACTGTAGCACATGTATTGCACGCGCTTTTTCATATCTATTTGTCATACTAATATTAAGAACCATTGTAATTGAAGGAAACTATTAAAGATTATGGGGGGAAAATAAGCTCCCAGTGACAAGCATTAGGAAGGGAAAACATGCAATGCAAGTGCTGAGAACCTAGTAAAAGTAAACGGAGAGTTTGTAGTCCAACTACTGTCCCTCTCCCTCTGTGTGTGCTTACACTCTCATGGTTGGAAAATACATATTTTAACCTTTCAAGCAGTAGAAAGAGCATAAAATAATTCAAAATTTGTATACGGTACCTGATGAGGACATCGGTTCAAGACGATTCGGACGTTTCTATCAGCGCAGGCGTCGTCTAGGACAGCTGCTTATTTAGTTTAGGATTTTATTTCAGTACCATATTTGTTTCTGGCAATTATAGCCATATGTAATCTTTTTGTATTTTTAGATTTTGAGAATATTTTGAGATTTGTATCAAGATGTATTTTGAGCCTATTTATAGGCCTTGAGATTAATGAGAAAGTATGCTATTCTTGATTTTAAAAAATTGGGTTGAGTTTTTGCTCTTCCTCTCTCTCCTTGTGTGATACAAGTGAGATTCAAATTATTAGGGTTTGTAATAAATCCTAATACAATTTTAGGGTTAGTGATTAACTCTAAAATCTACCCCAAATTAAAATCCCCCAGATAAAATTCCTAGCCCTTATTTCCCAAATCACAAAATCCAATCCTAACCCTACTCAGCCACCCCTACCTTCCCCTCTCTTTCTCATCTTCTTCCTTCTCCCCTCCACCCGAAATTCACAACGCATACATCTCCCCCATCCCGTTGTCGCCGCAACCCCGACGACCACCTCCCGCCATCCTCCCTGCAACCATCACCATCAAACCCTGACGCCCTCGCCCTTCCCTTCATCCGCTTCCTTCTTCATCCCGCAACCCAACCCCTCCTTTTCCACCCTGCTACTTCTTCCCGTTGCCCCTACAACCGCCCTGTCCAGCCACACCACTGACGACCACCACTCCTCGTCGGCCCCATTTTCGACCTGCGCCTGCGACCTCCACCACTCGAATCCAGTCCAACAGCCACCCTGTGCGCCGTCCACCGGCTGCTGTCTTGCCACCCGGTGCCGATCACAGTGCACACCCACTGCCATTGCTGTGCTCTTCCAAGATCTACGCTAATTTCTTCGCACTCAATATACTCTTTCCACTTTTAAATATTTGTGTTCTACTGCTCTATTATCTATTATATTATCTTATTTTCCTGTCGTCCACAAAAATAATAGAGATTGAGTGTTCCACATGCTTGATTAGAGTACGAATCAATATTGAATCTTTTACTTGCTAAGAACACTTAGGGATTTAATTATTGATTGTAGAGTTGAATTATTAATTGGGATTGTTAACGTGATTCAGTTCTTGAAAATCCATCCAACCAATTAAATGTTTAAAATTTTCAACTTTGATCCGCACCTACGTGTTGGTAAAATTAATCTATTAAGAATCTTGGAAATTCTCTATTTTAGGGTTAGTTTTACATCAGTACCATATACCATGCTGAATTCGTTCAGAAAAGAAAATAGAAAAGGTAAAGTATTTTTCTTGGTTGTACAGCTATCAAGTAGAACATAAATATAAATTCCTCCACTCTGACCACACCTTCAAAGTTTTTGTGCAGTGGCAGAAATATCTCATACTATCAGATTACAAAAGTAAAAAACAAAATGTAGAAACATGATTCCGAACATATCCTTTTACTCAAATTAACATCCTCCAAACTTTCATCACACTTCACACGATTGTTTATGTTGATCTTCCCCCTAGTATAGCTGTTGACTTTTATGGTTCCAATTCCCACAACATGTTGTTAGAAACCCCTAACAGAACACTTCAAATAGAATTTTTTTGTGACTATTATTTCATTTTAGGGAGTTTTTTTCTTATGCTTCTGTTATGTCAATGGCAAGGTTTGAGAACTAAGTCTTCGTTCTGGGCATATCAAATAAGTAGATTTCAACATATTGTCAACTTCGAGAGGTTTTGCTATAGTTTCAGTTCCTGTAATCAATATAATCTTCACAGGCAGAGCGGTGTATGTATGTATGTCTTAGTTTCGGGTAGTCAAATAAGTATAGTTCAGCAAATTCTGTCAACTACGGGAGGTACTCCTTATAGAGGAATTGGTCCCACAAGGACAACCCAAGAATACTGTGATTAGTGAGGAATACTGGGTTATTCTCCGGAGCTCGATGTTCGCCTAAGACTTATATCAACCCATGCTCTGGATCCACACTTATGTGCATGCAGAGATTCACGCATACATTCATTAAAACTGGGTTCAACTACAACTCTAGTGTTTAAATAGCATTACATTTCTTGTCCCTCTAAATGAGGAAGGTATAAAACAAATTACTTGCCTAACTAGAAGAAATAAAATAGGAATGAAATAAAAATCAAATCAATTATAATTGCTCAGCGAATATATTATAACCAAAGACCGAAGGTGTTAGGATTATGCCTTGTATACTCGTAGTTCAGATTAGAAGAAGAGACGATGAAGCAAGGAAGTCGAAGCGTCAAAGAAAGTAGAAGAGAAAATAGCAACATCAGCAGCCAGGAAGAGGGACGGTCGACTGCACCCCCGACCACGGTCTGGCCGAGAGGTCGGTCGACCGGTCTTGTTGGACGGTCAACCGTGCACGGCTCTGTGTTCTTTTTTAGCCTCGATTTATTATATCATTTCAGCCCAATCTTTAACTCCAAGTCAGATCGTATGACGCCTATTCAGTTACTTCTTCTTCAGGTTACATCGGACGACTAAGAATCAATATTAACCTAGGGTTCTCTCTATACTTCTTCTATATATTGTTGAAGCCTCCAATATGAGAAGCAACAGAATACTTCATTGATATTTTCTCCATTGCAAAGAGAGGCTTGAGAGAGATAATTCTTGGTGAGTGAGTTTAATTCCTTGTATTGAGTTTGTAATCTGATAGTATGAAATTGGTGGATTTGATACTTGGAGTTTTTATTGAATTTTTCTATCGATATTAACCTAGGGTTCTCCAAGTTATTAGAAACTTTTTATTGAATTTCATATTAATCTAGGGTTCTCTCTATACTATCAAATTTTTCTCTCCATACTATCAAATTTTTCTCTCTATCTATCAATATTAACCAAGATACTATCAATATTAACATAGAGTTCTCTTTATACTATCAAATTTTTCTGATACTTGGAGTTTGTATTGAATTGGTGGATCTATTTGCTTGAGTGTTCATTGACTCATCTTATCTACTTCGACTTCCTCATTGTTCTAATCAGTTCCGCTGCGACACCACAGGTGTGTTTGTAGACACCTCATCCCAACAAAGTGGTATCAGAGCTTCATGTTGCCGAGTTCCTTAGTTAAGATGACAAGTCACAATCTTTTAAAGATCAAACAGTTCGATGGAAAGATCAACTTCAATCTTTAGAAGGTAGACATGTATGATGTCCTAGTTCAAGAACGTCTACAGTTAGCCGTCAAGAAGAAGGAAAAGCCATCTGATATAAAGAAGGATGTTTGGGATGTTATTTGTGAAAGAGTCGTAAGTCTAATTGATGTAAAACGTAATCCTAAATAGAGAATTTTCAAGAATCTTAAAGACTTAACTTTACCAACATGTAATGCGAACCAAAATTAGAATTTTAAACAATTAATCGGTTTGATAGATTTTCAAGAATTGAATTAAGTTTAACAAACCCAATAAATAATTCAGCTCTAACAATCAATAATTAAATTCCTAAGCATTCTTAGCAAGTAAAAGATTCAATATTGATTCGTACTCTAATTAGACAAGTAGAACACTCAATCTCGATATTTGTGGTCAACAGTTAAATTAAATAATATAATAGAGATAATAAAGCAGTATAACACAAATATTTGAAAAAATGAAAATAGTATACCAAGGATTCGAAGAAACCAGCGTTAGATCTCGGGTTGGCAGCAACGCAGAACACAGCAATCAGCAACAACAGTAAGAGATACCGGCCACAACAGCAAGAGGAGCAAGGGCGACGGTCGGCGGTGACGGCGACGGGGACAGGGCGGCGCTACGGTTCTATTTGGTTCAGGGGAGGGGAGGGATTTTAATGGAGGGGAGGGGAGGAGAGGGAAAGGGAGGAGAGGGATTTAATGAAGACTCTGTTTGGTTCAAAGGAGGGGAGTGGAGGGAAAATAATTATCTTCTTGTTTGGTTCACAAGGGAAGGGAATGGACTTTATAATAAAATTACTTTTATACCCTTCACAAGGTGATCGATATGTCCCAATACCTGAAAAACAGTTGCCCAAATTTTCAGGGCCGCAAATATTTTCAGGGTCACTGTTCTTTTGTTATTTTGTTGAGCGTATGAATAATCTTTCATTGAAAGTTGAAAGCAGTGAGTTTTTGTATCGCTGTTTGTTTGGTTTTGATTGGTAAAGAGAATGTAAATTAGTAATTATCAGTGCTTTGTATCGGCAAATTTGTACTACAATGCAGATCTTTTGTGGGTACCAGGCTAAGGTAAGATAACAACTGGAGGAGGCATTTGATATTCCAAACTCATCTGTGTTTGATACTTGTATTGTAGTTAACTTGACCCCAGTCTTAAAGATAGTATCCAAACCCCAATTTCTTACCTTCATGGGATATCAGTTTCACTTTTGTATCAATTCAAAGATTTAGTTAAAGCATTAGTATGCAACTGTGTTCTGCGTTGCTCGATCCACACTTAGTATATATTGTTAATTGTCTTATAATTTTTGTGCAGTCACCTGCCCAATCTGTGTAGACATTTATAATCGCGAGGTTGAATTATGTGACAATTTCAAAACATATTCTTATCCTCAGTGTATAACTTTTTAATTGAATACTTGTTTATACAATGGTTCTAACTGTGTTCTGCGTTGCTCGATCCACACTTAGTATATATTGTTAATTGTCTTATAATTTTTGTGCAGTCACCTGCCCTATCTGTGTAGACATTTATAATCGCGAGGTTGAATTATGTGACAATTTCAAAACATATTCTTATCCTCAGTTTATAACTTTTTAATTGAATACTTGTTTATACAATGGTTCTAATCCTCTTCTTTAAATATTGTAATGATTTGTCGGTGAAATTGCAATATTTAGTGCAATGCCACGCTTACTAAACATTCTAGTTTTAATTGGGACGAAAATTCTCTCTGGCAGGTGCAAGTGGTGTTGAAGGGCCTTGCAATCACCGGAACAAGTCCTAGGTTATGCCCTACATTACCCCCAAATTCTGTTCAAGTGGATAGACTAAAGAGATTAGCATCAGGTCACATAGCTTTCACAGGAGAATTATTTAGATTACTTCTGATTTTCAAGTGTTTAATTACATGCTAAAAGGGAAGAGATTGAAGAGGGAAAATATCAAAGAGAACTAACTAAAAGGGCAATTTAGTCCATTCACATTAAAAAATTAGACATAATTTCTCTTCCCTCCAAATCCCCCCAATATTGGAGGGGAGCCAAAATTAGCTCAGGAGGGGTGTTGCACCCCCCCCATTTCCCTCCCCTCCCCTCCTAAAAAATGAACCAAACATGAAAAGTTGTAAAAAAAACCCTCCCCTCCCCTCCATTCCCCTCCAACCAAACACTCCCTACGGCGAGGGCATCGAGGAGAGGGACACAGAGACAGCAGCAATGGTGGTCGCTGCTGTCGATCGGAAGCGGAACAGGGGAGGAGCAGGGGGTCTGCTGTGGCGGCACTGAGGGCAGAGGAGGAGGTCGGGGGTCGGCGGCGCTAGGAGAGCGATGAGATCGCCGGAGACTGGTCAGAATTGGCCGGGAAAGAAACACAGGAAGAGGGGGTTTGGCAATTTCGGTAGAGAGGGCATCGGGAGGTAGAGGAGGGGAGAAAGGGGGAGACGGTGGTGGATCTTAGGGTCGGGATTTGGAGAAAGAGGAAGAGGAGAAAGGGGATTAGGGTTTTGGGTAATTTTATTTGGGGATTAGGGTTTGGTTTAAGTTGGTTTGGAGATTTGGGGTAGTTTTAGAGTTTATCACAAACCCTAAAATTTTATTAGGATTTATCACAAATCCTAATAAGTTGGATCTCAATTGTATCACACAAAGGAGAGATGAAGAGCAAAACTCAACACTATTTTTTTATCAATAATAGCATACATTCTCATTATTATATATAGGCTCAAAACAAAGCTTGATACAAATCTCAAAATATTCTAAAATCTCAGAATTATTCTAATGCATAAAAAAAAGATTACATATAGCTATAATTGCCACAAAAAAATATGGTACTGAAATAAAATACTAAACTAAATAGAATGGATGTCCTCATCACTAATCCAACTATCATTGGCGGACGAGATCAAGGTCAAGTTTGTTGAAGAAACTGGCACGGCGAGTTTGTAGGAAAAATTCATAGCTGACTACTTTGGTTCGTCGTTATTAGATCAAATGCATCAGAAGAGGGAGTTATTCCGTTTCTCAATGAAGAAAGGTACTGATCTCCAATACCACATCACATAATTCAACAAGGCTTTATCAGAACTCAAGGCAATAAATGCGGATGTGAGGGAGGAAGATAAAGCTTTCAACTTGATAAATTCATTGTCGGATTCGTACGAGTATTTGATCACTACCATGCTACACGATAAATCTATCAAGAAGAGTATTACAGTAAATGGTGTAATCAAAATATTAAAGAAAAATCAACTTAGGAAAGAGACCCAAAAATTATCGTCTACTCCAAGTTGTCTAGCAGTGGAAGGTCCTTCAGGTGGAAGACAAAGTGTTATGCAAAAGGATTCGATCCGTTGCCGATATTGCAAGAGGCCATGACATATCAAGAAAGACTGTTGAAAATTGCAGAATCAGAAAAGTATAAAGGATGACATTACTACCGCAAATGTGGTTTACCCTTCTGAATAAAGTGATTTGTGTCTTCTTATTTCAAATTATTTAGAAGTGAATTCTAGTTGGTTTTTTGACTTAGGGAGTTCTTCTCATATTTGTTCTGAGTTGTTTTGTACTTTTAAGTTTACTACATGGCGTTATGTGAGAACGAGAACTGGAGAGATTTGTGAAGTAGTGGGTGATGGAGCAGTTGAGTTAAAGATGTCAAGTTTAAACATGTTCACTCTACGAACAGTTTTGCATATTCTTCTGCTTAAACAGAATCTGATTTTCTTGTGAACTCTTAAAGCACAAGGTTGTAGGTACACAGCTCGAGGTATATTTATATTTGTTTTTCAGAGTCGTAGTAAGGTTATTAGAGATATGAGTGGTTGGACCAAGCCAAAAAAATCTCTACAAGCTTTTGAAAATCCGAAATACCTGCACAGGTGTTGTTGCTTCTTTTTCCATCATTCCTGCAAGCTCATCTAGTTTGCCGCAACTAGCATCATCGAAGCCAGACTACGACGTTCGAATATCGTCGAGGTGGAGAATGCCTCAATGTAGGTTGAGTTCGTGCGGAGATTGGCAACTCCATGATAACGCCTACTGAGGTGTGACTGATCGATGAGATTGGGTAGAGATTTGTTCAACTAGTAGAAGAAACTATTGTTCAAAGTTTGATTTGCAAGTGGAGTTCAGTAGAGTTTGGAGATAAGTAATCACATCATATGATAGCACGTGTATGCAATCCAATGTGGAGATTATTAGGATTATATCTTGTATACTCGTGGTCCAGATTAGAAAAAGAGATGATGAAGCCGGAGGTCGAAGCGTCGAAGAGAGTACAAGAGAAAACAGCAACATCAGCAGCCAGGAAGCGGGACAGTCGATTATCCTGGGAGACGGTCGACCGCACATCCGACCGCAGTTGTACAGAGTTTGGCCGAGAAGAGGTCGATCGACCAGTCTTGTTGGATGGTCGACCGTGCGCGACGCTGTGTTCTTTTTGAACCTCGATTGGTTAGGTCGTTTCAGCCCAATCTTCAACTCCAAGTTAGATCGTACGGCTCCTATTTAGTTACTTATTCTTCAGGTTATATCGGAAAACTGAGAATCAAGATTAACCTAGGATTCTCTCTATTCTTTTTCTATATATTGTTGTAGCCTCCAATATGAAAAGCAAGAGAGTATTTCATTAATATTTTCTCCATTGCAAAGAGTGGCTTGAGAGAAAGATAATTCTTGGTGAGTGAGTTTAAATCCTTGTATTGAGTAAATCATGAACTCCTTGTAATCTCTTCTAGTTGAATATTATATCTCCCTAAATTTTTCTCTGGATTAAGCGAAAGCTAACCGGGATAAATTCTCGTTGTGTTTGTGTTGGATTGGTGGACCTATTTGCTTGAGTGTTCATTGACTCGTCTCATCTACTTCGACAACGTTGATCTCCATCTTTTATACTAACAAAACGTGATCAAAGCGTTGACCAGGATATGTTCAAAACAGTGATTATATGGTCCAATAAAGTCTTACACCGGAAGTTAGTTTATATAGCAAGTTTTAAATGGAGAAACACTAACACCAAAATAAAATTAAAAAAATATTGATAAAAAAATTTACATTTTACAATGAAACTACCGGAACTGTAACCCGTAGTTATAGTCCTAAACTCTTGGGCTTTAAGGATGAACATTGGAGGAGAAAAGTGATACAAATAGGATATGGAAACAACAAAATGGGCTATGGTACGGAAGGAAGAGAACAATGACAGAGGGATGAAGATAATGAAAGTGGGTTAGAAAAGAGAAAAATAATACACATCAGTGGAGAGACAAAAACAATGGGATTAGAATTTGTTGGTAGGGTGCTAGGTTTGGAGAGAATGATAGACAATCAAGAAGATTTAGCACAAAAACCATCACTTTTCTTGGCCATTTGTAAGAAGTATACACTTACATTGAAGGTTAGGAGGCAAATTAATCATATGTTATGATGGAAATATATGGCGGATGCTGTCCATACAAATAAAAGTGGAATTGCTAAATGGAGAAGTGCTACAGGAGTAATGTGTGCTCAGAAGATATTCATGACATTTAGGATACAGCAATACGATCAACTTGATGGAAACACGTCAGAATAATATCAAAATAAGGTAGAAAAAAATGAGGCTGTTGAGGATAATGATAGCAAAACACTAACAGAAATGGAATCACTGCATCTGTAAGAAATTAAAGGAATCTTTAGTTAAGGTTAAAAGGAGATAAGAAGGGCATGTTCTACAGATACCAACAGCACGCCAGTTAGGGAAAGTGATAGGATCATAGTTAATGGAGCAAAAAACTACAGGTATATCTAAATGAACTTGGACTGAGATGAGTTATGAAAAGGATACACAGGATTTAATATAATAAAGGAGATAGCCCTTAAAGTAGCTGAATGAAAGAAAATGATTAATGTGGGCGAGCCCAAATATTTGAGGTAGCGGCTTGTTGTATTTGTTCTTGCTACTGAAAGAGATTCAAGATAATTGTTATGCCATCATAGTGATAATTTTTCTTAAATTTCACTTGAACCTGTAATATTTTCCATCTAAATTTTGCATAAATACCTTCCATAAGGGAACTCTAAAACCTTGAAGACGAAGATGACAAAATTAAGACCCTAAATGACAACCTTGATTAGCTTTGAAACTTAGGAAGTTTGATCTGCATTCAAACTGACACTACATAAGTGCATACAACTAATAATACACAGAGTACATACATGCAAACAAATTAGGCAATGAGCAGAAGGTCTCGTTGAATTTGGAAAAACCAGAACATTACTACATGTCCTGCTAATTGTCTAATTTGTTAACTTCTAAACAGTTAAAACCAATCCAACCATAACTAAGGCAAAAATATCATAATGCATAACAATAAATGCTTTGATGTTCAGACATATTGGGCACCGAATAATAATCTAAAACTTTAAAACAAGAAACTGCCAAGGACTCACCTCAGCACACTTTTTAGGTAGCACCAGCCGTCCAATGCGGCCAGCATCACTAGCACTCAGCATCTTTTCAAACAAGGGCGTGATGACAGAATTTGAACTTAAGAATAGTTAAGGTCAGAATAGAGCTAAATTAGAAAGGAACATAAGACTACCCACCTAGAAATGATATGGCCAAATGAATATCTGAAATTTGAATCATTATTTCTATCATGTAAAGCAAATGATGGTAGAAGAAAAAAAAAACACAGATTTAAGGATACTCTCCAGATATCTGTTGAAGCTCTTGATCTGTAATTCTAGGCCAGTAACGGGGAAGTAGTTGCGCTCGTGCCCGTGGATCAACTCGCGGTCTACTATTGCGCATTTCCCCAAAAGAGTCATTCACATTGTGAGGATTCGGTGTAAACTGTTTCGGTAATGGAGGAGCCATCTGTCGTTGCTGTGACTGCATCACTGAGACTCTCTCAGTATCATTAGACCCATTTCCCGACGGAAAAGAATTAGCCATGCCAACAAGTAAAGACGATGCGTCCCCCTTTAACACATTCGACGGGTGTGGCTTTAGACTAGAACCAGTAGAATACGTCTCCGAGACCACTCCTAAATGGTGGCCAGAATCGTGAACTCCATTAACATTCCCCTGCTCCCTATGATACAGATTAAACGTCGTAGGTGGGTCAACAGTACCAGCAGCTCCACCACGCACAATATGACTACCAGGCACCAATCTCTCCGGCATCTCCCCTACTTTCTTCTCCTGCCCGGACACGGAACCGCGCACCTGAATCAGCTTGTCGCCGTGAATCGGTCTATCAAACTCATACGCCAGCCGCTGCTGCAAATCGGACTGTACTCCCGTACCCCACAAATGCGTCCCTTGTCGCCAATGCCCGGGGAATGAAGCCGTCATCTGGCTCCAGCTCCTGACAGGAGGCTGCTGTTGCGGCTCCTTCGGCCTCTCAGACACTTGCGGCGACGACAGGAGCAAAGACGGCGACCACACGTGATTATTCGGAGCCTTAAAAAACCACAAATATTCTACCATTCACTACTCACTACATACATTCCAAATTTTATATTGATCGAAAAGCGTATACCATAGCTAATGTCTTCCTCGCGCAAGCAATGCACTCGACTCCACCGGCATCCAGAAGCATGTAAGAACTCAGCGAAATTATGCACCCACAATGAACTCTCTGCAACAAAATTCACAAATCCAACTCAGTCCTCGCATTTCGAACATAAAAAATGCAA
The DNA here is from genome assembly GCA_017893485.1 of Hemerocallis citrina. NCBI lineage: Eukaryota > Viridiplantae > Streptophyta > Magnoliopsida > Asparagales > Asphodelaceae > Hemerocallis > Hemerocallis citrina. Next base: position 351,001 of record JACEHZ010000556.1, on the reverse strand, counting down.
CATTTTTTTAATATATATAATTTATTTTTTGCGCATTCTCACCTTTGCGCACAATTCGCACTTCCTCCACCCCGCCGCATCCGAGTGAAACGTCTCACAGAACGTCCCTTGCTCATACGCCGAACTTTAAATTTCGTGCAATAACAAAAAATTTCAAAAAAAATATAAATAAATAACTTTGTACCAAATCAAGAACTCGAATTTTGAGGAAATTAACACAATTTGACGAAAGATACCAGCAGCGATCGCAGAGCTCGGCGTGCTCGCCGGATCGGAGCTTCCACCCCTTCCGCCGCAGCACCTCCGATCTCGGCTCTTTGCAGAGCGAGTTGAAACAGATCTTGGACGGCGCCGCCGTGAGAGGCGCAGAAGCGGCAGTGCTCGGAGTCGATGACGTCATCACCTAGGCGAGGAGGAAGAAGAAGAAGAAGAAGGAATAATACGAGATCATGAAGAACAAGAAAGCGAGTTTAAAAGAAACGGAAAGAAATGGAATGGCGTCGTCGTCTCTCTCCCTAATCTCCTCGACTGCTACTATTTATTATAACAAATTATATTTTTATTATTATATTTTGTAGTGGGTGTTGGTGTGGGTTTGGATGACAGCGGTGTGGTAACCGCTGTTTAGACTTCACTTGCGTTATATTTCAATGGATAACAAAAAAAAGACCCAGTTTTGCACCCACCTGCAAGTGGTTTTAGGTGACGTGAGCTTTGTACCGGGCGGTGATCAGAACCGCACTGATTCCTTATTCGGCAAATTTATTTTTCCATTTTTGTGTTTGTCGGTGGTTGGGTTGTAAATAGAGCGAAGGTGAGGGGTTGGAGCGAAAAAGTAGCATGTGAACTGCATTGCATGCTCACACTTTCCACGCTTTTTTTTGACAATCGGATGCGATGATAGGGGGGTAGTACGCAACACAGAATATGTGAATGTTTGCTAACCGTGTAGACACGCGTATGGTTTGTCCTGGGCATGATTCTAATTTGAGGAGTGTCAGCGCATTCACACTCTTATCTTATTATTTTGCCATTTTTTAAAAAGTTGACAAAATGAGAGCTCCACTTGTTTTTTATTTTGCCAATTTTTGAGAAAGGGAGAACAGAATCGTCCGTCTCAAATATGAGAAACGAATTATAGAGGACAAAACAACATGTTCCGTTCTCTTTTTTTAAAACTCAATCAGACAATACAAATTGTGTCGTCTAAGAATTTTTAAAATTTTTTTTAAAAAAAATATCAAACGGTCTGAAAAAATAAAAAAAAACGGAACTGAAGGAACAACATGTTCCATCCCTTCCACACAGATCACTAACAAATGTGAAAATTCCATATACCTCACTCACAAATTGATATTTCAATATAACTCACTAACTAATCTTACTCTTCTTATGTTAAATTTTACCACGAGTTTAAAAATGACAATTTTGCCCTCTTTTAAAATTAAGGGTTAAGGTTTAGGGTTAGTGTTATTTTTAAAATTAAGGGTTAAAATGACTATTTTGTCATCTTTTAAAACCCTAACCTTAACCCTAACCCTAACCCTAAACGCCCTAAACCCTAAATCCTTAACCTTAACCCTAAAAGGATGGCAAAATAGTCATTTTTTAACTCAGGGTAAGATTTAACATAAGTAAAGTGACAATAACAAAAAGAAGTATTTTTTTGCTGCTGGTCAATAGTACTTTGTTGAAACAGAACATAATATCATTGGGACTCTAGAAGCACGGGGTTGTAGGTACACAACTTGATGTGTAGTTCTATCAGTTTGTAAAAGGTCGTCGTAACGTGATGAAGGGAGAAGGGGTGTTCAGCACAACCTGTACAAGTTTTGTGGGAACGAAAAATCTTGGTTAAGTATTTCTAAGCTCAATGTTCTTAAAGCATCATCTAGTTCCTAGAATCACCGAAGCGAAATTACGATGTTCGAATATCGTCAAAAGGTGAAGGATGCCTCAGGATAGGTGGAGTTCTTGCGGATTGTGGCACCTCCATGTTGACGCATACTGGGGTATGCCTTTGAGATGACATATGATTGGAGAAATAACATGTGAAGGTAAATTTGACTAGCAGAATAGGCCACTGTATCGCATTGTTGACAAGAGAGAAAAGGAAGAGTCTAGAGGCAATTAATCACATAAGTGTGGAAGCATGAGTATGCAATCCAATGTGCAGATTATTGGGTGTATGTCTTGCATACAATGTGAAGAGAATAGAGTGAAGCGAGAAAAGATTTGAAACGAAGATGGAAGCAAGAGAAGGTTGTTGTTCTGGTTGTCTACAAGTTGACAGTCGACTGCAGTAGATTACAGTCAACTGCAACAAGCAGGTTGGGGCTCAACTTCAAGTGAGCAATTGCCCGCAAGAGTGGCAACATCTATTGGGGGCTGATTTTGGAGAATTGTTTGAGCCTAGGTATGTGCTACAAGTTAGATCGTACGGCTCCTATCATGTAACTTTCTCGTCAGAGTATATCGGAAGGTGTTGGATCGAAACTACAACATAGGATTTCTCTAGATCTCTATATAACGATATAATAGCCTCCACGAGAGAGACTTTATCTGAGAGTTTTCTCTATTGTAAACAATAGAGTATCTTCTAGTGAGACTTGAAAAATAGATTTATTCTTTGTGGGAGTGTTGTAACTCTTATATCTTCTTTAGTTGAATAATATCTCGGTTATTTCTCCCCCAGATTAGTTTTTCTGAATCGGGACAAAATTGTGTGCATGTGTTTTGGTTTTGTCTACATTGCTTGGTTGTTCATTGTATCAGTTGTCGCATAACTCAGCGCATAATAAGCGGTATCAGAGCTTCAAGTTGTTGCTTACAAGAAATTATAGAAATACCCTTATATTATTCATAACCTGAGGACTCTTTGACAGTCAAAGGAATAAGTTCCCTTTCAGTTGATCTATACATTGAACATTATTGGAATTGAGTATACATTTAAAACACTTCTCTTGTTGACAATATTTTCTTATGGCCCAATGGTTAAAATTTTGAGTTCACGGGTCCAGGGTTCAATTCCTACATCCCACATACATCTTTGACCAGGCCTTAGGGTGTCTTGAAAAAAAAAATGTTTCCTTCCTTACTGGTCAGTTTCTTAGGGTCTCTTGAAAGAAAAGAAAAAACACAACATTTTTTTGTTTTAAATAAAAACGTTTCATTCCTTACTGGCCAGTTTTTTGACCAGTAAAATCATTAAAACCATTTTATGGTACTTTATGGTCTGGTTGTTATGACATTAAATCAGAAAGAAAGCAAAACGTTTTTATTTTGGATATAATATATGGGTTATGTCACATAGATGATATAGAGAAGAGAAAAACAAATTCTTGATATCTTCTAAATTATTTTTTTCCAAATTGTTGAGCAATTTTTACTCAGTGTGGTGCAAGTTGGTACGTGCTGCTATTAGAACATTAGGTAGCACTGTAGACAGAATCTCTTTGTATCTCGGGAGAAGTGTTTGGTGATCAACGATTCATCTTCAGAATCGGCCAAATAACTTCTTAAAGAAAGTGAAACCCACGCCTCGAGCCACTTTTCATTTTCTTCCTGTTGCAGATCAACTCCAGAGCCATTCTCAGAAGGTTCATTTAGTGCACGCATGTTTAACTCATCTTTTTTAAAAAACATTCTATATTCTCATGATTCATAAATAAAAAGACCTCTAAAGGTTTAAAACTATTTACAAGGAATTACTCTAGATAATCAGTGAGTAATCATTACAAAACTAAGTTTTTTTATTTTTTTGGAAATAAATGATGGCATGAGAAGTTCCATCGGTTATATATATATATATATATATATATATATATATATATATATATATATATATATATATATATATATATATCATCTTTAGTTACATCCAAAATACAACAGAATTCAGAATAATAAACAGTACAAGTAAGCTCAACATACAATGGAAATTGGAAACAAAAAAGAATAACCCAATATCAGTATCTAAACAACACCGTCCATAAATCCCAAGAGCTACCCCTGGTCTTTAATCGAAAAGAGCAAATCTAATTAACTGTTGACATCATCTTTAGGACACATAGGGTCCGCCCGAGCTTTCTTCCTAATACTTGAAATGCAAGTTAAGAGGCAATGAGCAAGAAAATTCTATAAATCAATTGCCGAAAATTAGAAGAATGATTTCTAAAGAACAAATCATTTCTGTCTAGCCAAATGACCCACAAAAACACTGCAACAACACAGTCCCATTCCCTCCTCTCTGGGATAACCTCACAGTCTCTAAATTTTCCCCACAGCTGGGGAATGCTAAGGGGAAATCTATTACAACCAAAACCGAAAAGGATTAAATCCCAACTATGTCTACTGAATACACAGTCCAAAAAAAGATAGATAGATTCAACATGGAAGTTACATCTAGGACAAGAAGCCATCGTGATTAGACCTTTCTTAAGTAAATTCTCTCTAGTTAGAATCGCATCTTAAGAACGAGCCACAAGAAGGCCTAAACCTTATGCGGAGCACTCAAACTCTGTATTACTCGATTCTCCGCATTTCTCGTACCCCCATCACAGAGTGTTCGATACATGGATTTGACAAAGAACTGACCATTGGAAGCAAATCTCCAACCCCTCGCATCCTGAGAGTTCACATCGATGAAAGTCCTATCCTCTAAAGTGAATAAATGGGGACACACAGACTCTAAACATTAACTTCACTAGGAACAGAAAAATGGATATGCCACGAGGAATTGACCCAATAATCGGCAACCAAGGCAAATTTTTTGCGAGCGACACAAAAAATCTCAGGAAAGAGAGAAGCAAGAGTATCGGGGCTAGCCCAAGAACCTAACCAAAATCTAGTGTCAGCTCCACTCCCCACCCTACTGGGTGCATGGGAATGAAATAGATCTCCCAGTTTGTCAATCCATTTCCAAACAGGAGAAATACCTCGACGATGTTGTCCCTCCCCAAAACCCGTTCCCGTAAATATGTATTTCCTGAGTATTTTCTGTATTTCAATTTTTATGAATTCATTAATGTCAATTTCGGTTTTGGATTTTTATATTAAAGTCTTTTATAATCAAAAAATTATATTTATTCCGAATAATAATGTATTTTAACTTTAACTCCTATTTCTAATTGATCAACTAATATATTCTAGCCTAAATCAAATGTAATATTACTATTTAGATTATTTTAATAAATTGCTAAAACCAAATCTTAGTTTATTATGTAATCTTATTAACTATTATTATTATTGTTGTTATTTTGTTGATTGTTTATTATTTATTCATTCTATCCATTAGTCGCATTGTAATATAATCTTATTTTGTATATGACATTTCTACTCTTACTATTATTTTCATTATCTCATTATTATTATTATTATTATTATTATTATTATTATTATTATTATTATTATTATTATTATTATTATTATTATTATTATTATTATTATTATTAGTTTTGATTGTTCATGATTTAATATATACATATTTATATATGTATGTTTTATAAAGCCTATTCTATTTGATTATCTCCCTATTGGATTTAACCCTATCACCCTTTCTTATTGGATTCAAACCCGCTACCCAATAACCCCAAACCCATTACCCCTCGAACCTGTGCTTCATCCTCGTCATCATCCCTTACCTCTACTCCCCCTCCGTCGCCTCGCCATCCCCGAAATCCCCGAACTTTCACCATTGCCTCACCCTCATCACTTCCCTTGTTCCTCTCAAAATCTGAACGCCACCACCCGAACCCAACACCACTCCCATTGCCGTCGTCGCCCTTCGTCGACTGCTCCTAGTCGAGGTCCTCGACGTTGCTGCCGCAACGCCGCCACCGTAGACGCTGTCGAAGTCTTCCGTGCCTCGCTGCTTTTTGATCGGGGGGAGATTGAGTTTGAACCTCAGTCGTTAGATCTCCTCGTGATCATCGCCATCTCCTGATCAGATCAGATCTTGGCCTCCCTATATCTTCGTGATTGGGATCATCATCACCATCAGATCCTGACCTTCTGATCTCCTTGCGATTTGGACCATCATCTGGTCTTGATCTCTCGATTCTGGGTCGTCCGATCTTATCATCATCATCATCATCATCATCAACCTATCAGCATCAGATCGAATCTGGACCGTCTGATCTACACCAGATCATCATCATCAACATCAGGATCACATTCAGCACATCAGATCGAATCTTGATCATCAGATCAGAGTGATCGCAGCCGTCGTTCTTTCTTGATCTTGATCGCCATCAAGATCCGCGCCGATCCGATCTATCCGATCTCGATCGTCGATCAATGTCATCATCCAATCAAGGCAAGTTTCTTCTTGTACAATCTGTTGTTCCAGTACAAGCTTTTATTTGAAAATACTGCAAGTATATTGTAGTTGTGACTCCCCTTTAGCTTATCATTTGATGATCTCATTTTACTTGTTGTCGTCCTTATCAATTCCATGATCATAAGGGTCACAACCGTTCGTTGATATATTCGTTTTACAACTAGTTAGATCTATTTTATCATCTAGTTATTTGAACACATGAAATTAAGAATCACCCTGACTTGTAGATGTATGATTGTATGGTGCATGTGTTGATTTTGCTCTCTTTTGGGTTGAGAATAGCCATGGGCGCTGATTTAATACTTGTGAACCCCTGATTTGTATCACACACTAATTTAGACTCATAATAATTATCAAACATGACACATTTTATATAAAAGAAACCACTTTTATTACTGTTCTTGTTCTTGCTTGCTATTTCGACCATGATAACATCAGAATCTGGATTTGAGTTCTAACATGAAATGTAGCCCCAGATGTCTAGTTTACTACAATTTTGACGGAATTGAATTCTGAGTTATAGTTTATGAATTATCACTGTTTTAGTGCTGCTAGGTCTGAAATTTCATATTCATAAATTTGCTGCGTCACTCTGTTTTCCAATTTAATTTGGGTTATGCTACCTGTAAGATAATAACTTGAAATTTTTCATGCTGAGATTAGACATACTATAGGACCTTCCCAAATTTTCCTGGAATTAATTGATGAAGTTCCAGACCTGATCATGTCTCTAAACACAATTTTACAATTTCTGGCTAAACACGAAATCGGTGTAGTTTGCTATTTTGACACCAGTTGCTACAACTTTTATGTATCTTTTTTATATGCGCTGGATTCGGCAGAGAGTCTAGTTTCTATATTTTCTTACAGATCCAGATTTGCATTCCTTTGGTAATGGAAATCTCAGTTTTGGTACAGCAACGTCTTGCTGTTCAGAATTGATATTTTGCTATGTTTAAATATTTGCATGTTGTTTATTGTATTTTGTGATTTAGAACATGTTCCTTGCATCATATAAGCTCTTGATACATCCTTGTCCCGTCCCAATTTTATTCTCGTTATCTCTTGACCAACTTTTTTTTTTAATAAAAAGTAACAAGTCAGGGTTAAGGGAAAAATCTAGTAGTGGACAATATAAAAAAGTGTACTTGGAAGGGCGCCCGTGTTTCCCGTAATTGTGGCACCTGATTTGGTTACATGACATTATTTTGGATTACATTTGGATCATTTGGATTACATTTGGATGATTTGGATTACATTTGGATAATTTGGGTTACTCGATATGATTTGGTTAATATGATTTGGATTACTTGATATGGTGCACCACTGCATGATGCCTGAGTACACAGCCATATAAAATCCACTACAAAATCTAAACGTAACTTGTTTGCAAGTAACAACCATGTGGTAAATAAATGGAATGCATGAAGTGCTACCTAGATAGAATTAAACCATAGAGTGAAGAATAACTTGTTACTTGTACACACTTGGCACCTACCTCGCATGCTACTCGATACTTGTTACTTGATATTTGATACAACTACACGCGCACTTGTTGTCTATTTTTGCTACTTGTATTTGTTACCCAATCTTGTTACATGATTTGTTTCACTTGCTAGCTAGTCTCTTGAACTTCACTACTTGTTGTATCCATGTCATATCATGTTGTATACTCTTGATTCCAAATCTTATCTCATATTTTTTTGCACTTGTTTTCACAACCTTTGCTTGTGCTACTTGCGGCCCGTAACTTGCACTAACGGGCAGATTATTCTTTCTGTTTCCTTATTTCTTTCTATTGATATATATATATATATACACACACACACACACACAAACTTTGGAGACGAGCTGCCAGAAGGAGTGGGTGAGCAGACATTCTAAGTTTCGCCTGGGAAAACTTGCTTTAGTTATTTTGTATTTGAGTTTATTTAATTCTTGTTTCTACTTGAAACTTATAACGGGCTGTAGTCCCGAAGTTTTACTTTTGTTCCAGATCTCGTTTTATTTGAGGAATTTATATTTGTTTCAAATAATTTCTGTTGGTTAATAAATTATTCATGCATGCGTGGTTGAGTATATTTGTTATATTCCTTGTTATGATGCTGAGTCGATCCTACAGCTTATGAATGATGAAAATCATTCGTTGGACTTTGTCACATACTCGTATTTCGTATTCCTCTTGGAAAGCACTGTTGAAATATAGCAATTGTATATTCTGTTTCCTAATATATAGGAAATAGATTTCCCAAATCTCTCATCTCCCCAATCTTCTCTCAATCTCTTTTCTTCTTCTTCAAGAATGTAATTCTATATATAGATGTATACAGCAAAGGAAAAATAACAAGAAGAATAAGAATTATTTTCCCCAAAATTATTTTCTTCATGGTATCAGAGCCTAACAAGATCTAGGCTAGTTGAAGAAGAAGAGAAGGAGGCGAACAGACGCCTCCATCCCGATCCGACACCGACCAAACCCCGATCCCCGAACCGCCTCATCGACCCGATCCTCGTCGACCCCGATCCTCGCTGCTATCGAGCTCGCCAGCCGTTTTCTCGCCCAATCCCTTTACTGTTAAACTTCCCCAATCTCTCTCCCTCCGGCGGCCACGCCCCAGTCGTCGACTTCAGCCAGTGGAGCGCCGCCTCTGCCCAGCGCCACCGGACCACCCCTCGATCCCCGACATTAGCCACAGAACTAAAAAGAAACCCAAATCCACAAAACCCATTACTGGTTCATCTTCCCCGTTCACCATCTCGGCGCTCCTCACCTCCGACCACCCCCATCGACTCCTCAGCACCGTCCTCCTCTTCCGCCGCCACCCAGACACCCAAAACCCCCGCTCTATTCTCGATCGACAGCAGCCAGAACCCATTGAAATCCCAAATCCTGATAAGTTCTTTCCTCCCTGTTCGATCGCCGGCGATGCCTCCTAGCGCCGCCCTGCCCCTCACGCCTCGTCGTCGCGCTGCCCACTGGTCGCCGGTGCGCCTCCCTTGGCCGGCCATCGACTAGTTGCTGCTGTCTCTCTCTCTTGGGTTGGTTGCTGTTGCTGTCTCTATGCTTGGGTTTCTTTGCACGTAGTTTGTGCACGTGTTAATTGTGTGTTTGCTGATCTGAGAAGGAGGGATCTTGATCTTGTGTTTGGCATTTGGATCTCGGTGTTTGGTGTTTTGATCCGCTGTGGAGTTACTGGGATTGTTGCTGTTTTGCTGGTTGTTGAAGACTTGGAGCTGTTCTTGACCAAGTTGTGTTGTTTGCTATTGGTTGCTGAAGATCAGATCCATTGTTTTTCTCCTTTGTGTCGCTACCATGGGACAAACTGATAGAGCTGAGAAGAGTATTGGACTCGCCTCTACATTAGTCACAGCTGCAGGTAATGATGGTAAGGTATTTAATATTTCTGCTTCTGTTATGAATAGTGCATGGATAATTGATTCGGGTGCTACCGACCATATGACTTTTGATTCTAGACAAGTTCAAAATTTTCAACCATCCACTAAATCGACTGTGTCCACTGCCAATGGTGATCCTGCCACTGTTACTAGTGAGGGAACCATACATCTCACAAACAACCTAATCTTAGATACTGCCCTAGTTGTGCCATCCTTGAATTTCAACTTATTATCTGTTGCTCAAATAACTACTGCCTTACATTGTATTGTAGTCTTTTGGCCTTCCCATTGCGTGTTTAAGGATATTCGGACTCGCAAGACGATTGGTTATGGGGTTAGGCACGGGAAACTCTATTACCTGGATTTAGAATCTGAATGTTCGACCAAGTTGACTCAAGCTCTAAGTGTGGAAGGACCCGAAGATGAGAAGAAGAAATCAGATATTTGGCTATGGCATCGATGTCTAGGGCATGCTTCTTTTGGTTATTTGAAGAAATTATTTTCAAGTTTATTTTTGAAGTTGGATATATCTGCCTTTCGGTGTGATGTGTGTGAACTCGCAAAAGGTCATCGTGCCTCTTTTCCTCCAAGTCCAAGTAAAAGCTCCCCACCTTTTATGATTATTCATTTTGATGTTTGGGGTCCATCCAAAACCATTACATTTGGAGGAGCCATATGGTTTGTGACCTTTATTGATGATTGTACCCGTATGACCTGAATTTGTTTGATGAAGTCGAAAAGTGAAGTTAGTGGTTTGTTTCAGAAATTTTAAAAGCATGTTATGATTCAGTATAAATCACAGATTCAAGTTCTTAGGAGTGATAATGGCGGAGAATACCTGAGTTCAAATCTACAACAATATTTGGTAGAACACGGAATTGTTCATCAGACTACATGCTCGTATACACCTCTACAGAATGGGGTTGCAGAAAGGAAAAATAGACACTTGCTTGAAGTGGTCCGTGCTTCTCTCATCCATGGGAATATGCCACTCATTTATTGGGGAGAAGCCCTTGCTTCTGCTACATACTTAATCAACCGAGTTCCCTCTAATATCCTAAACTTCCTCACACCATTTCAAGCATTAACTGAAGCTGTGAATGCACCAAAAGTCGTCAACTTGCCACCTCATGTGTTTGGGTGTGTTGCATTTGTTCATCTTCATCAACATGAACGCAATAAGTTAACTCCTCGAGCTGTCCGCTGTGTTTTCGTGGGATATGCACAGAATAAGAAAGGGTATCGGTGCTATCACCCACCAACTCAAAAGATGTTTGTGACTATGGATGTGGTATTCCATGAAGATGAGATGTATTTTTCCTCTGAGGTTGAACTTCAGGGGGAGTGCCGAAGTGAAGTTCAAACTCTTGCCTATGATGAAGTGGTTACTATTTAAACTGAACAATCAGATATAAGGGGAGAAAATCAGGATGTAAGTAATGACGATCATTCGAATGAAGACTTGTTGGCTGAGGAAGAAAATTTCCACGAAGATCTGCAGTCAGTGCCGAACCTCCATGAAGATGAGCCATCTCCACCACCAGCACCATCTGAACCATCTCTACCACCAGTACCATCAGATCTATCTCTACTTCCAGCAGAACCCCAAAACCAATCGTCATCGCTGTCCAAAGCTCCAAGAAGAGAACTTCCAAACCGTACTACTAGAGGTATCCCAAAACTCACTTACGAGCCTAATCCCACTAGTAAAGCCAAATATCCCATGAGTCATTATGTGTCCACTCACCGATTGTCTGAATCAAATAAGTCATTTGTGAATCAATTATCTGTTGTATCTATTCCTAACAGTGTGCAGGAAGCCTTAGCCGATCCAAAGTGGAAAGCAACTATGGATGAGGAGATGAAGTCCTTGAAAAAGAATAAGACTTGGGAGATAGTCGAGCTGCCAGCAGGGAAGAAGCCAGTAGGATGCAGATGGATTTATACAGTGAAATATAAATCGGATGGTTCGATAGAGCGGTACAAGGCAAGGCTGGTTGCCAAAGGGTACACTCAAACTTATGGAATTGATTATGATGAAACATTTGCACCTGTGGCAAAGTTCAACACTATTCGAGTTCTACTGTCACCTGCTGCAAATCTTGACTAGCCGTTGGAGCAATTTGATGTGAAGAATGCATTTTTGCATGAGGAATTGACAGAAGAAGTCTATATGGATCTTCCACCAGGGTCGAACAGACCAGTCCAACACAGCAACAAAGTATGTCATCTGAAGAAAGCATTGTATGGACTGAAGCAGTCGCCAAGAGCCTGGTTTGGGAGATTTACAAAATCAATGAGGATATTCGGATACGATCAGAGTAATTCTGATCATACTCTATTCCTAAAAAGGAAAGAAGGTAAAATTACTGCTCTCATTATTTATGTTGATGATATGATAGTAACTGGAGATGATCCTGAGGAGATGAAGGCATTAAAGAACTACTTGTCACAAAAGTTCGAAATGAAAGATCTTGGTCCTTTGAGATACTTCCTTGGTATTGAAGTTTCTCGCTCAAGAAAGGGGATATTTCTTTCTCAAAGAAAATATGCTCTCGATATTGAAGGAAACTGGAATGTCCGCTTGTCAACCGATTAGTACACCATTGGAAGAAGGACTAAAAATACGCAACGAAGCTGATCAAGTACCTTGTGATAAGGAAAGATATCAGAGATTGGTTGGATAACTAATGTATCTTGCACATACACGGCCAGATTTGTCATATGCTTTAAGTGTGGTAAGTCAGTTTATGCATGCACCTCGGGAACAACATATGGACACAGTAATGAGAATTATGAGATACATTAAGTCAGCCCCAGGAAAAGGAGTTTTATTTGCAAAACATGGTCACTTGAAGGTTGAGGCATATACTGATGCTGAATGGGTAGGATCTACAATCGATAGGCGCTCCACTTCAGGATATTTCACCTTTGTTGGAGGAAATTTAGTTACATGGAGGAGCAAGAAGCAAAATGTTGATGCACGCTCTAGTGCAGAGGCTGAGTATCGCGGAGTAGCTCTGAGTATAACAGAAGCTTTATGGTCGAAACTCCTATTGCAGGACTTAGGCTATGGTTCAAAGGAACCTATGAAGGTGTATTGTGACAGTCAAGCGGCATGTGATATTACGGCTAATCCAGTTCAGCATGATAGGACGAAACATGTAGAGGTGGACAGATTCTTCATCAAAGAAAAATTAGATGAGAAAATTATTGAGATATTCAAAGTGAAGTCAGAAGATCAACTCGCAGATATCCTAACCAAGGCTGTTTCGACTCGGCTATTCTTGAAATTTGTTGACAAGTTGGGCATGTTCGATATCTATGCACCAACTTGAGAGGGGGTGTTGAAATATAGCAATTGTATATTCTGTTTCCTAATATATAGGAAACAGATTCCCCAAATCTCTTATCTCCCCAATCTTCACTCAATCTCTTTTCTTCTTCTTCAAGAATGTAATTCTATATATAGATGTATACAGCAAAGGAAAAATAACAAGAAGAATAAGAATTATTTTCTCCAAAATTATTTTCTTCAAGCACGACGTGACAATAAGGTTTTTTTTTAAAAAAAATGTACAATTTAAAAAATAGTGTTGATGAACAATGGCGCGCCAGAAATAGCGTGCCACTGTTCACTAGCGCCAAAATTGCCAAAAATGGCGCTCGACTGGAGCCCCTCCAGGGCCATTTTTAGCGTTTTGATGCCAAAATGGTGATCGATTGGAGATGGCCTAAGTGCTTAATTATCCATTTGAGTTTGAAGTTAGAATTAGTTGAAAAGGATTAAAGAAATATATATGAATCAGATTCAGAATGTTTTGTATTATTTCAACAATCTTGATGTCATTTCAGGCTTTGTTTTCGTCATGATAAAAGGCCAACTTACTTTGTATATATCTAGTTATCATTTTAGTGATAATCGAAATTATTAGTGGTTATTAGCCTTGAGACCAAATGATGCTTAGCCCATCAAAATCAGTATCAATTTGACAAATGATGTATTACGCCTTACCAAAACAAAGAAGAAAATTCTTTAAATCAGCAAAGTTGATAGGTACCTGGAAAAAAAAAGGTGTTGCATTTGCCTCAACCTTATCCATTCTATGTTTTCTTGTAGAAAGCAATCAAACAAGACAGAGAAAATACAAAGGACGAAATTAAGATCAAGTAATAAACTTACTCAAAAGATACATCGATATACAAATAAAGATGCATGGCGCGAAATCCACCTCAAAAAATGGTCAAGGTATTTAACCCACCTTGAGAGTGGGTTAATGCACATAACCAGATAAGGTGGTACAACATTAATCAACCATTTGTTTTTAAATTATGTACAATACACATATTTTATATATGACAAAAATACTTGTTAAGATAAATCAGAGAGAATTGAAGACAATACTGAATATTGAATTGAGTTTAACCAAGTACAATACCACCTATATATAGGAGGTGAACAAATATCAAAACAACTCTACCACCAATATGGTTTTCTCCACCCCTTTCCTTCTTTAATTTCCCTCACCGTCTCTCGCTCCACTGACCCTTTTCATCCCTCGTTCAATCTTCGAAATTTTCGTTTTTCATCTCTCCTGTGGTTTTCCATCAGATCTAGGGATCTGGCTCTCTGAAGGCACAATTTTTCTTGCTTTGGCTGGCGTTTTCTCCTCTCCAGTGCTGTCTGATACTACAGTTGCCTTTCACCCCGGATTGCGGCCTCCTCCTCCATTGCTCCAACATCGGTTTGCTTCTCTCCTCGTTTCTACTGCTTTAGTAGCCAATCGCTGTAAGTTTTCTCATTATTTTTGAAGTTATTGGTTAATTTTATGATTGCGCTGTCTCTTTTATTTTTTCCTCTTGGCTGGATCCTTCTTGCCCTTCTTGCTGTCACTAATCAGGCTTTTCTTAGTGATGCTGTGAGGGGATCTACGGATTGTGGTAGTGATCCCCTTTCTGATGCACCATTGTTTTTTATTCTTCTCGTTGTCCCTCTTCCCCATTGTAATTTGGTTTTGCCCGTTACTGGGATTTGCCTGTTTGTTCGAAACAGTTCTATTACCCTACTTTTCTCCGCCAGTGAGACTCTGCTGGCCATTGCTGTAGCCTCAGTCTCTAGTGCTGGTTATCCCTCCGCAATTTCAAGTGTGAGCTTGGTTATTTTTGGTGGCCCACCTTCGGCTATTTCGATTTATTAGTGGGCTATGGACACCTCCTGGGTTGAGGTGGTCAAAAAAAAAAAAGTAATCTGCTATTTTAAAAAAAATTCCAAATCCTGAAGGCCTACTTTACTTCAAGGATTACTCTTCGAAGCCCATAACCGAGAAGCTTCTGGCTTCATCTTCTTCTTCAGTTTCCCGCCTCTCTTCTTCTCTTACCCCCGTTTCTAACCAATCTTCCGCCCTTCGTTATCCCAGATCTTCTTCTTGCTGTTATAACTGTTTGCAGTCGGGGCACGTTAAAAAAAATTGTGTTCTCAAGATGAAGTGCTTTTTTTGTCTGAAATCTGGTCACGGTCGCTCTAGATGCTTTGCACTTCAGCGACTGTTAGGCCTTACTTTGGGTGCCCCGATCTCAGAACAGGTTCTGAAGGCCCTCGATTTCCCTTCTCTGCAGCGCAAATTAGCGGCGGAGCAACCTCAAAAATTCCCCAAATCGAAGGATACCTTACCTCCCCCTCTCCTCCCTACTCCCCCTATTGAAAACCGTATCTCCGGTGGCAGCCCTCTGACCTCGCAGTCGATCTCGGGTGCTCAATCTTCTCCTAGTAAGTCGTCCATCCCGCAGGTGTTCATCTCTCACTTAGAATTGACAGACAGACTAAAATTTTTCGATACCTATGGTGCTGTTTCGTTCAGTGAGGGATCTATTCCCTCTTTCACCCTCAACTCTTTTCTCTGCGAAACTTGTAACGAGAAAGATTGGGATTGGAGGATCAGCTCGTGTTCTAACGGAGACGTGGTTATTCTTTGCCCCACCCCCAAAGTGCTTGACGAATTGATTTCTAACTCGTCTCTTGTTATCGGTTCAATCTCTCTGACCTTCCGTAAATGGTTCAATTTCTGCCCTCCCTCGCATACCATAGCATCTACTGAGAACAAGGTCTCCCTTATTGGCCTTCCCCCTTGCTGTTCCACTCTTCAAGTTGTGGGGTTAATGGCTAGATGCATTGGGGAGGTGGTGAGCATTTCTTCTTCTTCCAAGATGGCTTCGGGATGCCTTCAGGTGGAGGCAAGGTTTCTTATTCCAAGCCAGTCTCCTCGGATTGAGGCCTACTCCCTCTTCGACGAGTTCAACAGCTTCACTGTCTCAGTTCTTTATCATGACTCGGTGGCATCAAAAGGTCCACATCCCCTTCCCTCTACTATTCCCGCTAGGCTTCCTCCCAAGCAGATGCCTTCCATCACCTCATTCCACCCGGGTTCCTCTTCGTCATCGAAACCCAACTGGAAAGGATCCCTGAAACCGGCCCCAAGAAAGAAATTCTATCCGTCAGCGAAGCAATTGGATCGTCCATCATCCACCAAGTTCTCTCCTTCCAAACCCCCAAATCTAGTGTGGATCAACCCCGCTACTGTGGCGGCTAAGCCGGGTCCCGTCTTATCCTCTAAATCTCAAGGTGCTCATATTAATCCTCCTCGTTCTGAGTGGTTGCCTATCCCTTCGCAGCCTGAGGTCCCATCTGCCACGCCCATCCAGCCTCTTCCTGAGTCTCATTGGCCGGAATGGGACCCTAACCCCCATTATGCATCTGATTGGGATAAGTTCATCAAACAATCGCAATTCTCTAGCATGATCGCGTCAACTCCTTCCCTTCCTCCCATCAAAGTCAAATCTTCTGCTAAAGACGATGGATGGATTGAGCATGATGATCTGTTAGATGAGGATCTCTTATCGTCTAAGAAGGGTTCATCGCAATTGAAGGTAACTGATTACTGTTCTGCTTTAAATATTTTTCTTGGTATCTGTTATGTTTCCGATGGAGGTGTGGTGGTTAAATGCTGCTGTTTAGACCTATCATTCTATTACTATCGCTCTTTTCTACTTTCTTTCTTTGCCTATCCCTTCTATGCGAAGGAGATGATGTGGCATATTATGCTTCTCGGTGGGGGGTCTAGCTTCTCCGCTACCTTAGAGGTGCGGCAGAGAGCTGCGGTGCCTCCTCCTCTCTCAGTATCAGGCCTTTCCACATCCCCCTCCACTTCTCGGGATTATCCCGATTCTTGTCTTTCTGACTCTTCCAGGACCCCCGTCTTTGGTTCCCCGACCATAGTGTCTGGAGGGATTGAAGGTCCAACTCTCCCGGATATATATTCCCCGCCTCGTGTTATCCGTTCAAGTGCTAGGATTTTGGCTAAGAAGTCTGTACTACGTCCCTCTAAGTCTTTGGGTTATAGTCAGCCATCAAGTGTTAATCTCTTCCATTCTTCGCCTCAACAGGGTATTGAGTGCTTAGGATCCATTTTCCATTCCCAATTTGATCATTGGTCTGATGACCAACTTTCTCAACACGCCCACACTCTGGGTTTTAGGGTAGAAGCAAATAACTTCTCTTTCATTCCCTCGATTAGAAGTATCGAACGTAAAAGAGTTTGTGAGCATAAGTCTAATGATTAGTATCTCTTGGAATATTCGGGGGCTCAATTGCCCGATCAAACAAAAGGCAATTTTCCAATTAATTACCTCTTCTAATTGTGATCTGATCTCGATCCAAGAGTCCAAGATGGAATCCCCTTCTTCTGCAGTCTACCGATCTTTAGGAGGATCCATTATTTCTAAATGGATCTCTTTAGACGCTATAGGTTCGCGAGGGGGTATTCTTTTGGGCTTCAAAGTGTCAGTATTCTCTCTTATTTCTTATCATCGGCTCACCTATTTTCTCATCACTAATCTTTTATGGTCATCTCTCAATTGCGCCATTACGGTTATACCAGTTTACGGTCCGTCCTCCCCGGAAGGGCGCTCGTTATTCTGGGAGGAATTCCAGTCTCTCCAGACTGTGTCTAACGGGATCAGTCTCTTTTGTGGTGACTTCAATGTTACCAGATTCTCCTCTGAACGATCCTCTGAGGCCCCCGTAAACCTACATTCTTTCCGTTTCAATGATTGCATCCGAGAATTGCAATTAACAGATATTTCCCTCAATGGTAGATCTTTCACTTGGTCTAATCAGCGCCAATCTCCTTCTTTGGCCAAACTTGACCGCTTTCTTGTATCCCAGTCTTGGATCAACCGTTTCCATAATACGTTTTCCAAGGCCCTTCCTAACCCTTCATCTGACCACGTTCCGATAGCTCTTTATTCAGACTTCCCTTTTTATCATCAGCGCAAATTCCGTTTTGAAAAATTCTGGTTGCAAGATCTGTTATTCATCAACATGGTCGAAGAATGTTTATCGACGGTTTCCCGTCCTTCTGGTTTTACTTCTATACTTCTCAAACTTCACGCCATCAAATTTGGCTGTAAAATTTGGAGGTATAACAGGCAGTTTAATACCAATTTTCTTAAAAACTTTCTCCTTGCGTCAATCGAAGCGATTGACCAGCAGGAAGAATTGGGCCCTCTCTCTGACTCAGCGCGTGCCGAAAGGCAATCTTGCAAAAAAGATTATGCTGATATCCTTCACCATGATCACATCAAACGGGCTCAAAGAGCTAAGGTGCAATGGTTAAAGGAGAGTGACGGTAACTCAGCGTTTTTCCACTCCTATGCGTCGTTCAGACAGCGGTGTAATCATATCCCTTCGATCACTGATAATGGTGTTGAGCTGTCCACAGATGCGGAGATTCATCGATCTTTTCTCACATTCTATAAAAATCTTATTGGTACTCAAAAACAGAGAGAAATTACTCTGGATTGGCAACAACTTTATGGTCCCCCTTCTATCGACCTTTCCTCTCTCGAGGCTCCTTTCTCATTAGAGGAGATTAAAGCTGCGGTCTTCGCTTTAAAAAGCGATTCCGCGCAAGGGCCTGATGGCTTTCCTGTCTTTTTCTTCCAAAAGTTTTGGCACTGCCTTAAAGACGATCTTTTCCGTATGTTCTCGGAATTACATCAAGGCAACTTCTCTTTTGATCGTATAAATTATGCCCATATAGTCCTCATTCCTAAAGTAGCGGGGGCTAACATGGTCTCCAACTTTAGACCCATCAGTCTTATTAACACTTCTTTTAAAATTATCACGAAAGTTCTCTCCTCGAGACTCAGTGAGTTTATGCCCGTCCTGATTGATCCTGCTCAATCAGGATTCATTAAGGATCGTTTCATCCTCTGGCGTCGGCTCAAGAAATTATTTCTACCTGTCATAGATCTAACTCTGAAGGCATTCTTCTCAAATTAGATTTTCAAAAGGCTTAGGACAATGTTAACTGGGATTTTCTTCTGGATATTTTGGCCCATAGGGGGTTTGGGCCAAAATGGATTTCCTGGATTAAGTCCAGTCTGATGTCTGGCACCTCATCCATTTTCATCAATGGCTCTGAAGGTCACAAATTTAAAATTAAAAGGGGCCTTAGACAGGGCGACCCTCTTTCCTCTCTCCTTTTCGCTCTGGTTGCAGATGTATTTAGCAAGCTGTTGCGAAATGCATGGGAAATTCACGCCATTGATGGATTGGGGGAATCTCGGTCATTCACTGGTGTTCTTAATCTTCAGTACGCAGATGACACTATCATCTTTGCGAAACCAAACCCTCAATCTCTCCGTAATCTAAAACTTCTCCTTTACTTATTCGAAATGGCCTCGGGCCTTTCTATCAATTTCCAAAAATCGTCGGTCCTTTGGCTGGGAGGATCACCGAACCGCCAGATCGAGATTTCTAATTCTTTCAACTGTCCCATTGCGTCTTTCCCCATTACGTATCTGGGAGTTCCCCTGAGATGGGGTAAGCTGCATAGATCGGATTGGGTTCCTCTGGTGGATAAGGTTGAGTCCAGACTGAGCGTCTGGACGGGCAAGCTGCTCTCTAGAGGAGGCAGACTTATTCTCCTTAACTCGGTGTTTTCTTCTATCCCTCTTTTTATGATGTCTTTCTACTTTGTTCCGTCATGGGTTATTAAGAGAATTGACCAGATTCGGAGCAACTTTTTCTGGTCAAGTTCCCCTACTTACCATCGGGGTGCTCACCTCGCCAACTCGACCCTTGTCTGCTCTGCCAAGGAAGCAGGGGGCTGGGTGTCCTAAATCTTCGCAATCATAACATTGCTCTTTTAGGTAAATGGCTTTGGAAATTCCTCAAATGGGATCATTTACCTTGGATTCAAAGTATCAAGGCGAATTGCTACCCCGATGGTAACTGGTGGGTCTTTCCCAACCACGTCCATCATTTAGCCTCCCCTTTCTGGAAAGGCATTTGGAAGGCGGCTGCAGCCTTCCAATGTGGTCTCTCCCATGTTTGTCTGGATGGGTCCAAAACTCTTTTCTGGCATGATCTTTGGATAGGTAATGTCAAATTGGCTTCTTCCTTTCCGGCCCTCTTCCGTTTAGCTACTGCACCACGTGCGTCGGTGGCAGATTCATACAACATCATTGATTCGAATCGTATTTGGAATGTTCCTTTCACTTGTAATCTTCCCTCCCACTTAGCATCTCAGTTTAGTGAACTGACATCTATTTTAAACCTTTATGATTGGCATCCCAGGGAGGACTTCTCTTGGCGCTGTCACTCGTCAGGTGTTTTCACTGTAAATTCTTTTTATCAATTCCTCAATTTTAGAGGTATCCGATCTCCTTTCGCCGAGTCCATATGGCATTCTTGTGCCCCGCTTAAGGTCAAAATTGTTTCGTGGCTGGCATTCAACAACAGACTTCTTACGGCAAATGTTCTTAACAAAAGAAATTTGGCTTGGGGACAAAACTGTCCCTTGTGTGTCTCAGAGTTAGAGGACGCCAACCACCTTTTTGTGGGATGTGGTTTCTTTTGCCTGCTTTGGAAAATTGCTTCCCTTGCTTGGGAGAGATCCACTCTTCCTTCTAATTTACAATCATGTTGGTCCGTACCTCAACTGAGCATTAAATATCTCCATTCCTGGAACTTCTCTGTTCAAATCGTTATTTGGATTATTTGGTTGGAAAGGAACAAACGATTATTTAGGCATCAAGCGTCCTCTTCCTTATCTATCATTGAGGATTTTAATTTCCTTTTCGAGTATTGGTCGTCCTCATTAAAGTCTGAAGCTAAAAATGAGCTTCATGGATCTAGATTGTTCGAAGCGACTCAATGTCTTCGAGCTTTGCATGCTATTTAATTAAGTCCTCTCCCTTTCCCTTATGTTTGTTATTTTATTATTGATGTTGTGCCCTGAGTGTTTTTCTTTTCCGTTTTCCTTATATTTGTTTCCTCTTCTTTTCTTCGTAGGAGTAAAGTGGCTCCGTTTTGTTTTCTTTTGGGCATTTTGGTGACTAGCTCTAATCTCACCCATCAAGGGAGGGGGGGGGGGTGTTTTTGCGATACTGCATCTGCTAGCAGTAGTTCTATTTCCTTCCTTTTATATTACTCTAGTTGCTTCCTCTGTATCTCCCCAGGTTAATATTTTGTGACCTTTAACTGGCACCTTTACTGGATGGATTCTGGATTGGGTGGTTTCTATCTAGGTTGTGCAATTGCTCTGATTGATGGTTGTGTTGCTGCGCCATTGTTCAGTTGTCTTTGGTGTAATGGTTGGTCAGTGTTTTGTTGTATCGGCTGATCTTTAACCCTTTACTATGCTTCCTTGTATGCTTTTGTGATATACATTTGGGATGCCTCTTATTCCCAGCTTTGGATGTGCCTGTGCTTGATATTATAATGTGATTGTTGTGTGATCTGTTTAAGCAGGTTCTTTTGATCTGGTTGTTTAGCTCGGTGATTTGTTCTTTTCTGGCGTCCCTTTGGGGCTAGTGGGCTGTATCTTGTGCCTCATGAGCGATAGTATCGTCAGGGATCTATCGCAATTTAGGCTATCGGTGGATTCTTTATTCTTCTTTGTCTGTTTTGTTTGTTCTGTGTTCAGCTGACTAACTTATATGATGTCCTGTTATCATTGGTGTGTTGCTTGTTGGCGCCTGTTTCGTTTGCTGTGATTGGTTTTTTCGATCCTGGGAGTTTTGGATTCAGGCACCTCTGTGTGCCTCTGTTTCGGTGGTGCCTATTGACCTGCGAGGCGCGCCAGCTGCGTCTCCCTGCCGTTGCTAGGACTGCTCTTCCACTGTTTCATTGGCTGGTCTAGTTGTATATATTGTTTAATCTTGTAAATTGATTCTTACTTTGTTCATGTATTGACTGTACATTTATTCAGTTTAATATATTTATTTGCATGGCTGGAGTCGGTTGACTCTATCCGGTTCATCAAAAAAAACTCTACCACCAATATGGGACTATAATATCTAACAATACTCTTATATTGTTTAGTAATTATTTTTTATATGTAAGTCCTCCAAAAATATATATTGCATATACACTCATAATAACATACTTATATTTATTTGTTTGGCAAGTACACACCTAAAATTATTAAAATTGTGGGAGACTTATTGTAAAAAATTCAATCATCTTCTTCCTCTCTCATTGTTACTCTATTTACCATTACTCACAAAACCCAAGCCGAACCCGCACTATCCTGAGCCCATACCCTTTGTTCTAGCTCAAGCTCCGGCCCGATAGCTGGATGTTGTGCCATTCTTATCCAGTATTGGACCTTTAAGAAACTAGGGTTTCGAGGACTCGAGAGAGGAAGAAGACGGTGATGAAAAGAAATGGTTCTTGATTTCTATTTCAAGAAGAACGATATTACAATTTGGGGGTTTTTATCAGCTCCCTTCTGTTACACATATGTGATGCACGTGCTTACAGTTGGAACAAATCTCAACGGTTAGAGCTGGGACCCACTGCTATACAACTACCAATCCATTACACCCACATGACACGCGCAGTGCACACTATTTGTTACATAAGGACTCAACTGCAAATATATAGGACTCAAATGCAAAACATACAGGACTAAAATGTAATAAAAGAGGGCTCACTTGTAATAAACGAGGGGCTAATATGCAAACTCCAGGGACTGACACGTAACAATGAATATCTTCCAAACAGAGACCAAACAAAGTATGCAACAGCTTCATACAGGATCCCAAGATGTTGGTGAGCACAATTCCAAGTTAAGGAACTGGATCACCCTTCCTCTCGCAACCCTCCTATCTCATTCCTCTCTTTCCTCTCTCATCTCTTCATCTGTACCACCCTCTCAAATCTGAATTTTTTAAAAAATAATTAAATTGAATTGGAACCCAACAAACCTGTCAAGTATAAACCAAACTAAACAAATCCATCAAATTTAAATTCAATCTAACAATCTCACATATTCCTTCTTACCCTCATCGCATTCTCTCTCTCTTCCACACTCTCAAACTCAAATCCAAAAAATCCATAAAATTTGAACTAAAAAACTCATTAAATCTAAATTCATACCCAACAAACTCATCAAATTTGAATCTTACCCAACAATCTCATCTCCTCCTCCTCGCCCTCTTCGCATCTCTCTCTCTCTCTCTCTCTCTCTGTCTCTCTCTCCCCCCCCTCTCTCTCTCATACTCCTTACATGTTCAAAACTCATTTAAACATGAAATTCGAAACCTGAAACCCAAACTCAAAAAGGAACCCAAAATTCAGAATGAGGATATTTTCGTTATATACAAAATAAGCCGTAGACTAACGTCGTACCCATCTTAGGTGGTTATGTGCTTTGACCCATCCTGAAGATAGGTTAAATGATTTGACTCATCTTTACAAGTGGGTTTCGTGTTATTTATCCTACAAATAAAGAAGAAAAGAAGTATAGACAAGCAATAATTTTCAGTAGAAGACAATGACATCTGCAGAGTTTGAGCTCTCCAGAGCTCAGAAAGTAAGCATATATACCAAAATGCAACGAGCTTTATCAGTGTGAACGACCCTCTATGAACAGTTTTTTGCCTGGGTGATCATCTGTAACACCCCGCAAAATTAAGTAATGACAATTTTGCCCTCGTGTGTTAAGCACGTGTATTTTGTACCATTACGAGTAATATTCGTAACGTAATTTTATATATATGTCATAGTATTCCAATTATTTATATGTTTTCTGTTTTTTCAAAACTCATTTCAATCCTATTTTTAGCCAACTCAAAATATTTATTTTAATCTTTGTGTTTTACGTACATTGCACGTATTTCAATACACGTATTTATTACATATATTCTCGTT
The DNA here is from genome assembly GCA_017893485.1 of Hemerocallis citrina. Taxonomy (NCBI): domain Eukaryota; kingdom Viridiplantae; phylum Streptophyta; class Magnoliopsida; order Asparagales; family Asphodelaceae; genus Hemerocallis; species Hemerocallis citrina. The sequence continues at coordinate 327,044 of JACEHZ010000556.1, read as the reverse complement.
ACGTGAAATATTCGTAACATTATTACATATACAAATTTTGTATTTTGACTGTTTTCATTCTCCCAAATTAATTTTAATATTTTTATGTGCATTGCACGTAAATTTTTCTGTGCATTTTATTTCTAAAAATTTCTAAGATGTCATGCACATTTCTTTCTCATTTTATTTCACATTTTTTTATTTTTATCTTATTAAAAACTCATTGGCCTAAAGTTTATTTTATAGCCCACTAAGTTAATTAAAAGAAAAGCTCATTAGTTAATCTACCTTTTTTTAATAAACACTTTTAATCCTACACTTGTCATGTAACAAGTATATACATCTAGGCTATAAACAAATAATTAAACAAATGAATGAGAAGTGTGCACATGTGGGAAATCCAAGAGTTGGCCAATTCATGAAGAAGATGAAGAGTTAGGAGTTTGTGGTAGTAATGGTGGTGGGTGTTTAGTTTTGATAATGAGCATTTATATTTTGGATAATAGGTGTCTCTTCATTCACCTATTTAACCCTATAAATACCACCCATTTTTTTCATGAAATCTTACACCAAAAATCAAAAGAAAGAAAAGATAAGAAAGATAAGAAAACAAAGAGAGGAAAAGAAAAAGAGTCATTTGAGTTCTTGCTTGGAGGAAGGAATGCTTGCTAGGAGAAGAAGAGAGTCCCATTCTTGGAGCTAAGAGCCATCTACTAGGAGTTCATTTTCTTTCTTCAATTAAGGTCCGTGTCTTCTTGAACTTTCTAAAATTTTTGTATCATGCATGTGTAGGAAAATTGATATTTAAAATTGTTTATACATATAAGTAGTGGTTAATTTGTGATGATGATATTTAAATGAAACGCATGCTAATTGAGAGATTATCTTGTAGATAAGTTGAAATGATGTTTTTTAGGTGCATGGTAATATATTATGATTATATTGAAAGAATTGGATATAAATTTGTACACAAAGTTTCTAATTCATGCAAAGAAAAGTTGCTGTTTTGAATTTTGTTTGCACATCAGAAAATCGTATCTAATAAAATAGTTGGAATCTAGATCTAAAACTTTTTTGAGAGCATCTTGTATGTGTCAGGAATATCCTTTTAAAATTTCATAAGATTTTGAGGGCGTTTGCTATTTTAATAAAATTCAAACTCAGAATTGGTTAGTAGTTGGCCGGTTGCTGGAAATCTGTACACATCTTAGTTTTTGATCAATTCAGCAGTGTAAATGAAATAATTTTAGAAAAGTCAGAACTAAGAAGTTGTAGTAAACTCGTTAAACTTTCTGAAAATCTAAGAAATCATTTTTTCACAAAGAATTGAATTTTATATGAATTTTACAAGACTGTACAAGTGGCAGTATTTCAGTATTTCGACCGTACTCTATATTTTGAAGAATTTAGGGTTATAGATACAGTATTTTGAGGAAACATATAACTAAAAAATTGTATGATTGCGTGGCTGGAGTCGTAAGGCTCTATTCGGTTTCATCAAAAAAAAAATTGTAGTAGACTTGTACAGATTTATTTTGATATAAATAATGCAAAGTTTCGTGAAGTATATGATTTTCTATGATTTTTACAAATAGCATGAAATGCAATTTCTGACTTTGAATTTACTGTTTTGCAAATGATACTTAAACGAAGTGATTGAAAATATATTCTCACTGTTTTAAGTTATATTTTGGGAAAATAAATATCATATTCATTCTTAGATGAGATGTGAACTCAAGAAAAATATATATATGGTTAATGATGTTAGGAATTGGTTTAAAATAAATCAAAGGAAAATGATGAGATGGGTTTTGAATGATGAATTTTAAAAAAACTGTGTTTTAATCTTAATTAATTTGTATTGAGAAGGTTTTGATGAATATGAAAAGTGTATTATGAAAATGAATATGTTGAGATTGTACTTATTGATGAATAAATAAAAATGAATGAAAGAATTTGAATGAAATATGAAACATAAACATGAATTATAAGGGTATGAGTACCCCGAGTTGTTGAACATGGAAAGATGTTGATTCTAGAGGCTTTGTGATACCCAGGTACCAGCAAAAGTAATGGAAATAAATAATTGATTTTTGAGAAGTGGCCAATATGGGTTTTCGTTTTCGGTATTTTTGTGTAAGACCGGTAGGATGGTAAACTAGCTAGCTCTAGGTGGTATTATTTATTCATGTTCAAACTTAAGAATTAGGCACAAAGTGAAGATGTAGTAAACTTGGGCAAACGTGAGTGGAGAGCCTCTATATAGTCGGGCGGTGGATTCCGGAACTGTGGTTGCTTGCGATGGAGGCGAGCCTTAATTAAATCCGGGATTATGATTGATCGGGCAGTGGATTCCGGGATCATGATTAGTCGGGCGGATAATAGGCCGTACTCCAGTGTATTTGCGTATACCGGGGCTAGAAAGACACTTGCGGGATGTTCGCACGACGAGGATTCTGTATAGTCGGGCGGTGGATTTCCGGAACTGAAATCCGTACTCGTGGAATGTCTAAACTTTGTTTTATTACTGGGTAGTTGTATGGCGAGGGATCTAACCCTATAAAGTGGAGTACGTAGGTGCTTGCCCTCGGACTATGTAGTATGGGATGCATAGAATTCGAACGAGTATGCATGAGTGTCATCCTAGTGTAAACTTCTGCATTAGGCATTACGTCATTGCATACATTGACATGATTAGGATATTCACTCTTTACACTTTTATATGAATTAATTCAAGTTTGTGATTGTTACAGTAAGAGATTTCGTTATAATACAACAAGAGATGACTGTTTATAATATTCCGTCGGTTGTAAATAACTGACATGCCCACAGATATTTAGTGCAAGACTTGATTGGATTGGCAAGGACGTAAAGACAGTTGATGATAAAGATTATATTTAAGCTGCTGATATTAGAGTTGTATTTCTTGTTGTATTTTATTCCGCTGTGTAACTCTATAATAAACATTTTGGTGTAAATAAAAAGTTTTAAATTTTCTTGTAAAATTGTACGAAATGAAGTAAAAGATCCTGTTGTACTACGAATTACATGTAGAATGGAATTCGGGGTGTTACATCATCATTTATTGTACAACTAGGTTTGCTCGTTGATACGTGCCTACGACACGTCTTCGGAACGGTGCACCTAGTTTGATTATATAAAATAGTTTTAGAGGTCAAGCAAATTAATTGAAGTAGAAAACATATTATATGAGGAAAAAGCATATCTACCTTTAAGCTCAACCATCGTCTTCTTGATCATTAGCTTGAACTTACCTGTAATGCATATAGTTTGTTAGAAACACTGCATAAAGTTTTTTTTAACTTCAGCATCACTTTTAGATGTTTGTAATAGTTATGCAAGAACATGATCATATAAAATTTTATAGAGCATACTCTAATCCCATAACCACTATGAGCATGTCTAAATACAATAGTAATCCAAATGCAGGTGTGAAGGTATCTACAATACCAATAATCTAAACATTTGTTTGTCTGAGACTCAATTTGCAATTGAAATATCTCTTATTTCAACTAAAATATAATACATGAAGGGCGCGTTTGGGAACCCAAAAAACTAGGGAAAGGAATGGAATACTGCGGATGTGCCCATCTTATCCTATTCCACAGCCTGTTTGTTTTGAAAAAGAAAACAAAGGAAACAACTAAATTTCATTCCCTAGAGAAAGATTTCAGCAGATTTCTATTCCAGCCCCACCCCCATCGGAAAGCTGCGTAAAGGAATGGAGAATCGCCTCTTACTCCCTCATCAACAACTCTTTCTCTTCTCCTTCTTCTTCCTCTGATTCTCACGAAACCCAAGTCTCTCCACCTCAGCAACTTCCAGCTGCCACCTCGCGACCCTCCCCCTTCCATCATATTCCAAACTCCTCAAATCCCCTTCTCAATCTCTCCAATGTCAGAACCTCACTACCCCATTCATCTCCAAACTCCTCCCTCTCCCTCAATTACGCTGTCTCTGCCTTCCTCTACTCTCCATCCCCCCACTTCACCAACCGGATCCTCTGCACCCTCTCTCGGAGCTCCAATAACCCACGATCCGCCTTCCACTTCTATGCTCGAATCCGTAATAAGGGGGTTGGAATTGATAGGTACTGTTTCCTGCCAGTTCCGAGGGCGGTTGTGACGTCGGGTGGGGAGAAGGAAGGGAGGGAGGTACATGGCCTTGCTGTCAGGATGGGTTTGGATTTGGACCCCTTTGTGTAAACGGGATTGGTGGGAGTTTACGCGAAGGTTGGGTGCATTGAGGATGCACGCGGGGTGTTTGATAGAATGGTCAAAGAGGCTTACCACCATATCCTTGTAGCACTGCAGCTGCTTATGTGGTGTCTCCGTATTTTGCAACCACCTTCAGCGTTAGTAAATTAGCTTCGATAACATAGCAATGTGAATTGTAATGATGCATCCTCCTACGGTTGTTTGCCCATTAGTCCATGTATGTTAAAACATTAGCAATGTAATGTCAATTGCCGTAATCCATAGTATTCCATTGTTTGCCAAACAAGACTAGGGAATGGAAATAAAAAAAAGTCAGTTCCATTCCATCAGTTGCCAAACACACACAACTTATAAAGTTAATTCATCCCTTTCCCTTTCTTTCCATTCCTCCCTATTCATTTTCATTCCCCAACTTAAATGTTTCTAGACAGACCCGAAGTTCTCAAAACTCTAATCCAAGCTAATCATTTCTTTTATCTCCATTTTGTCTCCCCATTGCACCTTTATAAAAAAAATTAAAATGGATCAATAAAATTTACTTTAGCTGTCGTTCTTGAGTGGAGAGTTTGCACCCTTCACTGGTAAACTCCAGTCATCCCAATCCTATATATCCAAACATACACTAAAAGTTCTTATATGTTATGTTATCCGTGGGTTTTAATAACCATTGAAGGGAACATTTCACGATAGTATATTCTCATGTAGTAAAGAAATTAATGTTGCATATTTGCCAAGTTATTTTAGGTTGCTGATCAGCTTACCTGTCATGCTATGGTTTGGAAGCCCAAATTGAGACCACCAAATAATCTATCCCTCACTTTGCGTACACCTTAAATCAAAACCAATAAAAAAGCTATCAAATAAATCACTAAATTAAAAAATTTTAAACCCAAAAATAAAACAATCATACATCTCTGAACTTAGATTTCATGCACAAACAAAATTCGAGTCAGCAAAAAACTGAGTAATCCCCTGCACACACAAAATTAAAAATTAGAATGAGAATTCGGTTAATGAGATGAAATTAGAGTCGCCGCATAGCATGTAGAGGCTCTCAATTCGGTGGAGGGGAGTCGCTGATATGGAATCAATAGCGGATCAGATTTCGGCGACGACCTCTTGATTGGAGTTCGACACTGAACTTGGATTTGGATTTGCTTTGAGATTCGCGCTTGAGAGGACGATGGAGGCTTCGCCAATGGAATGGAAGCGAAAGTTTTAAAAAATGGTTTTAGGGATTTGGACTTAGCGGCTTAAAAACCCTAGGGGGGAGAGAGAGATAATTAAATAAATAAAGGAGTTGTTTTGGGGTGAAATTTTTGGGGGAAAAAATCATTTGGGAGCTTAGATCTGGACCATTGATTTTCTTATTATTGAAGGAGAGCCACTTGATAACTTTTCTTTGTGTTTTATTATATAGATGAGCAGGTAATTCTTTTTCCTGTAGTTGAAACTTTGTTTCTGCATGTGGAAGAGATGATCGAGTGACCAAACAATTCTGAAATTTTTTGCATTTTTTAGGTTTGTGTATTGCTTTGTTGCTGATTTTTCTCTACTATTTTAATGGGAGAGTTGGGGTTTGTAACAAACAAATCCTAACTTTGTAACTATATGAACAAGTATAGTACACGGCCAAACTATATCCAACAAATATAAATGTGTACCGTAGGTGTAACCCAAATCAAACATTCCAATATAAACTATTTTTTTCTTATTCAATATATATTCCTTTAATTTGGTGATTTTACTTTTTTTAAACGTGCATCGCACGTACATTATACTAGTAAAACTGTAAAAGTGATATCACAACGATAGTATTCTATCTATGTTATCTATCTATCTCTACTATTTTAATGAGAGAGTTGGAGTTTCTAAGAGCATCTGTAGTCGTTAAAGTTTAAATTATCCATATATCGATATATAGAAATAGAAATTTGGAATTCGCTGCACTCGTCGAAAGCTATATTATAGCAATCAATGTCAACCCATGTCTAGGACGGCACATGAAGTGCCGTCCGACACTTACCACATGTCTAGGACGGCACATGAAGTGCCGTCCGACACTTACCACCTGTCAACATCACTTAATAGCTATACTTAATAGCTAAATAATTACATATCTATACTATATATACTTAATAGTAGCTAATAATCCTAATTATCTTTAGTTTAATGAAGGGTGATTACGGAATTTTTGAAACGGACGGCATATCGAGTGCCGTCCGACGCCTAGAACAGTATTTTGCGCGTCTGGGACGGCTCTTCGACCACCGTCGCTGACTTATCGATAAAGCTATTTCGTCTCTCATATATAGCAATCGACTGTAGCGATTTATCGATAATATCGATATATAGCAAACGACTGCAGCTACTTTTTAAGCTATATATCGATATTATCGATATATAGATAACGACTACAGATGCTCTAACATACAAATTCTAACTTTGTAAATATATAAACATGTATAATACATGTTTAAACTATATCCAACAAATATAAATGTGCGCCGTAAGTGTAACTCAAATCAAAACATTCAAATATAAACTATTTTTTATTCAATATATATTTATTTAATTTGATGACTTTACTTTTTTTAGACGTGCATCGCACGTACATTATACTAGTAATCTTAATATCTCTTCTTTTCTTCGAGCTTCCTTTCAACTGCAATAGTAATGGTTAAAATTGATTAGATAATAAGGCAAATTGATTAGATAATAAGGCATTGTCATACATTTCAGTGTTCGAAACTCAATTGATTAGACTGTAATTTTGGATTAGCAATGAAGCTCTTAAATGCAAGGAAATGAAATCTGCTGCAATTTCACCGTATGTCCTGTCAAAATTACATTTTTTTTAAGGAACAAAATTACAATTGTTGAGAATAAAATTTTCTATAACAAAAGGAGAATATTGGAGAAAGTTGAGAGGGGAGCTCACAGCGAGTTATGCATCATCAAATTTTATGTTTTCCCCCTCAAACTTGATACCTAGCTATCTGTACCCATCTCAAAATTTTGCCATCTGAGCTACAATTATTCGGTGGTAAGAAACAGTTATTTTACAGAGGATTTTATGGTATTTATTTAGAGTATATCCACCGGTATGTCATTTGCGTTGTCATTTTTATGGGCATGCCATTTTGGTTGCCAAATATACGAATTGCCATTTTTTCTCTAAATTTGGCAAACCAAATGATATTGCCAAATGTTCCATCACCATACTTCTTTCTCTTTTCCCACCAAACATAGAGAGAGAGAGAGAGCGAGAGAGAGTAATGTGAGCCTCATATTTGTATGAGAAATTTTCCTCATACAAAGTGATTATACTCACTTGATGGGGCCCTTATATATATATATATAGAGAGAGAGAGAGAGAGAGAGAGAGAGAGAGAGAGAGTAATTTGAGACTTATATTTGTATGAGGAAATTTTCCTCATACAAAGTGATTATACATACTTGATGGGGCCCTTATGTTTATCCACTCAGTCTATCATGTTTATCATGCTAATAGATTTATGTGTAAAAAAAATCAAGTGGTTTGGAGGTCATTCACACATGCATCATGTGGGTCTAATTTATGGTTCAATTTGTATTACTGTTAAAATCGTCCATTTTTCAATTACATGATGCATGAGTGAATGACCTTCAAACCACTTGATTTTTTCTACACATACATCCATTAGGATGATAAAAATGATGTACGGAGTGGATCTTCTATAAGGATCCCACCAAGTGAGTATAATTACTTTGTATGGGGAAAATTCCTCATACTCTATATGAGGCTCACTTTTCTCATATATATATATATATATATATATATATATATATATATATATATATATATATATATATATATATATATATATAGTCCATTTCCGTTGTGCACTAGCCATGGTGTGTACTCCGTGTGCACTCGTCGTTCGGACATTCGTATCGACGATCCGAACAGTTCACATTGATTTATACGTCTAAGTTAGTCTAAATATGTAAAATTAAGTCATTTGCAATTCATTTGCCCATCCATTATGTCATTATAAAAAAACGATATTCAGTCATACAATTTTGTAATACTTTAATGCATGTGCAAATGAATTTCAAATGACTTGATTTTAAATATTTAGACTAATTTAGACGTGTAAATCAATGTAAACGGTACGGATCGTCGATACGAAAGCCGAGTGCACAACGGAAGGGGTCTCTCTCTCTCTCTCTCTCTCTCTCTCTCTCTATATATATATATATATATATATATATATATATATATATATATATATATAGACAGTCATACTATTAATATACTATTATATACATATTTGACAATCCAAAATGGCAACTATGGGTGTAGTTATACATATTTGACAATCCAAAATGGCAACTATAGGTGTAGAACAACCTCTTATTTTTTAGAAAAGTTATCCTTTAGATTGCCAAAATTGAAAATAGCAAGAGAGCGTCGCGGGGGGCCGAACGATGATTAAGGCCCTGATTACTCCGACCCCTCTGATGGCAGAGTTCGAGCGCCGATTTCGTTTGTGCTGCGTGATCAAAGTCCAAAGCGGCAACCCTCTTCCAGAGGACATAGAGAACTTGTTATATGCTAACACAACTGCGTCGCAGACTCTCCAATGGCGCGTCCAACGCCTCAACATCAGCGCCTTCTTCGTCCACTGCCACGACGAAGTTAGGCTCAACGAAGTGCTACGGAAAAGGGGTATGGGTACTGATGACTTCTTCGTCACCTTCTCCCAGTGGAATCGCAACTTCGGAGCGCTCAAGGCGAACGAACTTCCTTCCATATGGCTGCGTTTATTCAACTTCCCTTTCCACTGTTGGCTCCGCTCGGGTTTCCAAAATCTCGTTAGATCATTTGGGTTCCTTCTGGAGGTGGACAAGAGTACGTCTACTAAGTCAAGGAGGGATTTCGCTCGTATTAGGGTGGGGTGCGAGAACTTCTCAGACATCCCATCGATGGTTCAAGCGGAATTCGAAGGAGAATTTTTCGATGTGAAGGTTATCGTAGAGAAGAAGAAGAACGTCTCCTTCGGCAAAGTCTCGAGTAGAGAGGAAGAAGAAAGATCTGACGACAGGAAAAGAGGCACCAATTTGAAGGAGACGAAGGTTGACGATGAAGGGGGGCCTTCCGATCTCGCAGCTAAGGATCTTGGCCGCTCATCCAGTCTCAAGATTCAAGAGTCCATCAACATCGTAGACGAGTACGGATCTAATCTAGATGCTCCATTTCGACCGGGCCTACGATTAGCATAATTTAAGGAGAAACCAAAGGTCCTACCAGTGCTTCAGCGGCGCGATGGGAAAGATGCTCTGGAACATAGTACTGTGATTAAACCCATGACGAGCCGAAAACCAGGGATTCTGAAGATTGGGTCGTCTGTGGACAATAAGGAGCCGGATCGGTTATCGAGGGCAGTCCCTGGTTTTGCGTCGATGTCAAAAGAAGAGCTGCAGGCGGCTATCCAGTTGGCCATCGATGAACTCGCGCGTATGGCAGCTGCTGCCGCTCCTTTTCAAAATACGGAATGTCAGGGGATGGGTGCTGTGGGACATGTTGATGATATGGCTTCTCAAAGACTCGATCTCAATTCAGAGAACATTGCAGTCAATGAGGAAGATGGGCCGGTAGTTGCTGTTCGTGGGCTTGGGCCTCAGGGACATAAGTCAGATGGGGATTTGATAGGAGAAGGTCCAATTAGGGAGAATGAAAATTTAGAAAGGATAGATGGTCAAACAGAAGACGTCCATATAGACTCGGACGTAGAATTAGAGCAAGGTGATAGTGTGGTGGTCCCCGAGACTTTGAATGGCATGATAGGAGCATTAGAGGGACTTCATAATGGTGGCAGCATGTACGACTCAGAGCACGAACATTGGGGAAAGACGGTTAGAGAGTTGGCAGGGGGTGGTACAGGGGAGAGTGGCGGAGTGGGATTAAACAAACAGCAGGTGGAGTTTCAACGGAAAAGCAAGAGGCAGTTGGACAAATGGGGTTCGAGCGGTCCAAGTGAAGAGGATCTGATCAGAGCAGTGGCAAAAACTAGAGAACCTACCTCTGCCTGTCTAGGTAACTCTTCTGTCGACTTCTCAGTATTAAATCTGCTAAACGATGATTCTCTTATTTATTTTGCTAGTCTATACGGTCTAGCCATGGGTTCCAATAGAGAGGAGCAACTGTTTAGTGTTAATATTATTAGAGGGGTGAGCAACAACCAAAAAGAGTAGAGGTTTAGCGGTGGTATCTAGGGGGGTAGATGTTCGAGGTTTTGTTAGTCATGTTATACATCTTTTGGAATGTTAGGGGGATGCGACAGAAATCTAAAAAGAGGCTAATTAGTGACACTATCGTTAGGCACAGACCCTCTATCTGTGCATTTCAGGAAACTAGGGTTGAATCTCCTTCCACGGCGGAGTTTCAGAACATTAAAGGAATAGGTGATTTTGATTGGAGGTTTAAACCTTCACGAGGGCTCTCGGGAGGTATTGCTCTTGGGGTAGACCCGAGATTGTTTGAGATTACTGATGAGATCGCCGGTTTATTCTCGGTGACGGTTACAATTAGACATCGAGCCGATAGTTGGACTCATACGGTCACCTCGGTTTACGGTCCGTACGAGTCCACCCAAAGGAGATTTTTCTGGGATGAACTTAGGAGCATTAGAAGAAGATGTAGGGGTCCGTGGGTGGTGGGAGGTGACTTCAACATTACAAGATTTCAACACGAACACCTGGGTAGAGGAGCGTCAAGGGGCGATAGGGAAGAGTTTAACGCGACTATCGATGCTCTAGAATTAATGGAAATTGCCCCTACGAATAGGCAATTCACCTGGTCAAACCTTCAGGCCATCCCTACTCTGGCTAAATTAGATCGAATTTTAGTGTCCTCTGAGTGGGAGGATACATTTCCTTTAGCTAGGGTCAAAGCCATGATTAGGTTCACCTCAGATCATACTCCGCTCTCTTTGGACAGCGGAGTTAGTGAATGACAACGTAGACATCCATTTAGATTCGAAAAGTCTTGGACGCTATGCGAAGGGCTGCAGAAGATTATCGAGGATTGCTGGAACGAACCAACAAGGCCAGACTCTGCGGTGGGTTGTTGGATTCAAAAGATCAGAAGACTAAGAGTTAAGCTGTCGCTTTGGGCTAGATCCGAATTCGGTGAAAACCAGAGGCTCAAGGTTGAATTAGGGGAGAGAATAGAGCAATTAGAACTTATAGAGGAAGAAAGAGATTTAATAGGGACAGAATTTGACGAGCTCCACAGCAAGAGACAAGATATTCTACAAATTCATAAGATGGAGGAATATTATTGGAAGCAACGATCGAGAACTCAGTGGATAAAGGAGGGGGATGCGAACACGAAATTTTTTTCACAGGACCGCCAATGGACGCAGGCGCCAAAATCATATTTCGGGGTTGATGATAGATGGTGTCTGGAGCGAGAACGACGATAGAATCAAGCAACAAATCCACGAGAACTTTAAGGAGCTGCTTGGGAAGAGAAGAGACCATAGGTGTTCCATGAATCAGAACATGTGGAAGGATTCAAGGATTAACGGAAGCGATAGTATTGAAGGCAGCTTCACCGAAGAAGAAGTGGTTTCTGCCATCAACGGCTTAGGGTTGGATAAGGCGCCTGGCCCAGATGGATTCCCATTATTCTTCTACAAGCTTTATTGGAGAATTATCAAAGGGGATTACATGCGCATCGTTCTAGACTTTCATAAAGGGGAAGCAGATTTGGATAGACTAAACTATGCGAACATTGTTCTGATCCCAAAGAAATCCGAGGTGAAAGAGGTTGGAGACTTGAGACCAATCAGTGTTATTAATGGCTCCTTCAAAATCATTACCAAGGTTTTAGCTAATAGGTTGGCGCCACACCTTAACGATATCATAGGGGACTCTCAGAGTGGCTTTATTAAAGGGCGAGACATTATGGATAGCGTAGCATCGGCACATGAAATTGTCTTTAGGGCTCGCAAAGATGATACTGATGGATTTCTCTTTAAAGTGGACTTTCAAAAGGCTTATGACTCGATTGAATGGGAGTCGGTGGATGAGGCATTGCTGCTGAAAGGATTCGGTGCAAGGTGGAGGAAATGGATCTTTCGGTGCATTAGAGGAGGCAATTCTTTCCCCATTGTCAACGGGGAACAAGGTAATGAAATCTCCTGCAAGAGAGGATTGAGGCAAGGGGACCCGCTGTCCTCGATGTTATTTGCTATTGTTGCAGACGGGCTGGCTGAAATGATTGATAATGGCAGAAAGGAGATGGCGAACTTCGGTATTAAAATCAAGGGCTTTAAAGACCCTATATCTATCCTTCAGTATGCTGACGATACTTTACTGTTCGGTTCGGCAACGAAAGAGGATATCATAGCCATGGGATCTGTTTTGAAGTGCTTCGAGGCATGGTCGGGCATGAGAGTCAACTTCAATAAGAGCTGTGTGATCCAACTCAGCGGGATTTGCTCTGTTCCTATCTCATCGATTCAACACATGCTAGGTTGTAATCAGGGGGACTTTCCTCTTACTTATCTAGGGGTTCCAATTAGGCCAGGAAAGCTAATTAGGGAGGACTGGCAACCCCTTATCGATAGAATTGAGAAAAGACTAGCCGGATGGAAGGGGAGATTTTTAACTCTGGGGGGGAGGATCACCCTGCTTAATTCTGTCATCAACAGTATCCCGACCTATCTCATGTCTATATACGAATTACCAGCCTGGGTTATTCACAAGATAGATATTTGTAGAAGGCGATTCTTGAGGAAAGGTGCAAACGAAGGGGGCAAAGGGATCCACCTCATCAACTGGGGGAGGGTCTGTAGAAGGAAAGAATTCGGCGGTTTGGGCATCATCAACCTCAGAGACATGAACACCGCTCTTCTTAGCAAGTGGTGGTGGAAGCTGGCTACCCGACGTAATAATTGGTGGTGCAAGTCACTAACCAATTATCGTACAAGGAAGAAGTTCAGATTCGGAGGTAAAAGAATCCAAAGTAAGAAATCTTGCTTTTGGAAAGGGGTTTACAAGACGGGCGAGGCATTCCATTGCAACACCATCTGTAGGGTCAAAAACGGTAAGAATACGAGATTTTGGAAGGATAAGTGGTGCGGTAGTAATTCCCTTATGGGATTGTTCCCTGCGGCTGCAGAGGCATGTATCAACACTGACACTCTCGTGTCAGACGTCTGGAAGAACAACAGGCTTAGATTGGAAGTCAAGGAATCTCTAGATCAGGAATCTACCTACCAGCTCCAACAGGTTAATAACCTCATCCGCACGGAGGGACGTGTTTCGCAACAACCTGAAGATGAAAGAGAGTGGATACTGGAGGCAAACGGCAAGTTTTCGGTATCCTCTCTATACAAACGATTAAATGATGGAGGACTTAGAAACGGGATCACAGAGGTAATATGGAGCATCAGCGTCCCATCTAAAGTGAAGGTCTTTTTGTGGTTAGTGGAGAACGACGCGATACTGTCCAAGGTAAATTTGAGGAAACGGGGTTTCCTGGAATGCGTTAATTGTAATAGATGCCCCAATCACGAGGAGGATACGAACCATATTCTATTCAACTGCATAAGAGCGAGATGGGTATGGGGGCAACTAAGTCGAGTATTCGGGCTAGGTTAGAGTCCAGGGTCTAGTGCGGAGGTTTGGGGGGAATTTAGAGTGCACAGGATTAAAAAGAAAGTAAGAATTTATTGGGAATTAATAGTTGCTTCAACTCTGTGGAACCTATGGCTAGATCGTAACGACCTTTGCTTCAATAGCGTCGATCATAGATTGTCAGTTCTGATGCATAAAATTCATTACTGTTGCTTTGAATGGACAAGGCTACTCAATTCAAGGAAGAAGAGGCGTCTGGAGGAGGAGGAGTAGCTCATTTTAGTGGGGGCTCGATTGTTCTACTTTTGCTTGTAGTGGATGTATCTCTTTTGATGTTTTGATATGTTCAGGCTATAGATTATACTAAACTGAACTTTGATGTTGTAAGCCCAAGGGCTATGTCTGTTATTTCGTCCTGTTTCGTTAATATCTTTTTAATGAAGCGATGACTTAGCCATCTTTTAAATCAAAAAAAAAAAAAAAATTTGAAAATAGCAATCCAAATGGCTATCCGATCGCTGGAGTTGCTCTTAGACTCTTAGTTGTACTATCCTATTCTTCTTTAAAGAAGGTGATCAACTTTATGGTGTTAGAGTATCTGTAGTCGTCTGCTATATACCCAAAATATGGAAAAAATGGAAAAAAAGTCGTTGTAGTCGTCTGCCAAATGCCCAAAATTTGGGTGTCGCATGAACAGGAGCGTGCCAAATATGGAAGACGGTTTGGCAAATGCCAAATTATAGCGTCCGATAAATGGGACGACAAACAAAACACCGTCGCTTCAATTGTGAATACGGCAAATTTGACAGACGGAGGATAATCTTTCGTCCGAATAATTAAATTAAAAAAAAATTAAAAAATTGACGGACGATACATGATGTACCGTCCGAGAACATTTCTCAAAAGCCAATTGGCCTAGGACGGGACTTCATCCCCCGTCCCAGGCAATTGGTGGTTTTTTTAATTTTTTTTTTGTCCTTTTGTAACTTTTCTGATCTGTTCAATTTTTTTTGTAATTTGTCCCTCACTTCAATGCATATATATATATATATATATATATATATATATATATATATATATATATACACACACTAATTTTCTGAGACGAAAGATAATCTTCCGTCTTACCCATATTTTGGGTTTTGATGACTACAGCTCAAATTCATTTGTTTCATTTTTATTTGCCAAATATCCAAAATATGAATCAAGAGGACTACAAATACTCTTAAATGTCTAACAGGTCAATTGTTGTTGAGAGCTTAGGGCATTTGCTTACTCTGAAACTTGGAATTAAAGGTGTTAGTGCTAGAATTTTATTCCATATCGAGTCAGGAACATGACAAGTGAAGATTGTATATGTAATTGAGAATCATAGTAAAACTTGTAGCAATTATTCCAACTATAGGATCTTTGTTTTCTCATACAGCATGTAATTTACCTTAGATGTAAAAAACGTGTTGTTCTTCAATCTATGTAAAGCGTGTAGTGGTCTCCAACCTCCTTACCTGGGCACCAAGTTTTCCCTTAATGGGTCTAGAGATTATAGGCCTTGTATGAGCTCCACATACTTAACCATTGTGTGGACTTATTCACGACATAATTATTTTCAAAAATCACTCATATAAAATAAAAGTTTGTACCACTATGTGTAATTTGTAAAGAATATGTATAAGTAAAAGGATGTCTCAAGTTTGAAATCAGATTACGTCTTATTATTTACTCTATTAAAAAAAATTGATTAGCACGTGCATCGCACGCATGCATATTAATAATCTCTATAGCTACTATTTTAATGGGAGAGTTGGGGTTTGTAACCAAACAAACCCTAACTTTGTAACCAATCAAATACGTGTAATACATGTCCAAACTAAATTCAACAAATACATAGATTTATATAAAAACAAACCCGTGCATACCTAATATACAGAAGGTCTCAAGTTCAAGGCCAGCCTACGCTGAAGTTCTTACTTTTAAAAATATATATTTATTAAGACGTGCATCACACGTGTAAATTACTAGTCATTTTAATGAGAGAGTTTGTCACCAAACAAACTTTATTTGTAATCAAACAAACACGTGCATTGTAACCAACAAACACTTGCAATGCATATGCAACTAATATAAAGGAGGTCTTAGGTTTTGATGTCAGACAACGTCGAAATTTTTTTTTTAAAAAAATATATATTTATAACGACATACTATAATGTGAGAGTTGAAGTTGTGTAATTTGTAGACAATTAACCATCTAATCTCAACCATTCATTTTTTAGTGAGAGTATTAACCATTCATTTACTCAACTGTTGTTAGTTACCATAATACCATCAAAGTTTAAATTTATTTACAACATAATTATTTACAAAAATGTCACTCATATTAAATAATAGTTGGTGTCACTAGGGATAATTTATAAAGAGTATGTGATGAGTAAAGAGAAATCTCAGGTTCGAAGCCAGATAATTACATCTTAGTATTTATTTTTTAAAATAAATATATTTATTAGAACATGCCAAGCATGTGCAGATTACTAGTATTTATATATATGTGTGTATATAAGTTGGGAGCATATTCTCAATAGGCCACCTCGTAACAGTATATAAGAAACACTTGTCGTGGGTGGGTTGCAGCTAATGATTTTTTTCTGATTTGTAACTTGAATGTGGAGTTTGTCCAATTGTAACTCGAAGCTTGGTCCGGAATGAAGGTCAATTTCAAGAAGAGCTGTGTCACTCAACTTAGCGAGCTATGCTCTGTTCCCATCTCAACGATCCAACAGATGCTAGGATGCAATAGGGGAGAGTTCCCGTTGACATATCTAGGGATTCCCATCAGGCCAGGGAAGCTCACTAAGGAAGACTGGCAACCACTTATTGATAGGATTGAGAAAAGGTTAGCAGGATGGAAAGGAAAGTTTCTTACGTTGGGAGGAAGGATCACCTTGCTAAATGCAGTAATCAACAACATCCCCATTTACCTCATGTCGATCTTTGAATTACCGGCATGGGCAATTCACAGGATAGACAAACTTAGAAGGAGATTCCTTTTGAAGGGAGCTAACGAAGGGGGGAAAGGGATCCATCTAGTCAATTGGGGGAGGCTTTGCAAAAGGAGGGAGTTTGGAGGTTTGGGAGTCATTAATCTTAGAGACATGAACCTGGCCCTTCTGAGCAAGTGGTGGTGGAAGCTGGCTAAACGACGGAACAATTGGTGGTGTAAGTCTCTAACAAATTACAGGATTAGGAGGAAATTCAAATTTGGGGGTAAAGGCATCCACAACAGAAAATTTTTCTTTTGGAAAGGGGTTTACAAGACGGGCGATATCTATCACAACAACACTATTTGTAGGGTCAAAGATGGCAGGAACACAAGATTTTGGAAAGACAAGTGGTGTGGCAACAATTCGCTTATGGGGCTTTTCCCCACAGCGGCAGAGGTAGTTCTGAACAAGGATACACTGGTAGCCGACGTTTGGAGGAACAATAAATTGAGATTACAGGTCAAAGACACCCTCGACTGTGAGGCAATCGATCAATTACAAAAGGTTAACAATTTCATTCGTATAGAAGGAAATTACACCCAACAGGAGGCAGACGAGAGATGGTGGACGCTGGAGGCTAACTGTAAGTTCTCGGTCTCCTCGTTATACAGAAGGCTGAATGACGGGGGTATTAGAAACAATAGTACGGACGTTATTTGGGGTATCAGCGCTCCCTCAAGAGTTAAGGTCTTCCTTTGGTTGGTGGAAAACGATGCAATTCTCTCCAAGGTGAACTTAATGAAAAGGACACTCGTGGACAATGTGATTTGTAGTACATGTATGTCATACGATGAAGATACGAACCACATTTTATTCAATTGTTTTAGAGCTAGATGGGTCTGGGGGGTAGTGGGTAGCTCGTTCGGGGTCTCCAATTATCCAGGGTCCAGTGCTGAGGTTTAGGGGTCATTTAGAACCAACGGGATTAGAAAAGAGGTCAGATTAGATTGGGAAATAGCGATTGCGTCGGTTTTGTGGAACTTATGGCTAGACCGGAATGATTTCTGTTTCAATAGCGTTCGTCATTCTCTTTCATCGTTGATGCAAAAAATTCACTTATATCGTTATGAATGGACAGGGATGAACAAATCCAGGAAGAAGATGCGCTTCGGAGAGGAGGAGTAGATAGCAAGCAGAAGGACTTCTGGCGTCTGGGAGTGGGATTTTATCTTTTGGTCTGATGTAATAGACGTCCTAGTATTTTGATGTTTTGCTCAGTGTTCGGGTTGTTTAGCCCGAATTAAGATGTTGTTTATTGTTGTTCTGCCTTCGGGCTTTATATGTACTATCTATTCCTGATTCGTTAATTTTCCTTTAATGAAGCGATGACTCTAGTCATCTTTTAATCAAAAAAAAACTTGATTTGTAACTTGAATGATTTTCTTCTGATTTGTAACTTGATTTGTAACTTGAATGTAAAGAATATGTATAGAACAAAGACTTCTATTGTAGTTTGCAGTATTAGATTTTGTTACCCAAGAAAAAAAAAAACAAGCAAACAAACAAAAAATTGTAAAATGAGGCAAAGATAAGGAAACCATAACATAAATTTTATATGAAAATTAGTTTATACTATTGACAATTTTATTAGTCTATTTATTTCTCTTCATTTGTACTTATCCCTTTCATAGGTGAGCCAGACACTCAAAAAATACATGATATTAGATTTATTCATATACGAGTTAAGATCCTTAAAATTGAAATAATTAATTACCATTTGCAAATGCTTTTATCATATGAACTACTAGATCCATAACACTGCTATTCTAGTGGCACCCGTAACCTTGTGAGTCATTTTTGTAGTTGTTGATAAAAAGGATAGGATCTTACAACCCTAGCCACCCAAATAATTTATTAACAAAGAGATAAGGTATACAAATGTGTTTACAGGAGGTGAAGCCAAATACAACAGCAGCAGTTACAACAAGTAAAGCTCAAAAATCTCAAAAAACCCAGGTAGACAAGCAGCCAAACAAACAACCAAAAGTAAAAGCTACAAAGAAAGCTGCCTAAAAGTACAAGACTGGAACATCCACCCCAAACGCAGCAGAGTGACCTCGCGATAAAAACAACCACGGAAGGGGCTGAAGCAAACCAAAAAGAAGGCCACCGAACCTAAAAACAGCCAGCGAGGGGACTACCGACTGCACAATAGTAAGAACATGGCCAAGGAGGGCTAAGGCGAGTCCAGCCAGCAACATGAGTACCAAAGATCAGAGTATGAGCACTGCAACTGATGTATGCTAATTAGTTGCAAGTAAATGTATACTAATTCCAATAGAATATTCCACCAATTTAGTAAGGAAACTTTGTACACCAATGAAGTGTTGGGGAGTTTCGGTGCATCTGAAGCTAGAGCTAGGGGCGACAACTGATCACAATGAATAATCAAGCAAACGTAGACCACACCAAACATAAAAAGTACACAATTTGTCCAGATTCGACGAAACTAATATGGGGGAGAAATATACGATATATTATTTATCTAGAGACGACATAAGTGTTACAATATTCTCACCAAGAATCTATCTATCGCTTAAGCCTCACTTGAAAATACTCTCTGTTTACAATCGAAGACTCTCATATGAAGTACCACCTCTCATGGATGTCATTACGATTATTTATAGAGATTAAAACCATATGCTGTAGTCTTGATTCTTCACCATCCGATACACCCGAATAGATAGTTATGCTATAAGAGCCGTATGATGTAAGTTGGAGAACAAATTTGGGCTCAAACAAACCCAAAGATTCGGCCCATAAACTGTTGCCCGCCACTTGCGATCGACTGGTTTGTTGTCGAGAGCAAATAGAGAACAAGTCCGTAGCTTGTGGTCGACAGCCCTAAATCGCAGTCGACTGTCATCTACTCGACAGCCCAAAAACATCAACTCCTTTTGCCTCATTTCTTAATTTGTTTTGAAACCTCTTCTCTTTTCATCCCTTTCTCTTCAAATCGAACTTAGTATGCAAGACATAACTCTAACATGAAGAAGTCAGTACTTTTACTAAACGAGCTTGGATAAACATTGTCATTCATAATCACTTTTGTTTAAGCTTGCATGATGATGAATTCATTACAATCAAATTTATAAGTAGAAATCTTGAAACTTTCATTTACTAATTTCATAAGAGAGTGTTTCGAATATGAGTTTCATATAAGTTTCAATGACGGATCTATGAATCTACACATGCATTTAGGTGTGGTACAATTGCAAGCTCACTCTAATGAAAATTGAATTTTGAAGGCCTCAAATGGTAATTGTAATGCTTGGAGGTTAGTCATGATTCATGTGCCCAATAGCAGAACCACTTTTTGGCGAAATATACATAGAAGGATCAATTAAAATTAATACACCATATATATATATATATATATATATATATATATATATATATATATAAAGGGATAGAATCTCATAAGGATTCCTCATTAATCTATCGTTAATGAAATCGGTGGCAATAGCCATCTTTATTTCAAAAAAAAAAAAAAAAAAAAATCTCATAAGGATTCCATCCAAAATGACATTAAAACCAAAATAGAGCAAGTTCAAGGGTACAAAAGATAAAATTACTACGCTATACATCTAAACAAATAAAGAGAATAAAATTGATGCTACTTATCATTTATTCAAAAGTTTGGTTTTCTTCCCTCAATAATATGAATTCTTTCCTTCAAAATTTTAATTAGTGAAGTATCTCATCATCTCAGTAATATATTCTCTACCATGTTTAAAGTTGCCCTCTATGATAGCTAGTCCTTAAAAATAGTCTGGAGTTTCGTCATTTTTGTATTCTCTCCTTAATTAGTTTCTGTTTCTAAATCTAAAGGGTGTGTTCAAGAGAAAATATAGTTTAAGTTGATTAATCCAAAAATAAAAATCCTAAAAATTTTCGTGTACCAATATCAAAATTAAGAACCCAATCTCAACTTCAACCATTAAAGACAAATAGATACTTCAGTTCATCCTATATTCATATCTGTACATTTATTTTTAAATAAGTATTTACACCTAGCCATGACATGCATGATATCACATCATATTGAGAGTATTTTTACAATGTCATCTTTTTAATCAAAAAAAATTGATTTTCATAAGGGTAAAAAATGCACATGGCCCGGATGTATCTTTTAATATCTTTTTTATAATTAAAGCAAAGAATTTAGACTGAAAAAAATTAACTTATAATATAATTAACACCTGCAAGTATAAACATCATCATCATATCGATATATAATAAATGTGGAATAAAAAGAAAATCTTGGATATCAATTTTATGTTAAATCCACAACTACATAATAATCCTTTCATGATCCAGCTTAACAATCGTTCAGAATATTCACACATAATTGAAAAGAAAACTACTGATATTAACTAGCTAGCACTATAGTGTAGAAAATTTTGAAGCTAATATATAAAGAGAATTCAAACAATTAACCAATATATATATGTAACTTAATTTCCATAGCTATATACCTATACCTATTTCACTTAATAAGCAGTCACTTGTTATTTCTACCCATTCCCGATGAGCTCGGCTGGTTCGGCCCAAGTTCAGTGCTGAAATATGCCGAAGATGGTGATTGTGAAAACAACGGGCACACTACGCGCTTGCCCAATTACTTGCATCCCTCTGTTGAGTGTTGAAGAAGGAGGCTGTGGCCGGCCTGAAGTCGACTTCTGGAGGGATTTCGGAGGGGAAGTGAATGTCAGTGGGTGGATTTTGGGCTTTGACCCTTTCCAGATCTTTTCGCTGGATATTCATGTGGTCACCTAGGGCCTGGGCATTGGTGAACCCTTTCTTGCAGTAGTTACACTCATTGGAGGGAGCAGCGGTCGTCATCGTGGTTTGGTTGCCGGAGTTTTGGGTTGCTGGTGAAGATCAGGTGCCTCCATATGGATCGAAGAGAGGAATCAACTACTATGAAAGAGCAGAGGTAAGTAAATGTCAATTTTTAGTGTATATATATATACATCATAAAAGTAACCCCAGCTGCACATTATTATTTTTTAACATATTTTATTATAGAGAGGGAGATAGAAACACATGCAAATTGTAGTGACCATTTAGTTTCTATTTTGCACTCACAGAAAACAAATAAATCAATGAGAACTGCAGGTGAGAGGGTCACACTTGTTGCATGATCCTATAAATGAATGAATGGATCAGATTTCTTTCATTCAGGTCAATTAAACTCTATATAAATCATAGACTTTCATTATAATTTTTTTAAAAAAAATTGACAGAATTCGATAGAGTTCTAATTACTAATTATAACCACAATGAAATTGATAGAGATATTCGATAATGTATAGTATCCAACTATTGCATGCCTAGTATATTGAAAGTGAATGCCCAAAATAAATGACAGGATATCACATCTTAATGAGAAAATATTCTTACACTAGGTACTGATAGAGAATATTGTCAGGTCACAAAAAATAAATTGCTGCAATCACTCTGCAGCCTCCTAAATATCTTCTTATGATTTGTTCAAAAAAAAATTCATATGATTTCCTTTGCTGCAGTCACTATACAAAATTTCCCCCTTGTTAATGAAACTCATTGTAAGAATATTTTCTCATTAAGATGTGATATCCTGTCATTTATTTTGGGCATTCACTTTCAATATACTCGGCATGCAATAGTTTGATGGATATATATATGGTTTTCAACACTATACATTCTGGAATATCTCTATCAATTTCATTTTGATTATAATTAGTTATTAGAACTCTATCCAATTCTGTTAAAAGTTTAAAAAATAATTATAAAGAAAGTTATATAGAGCTTAATTGACCTAAATGAAAGAAATCTCATCCATTTATTCATTTATAGGATCATGCCAACAAGTGTGACCCGTTCTCATTGATTCATTTGTTTTCTGTAAGTGCAAAATATAAACTCAATCATCACTACAATTTGCATGTTTTTCTATCTCCCTCTCTATAATAAAATATGTTAAAAAATAATAATGTGCAGCTGGGGTTACTGTTATGATGTATATATATACACAAAAAATTGACATTCACTTACCTCTGCTCTTTCATAGCAGTTGATCCCTCTCTCTTCGATCCATATAGAGGCACCTGATCCTTCACCAGCAACCCAAAACTCCGGCAACCAAACCACGATGACGACCGCTGCTCCCTCCAATGAGTGTAACTACTGCAAGAAAGGCTTCACCAATGCCCAAGCCCTAGGTGACCACATGAACATCCAGCGAAAAGATCTGGAAAGGGTCAAAGCCCCAAATCCACCCACCGATATTCACTTCCCCTCCGAAATCCCTCCAGAAGTCGACTTCAGGCCACAACCTCCATCTTCAACACTCAACAGATGGATGCAAGTAATTGGGCAAGCTGGTAGCCCGACTAGCCAGGAGCCGTTGTTTCCACGATCACCATCCTCAGCGTACTGAACTTGGACCGAACCAGCCGAGCTCATCGGGAATGGGTAGGGATAACAAGTGACTATATATGATTATTAAGTGAAATATAGGTATATGTATAGCTATAGAAATTACGTTACATATATATATTGGTTAATTGTTTGAACTCTCTTTATATTAGCTTCACAATTTTCTACACTATAATGCTAACTAGTTAATTATATCAGTAGTTTTCTTTTCAATTATGTCAATATTCTGAACGATTGTTAAGCTAGATCATGAAAGGAGTATTATGTAGTTGTGGATTTTTAACATAAAATTGATATCAAAGATTTTCTTTTTATTCCGCGCATTAATTGTATATCGATATGATGGTGTTTATACTTGGTGTTAATTATATTATAAGTACATTTTTTTCGGTCTAAATTCTTTGCTTTAATTATAAAAAAGATATTAAAAGATACATCCGAGCCATGTGCATTTTTTATAATAATGAAAGGAATATTATGTAGTTGTGGATTTTTAACATAAAATTGATATCAAAGATTTTCTTTTTATTCCACATTGATTATATATCGATATGATGGTGTTTATACTTGGTGTTAATTATATTATCAGTTCATTTTTTTCGGTCTAAATTCTTTGCTTAAATTATAAAAAAGATATTAAAATATACATGCATCCGAGCCATGTGCATTTTTTACCCTTACGAAAGTTAATCATTGTAAAAATACTCTCATTAAGATGTGATATATCATGCATGTCATTTGTTCATTTTGGGCATTCACTTTCAATATACAAGCAACTAGTTTCATGGATATATGGTTTTGGACGGTATACATTCTGGAAAATCTCTATCATTTCATAATGGTTGTATTAATAATTATATTGAAAGCCTATGAGTTCTATATAGCTTAATTGTGGCAGACCTAGTGAAATAAATGTACATGTCATTCATTTATTGGATCATGCAACAAGTGTGACCCTCAATTCGGTTCTCATTGATGTGATTATTTTCTGAGTGCACTCTAGCTAGCTGTAGTAACTATACATATGCATGTTGATTTTCTACATTGGACTGCTTACTAATTCAGTTATTGATTTGGTGCATATGTATTTAGTAATACTAACTTATATATTCAGTAATTCTAACTTAATTTTCTTGCAAATAATTGTTGTTCACTCTTCAAATTAGTTTGATGGTTTACTATTGAACTCATTGGCTGACTGAGACTATATTTGTCTGTTTTATGCTTTGTGTATTATCCATTTTGTGTAATTTGAGCTGATACTCATATTCAAGACTCTTATATATGAATCAAATATAAGAGTCTTGAATATGAGTATGAGCTGAAATTACACAAAATGGATAATACAAAACATAAAACAGACAAGTATTATATATAGTCTCAGCCAATCAATTCAACAATAAACCATCAAACTAATTTGAAGAGTGAACAACAATTATTTGCAAGAAAATTAAGATTGAATTACTGAATACATATGCACCAAACCAATAACTGAATTACTAAGCAGTCCAAATGTCCAATGTAGAAAATCAACATGCATATGTATATTTACTACATATAGAGTGCACTCAGAGAATAATTACATCAGTGAGAACCAAACTGATGTAATTAAGCTGGCTGTCAATTATCTAACACAACCCTCCTTCTTTTCCGGTTTGTGACCGAATTCCTAATTACTTGGGACAGACAATGGTGGGTTTTCATATTCGATTCGTATCCCTAACAAAAATTGGCCAGGCAACGTCCAGTAAACTAACTATTCATGTACTTTATTGTATTTTGGATGTATCTTTTGATGTATGTGGGAAGTTTCTTTTGATCAATATATATTAGAGTCGGATGGCAATTCTCATGCCATTCTTCATTTCAAAAAAAAAAAAAAAAAAAAAAACGTCCAGTAAACTAATACGAATATGGTATTACCTGATCCATATCCAATCCGATTGCATCGATTGACAGCCTTCTATCAAGGTATGGCTGAAGACTGAAGAGCATGCACATGTATCTAAATCTAACAGCTCATGTTAGATTAACTTAATAAAAGATAAATATTATAGACACGAACAAGATATTCTACAAGTTCACAGTTCAATCAAACAAGATATTCTACAAGTTCACAGTTCTATAATTTGTATTAGAAACTAAGAATGGATGCATAATATCTTTCTTATATATTTAGTTGAGAAAAGAAAAGGATACCTCTTCATTCGGATATATATGGTTCAAAGAAAACAAGAAATCCCGTAACTGTATATATATGTACTTCTATTGCACTATCTGCATGAGTACATGCTCAAAATAATGTAACCTTAAACAAAAGTATTTATATTTGTAACACTAGTCAATATATGATCAAATAAATTTCTGAGACTCCAAAATTTCATTTATTTATTTATATGAAAGCTAATGCATCCACATGTTCACCCTTATGCTCAAGCTTTTTAATAGCAATGCAAGAACAGATTAGAAAGATCCTACAGTTGGTATCTATGGATTAAATCGAGGGTACTCACAACAGGTTTAAGTTTGAGAAAGGCATGCAGTTTTTTGTTGAAGAAGTCACTTGTAGTAGCCTCCCCACCAAACTACGAACCCTACCGCATTGGCTTCAACTTCGACGTATTTGATCCCTAAGAGATTATGAGAGTTTGGAGATAGTCGTATTAGAGAAAACCCTAAATAAAACTAGTGTTTCTCCTAATTGCACTCTTAATACTA
Organism: Hemerocallis citrina; assembly: GCA_017893485.1. NCBI lineage: Eukaryota > Viridiplantae > Streptophyta > Magnoliopsida > Asparagales > Asphodelaceae > Hemerocallis > Hemerocallis citrina. Next base: position 301,018 of record JACEHZ010000556.1, on the reverse strand, counting down.
TGCGTATACCTCATATATATATATATAGTAAACCAAAAAGATTAAAATCAATGGTCAGAATTAATTGAAGAGGATGGATATATATTGGTTAAATAAATTGCTCAACTCTACTTGGTAACTAAGAGGGGAAAAACACTAAATTAGTAATCAATATCTATTGTATCTAGAGAAAAGTAAATTAAGAAGAAAATAAAAAGGAATAATAAGAAGAAAAAAAGAATCTGCACACATAAAAAGCAAAACAAATAAGGAGAAAATATATATTAAATAAAGAAAAAATATATATCAAATAAATAAAATAATAATAATTTGCACACTAAAATAATCAAATTTCGCGATTTAAATAGAAATAAATATATATATCACACAAATAAATAATTGAGAATTAGCCTAATTTCCTTCAAAATTTTAATTATTGAAGTATCTCCTCATCTCAGTAATATATTCTCTACCATGTTTAAAGTAGCCCTCTATGATAGGTAGTCCTTACAAATAGTCTGGAGTTTCTTTTTTTATTCTCTCCTTAATTAGTTTTTGTTTCTAAATTTAAAGGGTGTTCAGGAAAAATTATAGTTTAAGTTGATTAATCTAAAAATAAAAATCCTAACAAATTTTTGTGTACCAATATCAAAATTAAGAACCAAATCTCAACTTCAACCATCAAAGACAAATAGATGCTTCAGTTCATCCTATATTCATATCTGTACATTTATTTTAAGATAAATATGTACTCCTATGACTATATGTTACACCAGAACACCTGTCTATCTTTGATGATTGAAGTTATGTTTTGGGTTATTTAATTTAATTTTGAAAATAGTTCTAAAATTTTTGTTAGGGTACTTAATTTGCATCCACTAGTCAAATTATTAATTGTAAATTTGTTGTATTTATACATTTTAGATACCCTTAGATTCGAAAGAAAAACAAATTAAGAGGAATTACTGGAAGAGAAAACAAAGCTTTCAACATTTTTTAGGACTAACCCTCATGAGCTGACTAGCTAAGAGAGACAAATCAAGTTTTAAAAAGGTGATTGAAAATTTAAAGCTCAGAAGATGAATCATTCATGCATGAGGGAAGAAAATCCTAGAATACTAATTCTAATTGATCCTCCTATATTCATATAGTAGTAATAATTTTAAGTGGTCCTGCATATTCCCACATAAATCATGACGAATCTCCAAGCATTCAAACTTAGCCTTTTTAGCATTCCAAACCGAATTGTCATTACAATGATGATCTTGCAATTGTGCAACACTAAACGACGTCTGGGTTAGTAGATGATTTAAAGTCTGAGATTCATTTGCAAATACTCTCTTATGCAGAAAAAAGAAAAGAAAAAAAGAGTCTTAATTGATCATGTCAAACTAGATAGCTATAGAAATCAAGGTATATATATATTCTGGTTACGTAGATGTAATTAACAAAAAATGAAGTAAACAAAATCTGATGTGATGAGGTACTGATCATAGAGAATATTGTAGGTCAGGCAAAAAATTAATTGCTGCAGAGCAATCTCGCCTCCTAAATATCTTCTTATGATTTGTTCACAAAAAAAAAAAAAAAAAAAAAAAAAAAAATCTTCTTATGATTTTCTTTGTTGCAGTCACTATACAAAATTTCCCCCTTACTAATGAAACTCATTGTAAGAATATTTTCTCATTAAGATGTGATATCCTGTCATTTATTTTGGACATCCACGTACTTTCAATATATTGGGCAGTAGTTTGATGGATATATATGGTTTTCAACACTATACATTCTAGAATATCTCTTATCAATTTCATTGTGGTTATAATTAGTAATTAGAACTCTATCCTATTCTGTTAAAAAAATTAAAACTTATGATGAAAGCTTATGATTTATATAGAGCTTAATTGTCTCGCAGACCTAAATAAAATAAATATGTCCCATTCATTCATTTGTAAGACCATGCAACAAGTGTGACCCTCTCAATTGCAGGTCTCATTGATTTATTTGTTTTCTGTGAGTGCACTCTAGCTGTAATAATTCTATTTATGCATGTTAAAGTTTCTGTTTTGGATTCCTTACTCATTCTGTTATTGTTTTACTGCATATTGATTACAAATTCTTTAGTTCAAACTCATCTATATCAATCCCATGTATGCAACCTTGTGCAGCAATGATTCTTTCATCTCATTTAAGTTTGACTCGGGAAAGCAGTTGTATGCATTTTAAGTTTACAACTTTAGCTTAACTTCAAATCCTTGCATTGCTTATGCGAGCATTAAAGCTAGAATGAGACAAAATACTCCTTGTTGCACAAACTTACATATATGAGATCGATATAGATAATTCAAACTAATGAATTTGTAATAAATATGCAGTAAACAATAACTAAATTAGTAAGGAGTCCAAAACAGAAACATCAACATGCATAAATAGAATTATTACAGCTAGAGTGCACTCACAGAAAACAAATCAATGAGAACTGCAATTGAGAGGGTCACATTTGTTGCATGATCCTACAAATGAATGAATGAGACTTATTTATTTTATTTAGGTCTGCGAGGCAAATAAGCACTATATAAATCATAAGCTTTCATCATAAATTTTTAATTTTTTTCACAGAATAGGATAGAGTTCTAATTACTAATTATAACCACAATGAAATTGATAGAGATATTCCAAAATGTATAGTGTTCAAAACCATATATATATATCCATGAAACTACTAGCTAGTATATTGAAAGTGAATGTCCAAAATAAATGATAGTATGTCACATCTTAATGAGAACACATTTTTACACTGAGTTTCATTAATAAGAGGGAAAATATGTATATAGTGACTGCAGCAAAGAAAATCACAATAAGATTTTATTTTAATTTTTTGAACAAATCATAAGAATAGGAGGCTGCAGAGAGATTGTAGAAATTAATTTTTTGCCTCACCTGAAAATATTCTCTGTCAGTACCTCATCACATTTGATTTTGTATACTTCATTTTCTGTTAATTGCATCTGCGGAACTAGAATATATATATATAGTTTGACATGATCAATTAAGACACTTTTTTTTCTTTTTCTTTTTTATGCAAGAGAGTACTCGCAAATGAGTCTCATACTTTAAATCATCTACCAACCCAGACATTGTTGCACAATTGCAAAATCATCATTGTAATGACAATTGAGTTTGGCTTGCCAAAAAGACTAAGTTTGAATGTTTGGAGATTCGTCATGTTTTATGTGGGCATCTGCAGGACCACTTAGAATTATTACTACTATATGAATATAGGAGGATCAGTTAGAATTAGTACTCTAGCATTTTCTTCCCTCGTGCACTGAAGGACTCATCTTCTGAGCTTTAAATTTTCCATCAGCTTTTTAAAATTTGCTCTCTCTTTGCTAGTCAGTTCATGAGGGTTAGTCCTAAAATTTGTTGAAAGCTTTGTTTTCTCTACCAATAATACCTCTCAATTTGTCTTTCTTTCAATTCTAAAATTTTAAAGGGTATCGAAAATGTATAAATACAACAAATTTAAAATAAATAATTTGACCAATCTATGAAGCAAGTACCCTAACAAAAGTTTTAGAACTATTTTCAAAATTAAATTAAATAACTCAAAACTTAACTTCAATCATCAAAGATAGACAAATGTTTTGGTGTAACATATAGTCATAGCTAGGTGTACATAATTATTTAAAAATAAATGTACAAATATGAATATATGATGAACTGAAGCATCTATTTGTCATTGACGGTTGAAGTTGAGAATGGATTCTTAATTTTGATATTGGTACACGAAATTTGTTAGGATTTTTAATTTTAGATTAATCAACTTAAACTATAATTTTTCTTGAACACCCTTTAAATTTAGAAAAAAAGAGAATACAAAAAAGAAACTCCGGATTATTTTTAAGGACTAGCTATCCAAGGCCGGCCCTCAGTTCCCGGGGGCCCGAGGCAAAAAGCCCAAATAATTATTTTTGGGGCCCCTAATAACAATATAATTTTTTTATGTGCAAAATATGTATGCCCATATTTATGAGAGGAATACAAATTTGGGGCTCCTAAAATTGAAAATATATCTGGTGGCTCCTATAGCTATCATAGAGGGCAACTTTAAAGATGAGGATATATTATTGAGATGAGGAGATATTTCAATAATTAAATTTTTGAAGGAAAAAATTCATATTATTAAAGGAAGAAACCCCTAGTTTGAATAATGATAGTAGCATGCAATTTTATTCTTTTTATCTGTTTAGAAGTATAGCATAGTAATTTTAATTGATCCTTCTATGTATATTTCGCAAAAAAGTGGTCCTGCTACTGTGCACATGAATCACGACGAACCTTCAAGCATTCAAACTTAGCCTTTTTGGCATTCCAAACTCAATTGATGATCTTGCAATTGTGTAATGACAATTGAGTTTGGAATGCCAAAAAGGCTAAGTTTGAATGCTTGGAGATTCTTCGTGATTCATGTGCACGGTAGTAGAATCACTTTTTTGCGAAATATACATAAAAGGATAAATTAAAATTTCTACGCTATACTTGTAAACTGATAAAAAGACTAAAATTGATGCTACTATCATTTATCCAAAACTAGGGTTTTCTTCCCTCAATAATATGAATTCTTCTTTCCTAAAAAAAAATTAATATAAATTCTTCAACCCACCGTTGACGATCAAAAAATATATATATATATGATTTTTTTCCCTCAAAATTTTAATTATTGAAGTATTACCTCATCTCAATAATATATTCTCATCTTCTTTAAAGTTGCCCTCTATGATAACTAGTCCTTAAAATAGTCTGTAGTTTCGTTTTTTGTATTCTCTATTAATCTAAATTTAAAGGGTGTTCAAGAAAAATTATAGTTTAAATTGATTAATCTAAAAATAAAAATCCTAACAAATTTTCGTACACCAATATCATTATATATCGATATGATGATGATGTTTATACATGGTGTTAATTATATTATAAGTTCATTTTTTTTCAGACTAAATTCTTTGCTTTAATTATAAAAAAGATATTAAAAGATACATGCATCCGAGCCATGTGCATTTTTTATCCTTATGAAAGTCAATCATTGTAAAAATACTCTCATTAAAATGTGATATATCATGCATGTCATTTGTTCATTTTGGGCATTCACTTTCAATATACAAGCAACTAGTTTCATGGATATATGGTTTTGGACGGTATACATTCTGGAAAATCTCTATCATTTCATATTGGTTGTATTAATAATTATATAATGTAAAATCTCTATCATTTCATAGTGGTTGTATTAATAATTAGGATAATGCTACACCTACTATCAAATTTACTATATTTCTCTTTACTACCTTAGGTCTTAGGTGACACACAATTTAGTGGAGGTTAATTGTATAGTTGGTAGTAGAAACTCTACAAAATCTACTAACTTAGTGGAGGTTAATTTAGTGGAGGTTAATTTACTATATTTCTCTTTACTACCAAATCTACTAACTTTTTCTTTACTATCTTAGTTACCCTATTCCTACTACCAAATTTACTAATTTTTTATTTAATATCTTAGGTGACACACTATTATTGGATGTTTCTACTACCAACTCTACAATTAACCTCCACTAAATTGTGTGTCACCTAAGGTAGTAAAGAGAAATATAGTAAATTTGATAGTAGGTGTAGCATTATCCTAATTATTAATACAACCACTATGAAATGAAAGAGATTTTACATTATATAATTATTAATACAACCAATATGAAATGATAGAGATTTTCTAGAATGTATACCGTCCAAAACCAAATATCCATGAAACTGGTTGCTTGTATATTGAAAGTGAGTGCCCCAAACGAACAAATCACATTCATGATATCACATCTTAATAAGAGTATTTTAACAATGATTGACTTTCATAAGGATAAAAAATGCACATAGCTCGGATGTATCTTTTAATATCTTTTTTATAATTAAATCAAAGAATTTAGACTGAAATTATATTAAATTAAAGCCTATGAGTTCTATATAGCTTAATAAATGTGAAATAAATGTGTCATTCATTTTATCGGATCATGCAACAAGTGTGACTCTCTCATTTCGGTTCTCATTGATGTAATTATTTTCTGAGTGAACTCTAGCTGTAGTATATAAATATACATATGCATGTTTTCTACACTGGACTGCTTACTAATTCAGTTATTGATTTGGTGCATATGTATTCAGTAATTCTAACTTAATTTTCTTGCAAATAATTGTTCACTCTTCAAATTAGTTTGATGGTTTAATTACTATTGAATTGATTGGCTGACTGAGACAATATTTGTCTGTTTTATGTTTCGTGTATTATACATTTTGTGTAATTTCAGCTTCTACTCTTATTCAAAACTCTTATATACCAATCAAATATATATAAGAGTCTTGAATATGAGTATGAGCTGAAATTACACAAAATGGAAAATACACAAAACATAAAACAGAAACCATCAAACTAATTTGAAGAGTGAACAACTATTTTGCAAGAAAATTTAGATTGAATTACTGAATACATATGCACCAAACCGATAACTGAATTATTAAGCAGTCCAATGTAGAAAATCAACATGCATATGTATATTTACTACTACAACTAGAGTGCACATATATCAAAAAAAAAAAAAAAAAACTACAGTGCACTCTGAAAATAATTACATCAATGAGAACCAGCAATTGATGTAATTAAGCTGGCTGACAACTATCTAATACAACCCGCTTTTTTTGGTTCACTGGCCACCCGAATTCCTGATTTGGGACAGACAATGGTGGAGTTTTATATTCGATTCGTATCCCTAACAAAAATTGGCCAGTCAGCGTCCAGTAAACTAATACGAATATGGTATTACCTGATCCATATCCAATTCGATTGCATCGATTGACAGCCTTCAATCAAGGTATGGCTGAAGACTGAAGAGCATGTACATATATGTATCGAAATCTAACAGCTCATGTTAGATTAACTTAATAAAAGATCAATATTATAAACACGAACAAACAAAGTAGTAGCGGGGATTGATCAGGCCAGGCAAATTCAATCAAACAAGATATTCTACAAGTTCACAGTTCAATAATTTGTATGATCAGAAACTAAGAATGGATGCATAATATCTTTCTTATATATTTAGTTGAGAAAAGAAGAAGATACTTATTCATTCGGATATGGTTCAAAGAAAACAAATAATCTCGTATATGTACTTCTGCTGCACTATCTGCATGAGTACATGCTCAAAATAATGCAACCCTTAAACAAAAGTATTTATATTTGTAACCCTAGTCAATATATGATCAAATTAATTTCTGAGACTCCAGGATTTCATTTATTTATTTATATGAAAGCTAATGCATCCACATGTTCACCCTTATGCTCAAGCTTTTTAATAGCAATGCAAGAACAGATTAGAAAGATCCTACAGATGGTATCTATGGATTAAATCGAGAGTACTCACAACAGGTTTAAGTTTGAGAAAGGCATGCAGTTTTTTGTTGAAGAAGTCACTTGTAGTAGCCTCCCCACCAAACTACGAACCCTACTGCATTGGCTTCAACTTCGACGTCTTTGATCCCTAAGAGATTATGAGAGTTTGGAGATAGTCGTATTAGAGAAAACCCTAAATAAAACTAGGGTTTCTCCTAATTGCACTCTTAATACTATGCGTATACCTCATATATATATATAGGAAACCAAAAAGATTAAATCAATGGTCAGAATTAATTGAAGAGAATTGAAGAGGGGAAAACACTAACAGGGGTGTATTGAATTGAGATTTCGAAAGATTTTAAAAGAATTGAGAATCCCAGTATTTAAGGAATTTATGGGGAATTCACCTAAAACTTTGACTGGGATTTATAAGGATTTTAAATTAGTTTGATGGAATTCTTATTATGAATTTGATGGAATTTGAAGGAATTTGTTGAAAATAAACTTTATAATTAGTTCATTTCCTACACAAGATTGTCATTCTCATAAGAGTAGTACGAATAAATATCAAGGAACCTTGCAAGTCATAAAAATATCATTCTCATAAGCTTTTTCTGAAGTACTAGAAGGACACCCACATAAACAAAAGTAACAACAACAAAAAAATAGCCCTACATGCGAGAGTTGTTGATGAGTCCATCAACTCAATACTCGCTGTTTTAACATTCTGAAATAGCATAAAACAATAATAACTAATAACACCCGGTAACCAAAGTCATGGAGCAAGAGATCTATAAGGAGCACTCTCCCGTTAGGCATCATAACTCTACCACATCTCCTCATCAAATCAATACTCGCTGTTTCTGCACCATAGGTCTTCCAATTAACAGTTTCACTATATAGGCCACATCATACAAACCATGGAACATTATCCACTTCGTCTTGTACCTGCAACGAGAAACCAATTTATGCCATAGCAATCTTGACAATATTTTTGAATCAACTCCATCGCGTTGATTTTGATTGAAATTGATTCCATTGTCTTTCAGGAGGCGGATGGAGGCCTCTGCGTGGGGATCGGAGGTCGGGAGGTAGAGGAGAGTGGGGTAGCAGCAGAGGAGGGTGTCGGGAGGTAGAGGAGAGGAGGAAGAAGACGATGGAGAGAGCAGGGGATTAGGGTTTGGGTTTATTTGGGGATAATTTGGGGCATGTGTACAGGAAACAAAACCACTTGAAAGTTTCTACAGAAAATGTGAGAATTGCAAAGGCTTTTGGTATTTATACATCGGACCCTAGATTCCATCTAAATCCTCCAAATTCTCAATTCTATCAAAATCATTAACTTTTTGAATACACCGAGAATTGAATGGGGTCATTTAAAATCTCAATTGAATACACCGAGAATTGAATAGAATCACTTAAAGTCTCAATTGAATACACTGTGAGTTTTATAAACTCCTTTAAAATCCTAATAGAATACACCAGAATTTTCACATTCTTTTAAATTCTTTTCAAATTCCAATCCAATACACCCCTGTAAATTAGTAATCAATATCTATTGTATCCAGAGAAAAGTAAATTAAGAAGAAAATAAAAAGGAAGAAGAAGAAAAAAAGAATCTGCGCACATAAAATGCAAAACAAATAAGGAGAAAATATATATTAAATAAAGAAAAAATATATATCAAATAAAGAAAATAAAAATAATCAAATTTTGGGATTCAAATAGAAATAAATATATCACACACATAAATAATTGAGAATTAGCCTAATTTCCACATTTTAGAAAAAGGACAATTAAATATCAAACTAGTAATTAATATGCATGTTCTAATTAAATTCTTTTTATATCGTAAATAATAAGACGTAATCTGATCTCGAATCTGAGACATCCCTTTACTCATTACATAATATTTACAAATTATCTCTAGTTGCACAAACTTTTATTTTATATGAGTGACAATTCGTAAATAAATTTGAACTTTGAGGCTATTATTTTAATTAGCAATAGTTGAGTAAATGAGTGGTTAATATAACTCCCATTTAAAAATGAATGGTTCAGATGTCTATTATAATATATTTTTTTTTTAGTGTTAAAGGACATGTCTAGTCCACGGACTGGGGTCGAGAGCTAACCACATTTTTTGTCCTCTACCCTAATAACATTTAAGACATTATTTTATGGTAATATAGCAACATGTTGTTAATATTAAACTGTAATATTTGATTTTAAAAAAATATAAATTGGAAAAAAAATATCTTACATATAAATCTCTAATATTATAATGGAGAGTTGGGGTTGTTATTTGTAGACAACTTGTAATTTGTAAACATTCAACCAGCTAATCTCAACCATTCATTTTTAATTGAGAGTTATATTAACCATTTATTTACTCAACTGTTGTTAGTTACTATAATACCATCTTCTCTAATCTCTAGTATTAATGAGAGAATGCCTTAGTGTCATTTGTAAATCTATCAACGCATGTGACACACGTACATAACTAATATAAATGAGGTTTCAGATTCGAGTCCTCACTATGTCAAGAGTTTTTTTTTTTTTTTAATAACTTTTTTATTAAGTCGTGCATTGTCCGTGCATTACTAATATAAAAGAGGTCTCAGGTTCGAGGCCAGACTACGTTGAAATTTTTACTTTAAAAAATATATACTTATTAAGATGTGCATCGCACATGTAAATTACTAGTATAAAATAAAGTTTGTGCCACTAGGGTAATTTGTAAAGAGTATGTGATGAATAAAGATATTTCTCAGGTTCGAAAGCAAATTATGTCTTATTATTATTTTTTTAAATTAGATTTTTAAATTAGAATGTGCATCGCACGTGCAGATTAGCAGATTACCGGTAAACAATAAACTCAAAGTTGCCAACTAGCTAACCAGGCCAAATTACCATATATTAAATGAAGTAAAATAGGAAAATCAACACTTATAGATGGAGAAGGAAAAAGTGCACATGGAACAATATACAAGCAGAAATTGCAATTAACTGTACTTCGATCTATACTACATGGTTTGTGGTAAGGGTTAAAGGTTATATATATTTATATTCTAACACATCTCCACATGTCAATATGTCAAGCACATAATAATATATTTACCGAAATATAGGTTGTGTACGTCGAGGGTATTTTATCTTTTAGTTGTATGACTTAAGACATATTTGCACCCTGCGAGATTTTTTTTGATAAAAGATGACTCATCGTTTCATTAATGGGATATTAAAGAAACAAGTAGCACTAATTACAAAGTTCCGAGCTACCGACATAGGCGTCTAACGCACTGAAAGCATAAAAGCATAAAGTAGGATACAACCTCGATGAACAACAAATCGAAGTAGAAAGCAGAAAAGACGATACAAATACAGATACAGTACCCATCGGCACATAGTACTCTAACATCCTTGATACAGCGAAACTATTGAAATTCTGTAGCGGAAGAAGATCCTTCCCTCTGCCTGCGCTCCACCCACCGAATCCTACTCCTCATCTTCCATGCGTAGTCTTTTCATCGCTTCTCTGTTACCTGTCCAATCATGCATTAGAACCAAAATTTTATACATAAGTCCTGATAACGAACATTTTTAATATTTCTAAAACATAAATCGTTTCGGATCAGCCATAAACCCCACATCGTGGCCGAAGCCAGAATGCCCCACTCTTCTATATCTTTCTGACCATCTAATCCTGCCCATCAGCGTCCCCAAACATCTGTGCTTGTCCTAGGACTCTGAATAGACCCAAACCGTGGACAAATCGCCCCCCACACTAACTTAGCTTTAATACACTCAAATAGCAAATGATTAGTATCTTCCTCATCTCTCTGACACTCTCCACACGTGACGTCAATTTGCATCCTTCTTTTTTGTAAGTTGATCTTCGATAAGATAGCGTCGTTCATCACCAACCAGACGAAGATTCTAACCTTCAAAGGTACCGAAAGCTTCCAAATAATCTTGGCGTCCTTACTTCGCAGTCCTCCATCGTTAATCCACTTGTACATCGAAGAGACGGAAAATTTCCCCGAAGACTCGAGCATCCATTCTCTGGTATCCTCAGCTAGTATGTTGTACCCTTCCTTCTTCCTTGATGAATTTATTCAGGTTAGTCAGGACCGCTAATTCACTCTGCGAAGCCTGTCCACTAATTACTAGTTTCAGTCTGTTGTTGGACCACACCTCCGAAACCATAGTGTCAGTCTTAATTGTCGCCTCTGCAGCTTTCGGGAATAGACTTGATAAGCTAACGTCTCCGCACCATCTGTCTTGCCAAAATCTTGTGTCCTTCCCATTCCCGATCCTGCATCTTGTATTAGCGTGGAACATGAGGCCTACCCTGCGAGATTGGATTGCTCAGATACCAAATGACAACTGTTGGAATTGAGTATACATTCAACACACTCCTCTTATTGATAATATTGTCTTATGGTCCAACGATTAAAGTTTTGAGCTCACAAGAGGTTGGGGGTTCAAGTTCTACATTCCACATAATATATATATATATATATATATATATATATATATATATATATATATATATATATATAGGACCGAGCCGGCCCAATAGTTAGTCTTGGGTCTCTTGAAAGAAAAAATGAATTCTTTTTTAAATTTTTTGAACTGTCAAATTTCAAATGTTTTTTCCAATTAATAATTTGATTGTTTCAAGAAATAAATAGGCTTTATGTTATAGCCGTTTCATGAATTAAAGGATCTTCATTATGTAGTCATTTTTTATTAAATGCATACAGTATTTATTCATTTATGGTCACTGGTTATAAAAATGTATCGTTTGTCTTGAAAAAAAAAGAGAATAGAAAAACAACTAGTCATTCTCGTCTTCTAATCAATTTTGAGCAATTTTTGCCTTGGTTTTGGTGGTACAAATTGGTACGTACTGCTATTGGAGCATTGACAGCACTGTAGACAGAAGCTCGTTGTATCATAGGAGAAGTTTTTGATGATCAACGATTCATCTCCAGAATTGGCCAAATAACTTCTTAAAGAAAGTGCCTCGAGCAACTTCTCACTTTCCTCCTATAGCAGATCAACTCCAGAGCCATTCTCATAAGGATTATTTGGTACACTCAGGTAACCATTTTTTTTAACAATAAGCCACAATACCAAAACTCCAAAGTTGTCGTGAAGGTTGAGGGTTATATATTTAACAACTACACGTTCTTAAAAAATGAAATACAACGTTTTTATTGTTTAACTTTCAATATCTAGGAAGCTACGTACTTCAAACATGCAATAATGAATAAGCCCCGAGTTCATCCGATGATTAAAAAAAAAATGAAGAAGGACATACTCAATTCCTTCAGTTCCTCCGACCAGTACTAAAGCCATGGATCTGAAAAGGGAGTCTGTGACTATCTCTTGCTCACTTTGTTCTCGCGGTTGCTGCTGTCTCTTGTTCTCCATAAATCCTCTCAGTTTAGACGAAGGAACTGATCACGATTCACAAGCACCATATAAATACATTTAATAGTACTTCCCAAGTTTCGACAGCCTAACAGGATTGGAGCTGGTACAGACTTATAACTAATCTAGACTTATGTTCGTACGTACTCAAAGATATCCAAAACAGATGAAAAACATCTTCTTAATTTTAAGAAGAGGATTAAAATTTCCTCCAAATTCACATAAATAATTCAAACTCTGTCTTAGATGAATCATATAACCTTGAATTCTTCATAATTAATTCACAACAAAGTAAAATCATGAAGTCAAGCTCAGCAGCAATCTCTTCGATCGTGTTCCATCTTGACACTCCTGTCAGTGGCCTCAGTTAACTGCTACGTACTAGAGAAGGATCAGATCCTGACTCTCATACTCCTCGTACGTGAGCTTACAGTCTTAGCGGTTTGTGTCAGCTGGTGCTCTAATTCGAGCTTCGTTGCTGATGACACTACCACCTCCTTCATAAAGACAAAGAAAAGACTGAATTAATTAAAATTGTAAGATGAGAATATTCTAAGATATCTATGTTGAATCGAGTCTTCAATAGTTAGTCTTCAAAAAGCTATATATGGCGCGGTAATAGAGAAATCTTCAGGATCCACTTGTTTGCATTAGGACTAGCCTATTCTTTTGTAGAGAGGATGGTCATTCAAGTATTATGGAGTCAAATGTTTAACCTGTAAGGTTGGTCATACTAGCTGTTGGGTTTATGTTTTGCATACTAGGTTCAATGTGAAGAAAATAGGGCGAAGCGAGAAGAGATTCGAAGCGAAGCTTATAGGCGAATGAGTTGTTGTTTTCTGGGCAAAGATTAGAGGCGAATGAGTTGTTGTTTCCTGGGTGTCTGGAAGGTGACAGTCGACTACAACTAGTAGGGCTGGGCTCGACTTCAAGTACAGTTGATTGCTCAAAAGTGCAGTCGACTGACATCGGCAAACAACAACTATTAGGTTGTTGCTTGGGGGTCAGTTTGAGCCCATGTTTGTGCTCCAAGTAATATTGTATGACTCTTATTGTGTAGCTTTCTCTTCGGGATATATCGGACGGTGTACAACCTAAGATTTTCTAGATCTCTTTAGAATTGCTTCTAAAGAATATGAAACAAGAAGACACAAATCACCTGATTCAGAAAGGTAAACCACATATGCGGTAGCATTGCTATCCTTGGCGCTTTTCTAATCCTGCAATTTTGAACAGTCTTTCTTGCCATGACCACTTGCAATATTGGCAACAGATCGATCTTTTTTGCATCGCACTTTGACTTCCAGTTGAAGAATCTTCCATTGCTAGACAACATGTGAGAGTAGACGATGATTTTCGAGTCTCCTTCCCAAGGTGGTTTTCCTTCAGTGCTTTGATTACACCATCTATTGTAATACCCTCCTTGGCATATTTACTGTGTAGCATGGTAATGATTAAATACTCGTACGAATTCGACAATCAATATATCAAGTTGAAAGTTTTATCTTCTACATTCACATTCATGTTGATCGTCTTGAGTTCGGATAACACCTTGTTAAACTCTATGATGTGATCTTAGAGATCGGTACCTTCCTTCAATGATAAACAGAATAACTTACTCTTCTAATGCATCTGATCTACTAACGACGAACCAGAGTAGTCAGCTATGAGTTTTTCCCACAAACTTGCTGTGCTAGTTTCTTCAAGAAATTTTTACTTGACCTCGTTCGCCAATGATAGTCGGATTAGACTTACTGTTATTCACAAATATCATCCCAAACATCCTCCTTCATACCTGATAACTTTTCCTTCTTCTTGACGGCTAATTGTAGATGTTCTTGAACTAGAACATCATACATGTCTGCCTTCCAAAGATTGAAGTTGATATTTCCATCGAACTGCTTGATCTTCAAAAGATTGTGACCTGCCACTTTCACCAATGGACTCAGCAACCTGAAGCTCTGATCCCACTTTATTGGGGTTGTTGTGGCGCTGCGGATTAGATTAAAGTAATGAGGATGACGAGGTAGATGAGACGAATCAATCGAACAACCAAATAAATAGATTCACAAATCCAACACAAACACACGAGGATTTGTCCCGATTAATTTTTGCTTAATCTGGAGGGAAATATATGGTGATATAATATTCAACTTGAAAGAATTACAAGGAGTTATAGATTCACTCAATACAAGGAATCAAACTCACTCACCAAGAACTATCTCTCAAGCCTCTTTTTGCAATAAAGAAAATATGAATGAAGTATTTGACCTCTCATATTGGAGGCCATAATAATAAATATAAGAAGAATAGAGAGGACCCTATGTTAGTCTTGATATCTCAGTCGTCTAATATATTATGTACAAGAAGTCATTGAATAAGAGCCGCATGATATGATATGACTTGGAGTTGAAGATTGGGCCAAAAATGTCACCAAGATAAAAGCCCAAAACAATACAGCGGCCGCTTGCAGTTGACTGCCCAAAAGGGTCGGTTGACTGCCTCCTCCTCTGGAACTTCCAGAGCACATGCCGGTCGACTGTACATATGTAGAGTTGATTGCATGGTCTGCTGGTAGTTTTAACTCTTTTTTTCTTTTTCACCTCTCTTCGATGTTTCGACCTTCGTGCTTCATTGTCTCTTCTTCTAATTGAAACCACGAGTATACAAGACATAATCCTGACAAGCGATGGCGTATGGGGTGAGGAGGACACTGGGGTTGCAAACAATGTGCTTATGGAGTTGGTGGTCTGAAAAGCCCATTGCCTGAAGGGAATGCAGATTGGGTTGGAGGGTAACTTGCACACTGGCAGTGAGAATGCAAGGGTTGTTGCATACAAGGCTACAGACATGAGCATCGGTGAAGCCAAGATGGTGTTTGAAGAAATGCCGCAATGAGTCTGGTTTTTTTGCGAGAGGTGACATTGGAAATGTATTTGGAGGCAGTGGATGCCTTTTGTGGGGAGAGCCCACATGAGATGATCAAATAGTCTGTTATGAAATTGGAGGATTTGGGAGATGAGTTTTGGGTTAAAGACGAAAAGGTGAAGCGATGAAATGGCATCATCATGGGTTTTAGTGAGAGATTCTTCTTCTTCTTCTTCACGAATATCAACATCATTGTTTTAAATAATAGCAAAAGAAACAGCAATATAACCAAAAATGACAATGCTTGCTCTTTCTTCTCTTCAAACAAACTTGGGACAACTCCCCCCCCCCCCCCCCCCCCCCCCCACAACCCCCACCACCACCACCAAATTCAAGATTTTTTTTTGCCTTCATAGGCCACTTTTCGATAATATTTGCGTTTAAGGGCCAGTTTTCCAACTATTAGCGTTTGTGGGTTACTCTGTGCCACGTCAGTAGCAGCCGCTATTCCCAATAGCGGCCTCTTCATTTTCGAGATCGCTAATGGGAATAACGAACTATGTTTTAAATTTTTTTGAATTTTTTGTTTATTGTCGCTATTCTCACTAGCGACCTTAGTTTATATGAGGTCTCTGATGGGATTAGCGACATCAAATAAATGTATTGAGACACTTAGCAATATCTAGACAGCTTTTGGAAAAAAAATTTAAAACTGATTCACTATTGGAAATAGCAACCTTAATATATTTCGGTCGCTAAAATTGAGGTCACTATGCCCAAAAGCGACAACAGTTTTATTTATTATTTTTTTTTCTTCCAAAAGAACAAAAACTCTCTCGCAATATAACTATTTGCCTAAGAGGTGGTAGTAGAACGGGCCTGGGCCTTATGCTAGGCCCTCTTCGAAGCCCACGTTTTATTTGACTCAAAATATGAAGATATTCAGCTAAACTTCCAAAATCCAAGCAGCGAAGAAGTAGAAGAAGAGCAGTAGAGGAGAAAATCCATAGCAATGATCCATTGCAAAGGTAAGGAGCTTTATTTCAATTTCAATGTCAACCACACATTTTTGTTATAGTTATGATGATATTGGCATGTTGCTGCTTCATAAGAAAGTTCCATTGTTCTTGTTCATGTTCATGTTCATATTCATATTTGTAGTAGGATAGAATAAATACCTCATGAACTCATGTGGGTTCTGATTAGATGATGCAAATAAAGCATCAAAACATTTTCACCAATTCGATTTCTTCAACCGCCAAAATGGATACACTCACGCCCATACAAGCAAATGATTAGACCCTACAACCCAACTTGATTGCTCTTCAATGGTTAGGGTTTTGGAGTCCCAACTCCTTAAACTTCTCTTCGATAACCACGAGAATCGAGTTTTGTATGCCTGTTTGTTTGGGATCAGTGATTGATTACTGGAAGCTTTCAAGAGAGACCACAGCCTTGTTATAGTAGATTTGTTAAGAAGCTAGGTAAATGCTTGACATCTTGATTCGAAGATAATGTGGCATTTCGGGTCATTTTATCTCTACTACTATAATGGGAGGTGTAATTTGTCCATCTACCAACCCGTGTAATGCACATGCATAACTATTGTAAATGGGGTTTTAGATCAAATCCAGACTACGTCTGAATTTTTACTTTTAAAAAAACTATATTTATTAATCTCTACTACTATAATGGGAGAAGGCCTTAGTGTAATTTGTCCATATACCAACCCGTGCAATGCACGTGCATAACTATTGTAAATGAGGTTTTAGATCAAATCCAGACTACGTCTGAATTTTTTGCTTTTAAAAAAACTATATTTATTAAGACGTGCATCGCACGTGTAAACTACTAGTTGGTGTAATGCTACTTCATGCTCAGTATGTTGGTAAAAAGCCGTGTTTATTGAGGATGGGGTATTTGGGTTGAGCAATTGGGGGTTTCTTGTAGCTCAGAGATGTTTGGTCATGTTGTTAAGGCTTTATTGAGCACCACTAGAGCCTATTATGATGAAAATCTTGAGTTATTTAAGGGTTTTGGGTGTTCGGAAGCGGAGTTTCCTCTGTGTTCAAGAGGATCCCATCGACAGTTTTCTTTATGGGGCAGAACATGGAGCTTTTGGTGACGGTAGTTGGGTTGGATATTTCTTCCATTTTTAATGAACCCATTTCTATTGTCATTCAATTAGGAGAAAAGGATAATACCAGGGTGTTATGTTTGTAGGGATTTGAGGAGGGAAGGGCTGAAGGAGGGAGTGCCAAAGCTGTTACACACATTCAACTTGAAGTTGTCTTTTTGGATACAAGTTTATGCTCCAGTGTAAGGATAAAGTTTCAGGGATCGTCAAAGCTGATGGAGACGGAGCTGATAAGGTTACAAATTATTTCCAGCTACATTGAGTTCGGGAGGTGAATTGGAATTACAATCTACAAATTGCAGGTTTGTATTCACACTGGAAAGGGTCTTCAAGTTCTAGTTTTGCAAAGTTATTTTTTATTGCGTTCCTATTTTGGCTTTTGCGTCACAATTTTTTTATGAACACCCTTTTACATTTGAGATAAACCTGTTGTTTCAATTATAATCAAATTCTTGTGGCAACTTAGTCCTTTTTTGTTTTAAAAGAGCGATGTTTGGAAAGGAACAAAGTCCTGCAATTCAACTAGGAGTAGTTTTGTACTACAGTCTTGTAGTTATATTATCAATTATGACTTCTATGCATTTGGGAAAAGCGTTCTGTTAAATTTTTTATTTTGAATAATGAGATTTTGTTTAGGATCTCCCGTTCCTTCTGTAGCATTAGGAAGAAACTGTTAAAGATGGGTAAGTTATTATGTTTTCTAGGTTTGTCCTAGAAACACTTTGCATCCTATTTTATAATCAGGAATAATTTCCATAGATAGTTTTCTAGCATAAGGTGAATAATGTATCTTCCTGAGATTATGCAACTTTCTCAAATAGTCTTTTTCCAATGCAATCAGATATAAGTTTGTGTTCTTTTCCATGTATGGCCAAAAAATTCTTGTGTTTAAAGGGTGACTCATTTTGTTCATATTTCCTGGTATTGGCAGCAGTCACACACAAGAGATCATGTGCCTCTGATTTCCTTCATGTGGTATGAGATAATAATTTTCTAATGAGTCTGGCAACAACGAATTACTAAACTTTTAGTGTCAAAATTTGAAGTTAAAATTGTTAGGTAGAAATCTAAAATTAGAGTTGGTGATTCAGAAATTTGGTGGGTATGATTCCGTTGATATGCAAATAATTTCCTGAAGCTTATTAAAAAAATAAGAACAAAAATCAAAGACTGTAGCAAATATTAATTGATGAAAAATAAAGGTTCAAGAAAGACATGTTTTGCTACATTTTGCTTTATAGAAGCAGTTGAATCTGTCTTCACAAAAGTTGAACCATGGTTTATAGTTGTGATTCGGTGAAATCCACTAAGCATCAATTGCATGCTATATCTTTGAGATGGAGCCCAATCTGGATTTTGACAAATGTTGTTGAAAAAGTTATGAGACATAAACATTATTAAACCTTCACACGAGCACATACTGGGTGGTTGAAGCAGGTAAAATCAATATGATGCTCGTGCAAATTATACTCCCTACACATGGTGGTTTGTTACCACAGAATAAAACAAGGTGGATTACTAGTAGAAAAACATTGGAAAAATATTATTCGTGCAAAAAGTGTAAGTAGTCATGTTGGACAATTTGAGTAGAGGATATAACAGGGTGACTGAATGTATGGATTTGGAGAAAAATACAAAATGTGAGTTATGCTTTTGGATTTTGCAGTGCCATACGAGAAGATGACCTTATAATAACAAAACCTTGTCCTAGAAAGAGAAATTCCATTTGATTCATGAAAAGGGATTAAATAATAGTATAATACTCATATAGGTTAGCATGAATATATCGTAAAGTTATATTCGAAGAGAGCTCAATGCCTTAGGCTCTCAACGTAAGGTGAGACTATCCAACATTTGCATTAAGAAGCGGGATATAAACTAGAAGGGGTACAAGGACAACTAGATGCTGGAACTCAACAGAAGATGAGTTAATACTCCTTATGGAGAAGGTAAATAAAGGAAATGCTGAGGCTTTTAACATAAAAAACAATCCTAAAGTTTCCGTCAGAAATTTAAATTCTGATGCAAATTGCAGGGCTAGAAGCCTGGTGCCAAAATTGAAGTTCCTAGAGTTCCATAGGAACAAACGACAACCATCAATTGATAAGATATTTGACAATCAGCGACTCTAGTTCAATTTTCGCAGCTTTACAAACTTAAACAAGGATATGAATAGACATTATACGAAACAATCACAACTGTAGGAACATAATTAGATAAGTAAGTTACCAATTCATAATTTCTTATAACCTGAACTAGTAATCCGCACGTGCAATGCACGTTTTATGTGTTAGCACGTGCAATTTGCACTGGGGATATGCACGTGCAATGCACAGATTCGATGGAGGGAGAGGAAGAGACGGTTTCGATTTTTGAGGGAACAGAATTTTATGGAGGCTTTAAATGTGAAGTGAAAATTACAAAATTAACCTTATATATTTTTTAAAGCTTTTTATGTATATGGGGGCATGATAGTAAAAAACCGCCAAAATGGAGCTTTGCTTAATAATAGTATAGATATTTCCATATTTAGTAAAACTAAGTTTATTGACTATGGGCTTGCCAGTTTCCATGTTATATACGAAGAAAAACTACGGTTCAGGTATCCTTGTAATCATCTAGTGTAAATTCCTTGCAAATACTTGCAAATTTGATAAACTACAATTCCAATACTTTGTCAAGTAATATTCAATTCAACTAGTGATGTCACCATCACAAGTTAAGGCATAACTGCCTGGTCTGCCTTAGTTTTTGTCCACATACAAAATACATGGTAAGAAATTATTTTGATATTTTTAATGAAGATTCATGCATTTTAAAGATATTTTACCTATTTCCCAATGGTTGCAAGTTGAAGATTTTCTATGTATTAACTATAGATCTCTTATATTGTGATTTTAGATCATTACAATGGTTAGTCAATTACATTTTTTATGATCTAGATACCTAAAAATATATAAATGCAAATTCAAGTGTTTAATGCATTTTTACTGAATCATCAGGTTTATTCTGGTATCTGTAGATCAAATGAACATAAAGTATTTTGAGATTTGTTTCCCTTGTCATGCACCTTCGTAGGAAAACATAACTAAACTAGTATTTCTGGGAGTATTAAAGCTTTTTGTTGGCAGTCTAGTTGATTTGAGGATTTAAGCAGTTGCACTTTCTGAAGGGAATGATCATCTGTGTTGTTAGATGAAATTTATCAATTATCTGAATTTGTTAGATGAAGATCCCTTTTTGAGAAATTGATTGTGAGAAGCTTCATTGCATAATTCAGTGGTGGAATTGTTCTTTCAGTTTTTTGTGCCTTAGTATTAAATTTTCTGCACTTCACCTAAAATTATGTAAACAGTAAAAGGGGGAATCTTCAACTATTGAGAACGTACGGCATAAAACGAATCACTAGATTACTTATTAGTTAAGAAGCCTGTAAATGATTCTCACTACCCCATGCAAGGTTTGAGGCGTTGAATAATATGTAACCAACTACTGCTAAGTATAGTGATTCTAGATAGTGACTTATATCTGAATTAGTTTATAGTCAGAACAAATATTGAATCGTTGATGGCATTGGAAGTACAGGTGTCATAAATGTAACATATGTTGGACAGTCACTCTAGCAATCAGTAGCGAATGTGGTTTAAAACACTGATATCATTGATTTTATATTTTGGATGATAGATTCTTCAGATCTCCCCAGAATGAGAAGACTGAGAAATGGTTCACAAATTTATTAGGCTCTGATAATGGGGATGCATGACTTAAAAACAAGAGAACACACTCAACAACTATGAGAAGAAAACAATTCTGTTAGAAGTCTCTTGCATGATTTGCTGCTCCACTCCAGTTTTTGTAATGGTATTTCCTCTCATGTCTTCTCTTGATATCACCTGTAAGTACCGACATAATTTTAAAAGAAAATATTAAAATAAACTACGGGAAAAAAACCTAATCAAGCATTGTAACCCAACTAATCAACTATCTAAATGCTATGAATAACTACAAGTTATATGTAGTACACATCTTAGAGCGGTAGCTGTCATAACAAGTATAACAAAAAGGGACATAATTTTTGCATATTACAAGTGAAGTTCAGCTCAT
The DNA here is from genome assembly GCA_017893485.1 of Hemerocallis citrina. NCBI lineage: Eukaryota > Viridiplantae > Streptophyta > Magnoliopsida > Asparagales > Asphodelaceae > Hemerocallis > Hemerocallis citrina. The sequence goes on along the minus strand of JACEHZ010000556.1, from coordinate 279,059 downwards.
TACATATCGTAGTGTAGATGTTTAATTTGTTTAACTTGTTATTATAATATTACCAAGCTTCAACGAGTATAATGGATCAGGAATAATTAGCACTTCAGATGACTGGCAACCTCTAAGGAAATGAAGGGAAGACCCCAAAAAAATAATTTATGTCTACTAAAAGGTTCTGTTGGAATTCTCTTTTGGTGATAATTAAGACATCTGATTACTTCCTAAGCTTTTCAACAATTTATTTGTATGTCATGATGAAAGTACTCTATGTAAATATCTAAATTATAATCATGAAAATTAAGGAAACTAATGTTCAATGATAGATACAGAACTACAAATTGTAGTTTTTTGGTACTGTCAGTACTATTTTGAAGATGACCATAACAGTTCTTGAATTAGGAAAGGTCAAGGTTTCATGGCCAGGAGCAGACACTTACTTGGGGAGAGGGTAGCAGTTGTCCACCATACTACTTGCAAAAAGGTGTTTGCTTGCAATTGTGTGTTTGCATGTATCTTTCTAAGTATGTTACACTATATTTTGAGTTTGTTTTGAGAAGTGGCACCATCTTTCCTACTAAGAAATACATAATAAACAAGGTTCTAATATTGGATATCAGTATCATATCCAATAGCAGTTTGTCATATCGGATATCGGGGATATATCCGAATATCTATATCATGTTGTTATATCAGTTGAAAGTATATGTTCTCGACGTGATTAAAATTTCCAAATACATACATTATGTATGAAAAATATTATCTATATCTGTCTAATACAAAAAATACTACTACAACCCAACTATATAATCGTTTACATAAAATCACTGAAATGTAATATATTTAGCAAACTTATTTAAATATCAAAGATTCAACATACAAAACACATAAAGTAAAGCATATTATGACAAAATATAACAAAGATTCTTATTTTTGAAGTCTATCACCAAAGGGGTTCGTAATTAGTGTTTTAAGTTGTTTATGTCGGCGAATAGATACTGCAATAAATATCGCCCAATATATCCCAATATCAGTCAATGTATTGAGTTTCACTCTATATATCCACAATATTTCTGCAAAAATAAGAAAACAGCATTAATTTTTCGATCGGTATTGCTGAGCCCCTAAAACAGGTATATAAGAGGATAATCAAGTATATGAAGCGATAAACAATAACAATGAATTCATAATAAGGTCTAGTATAATAATTAATGAATACGGTGGTTCTGTTATTTTTATCTTGCGATTTAGATTCTACTCAGTAAGCTTGATTTGGTAATAGTAGTACTGATCCAAGTATTTTCTTAAATGGAGAGGAGAGAGAATTTGATTGTGTAACTTAGACCTTTTACCACGCCTTTTTTTTGATAAACGGATAGGGTCCGAAGACCCCAGCCAAAAAAAATATTATATATATAAATTGAAGAGTACAAATATACAATATGCACAGCTCAGTTACAAGAAGTAAAACCGAAAAAGATATAATATAAGAAAGAAATCGATAGGCATCCCATCTGCCGAGGAAATCGAAGAAGAAACCAGAAATGGCAGGCGCTATGAAGCACGGATACGGGTACGGGGTGCGGGTACGATACGACACGGGTACGGGGATACGTGAATTTTACAAAAAAGTAGGATACGGGTGCGTTGTGGGTACGTTAAATATAAAATAATTTATATTATATTTATAGATACAAAAATATTTTTCTTGTTAAAAATGCAAGCATTTAAACCATTTCATAAAACTATAAGAATACATTATAATTATGAGCATTTTAAAGAAAAATGATAATCTAACTATCAAATTTTTGGGTAGTCTTGTTTTGTGTTTGAGCATAATTGTAAACAATAAACTTTTGCAATTACTCTAGGACCCCATACATTTATCTAAATATAATTATGTCTAAAAGTTGTGAAAAATGCATTTAAAAAATTGGGTGCTCCTTGGGTACGCACCCGAGAGTACCCAAGGAGTATCGGCACCCGATACGCACCCGACACGGGTACGTCGACCATTTGGAAGTATCCGTGCTTCCTAGATGGCAGCCAATCAACAATCAACTTCAAGCGAAGGGGACACACAGCAGATGAAGAAAACGTCACCACACGAACAAGCATACTCGAGCAAATTAGGACGAAACCAAGCAAAAGAAGGGCTTAGAGAAAACCGAACTGCATCAGCCATCAAGGGGCTCAAAATCTAGTTAGGCGCAGACAAAACCACAATCAGCCAACGAGAGGCAACATCAACCGAACAATGACGTGAGCGAACTAGCACCCGCAACTGGCACTAGCATCCTCAAGCAAAAGGATGTAAATCAAGAGGGACAACTGCAATACTGCAAAGAGGGGCAAAAAAGGAAATAGACTGCAATACAACAAAGGAGTGGAAATAGACGAAGTTAAATATAAATAAGCAGAACTCTGACAAGTTCATTGAAACCGAAGACGAAAAAATAGGGAGAGAAGAAGGGGAAAAGGAATCAAGAATTGACTCCAGAATCGAGATGAGGACAACGAGAAGAGGAAATGACTTGAGAGATATCTTCGAGAGAATAGGAACTAAAAAAACCACGAGAATTCCAGGAAAATCAATCAATACGTGAATAAGACACAGCAGTTCTAGAAATTTCGGAATTCCGAATAGAATATTGGTCTTGACACTTTCCGAATAGAATATTGGTCTTGACAAGGCTTTGGTTTTACCACAAGGCCTTGTCCATATCAATTTAATATTGGTCTTGACACTTCTTGGGAACTACTCAACCACGCGACAAACACTTCTCAATATAGTCTCAATATCTTAATTTTTAGTTTCTGATTCTTCTTTGACCTGTCTCAAACTCTTCTCGATATAGTTTGAACCCTCTCAAATCTCTTCTCAGTATTCTCACAGTCATTGCCTAATATGTCCCAATTTTAATTTTTATCTCAAAATTTACTGAGTGAAATGGTAACAAATTTAGGTATGTTTTAATGTTAGAAGTGAATTCCAATAGGCTACTTCAAGATAGATAATGACCTTCTACTTATTCTATACAAAAGTCAAAAAGATGTCCACAGGCTACTTTTCACTTACGCCAACCTTATATGTTCGACTATATTAGAACACATGATTATGTCTTTATATGTGCTTGTATATGCATACAGAAACATAATTATGTGCTCTCTGTTTTAGTTATGGACTCGCGCGCGCGCGTGTGTGTATATATATATATATATATATATATATATATATATATATATATATATATATATATATATATATATATATATTTCATTCCTCTTGCCGTACCTTTCAAGAAATTGTTGTGCTTTCTTGTCTGTATTTTACTATGTTTATGTCGATGATCCTTATAAACGAAGTACTTAAAATTGGTTGATGAGTTTTATGTGAAAACCTGTTTAGATTTTTAAATATTTGGGTAAAGTTGAATTTAGATATGTTTGAATAAATGTTAGATGAAGTTAGCTTTAACTATCCAAATGAAGTTTTGATCACTTCGAGACCAAATATGAAATACCATAAGTACATGAAAGATTTCTAATAGCGATGGTTGAGATGATAATGATATTCTTGGGGTAATTATTTAATTGATATTCTAATTTGATGGGTTTCTTTCCTCACTATCCAGTTTATTTAAAATTCTACTTTTGTAGTTTCCTTTTAATTTATGGAATGATATCTTCTTCAGTGAATTTTGTAACATTTATTTAGCTAATACGTTGTTTCGAGTCAATTGTCTAGCTATAAATCTAATCCTACCTTTTTGGTGCATGTGATTTCCAAAGAAAATTAGACAAATGATGTGAATGAAACTGGTTATATATGATGTTTCTTACATTATGAAAAATGATTTAGATAGGTATTAATAGGTGGCTAGATCAGATAAAATTCAATGGGAACTCCACATTTATCAGATTGAATATCCCCCCCCCCCCCCCTAATTGATGTTGAGCATGAGTAATTGATGTATGGGAACGACTACGACCAGTTGAGCATGAGTAAGACTGTGTTGAAAACAAAATTGATGTATTATCGTATTGGCTAAATTTCTAGAAAATTCCCTTGACGATTTACGTGGTCCAACCGTCGGAGGGAGCCGAGTCTTGCTAAGCTAGACAGGATCCTCTCCTCCACTGACTAGGAGTCCAAATTCCCTTTGGCGTTGGCTAGGTCTTGTGTTCGAAATACGTCAGATCATGTTCCTATCATGCTAGATACGGGTGAAGAGAGACAAAGGAGACCAAGCATATTTCGGTTCGAGAAGATGTGGCTGCTCAACAAGGAATGTGAAGATATTGTCAAGAAGTGCTGGGAAGAAGGTAATGGGCAGACTGAGCCGGCAGCCAATCTGCATAAAAAACTGGTCACCCTTAGAAGGAGACTAAGAAGGTGGAATAAAGTTACGTTCGGGAATATTCTGAAAAGGAAAGAAGAGACAATTCTCGAGATTGAGGAACTGGAAAGACAGGGAGAAATGGGAGTCCTGGATGATAGTCAGTTCCTCAGATTAACGACATGCAGAGAAGATATACAGCAAACTTACGTCAACGAGGAAATTATGTGGCGGCAGCGATCCAGGATTAGATGGCTGCAAGCAGGGGACGCGAACACAAAATACTTTCACAAGATCGCAAGTATGCGACGCAGATCCAACTACATTCAATCCCTGGATATTGATGGCATTCCGGTGGAAGATGAGAGTAAGATTAGGCAACATGTGGACGATAAATTCAAAGATCTCCTCGGCCAAAACAGAGTTAGTCTTAGCGAATCCCATGAACATTTATGGGAGGCTCTGCCAGGAGAGATCCTATTCAGAGTTGAGGCTCTGCAAGATCCATTCACCGTGGAAGAGGTGAAGGCAGCAGTGTGGGGGATGGGACAAGACAGCGCACCAGGACCTGATGGCTTCCCTATCTTCTTCTACAGAAGGTTCTGGGATATTGTGAGGCTTGATGTTATGGCGATCATGAAGGCCTTCTATGATGGCACTCTAAACTTGGAGAGGCTCAACTACGTAAATGTTTGCCTTATTCCCAAAAAGCAAGCAGCAACCGAAGTTAATGATTTCAGACCAATCAGCTTGATTAACTGCTCAGTCAAAATTATCACAAAAGTGCTAGCTAACAGGCTGGGGAAGATCATCGGGGACATCATTGAGGATTATCAGACGGGGTTTATTGCAGGTAGAGACATTCTCGAAGGTGTGGCGTTGGTTCAGGAAGTCCTACAGGACACGAAGAGACGTAAGAAGAAGGGCTTCATGTTAAAACTTGATTTTGAAAAGGCTTATGACAAGGTCGAATGGAAGTGCTTATTGGAGATCCTTCAGAGAAGGGGGTTCGGTTATAGATGGATAGGCTGGATCCAGACTTGGCTTACTACTTCCAAGTTCAATGTGCTCATTAACGGGGAGCCGGGAAAGGAAATCAGATGTAAAAGGGGCCTGAGACAAGGCGATCCTCTGTCACCTCTCTTATTCACTCTTGTTGGGGACGGACTGCATTGTATGCTGCGAGCCTACCGAGATAATGGTCTTATCAATGGTCTTGGGATGAGGAGGGGCATCTCCGCTGTTATGAATATCCAATACGCAGATGATACAATTATCTTTGGTGAGTGTGATCCTACACAAGCAGCGCTCATCAAATGGGGCCTGTACCTATTTGAAGAATGGTCGGGATTAAAAGTCAATTATAACAAAAGTTCCATTACATTATTAGGGGACACAGGTGAAATAGGGACCACTATTGCAAATCTTCTAAACTGCTCGATCCAGAAACTACCGATAAAATACCTGGGGTTGCCGATCGGAAGTGGAATTATAAGGAGGGGAGATTGGCATGGCCTAATCGACAAAATAGCTAACAGGCTAGAGGGATGAAAAGGGAAAATGTTATCGTTCGGAGGAAGACTGATCTTACTCAATTCCGTAGTGAGCACTATTCCATTATACTTTATGTCCTTCTACCAAATCCCAGTTTGGGTCATCAAAAAAATCGACAGGCTTAGGCGGCGCTTCTTATGGCACGGGGCGGGGGAAGGGAAAGGATACGCCTTAATCAAATGGGGCATAGTTTGCAGACGAAAAGAGTTCGGAGGATTAGGGGTAGTCAATATTCGTCAAATGAACCAAGCTTTATTATGCAAATGGTGGTGGAAACTCAGAACTAAAACGAAGACTAAATGGGGCAAAATGTTAAAGGCGTCTTATTTGAAGAATGACTGCATGCATCAGAAACAAAAAAACAAGGATTCAGCATCCGGGTTTTGGAGAGGGGTGACTAACACTAGAGACATCTTCATCTCCGGAGTCACATTTTCAATTGGAAATGGTAATTCGACATGCTTTTGGAAGGACTAATGGTGTGGCTCAATTAACCTCAAAAGGAGATTCCCTCAAGCATACGGTTTTGCTGCAGATAAATATGATCGAGTGGCTACAAACTGGAGGCATGAGGAATGGAGACCAAGACTCTCAAGAAGACTTACTACCGAGGCTAGAAGACAAAAACAGGAACTCATTGATTTCTTGCAAGATTGGAAGCCAACGGGGAATGACAACGAGGATAAACTTCTATGGGAGCAGGAAAAAGGGGGAGTTTACTCGGTGAAATCGACTTATAAAAGATTAAACGATGGGGGGATGAGAGTTTTTGATCCGGTATGGAAGGCATATGCACCTCTTAAAGTAAAGACCTTTAACTGGCTGGCATGTAGAAACGCAATCCTAACTCGGGATAACTTGGTTAGGAGAAGCTGGCAAGGGCCAATTAATTGTGTAATGTGCAATCAGGAGAATGAAACGGTCGACCATCTGCTTGTCAGGTGCAACTTCGCGAGGACCATTTGGGGAGACCTTCTTACTAGATTCGGTATCTACGGCGAAGGACCGGACACGGTCCTTGACGCATGGGGGGGAGGGGGTGGGGTAGGTGGAAAGAGGGGCACATCCAAGGCAACCAGCTCCGTTTTTGGGAAACGGGGGTGGCGACGATATGTTGGGGCATATGGCTAGAAAGAAATAATAGAATCTTTAGAAGCACACACAGACACATCATGCCTCAACAATTGCTATTCAAGATTATTGATAATATTCTGTTCTGGACTAAATCAGCAGGTGACGAACAGACTAAGAAGATCAACGCCATATACAAGGATATTGCCACTAGCTAGGATGTACTACAGGAAGGGGGAGGCACATCAGAGGAGGCTTGATTCCATGGTGTGTGGCGGCGTCAAACGCATCTGGTCGTCTTTTGGGGGATGTGTTTTGTAATTTGGAGTCCTACTGAGGCGCTATTGTATTTTGGGTCTTTTTATTTTCTTCTATGTATTTTGGTGGGTTGCTTGGGCTCCGGAGCGACCTAGGTAGTGGAGTATTATTTTGGAGGGACAATGAATATCATGGCTCGAATGTGGGTATCATGAATATCATTGTCTCACGATGGTCTTATCTGTTTTATTAAAATCTTATTAATGAAACTCAGGGGGGCTTTGGCCAACCTTTATGATAAAAAAAAAACAACAATAACTGTACTTTTGATATAAGTTTAATTTCAGAGAACTTCTTGAACCTCATTTATGTTTTTCATCAATCCGCTCCCTTATCATTTTTTTGTTTATGTTCCATCCATACTCTGTTATCATCTTAGATTATCACGTTCAACGCAGTGGAGGAGCCAGAAGTTTTCTTCAAGGTGGACAACAATGTGGTTTGCTTATTTTTCTCGTGCATTAAAAACAATGAAGAAAGCAATCCCAAGAATAGCCTTCGTATTTCAGTTAAATATAACTCTAAGAATTATCCAATAAAACATTAGATTGAAAATATGAATTTTTCTTTCAAAATTTTCTTTTTAGAGAAAAAAAAACATACCTTAAGAAAACCCATGATCTGTTTTCTTGGGTGTGATGTCATCCTTTGAGAGCAAGGTATAATTGTCTTATGACTCATCTTTAATGAACGTAAGTATCTATTTATCTATCTAGAGGTGGGCAACTGAATAAGGGCTTTTATATAATTTATACTCTTCTAGGTATTTTAGTATTGTTTCTTTTCTTGAAGTTGTTGCTGGCTAGTAAACCAACATGTTGAACACCATAGCTGCCCCTGGACATGTCATGTGTAAGGCTGACAACGGGCCGGGTTTGGGTCGGGCCCATATAGGCCCCAGGCCCGAGCCCGAAATTTAAAACAGGCCCGAACCCGACCCAAATTTTCTTCGGGCTTAAAAATTTGGGCCCAAGCCCGTGACCGAATTAGGCCCGAAAATAAGTTTGGGCCTAGGCCCGAACTACTTATTCATGTTCTAATTATAACTTTCCCATATAATAAAATTATATCAAGAATAATATACGATAAAAAAATAACAATAATATGAATACTACAAAATTTTGAGTAATTCACAACAAATTTTTCTATTTTCATTTAATTTTATATAAATACATAATTTCTCTATCTATAAATTTTAACACTCATTTCAACTTACATGAATATTCTCTTTAAAAAAAACTTATACATAAATATACATGATGTATACATAAGCATACACATACACAGAAAAATTTGATTCAGGCCCATCGGGCCTAAGCACTTGGGCCCGAGCCCGGCCCAAAATGAGAAATTTTAGCCCAAGCCCGCTAATTATCGGGTCGGACCTAGGCGGGCCTGGGTCAGATTCAGGCCATTTGCCACCCTTAGTTATGTGAGATAATATATATTATTTAGAACTAATCTTCTCTATCTAATATTTAGTGATTAATTACATTAATTTAGATATATTATAGGAGTAAATACTCGAAGAATATTCAATATAGGAGCAGAAATATGGAGTATAGGTACTTTAAGTATTAGATATGGGGGCCCTATGCATAGGAGGAAATTTCCTCCTACAACGCACTAAAAACCCTTTCTACGCAACTAAAATTCATGATCCACACCGTTCAAGTTGATCTTCATATCATAAAATACAGAGTGAAGAAAACTAACTAAATTTGAATATGTTTTGCCTATTTATCTTGAGGTTGCAAAATGAACGGTTTTTCAGCAATACAATAATTGCGATCACTTAATGCATTGGAAAAAATATATTAAAATTTGATTATATTTCATCCTCTTATGTTTTATGACATTTTGAACACTTTGAATGGTGTGGATCATGCATTTGGGAGGAGGGGTTAGGAATTTTTAGGGTGCCAAAGGAGGAAATTTCCTCCAATGCCACCTTTCCTTCCATTTTCTCGTCATGTGATTGAATAAGTAACCTATTAAAACCAGATAGTGGAAAGTTAGTCCTAGATAGCACCTTGTCCTGTTAAATTCCATCACTTTCACATGATTATCTAATATGACAGTAAGGCACGCATGTGATACAAACTAAAAAGTGCTGACTGATGACAAAGTACAAACAAAATTGGGAGCGGTTATCTGATATTTGGGGAAAATGTCAGGAGGTTTCTGATATTTGGACTTTCATATACTAAGTCTCCAGCACTTCATATTGAATAATTTTTATGGTTTATATATATTTGATAATAAATTTTCCCCCCCTTTTTTTCCTTTTACAAATTAACTTTTAAAAAAATTATTCAGTTTAGGATTATAATAAACACATATTTCAATTAAAAATGATAATTTATATTAAAAAATATTTTTAGATAAAATGTTTAAAAACATTTTCCATGACGAGCACGTTGTGCTTGGCCAGGGGCTGTGATGCGCCCAAGGTTTTTATTGTTAGCAGAACAGCACCATACGAAGCCAGTGTCACCTCCATTCAAGAGTATCAGTTCATACACTATAAGTTTCTGTTAGGAAGCATGGTATGTGACCACATACCTGCACCAAATGAATATGAAAATGAGCATATTAATCGTATTTTGCAGCAATTTGGTTTGTGAGAAATTATCTGAATATGCTTTTCGTATATTTTTTATGCTGCCAAGTATCACCTTGAATCGTGGATCTGCTATCTACGAATTTAATTTAAGTAAGCCACTTATAGTCTTTTTATGTATTCAGTATTTTTATTAAAAAAATTATCAACCTATCACCTCTTATGCTTCCAAAGAGTTCTGATAATCCCTTCATCACTTCGGGAGTGATATTGATGCATGTGTGTTGGCATTTAAATTTGGTACTACTATTATGGTATGAATTTGATAATTGCCTTTTAAAAATTTGAATGGATTATGCTTCTGGTGCAAAATTCAAGATATATCGGGGTATACTTCTAACTTAATTCTCAAGTCTTCTTTGTTTTGTTTTATTTCCTGTAGAACTTAATAACTTTTATTCCTTTTTTTTGCTTGTTACTTGATGAGGTTTTTTTTTATCTTTATATAACATTAACTGTTAATTGTTATACAGTTTTCCCCTCATTCCACATCTTACAAATATAAAGTTGTATTGGTAGCGATATAAAATTGTATCAGTTACTATTTGATTCAGTTATATGCAATACATTGGCATAATAAATTTTGTACACCCTTATAATTTTTTATTTTTTATAAAATGAATTTCAGGATTGCTCTTTTATGCTTTTTTTTAAAAAAAATTGATTGTTTATTTATCATGAAAACGGTGAAACCGCTAAAAAATTGTTATGCAGAGTTGTGCTTACCTCATTATGTAACATTGAGCAAGCATCCGTTTACGTGAAATAAGGTGGAGAACTCTGGAAATTTCTCATTACTATTGAAAGTTTTTATTTATCTTTATATCATAACCTACTCATGGGGTTGCATAGAGACATCCTAAACAAGTATTTTTCTAGCCACACTCTTGGGATAGTTACTAATAATTAACCATTTAAATAATCTAGATGGTGAACAAGCTTTAAATTTCCTCATATGCTGCAGTTAATTAGGATATATGACACTTTCTTTTAAATAATTAGCAATGAAAAGGAAATGGTGGAAATATTCTAAGAACTTTGAAAACTACCTATCTTTGTTCATAGGTACAAATCTAAAAGTATAGAATTATCTGTAAGGTAGAGATGTAAGTTGATTCAAGTAAAATGAGCCATATCCGATTTTGTATCCTATATACCTTGTTTTGACATCTAGGGAGGAATGTATGATACTTGTTCTCTTAAATAATGAATATATGTACTGCTGTAATATTGGATTAGCCAAAATTATAACGAGTATACAAAAAAAATGTCCTTTTAAAAGAAAAGGAAACTACTTAATCTTGATTAATCTGGATCCTCTAAGTGTTGATCCAAACCTTTACTACCTATTCCTCATAGGCTACATGCACAGATTGCTTCAACATTCGGGGAAAGGCTTGTTCACCTTTTCCATGTTATGCATTAAATGCACCAGTAGGTGAAGCTGTATACATATAGCAAAAAGTAAAACGATCAACGAGTTGAAAACTATGAACCTTCATATTAATTAAAATATATTAAAATTGGTTTGGTACTACATTATGTAACATCGTGACCAATATCTATGAATTTCATAATGTTTTCTTAATTTAGTGTAGAATGGGCTAAAATTGAACCTTAGAACTATTGAATTTCTGTAATTACTTAATTTTGGGCCACTATTTGGATTCAAAACTAATCATATATATATATATATATATATATATATATATATATATATATATATATATATATATATATATAGATTAATGGAGGTAGGGTGTCACCCTACCTACGAGTCGTACACACCCATATTTTGTAAAAGAGAAAAATACGATCCGTGCCGTTGAGAATGATCCTCATACCGTTAAACACATGGTGATGCAAAATTACTATATTTGGCCATGTTACACCCATCCATCGCGTGGTCTCATTTGTTCTATTACAGAAAAAAAACCTTTCATTTTGCAATCACACGATGGATGAGCAAAACATGTGCAAATTTAGTGATTTTGCATCACCCTGTGTTTAATAATATGAAGATCATTTTCAACGATCATATTTTTCTCTTTTATTACTCCCAAATATGGGTGTGTGTACGATTCCTAGGAAGGGTGGCACCCTACCTCCATGTGTGTGTGTGTGTGTGGTCAAACAAATATATTTTGAGTCCTATATTTGACCAATATTGACGACCATGTTTGCCATCAGAAACCTATACAAATATAAACCTATTTCGGACAAATGAAGTTACCTATGCCAAATCATCTCTCTGTTTGTCTAACCCTTAACAGAGCTGAGTGGAGAAAATGGATCATGTGGCCGACCCAGAGATTGTGGGGTAATTGCCTAGTTATTTTTGTGTTGGTTGTTTTAATCTCTTTGTTTTTATGGTCTACAGGAATTTGGAGGGTCAGGGTTCCTCGGTTGCATGAGTTTTAGATTGCAAGAAAGGTATGTTTACTTTCTTCCAACTCATTAAGATGAGCTACAATTTGGATCAGTCAAATAAGGGTAGACATTATCCTCAAAGTTGTTTAATGACTTAACCATTAACATGATATATTTTATGCTGTATTACTAGTTTCATATATAGTTAATTCATTTTACTACTGGGAGCATGAAATTACGAAACTTGAATACCTCATTAGTGCATGCTGTTTTATGCCCATTGCTGTGGTTTAAAAGTTCTACCAGAGTAATTTTAAAGTTTTATAAGTTTATAAATTATAACATAAAAAATCAAAGAATGGGTAACTTATTAAATACATTTTTAAAAAATGGCATGAAGTTTTACCGAATAAGTTGGATTTATACAAAATTGATATTGAAGTTATGGACTTCATCCATGTACTAGAAAAATCATAGATAGGCTAGTTTGCAAGAAAAAATTCTTTGGAGCTAATTTTTTCCTTTGAAAAAACTTTTTGCCTCAACAGTTTACCCATGATCAGAATACAAAATGCAAATATGTTAGGATGGTTCGTAGTTTATATACAGAGATAGAGCATTGATGGAGTAACCGTTCTTATCGCAAATGAATATAAATGAGTAGAAGGAAAATCATACACTCTTAGGGGCAGAACTTCAGAAAGACAGGCAGTCTGTCAGTGACGCTATTCATGTAAAGCTCACGATAAATTAAGTAGTTCATTATCTCAATTCCTAGTTCCTCTTCTTCGTTTTTCTTATCTTCTTGAATCTTCTTTCCCTTCTTTCCCTTCTTTCCTTTCTTTCCCTTCTTTCCCTTCTTTGCAGATATCTGTGCTCCTACCGGTTTGCTTTTGGATTTCTTAATCTTCCAGGACGCAATGGTAAGCTTTAAAATTGGCCACAAAGTTAGAGTTTGATGTTAATAAAACCCACTAGAAGGAATGATAAGCTTTTAATAAAAAATTAAAAATTAGGGCTTGTGCATTTTAACAGGTCACGTAGCATTCAGGGGCGGATCCAGGATTGAAAAGTGAGGGGGGCTGAAAAAAAAAATTCGCACAAGATAACATGCAAAATATATATAAAGTTGTTATAGATACTAGAGAAGTAAAGTTGTTATAGATACTAGATAGAATAGAGTTGAGCTTGGACCCAAAAAAATAAATAGAAGACTTAAATATATATAGGGTGGGCTTTAAAATATATTTGGAGGGGCTGAAGCATATATTCCACACTAATAAACCCAAAAAAAAAAAAAAATTACAAATAAATGTCAAATGTTGGGGGGGCTGTAGCATACCCCAGCCCCCCCTTGGATCCGCCCATGCGTAGCATTTACATGCTCTGCACGTCTTAGTATGGACTGTACGAAACCTATTTGATTTAAGGCGGCTAAGGGATCAAATTAATGCCGATAATATGTTCATTATGATATCTCCCTACCCTTTTTAAGGGCATGCTGTTGAATATCAATTAGAGAGTGGAGAACTGTTGCCTCTCTCACCTCTTATAACCCCCAATCCCCATCGAAGGGTTTGAAGGAGTAGCAATATCGTACTTTGTTCAAGACCTCAAGCTAGTTGCTTCGAGTGTTCTAGAATGGATTCAAGTGTAATAGAGAGTCCTATGTTATTTAGGAAATTTAATTGATATGCTTGTCTTATTTATTTATGAAACCCATAATTCTTGATAATTCTAGAAAAAAAAACATCATGAAAAATTATATCTGAGTTTTATTCCAACTCAACAAAATTTTATACAATTTTTTTTTTTGGGGGGGGATTTAAATAAAGCTATGAAACCAATAAAAAAAGTCTGCGACATGTACAACTTATTTTAATTGAAAATTGGCTACCTCTAAGATCTTCCTTTTCATCTCCTCAGTAGGGAATCTCTCCTCTAATATTGTCCTCATCATCTTAGTCAGCACATCCTCCTCTTTTTTAACCTTCATCTGGTTATTGTTAGTTTCCATTAAGAAGTTGTCACTGAAATAAGAACAAAGAAGAGAAGGGTGAGCGAGGTTAAACAAATGGAAAGGTGATCTGAATATGTGAGGAATTACGTGAATATGACAAAGATAAATCACCCTTTGATTATTTTTACACCACTGGATTTAGTGCACTCTATACCGGAAGGATGAATCTGAGGATGGCTTCAAGAGATCCACTCGATAAAGCAGTGGGATTCACTATTAATTACAATAATAATATGATAAGGGTTTAGTTACTCTCTCATGTGGAGTTATTTGCTACTTTTCTTGCAACAAAAAACTTGGATTTGGTGGAGCATAGTACAAGATTACATGTCGTTGATGTGGGTTGATGAGTTTGCCTTAATATACCAAAATGGTTCACAAATTGGCATTAATTATTCAATCTTTTCCTAATATATTTTTTTGATATGCTGTGCATCTTTTGGCTACTTTTGGCAATCTTGTTACTATATAGGGCCTCAATTAAAAGTGATAGCAAGGTTCCCATCTTGAATATTTATGACTCAAGTTTAGTTTTCTACATTCAACCCCCAAAGGTTTACCCCTCACTATAATTTCATTTCTATATATCTCTTATTTCTGAAATTCCCATCTTTTACAACTATAATCATAGTCTTCAGATAGTTATAGTACTGTAGGTTGGAATAATATATAGATATAAAAAAACAGATATGACATGATACGCTTATTTAGACAAGGAAAATCCTAAATAATAGAATATGGATACCTTTAAGATACATCAATATTTAACAGTTAGGAAGTTACATAACAGCTAACTTGATATTATCACATAAACCTCAATTTAAACAATCATTGTCCTTTATATCCTTTATTAACAAAAGCTAGACATTATAAAAATGCTTACTGAAGCTTGATTGATATTGTCGGTTGCATGCATCTTGAAGCTTTAACTAGATACTATTTGAAAGGATGATTCATTCTAGATGCATGCTATACAAAAGTTCAAAATCTGCTAAAGATTTTACTGACATTCAAGCTTGCAATCACGTAATATCCTAACACATGATTTATAGACGGTCACACAGCGTTCTTTCAAAAACTGAAAACCGAACACAAGGATGCTGATGTACGCTGCATGTGTTCATGGGACATATGTTCTCAGATATGAACATAACCAACTAGTTTACAATTTGATTGATTTGATTCATACTCTTAATTTGCATGTTGCTAGTCAGATGTTTTTCAATTGCAGAGCCCTGTAAACTATGATGTCATTTTGATATGATATGTATACAATAAGCCTAATTACGAAACTTTCCATTGTTTTAATTTGAAGAAATTCTGCCATTTTTGAAGAAATTTGAAGAAAACCATTTGTCCAAGGAGTTTTTTGCCTTCATAGGCCACCTTTTGAAAATATTTGCGTTTAAGGGTTAGTTTCCCAACTATTAGCGTTTGTGGGCTGCTCTGTGCCACGTCAGCAGCGGCCGCTATTCCCCATAACGCCCTCTTCATTTTCGAGGTCGCTAATGTGAATAGCGCCCTATGTTTTAAATTTTTTTGAATTTTTTGTTTGTTGTCGTTATTCCCACTAGCGACCTTAGTATATATGAGGTCGCTGATGGGATTGGCGACCTCAAATGATGTATTGAGACACTTAGCGATTTCTAGAGAGTTTTTGTTCTCTTTGAAAAAAAAAATTAAAATTGTGGTCGCTATTGGGCATAGCGACCGAAGTATACTAAGGTCTCTATTCCCAGTAGCAATCTCAGTTTTAAAATTTTTTTCCCAAAAGAGCAAAAGCTGTATAGATATCACTAAGTGTCTCAATATATTCATTTGAGGTCGCTAATCCCATTAGCGACCTCATATATACTAACGTCACCAGTGGGAATAGCGACAACAAACAAAAAGTTCAAAAAAGTTTAAAACATAGGCCGTTATTCACATTAGCGACCTCGAAAATGAAGAGACCGCTATTGGGAATAGCGGCCGCTGCTGACGTGGTACAAAGTAGCCCACAAACGCTAATAGTTGGGAAACTCGCCCTTAAACGCAAATATTTTCATTAAGTGGCCTATGAAGGCAAAAAATCTTGTCCAAGAAACTATAAAATTTTGATCCAGAACTATGTGCATGTAGCATAGCCACTAACAATCTCTCAATCTGATCAGTTAATTCTCTTGCAATGCAGTATAAATGGATGTGCATCCTCCGAATCCAGGCTTTGTCAAGCAGCTGTCGTTGTCTTCAGAGAACAGTTCCAGGCCTTTTACAAACATCTCGATCAAAATTGGATGAAAATTATGTAGCATGTCTATCAATTCCGAGTGATTGACTTTTCTTTTCTTTTGCATTCAGAAATTCTTGAGTTTGATTCAAATGAAGAGGATTGTTTTATCCCTTTGCTTCAGGAAGTTCTTGAATTTGATTACAAAATGATGCTCTGCAAACTGATTGACACAGTATTACTTCTCGGAGTTTCTTTTTTTTTTGATCTGAAAAGGTTGGCCTAGGCCCCCCTAGTTTCATTAAAAAGCTTTTAATAAAACACAAAATCCATCAAACGGACAATGATGTTCATGTCATCCACATTCGGGCTATGATACTCATTGTCCACCCAAAATATATGTCCCCAATATAGCTCGCCCCCGGACCCATCAAGTCCATCAAAATACATACAATAAATCAAAAAAAAAACCCACAATACATCAAAATATATCCCTAAAGCCAACAAATGAAGCAATCCTCTTGCTTGCATGTAACCCCCACATGACGCCATGGGTTCACGCCTCTTCTGTTGTGCCCCCCCTTCCTGTACTTGACCCTGGCTAGTGGCAATGTCCTTGTAAATGTCCTTGATCTTCTTTGTCTGTTCATCACCTGCCGTTTTAGACCAGAACATAATATTAGCAATAATCTTGAGCAGCAATTGTTGATGTATGATGTGTCTGTGTGTGCTTCTAAAAATTCTATTGTTCCTTTCTAGCCATATGCCCCAACATATAGCCGTCACCCCGGTATCCCAAGTACATGATATATTGCTATGGATGTTTCCTTCTCTCCACCTACCCTCCCCCCCTCCCCCCCAAGCTTGAAGAACTGTTTCCGGACCTGCCCCGCAGATACCCAGTCTTGTAATTAGATCCTTCCAAATTGGCCTCGCAAAGCTGCACGTAACCAGTAAGTGGTCAACCGTTTCATCCTCCTGGTTGCACATGACGCAGTTAACCAGTCCTTGCCATCGTCTCCTGACCAAGTTATCTCGTGTAAAGATGGCGTTTCTACATGCCAGCCAGTTAAAAGTCTTCACTTTAAGTGGTGCCTGTGCCTTCCATACTGGATCGAATACTCTCACCCCTCCATCGTTTAACTTTTTATACGTAGATTTAACTGAGAAGACCCCCTCCCCCCCTTTTCCGCTTCCCATTTAACTTTGTCCTCCTGGTCATTTCCCGTTGCCACCCGATCATATTTATCCGTAGCAAACCTGTAAGCTTGTGGGAATCTCCTCTTAAGGTTAATAGTGCCACACCATCTATCCTTCCAGAAGCACGTCGATTCTCCGTTCCCAATTGAGAAAGTCGCCCCGGAGATGAAGATGTCTCTAGTGTTATTCACCAAACCGGATGCTGAATCCTTGTTTTTTTGTTTCTGGTATATGTAGTCATTCTTCAAATACGCTGCTTTTACCATAGAGCCCCATTTAGTCTTTTGTTTTCGTTTTGAGTTTCCACCACCATTTGCATAGCAAGTGTAATGCCCCGCACTCACACAATTAACTAAATTCTAGCCACGCCCACCACAGGCTGCCTCTAAAGGGTGTCCGGACAGTTGGTACCTTTATCCTTGGCTTTTCCTAATATATCCTTATATTTCCTCCCACTCCCAACCGATATGGGAGTATTTTTTCCCAAGTCAACCGGTCAACACATACACCCACACTCATTCCTTCTCATTTATTCCATCATTTAATCACTTCCTTAAGACCCATAGGAAATCTCATAGGCTTATCACACCATCAATGCCCATAGGATCTTCTATAGTGCACCAATACCCATTCATTCTTTCTTTCTTCTCCACATCATCACCACCTTCCAATCCTTCCATTCTTTCTTTCTACTACTTTAGTATATATATACTATATATATATACACTATACTATATACTTAGTATATATACTCTTCTAGAATTACGGGGTCTAACAGCAAGGCTTGGTTCATTTGGCGAATATTGACGATCCCTAACCCTCCAAACTTTTTTCTTCTGCATACTATGCCCCATTTGATTAAGGTATACCCTTTTCCCTCCCCTGCCCCATGCCATAAGAACCGTCTCCTCAGTCTATCAATCTTTTTGATTACCCAAACTGGAATTTGGTAGAAAGACATAAAGTAAAGTGGTATATGGCTAACGACGGAATTAAGCAAAATCAGTCTTCCTCCGAACGATAACATTTTACCTTTCCAACCCTCCAGCCTGCTTGCTATTCTGTCAATGATGCCATGCCAATCTCCCCTCTTAATATTTCCTGTTCCGATCGGCAATCCCAGGTATTTTATCAGTAGCTTCTGGATCGGGCAATTTAAAATATTTGCAGTATTGATCCCTGCTTCCCTCGATTCCCCTAACAGTGTAATGGAGCTTTTGTTATAGTTCACTTTTAATCCTGACCATTCTTCAAATAAGTAGAGACCCCATTTAATGAGAACTGCTTGCACCATATCACATTCCCCAAAAATGACGGTATCGTCTGCATATTGGTACTTCTCGGAGTTTCATTACCGCCAAGAAAACACATATGAATGCTATTAAATGCAGCCCATAAATATCGGCCCAAATAAGGCCCACAGTACATTATTTGCTCTAACTGTTCGGCCCAAATAAATTGGGCTTGGTATAAAGCTAAGATGCTACTTTGACCCTAATAACACTTTCTTTCTGCTGCTGCTGAAACCCTAATTTTAGCAATGGCGAAGAAGAACAAGAACAAGAAGAAGGACACGTCAGCAATGGATATCATGCCTATGGATACTACTTCAATTCAAGCCCCTCAAGGTCGCTATTTATTTAATTTTATCATTCTTAATTCCTTATTTTATTTATTTCACCTTTCTTAATTTTGTTGGATTATTTGTTTCTTTCTTTCTGTTTTGAAGCAATGGACACATCAGAAGTGGTAGCGAAAAACCCATCTGTTCATGATATTAACAGGTTAGAAATTCCGACCATTTTCTCAGATTTTATCTACTGGATATATTTGCATGTGATTGCTTCGAATACCATACAAAATGGGATTGCATTAGCCCAATAAAAAGGCCAAATTCAAATAATTTCTAACGGTGTAAGTGTGGGCAATTCCAAATTGTTTGTAGTTAGGGGTGTAAAATGAATAGGACGGTCCGTCGTCCATCCGAGTCCGGCTCGAGAGATGGTCCGACCGTGGACCGTCCAAACTGTTATACGAACCGATCCTGAACAAATTATTCGGTCCGATTCTTTACTGAGCTCGAGGCGGACATAAGTCCGTCCGAATATTATTGCGGTCCGATGTTTTACTTAACCGAGTCCGGACTATAAAAATTTTGTCTGACCTAGACCGAGCCGGACATCAGCCCGTCTGAGTAGAATTTCGGTCCGAGCTTGAACATATGGCTGTCCGATCCCGTCTGGTCCCATTTACAGCCCTATTTGTAATGTCACGATTAGAAAACAATATAGACCAGTGAATTTATTGGAGTGGGCAATATTAGGAACGATAGGAGCAACAATTGAAGTGTGAAGCAGAAATGTCAACTACAACAAAGTTCGATGTTGAGAAATTTAACGAGAGTAATTTCTCGTTGTGGAAAATGAAGATCAAGGCAATCTTGAGGAAAGACAATTGTTTGGCAGCAATTGGAGATAGGCCCGTGGAAATAACCGATGACGGCAAGTGGAACGAGATGGACGGCAGCACAATTGCCGATCTGCACTTGGCACTAGCTGATGGTGTGCTATCCAGTGTGGCTGAAAAGAAGACAACAAAGGAGATTTGGGATACTCTGACAAGATTGTACGAGGCCAAGTCACTTCACAACAAGATTTTCTTAAAAGAAGACTGTACGCTCTTCGAATATTAGAAGCGACACCGATGACCGACTACATCAACACCCTGAATACTCTATTTCAACTTATATCAATGGGTTGCAAAATAGGGTCAACTGAACGTGCGGAGCTTCTACTTCAAAATCTACCTGACTCATATGATCAACTCATCATCAACCTGACGAACAACATCCTGACGGACTATCTAGTTTTCGATGAAGTTGCAGCTGATGTTCTGGAAGAAGAGACCAGGTGCAAGAACAAGGAAGATAGACAGGGAAGTTCACAGCAAGTGGAAGCTTTGATGGTGATGAGAGGGAGATCAACGAAATGTGGTCCAAGTGGGAGTCAGAATCATGGTAAATCAAAGTCAAAAAGTAAGAAGACTTACAAGTGTCACAATTGTGGCAAGAAATGGCACTTCAAGAAAGGATTGTTGGTTCAAGAAGAAGAGTGGAGGCCCTAAGTCATCAAATGCTCAAGGAAATGTGGCGAGTACCCGGTATGATGGTGAAGTTCTATACAGCGAGGCAACAATAGTGGTTGAAGGCAGAAAGTAGTTCTCTGACGTCTGGTTACTAGACTCAGGAGCAACATGGCACATGACTTCCTGGAGAGAGTGGTTATCATACATACGAACCAATTTCAGGATGTTCTGTACACATGGGTGATGATCATGCTTTGGAAATCGCTGGTATTGGTACTATCAAGCTCAAAATGTTTGATTCTATGGTTCGCACCATCCAAGAGGTACGACACGTGAAGGGCTTGAGGAAGAATCTATTGTCTTTGAGACAAATATATGGCCTTGGATGTAAGACCCATGTTGAAAATGGGGTCATGAAGATTGTCAGAGGCGTGCTTGTGGTTATGAAGGCAGAAAAGATTGTAGCAAATCTATTCATACTTAATAGAGAAACACTACAGGAAGCTGATGCGTGTGTCGCATCGACTAGTAAGGGAGGAGTCGACAATGATGTGGCATATCAAACTAGGCCATATGTCCGAACGCAGTATGAAGATTCTCTCCGATCGGAAGTTGCTTTCAGGGCTTAAATCGGTGAATCTACCGTTTTGTGAGGATTGTGTTACAAGTAAGCAGCATAGATTGCAGTTCAGCAGATCTTAAGTCATGAGTAAATGCATTCTAGACTTAGTTCATTCTGATGTTTGGGAATCACTGAAAATGTCCCTAGGAGGAGCAAAGTACTTTGTATCTTTTATTGATGATTACTCCAGGAGATTGTGGGTATACCCAATCAAGAAGAAGTCAGATGTGTTTCCAGTGTTCAAAGACTTCAAAGCGCAGGTGAAACTTGAATCCGAAAAGAAGATCAAATGCTTGAGGACAGATAATTGAAGGGAGTATACCGACGATGAGTTTCTTGAACTGTGTAAGTGACAAGGTATCAAAAGACAGTTCACGGTCACATACACACCTCAACAAAATGGCGTGGCAGAGCGGATAAACAGAACTCTTGCAGAAAGGATGAGAGCTATGTTGCGGACTGCAGGTCAGACCAACTCTTTTTGGGCAGAAGCAACCAAAACCACATGTTATGTCATAAATCGGTCGCCATCAACGGCAATTGAGCTGAAGACACCGATGGAGATGTAGACTGGCAAGCCAGCGAATTACTCTATTTTACATTGGTTCGGATGTCCTGTGTACGTGATGTACAATGCCCAAGAAAGAACAAAGCTGGATTCGAAATTCAGGAGGTGCATGTTCTTGGAGTATGTTGACAGTGTGAAGGGGTATCACCTGTGGGATTCCACTACCCACAAGGTTGTTGTCAGCAGGGATGTGATCTTTGTAGAAGATCAGCTACAAAAGAAAGATGGAAGCGATAGCACGTCAAAGGAGAATTCAGAGACTATTACAATTCAGGTGGAAGATAAACCAGATGAAGATCTAGTTTCTTCTGAAGCAGCAACAGAGCACGAGGTACAAGAACCAGTCGAGTCCGAGGCTCTAGAAGTTTGCCGGTCAACTCGTACGAGAAAACTGCCATCATGGCACTCGGAGTATGTTATAGAGAGTAATGTTGCATACTGTATTTTAACAGAGGATGGAGAACCATCATCTTTTCAGGAGGCAATTAAAGGCTTGGATGTATCATTGTGGATAGCAGCAATGCATGAAGAAATTGAAACTCTACATAAGAACAAGACTTGGGATCTTGTTACGCTACCACAAGGAAGAAAGGCCATCGGCAACAAATGGGTTACAAGATCAAGCGTGATGGTAATGACCAAGTGGAGCGGTATCATGCAAGATTGGTGGTAAAAGGATATGCTCAGAAAGAAGGTATTGACTTCAATGAGATATTTTTACCTGTGGTTCGATTTACGACAGTCAGAGTAGTCTTGGCGATGTGTACTACGTTTGACCTACATCTAGAGCAGTTAGATGTGAAGACTGCTTTTCTTCATGGAGATCTTGAAGAAGAAATTTATATGCTCCAATCAGAAGGTTTTGCCGAAACAGGTAAGGAGAACTTGGTTTGCAGGTTGAACAAATCTCTATACGGTCTCAAACAGGCACCGAGGTGTTGGTACAAGAGATTTTATTCCTTCATTATTAGCCTTGGATACAATAAACTCAGTTCAGATCATTGTACATACTACAAAAGGTTTGATGGTGAGAAAGATTTCATTATCCTATTGTTGTATGTGGATGACATGTTGGTAGCAGGCCCTAACAAAGATCGAATCCAAGAATTAAAGGCACAGTTGACTAGGGAGTTTGACATGAAGGACTTCGGACCAGCAAACAAGATTTTAGGGATGCAGATTCACCAAGACAGAAGTAACATGAAGATTTGGCTTTCCCAGAAGAGCTACTTCAACAAAATCTTGCGGCGCTTCAATATGCAAGATTGTAAGTCAATTTTTACCCCACTTCCTGTTAATTTCAAGTTATCCTCCAAGATGTGTCTAAGCAAATGAAGCAGAGAGGAAGATGTCTCGAGTACTATATGCATCAGCAGTGGGAAGTTTGATATTCGCTATGATATGTACAAGACCAGACATTGCACAAGCAGTAGGAGCGGTTAGTCGATACATGGCAAATCCTGATAGAGAGCATTGGAGCACAGTTTAGAGGATTCTGAGATACATCAGAGAAACCTCAGATGCTGCATTATGTTATGGAAGATCAAAATTAATTGTCAGAGGCAATGTGGACTCAATTTTGCAGGCGATCTCGACAAAAGCAAATTCACTTTGGGCTATGTGTTTACACTTACAAGAGGAGCTGTAAGTTGGGTTTTGAAACTGCAGACTGTTGTGGCTCTATCTACAACAGAAGCAGAATACATGGCAGCTACAGCAGCTTGAAAGAAAGCAGTCTGGATTCAAAGGTTATTGGAGGAGCTCGGACACAAACATGAGAAGATTGTTCTATTTTGTGACAGTCAGAGTGCCTTGCACATTGCAAGGAATTCAGTCTTTCATTCACGGACAAAGCACATAAGAGTTCAGTATCACTTCGTTCGAGAAGTAGTGGAGGAAAGCAGTGTGGATATGCATAAGATTCACACTGACGAGAACCTAGCAGATGTTATGACCAAACAATTTAACACTGGCAAGTTTGAATGGTGTGGATCCTCGTGCGGCCTAGCAGGAACGTAAGAAGCATGAGAATTGCAAGGTAGAAAAGATTGTGTGGAAACATGATTAATCCTTAATCAAATCTCCAAGTGAGAATGATGGGGACAGACCGCCCACCAACGGGACACATCACCACTGTGGAAAAATCAAGGAGGCTCACCATCAAACTCATTTTTTTGAAGAAAAAAAATAGATTGCTACCCAATTGTCAAAGGTCGACACTGAATTCGATACTGCATTTGACAAAAAATATTTAAAACGTGAGAAGAAAAAAAATTCAAATAACTCATTCCTCCGTAGCTATAAATAGGGGATGGAGGAAAGGGTTGAAGAGCAGCAGAGAAAAAGTGAGCAAGAAAAAAGAAAGAGATTAGTAAAAGGGGGTATTATAAGATTATAAGAGTGTTCTCAAGATAGATAATATTGTTTTCCCTTAGCGATAATTTGTATATTTATATTTTTCCTCAAATTTGTGAGTTTCTCCTATTATAAGAGAGTGAAGCCCGCAACCAAGCTCTGATACCACTGTTAGGAAAGTTATGAGCAGAAGCTACCACACAACTAAAATGAAATTGAGAAAGTGGCAAATAAGGTGGACACAGATATTTTACGTGGAAAATTTTCGAAGGAGACGGGGTAAAAACCGCGAGTAAGGTAGTGAGATTTTACTATTGAAAGTAGGGATTACAATATTCTCTCTAAATATAAGGAGAGTACAATTTTCACTCTCTCTTATAATAGGAGAAACACTCTCTAACAAATTTGAGGAAAAATAGAAATATACAAATTTTCTTTATGGAGACACAATATTATCTCTCTTGAGAACACTTATAATACTCATTTTTACTAATCTCTCTTTCTTTCTTCTTCCTCACTTTTCTCTATTGCTTCTCCACCCTTTCCTCCAATCCCCATTTATAGCTACGGGGGAATGAGTTGTTTGAATATTTCTTCTTTTCACGTTTTAAATCTTTTTGTCAAAGGAGGCACCGAATTCGGTGTTGACCTTTGACAATTGGGCAACAATCTTTTTTTTTTCTTTCAAAAAGTGGGTTTTGGTGGTGCCCCCCCCCCCCCCCCCCCCCCCCCCCCCCGATTTTTCCACAGTGGTGATGTGTTCCGTTGGTGGGTGGTCTGTCCCCATCAATGTTGCATTAGGAACATACAAAATGGCATTGCATTAGGATTTTTTTTTTTTTTTGGGGGGGGGGGGGGGGGGGGGGGGGGGGTAACGTTTAAAGCAAACAATAGCTAATTAATGGAAGGGTTCGTAGAGAATATGGAAGTTGTGGTAACGTTTAAAGCAAACAATAGCTAATTAACGGAAGGGTTCGTAGAGAATATGGGCGTTGTGGTCACTTAATTGTGATGTGAGGAAATAAGAATTCTACTTAGATATATAAACAACTTGGGTTGTTGTTTCAGTTACTAATATTGTGAGAAAAGGGAAACTCATATATATATATATATATATATATATATATATATATATATATATATATATATATATATATATATGTGGGGGGATTCCCTATTGTAAGGTAGTTTTACTCACATAGTACGATTCTATATGGACGGTTCACACTGTTTATGATGTTTCTTATGTCCTAAGATAGCTGTGTTGTGTGGAGGCTTTTTATTAGTGCGTCGCATGGTACCAATTTGTTATGTTAGTGAAAAATTGTTTGTTTTGCAATGCCGTAAAGTGTGGATATAACATCTCACTTGATATTGACACGATATTCAAAAATGAACAATGTGGATCGTTTATTTGTTGTGCAACAAAGTAATTATAGTCTCGGTAGATGAGGGAATCACCTCCTACAAGTATGATGTTCCCTTTTCTCAAATATTATACAGCCGAAGTACACAATATTGGTTTGGTTTATACACTATACCACACTAGTGAGTCCTTCACTTAATCCATTTATGATCGTTATTAGTCATTTTGACTATTTGATTTTCTTTATACTTTAGCAGCCCTTGTTTATATAAAACTACATTCTGTTCAGGTATTTGATGTTTCTGGAATTATTAAGTATTTAGCAAGAAAGAGCAGTATTTAAATAAATTTATTAAAAACCCTTTTTTACTATTAACTAAAGATGGATTTCGGAGAGAAATTGGATTAAAACAAGCAAAAGAATTACAGTAGAAAGTACAAGTTTCATTTATTGGCAGCAGTGTAGTTGAAGGCTCGCCTCAAGCTCAAGGCGCAGGCTTAACAACAGTTTGAGCCTCAAGTCTCAGTTAAGGCTCTCCATTTGTTTGAAGCTTCGCTCAGGCTTGCACCTGGACGCGCCTTAGCAAAGGCTCGAGGCTTGCGCCTCAAGCAAAAGGCGCGCCTGAACATAACAGACCTGATCGGCTTTTACAATCCGATCCATTTTTAACCCTTCTGAAATCCCGTAACTTCCCCAATTCTCTCAGCGGTAACACGACAACATACAACAGATCGGGGGCTACGTCGGAAGCAGATCAGCTGCACTGGCGACACTCCTACTCAGTCTCCAGACTCTCAACTCCTATTCTGGTTTTTTTCCTTTTTGATTTTTCACTTTTTTGGTTTCTTTATTGGGTGTTCGTCTATCTTTGTTTATGATGTTTTTGCAAGTTACTTTGAAACAAAATTGTGAAGCTAGTTCAATCCATAATTTACTATAATTATGAAATCATGCCTTATTCAAATAATTGCATCATATCTCACTGTAGAACATGACCAAATTTTATGGTCGGTTAACTTTATGTTATTGTTGTAATATTTCAAAATATCTTACCATTTACTAAGACTGTAATATTGTAATATTGCATGCTCATTACTGCAATATTTAATTTGATACTATTATAGTTTTACTGTATGCTCAAAATTGTAATACTATAATATTGTATGTTGTATGGTAAGTATCTTTATTAATGTATTACTGAAATACTATATGCTCATTAATGTATGAAACTATGAATTGAAGGTTAACATGATATTATTGTAGTTCTATAGAGAAACAAATTGTATCACTGATGTAAAACTAACCCTAAATAGAGACTTTTCAAGATTCTTAATGGATTAATTTTACTAACACGTAGTGCCGATCAAAGTTAGAAATTTTAAACAGTTAATTGGTTTGATGGATTTTCAAGAACTGAATCACGTTTAACAATCCCAATTAATAATACAATTCTAACAATCAATAATTAAATCCCTAAGTATTCTTAGCAAGTAAAAGATTCAATATTGGTTCATACTCTAATCAAGCAAGTAGAACACTCAATCTCAATATTTGTGGTCGACAGTTAAATTGAATAATATAATAGAGATGATAAAGTAGTATAACACAAATACTTGAGACGGGAAAGAGTATACCGAGGTTCAAAGACCAATTGTGATTATCGAAGGGGAAGCTACTGTTGGAAATGGCTGGTGGCGGGATCCGGAGGAGCAAGGAAGCTGCTGTTGTCCTCGCCTGAAGGCGACACGGGGAGGGCACTGGCTGTCGATGCCACAGTTGGCTTTGCTGGCGTCGTGAAGATCGCAGCACGGGGGGGGGGGGTGCGGTGTGCAGGGGGATGACGGGAGGGAGACAGTGTCGGGGGAAGTCGGGCGTCGGGGAGTTATGGCACTGCGAGGCCGCGACAGGAGGCAAGGGACCAGTGCGCTGAGGTGCACAGGTGCAGGGCGATGCAGCTGCCTGGGCGGTGGCTGGTTGCTGCTTCGGGAGGGGAGATAGGCGCAACAGGGAGGCGCGAGGTGATGGGTTTAGGAGAGGTCTGGAAATGTAGGGGGAAGGTGAAGAAGGAGAACAGTGAAGGGGCGGCTGACGAAAGGGTTTTGTATAATAGGGTTGGATTTTGGAGATTTGGGAAATTAGGGTTTGGGTAATTTTATTTGGGGGATTTTTAATTTGGGGTAGATTTTAGAGTTTATCAAAAACCCTAAAATTTTATTAGGACTTATCACAAACCCTAATAATTGGATCTCAATTGTATCACACAAAAAGAGAGAGAAAGAGCTAAACTCAACACAATAATTTTTTTAATCAAGAATGACATGACTTTTCATTAATCTCAAGAACTATAAATAGGCTCAAAACAAATCTTGATACAAATTTCAAAATATTCTAAAAATCTCAAAAATATTCTAATGCATAAAAGAAAGATTACATATGGCTATAATTGCCAAAAACAAATATGGTAATCAAATAAAATACTAAACTAAACAGAATAGATATCCTCATCAATCACGTCTTCTTTGGGGTAAGAAACACATTATAGTTATACATTACAGAGGAACACATTGTAGTTTTACAAAAATGATAACTTACACGGTTATCATGGTCATTGTATGATAAATTTTGTTGCTATGATGTGATCTTGTTTATATAATCTTATTTATAAATTTTAAAAACTCCCAAAAGTAATAGTGCGTCTCGGTTAAGTGAGACTTACGCCTCAAATTGCGCCTTGCGCCTCAGGCTTTGTACGGGATAGTAAAATTGCATTGCGCCTTACGCCTTCGACTACACTGATTGGCAGTTTATGGTAAATGAACATATTTATGAGAAATGATTTTGTGAGAAAATAAAGGGTGATAGCGGAGTATATATGTAAGTATTAACTTTTGGATTGTAGTTATTTATAAATATTTTGCAAAGAAGTGAATTATATCTACTTTAAATTGTACATGACTAAAGAATGATTGTTTCTACAGAACTTCAGAACAAAAAACTTTATTCCTAGTACATTGATAGTGTGACCGACAAGTGTAGTAAACAAAAATCTTTTAAAAAAGTGTTGAAACTGTTTACTCTCAAATAGGCCAACTCTCTCGATATCTTTATTTAAACAGAATCTAAGCATATAGGACATCGCTACAATACTATTAAGTGTTGACACTCTTTACTCTCAAATAGGCCAAGTCTCTCTATATCTTTATTTAAACAGAATCTAAGCATATAGGACATGCTGGCTTTTGCATAATGAGCTGATCAAAATAATCGAGTAGTTGTTGAATCAAAATAGTGGCATTAACCTATATGACATTTCTTGAGGGTCTAGTGATAGCAGAGAATTTACAGCCCGACACAAAGAAAGATGATCAATCTAATAGAAAGATAGCGAATCTATACAATTGTGGTATAAAAAGGTTGGCTTTCAGCCTGTGTTGAGAAGGAATGTGGACAGGATACAGGTCTCTACTATGCAATCTGGATTGCTTGCCATTTTGTCATAGCAAAACTCAGAAATCAAACTAGAGCTGTTTATTTCTGCTACTGTAAATTCTGAAATTAAACTATTTGCAAAGTGAATTGGCATTTATTTTCAAAAACTGCTGCATGATGATGTAAGATGCATTAAGAAAATCGCAGTGAAGATAGTCCTTTTGGATCTTGTATTGGTCTTCATCTCTCCTTACCCTGTGTTTGTTAATCATTTTCATGATATTGCTTGTCAACCAACCATTTAATGTAAGATAATTGGAGTTGTCAGTTGAGCTAACTTGATCTATGAAACGCCAAAATGAGGTTAGGAGTCAAATTTGCTGAATGTGATTATGTGGTTGAAATGCTAGACTGAAGTATTCATCTCTCCGTGATTCTTAATTATAAGTATGGATGTAATTACTTGTTGAGCTTTGCAGATTCATTTCACTTTGGTGCCAACCGCTTACTCTTTAAGAAAACTATTGGTTCGAGAAATGAGTTAACAAGTAATTTTATTAAAAGTAATGCTACACCTACTACCAAATCTACTACCGCTGTACTACCTTAGGTGCACACAGTGGCGGAGCCAGACAATTGAAAATGGGGGTCCCTTTTTTTCAGCATCAGGATGATTGTTGCAGAAAATTTTCCACTTCATTTTTGTTTTGAAGAACCAAAATAATTTGACGAAATATATTCATAAAACTCATAAATTTATAACCAAACGACTATCACATATGAATGAGATGACAGAAAGGGAATGGAAATGACAAATGAGTTGGGATATGATGGGTCTGGGTGTGGGTTTCGATGGGTAGGGGGTAATTTATTTATTTATTTTGAAGTACCGAGTACTTAAGGCCATGGCTTTGAAGATTGAGAATGGGATGGGCTGGGGGGTCAAATATTTTTTTTTTTTGGGGGGGGGATAAAAATTTTGACCTATAAAAGGGGTGCTTTACAATATTTTTGGGGTCCCATTTGTCCCCCCCTCATGGATATGTGCCTCCGCCCCTGGGTGCACACTACTATTAGATGACTCTATCATCAACTCTACAATAACCTAGACCTCCACTGTGCTGTGCCCACACTTAAGGTAGTAAAGAAAAATGTAGTAGATTTTGTAGTACATGTAGCAGCATTGCTCTTTTATTAAATATGTATATATGTGAGTTAGAAGCTTGTTCTTTACATTAGTTTTTTACAATGCTTATGAGCTCAGAAAGGCCAAGGGAGTGCAGATGAAAAGGTCAAAGAACGTCAGGAAGTTAAAAGCAGTTGCTAAAGCTATTGCTAAAGGTGAGAAGGCCGAGGAAAAAGTTTCGAGAAGAAAAGGCAAAACACAGAGGATTCTGTCTGCCAAGTCGCTGTATTAAGAGTAGTTTACAATTTGTTCATTCAGGATACCTAACATTATTAATATATTGAAGTCAGTTTATTATTCTATTAAGTGTACGGATATGCCTCTCTGATGCTAGTTTGTAAAATTTTCAATTTTGAGTAAACTGCGTAAGTTGTATCTTCAGTTTTACTTTCTCAGTAGATAATGATTTCTGGTTTGCATACTTATGTGCGGCTTGTCTCTGTGAAGTATACACCAACTTTCGTGGTACTTCTAGCTGCTTTACTAGAATCAGTTTTGAGATGTGTGGTTACAGTTGGATTTCTGATGTGGGTGTCTATTGGATATGCATGTCATGTTTGTACTTTTGAGTTGTAAGAGCATTTGTTGTCTTTGGCTATTTAGCCAAAATATTTAAATTTTGGCTCGAATCCTGCTGTAGTTCGTTAGTGATTTTGCTAGATTTTGGCTTTTGGGAACAGTACCAAGCTATATTTGGCAGATGATTTGGCCAAATGGATAAAATAGCTTTGACGAAATATTATTTTTTATTTGTTGATCGACGGTGTATAATTAACCGTCTGGAAAAAAATTATTAATAAAAAAAGGGACTGGAAATTATACAACGTCCAATTTTTTTATATTTTTTTTTACCAAGTTTTGGGACAGTAAATCATTTAACGTCCCATAATTTAAAAGTTATAAAAAAAAAACGAGAGAAGGGAAATCATTCACCGGTCCTTGGTTTTGGGAGGTTTTGGGAGCATTTTTTTTATTTGTTTTTTTTAAAAAAAAACGTTACTATCAAAGTTAAACAGAATTTTTTAAAAAGAAATTAAATGCTAAAAATAAAGGAGAGAAGGAAAGTTTATTCTTAAGAAAGTTTTGTTATAAAAATAACCGTGTGATAGGAAATGAATTTTCGTCTGTCCTATTAAGATTTAGAGCATCTATATCGTTGAAGTTAAAAAATAGGTATATGGATATTTTGGAAATAGCAAATAGCTCACATGCTGCAGTCGTTTATAGTACTCAAAAAATGACTTTCTGAAGATCTGCGTAGTTTTTGTTATTTAAATAGTGTGAAGGACCCGTCCCGTAATTTTTTTTAAAAAAATTAATCAAAAAATGTGATGGACGGCACATGACACATTCGCAAAAATGGCCAACTTTTCTCTCTCTTCTCCAAACAGAAGAACATCTTCCGATTTCATTTTTTTTAAAAATAATGCAACGGTAAATGATGTGCCGTCCACTCATTTCGCAATTAAAAAATTGGTCTAAGACGGCATATCATATACCGTCTGACGCTAAGACGGTAAATCACCTTCCGATTTCTAAAATATGCATAATGCCATTTTTACTGCCAAATATAGACGTCTCATGTTCATCCAAAACCCAAAAAATAGGTATTTAGACGACGACTACAAATGTTTTTTTTTCTTCTAAATATCCATTTTTTGGATATATAGTCAATGACTGTAAATGCTCTTTAAAAAAGTCAAATTTTGACTAACAACGACTATAGACAAAAGTTATATAGCTATTTGCCAAATATGCATATTTTGGCTAACAATGAATAGCCAGTTGAGTTATCCATTTTTTTAAATTTTTGGATGGCCTAATGAAGGGTAGAGATGTATGCTTCTTAATACTGTATGAGCCCATTTGCGTCAGATTTGGGTTTATTGAAACTCCCCCCCCCCCCCCCCCCCCCCCCAAACATAAATTGACTACCATGGTGGACCAATCTCTAAAATGTCTCTCTTTAACTTTGTGATTAACAAAGCAGGTGAAGGTCACCACTTAAAAACAGAAGAAACCGTGGATAGTACTTCGACACAACAATGTTTCATAGATGCATTGTTATCCTGGCAGATTGTTCCGTCACCTTTTTCGGTGTGGTACTACTGTTGTTTTGCAGATCCCTTATTTGCGTGCTATTGAGCCGGTTTTTTATTACTTTTTTGTAATCTTCTTTTAGTTTTACAGCTTATAAAATCTTTATAATTTTATCTGTAATTTAACTATTTTTATTGATTTATATTTTTTTTGATGGTTGGAGTCGTTTGGCTCTATCCGATATATCAAAAAACAATGTTTCATAGATGCTTACCATATACCTACGTATACTTCATATTTTTTTTTTTAAAACGGAAGCACCTCTTGTAAAATGTTTCCGGTCTACTGACTCACTCAGTCTAATAAAATATGCCTTCCTTTTTAGCCGATATGGTTTCATAGAGCATCACAATGATTTGCTATAATCTATATTTTTTTATATTAAATTTGTTATAATATATTGCAAAATGGAAAATAACAAATAGCAAAAAAGATGTTTGCTATACTGGTTTGTTTCTCAAATTTTGAGAAAGATTGTTTTTTTTAATCGGACGGAACAACATTCTGTCCGAAAAGTATTTTTTGTAATTTGTTGTAAAACTAAATTAGTGTTAGTTATTAAATAGTAATTAATTAATTAATTATTGATTAAAATAATACTAAAAATTAATTAGCGTGTTCATTAATGGGTTAAAACTTGTAATTAATGGATTGAAAGCAACATCTTCTTCTCAAACGGGACATGTTGTTCCAGTTGTCAATTTTTTGAGATCGGATAGGACAATATGTCTCGTTTGATACATTAGTATATTTTTATTTATTTATTTATTTATTTTCTTGGGGACGGAACAACATGTTCCGTCCAATACTTTTTTTTATAAAAAAAATTATAAAAAATTCTGGACCAAACAACTTGTTTGGTCCGATGAGATTTTAAAAAAAATATAAGCCTATATTTTGAAAAAGAGCAAATCGTTTCTAAAAAATGAGAAGCGACTATAACAAGTTTCTCAAAAAATGGCAAATAGCATACCGTTGCAGAACATTATTTTGCCAAAATATGGCAAAATGGAAAAAATGGTAAACCCGTTGTGGATGCCCTAAGACGCTATATTGCCACCCTAGCACATGGCTATAGCTCAACCAAAAAAGCTAGCTTAATATGTACTCTTATAGTTCATGGGTTTTTATTTATACTAACTGATATGGGTCAGGAATAAAGCGTGGCTCACCCTGAGCCACCAGATCTCCTCAGGATACGCGTCCTTCCTGATCCTTCAGATCAGCCACGTCAGCACCGGAAAACCGCCCGGAGATCTGCCACGTCAGCCCGGAAACCACTCCGGCGCCTGCCACGTCAGCCCTATACCGCCCGACTTTCCACCGCTTCGGCCAATCGGGTAACCGGGTCCGGCCCAGCCCCAAACGGGTCTAGACCCGATTAGAATCTCCTATAAATACCAGGCCCTCTCCTTTCTTCAAAGGTAATCAATCTTTTCTCCACAAAACCCTAGTTACTGTTGCTATATCTTAAGTGACTGACTAGATCGTCGGAGGGTCTGCCACCGGGACCAACCCCGGTGTTTCGAGACCGTCTGCAGGTACACCAGACCTCGGATCCGAGCCCCCAGATCCGAGCCCAGACATCCACCTCACTACCAGCCCGTCGCAGGTACCGCTCGGCCAGCCGAGGGTCGCCTCTGAAGAAGCTTTCTCCTTCAAATACAAATCGAGTAAGAGAACTCACACCTGGTGCATCCACACGTCTCCCAGAAACAAACCGCATCAGGTTGGCGCCGTCTGTGGGAAAGCTACTCCGAAGCCCGACCCGAGTACCATCGCCGAGGTACCTCGATCGCCGAACTTCCATGGCCTCCAAAGGCAAGGGGGCCGCGTCCTCCGTCAACCGACGAGACACACTCCCATCAAATACCAACGCCGGGCCGCGCACATCAAAGCATAGGGCCTCCCGTCAGGGGTCCCAGCGGGCCCCCACTCCTCCAACCCAACCTGACCTTCGAAGGGTAATCTCCAGTCGGCAGGCTGACCGCAGTAGGGAAAGGGCCGCTTCCAACTCGGCCCCGAACCGTCCTAGGCCACCGCCGGAAGAACGAAGGCCAGCACTCAGCCGAGTCGGGAGGCAACCTCCGGTCCAACCGGCCCGAGCTGAGGGAGCTCCTGTTACTCAACAGGAGTTCCAGGATTTCCGAAGGGAGATCCTTGGGGCTCTCCAACGGGCCCCCAGGGAGGAAGCACGCCGTTCCCAAACCAGGTTAGACGCTGAGGCCAGCGTCTCTCGCTCCTCAACAATCCAGCCCGAAGCCGAGGGCGTGCTCCTAAGGCGCCTCCAAGAAATGGAGGACCGAATCGACCACATGGGCGACGGAGGTGTCAGAGCCGGTCAGGGGTACAGACCTGTCCGACCCCCCTTTTCCGCCCCCATTATCCAAGCGGAAATTCCCCGGAACTTCCGACCCCCACAATTCGAGACCTATAACGGCGAAGGGGATCCTGCTGATCACATGGAGGGTTTCAAAACCCTCATGATGATTCACAGCGCATCGGATCCTCTGCTGTGCCGAGCTTTTCCTGCCACCCTTCGGGGTCCGGCTCGTGAGTGGTTCTCAAAACTCGCCCCCGGCTCCATTTACTCCTTTGATCAACTGGAAGGCAATTTCCTCGCCCATTTTGTAACCAGCCGGAAGGCCGAAAGAACGAGCGCCTCCTTACTTGGGCTCAGGCAGGAAGGGGGGGAATCACTCAGGGCGTTTGTCCGGAGATTCACGGCAGAAGCGAGGTCAGTCTCCTCTCTCGATCCGGGCGTCGCCTCCGCGGCATTTCAGCACAACGTCCGTCATGGACAGCTGAAAGCTTCTCTGGCGAAGAAGCCCCCGATCGATTTTCCCGACCTCCTCAACCGAGTCGAGAAGTACATCAGGGCAGAGGAAGCCCTAAACCCCGACGAATCCAGAGAAGCACTCGGGAAAGGGAAACGGAAGGCCGAGGAAGTCGAGCCTTCGAAAAAGGCTCCGAAGGACGGGGGCACCATGAAGAAGGTACCACCAGTTCCTCGCTTCGAAAGATATACCCCACTCACACAAAATGTGTCCTCCATACTCCTGGCGATCGAGGACAGAGACCTCGTTCAGTACCCCCCTCGACCGTCCAACAACACTAGCAAGAAAAGGGATCAACGGTTCTACTGCCGCTTCCACCGAGACAACGGGCACGACACAGATCACTGCCGTGCCCTGAAAGATGAAATCGAGGCCCTGATTCAGCGAGGATACCTCCGGGAGTATAAGAGGGATGATGCTCGGGCGCAAAGGGACACGAGGAACAGGAGAACCTCACCTCCTCCTCGAGCTCCCCTACAGCTCCCCAGGCAAGAGCAGGAGCTGGAAGAACCGGACGACCAACCCATACTGCACTGCGTCCGCGGAGGGCCCATGGGAGGGGATTCTAACACCTCCCGTAAGGCGTTCATCCGGGACGTTAACGCCGTCCAAGGACCTCTCACTCCTCAAATCCAACCGCTCCCCGTCTCCTTCTTGGGTGACGACCTGGAGGGGGTTCGGCTCCCACATTGCGACGCCCTCGTAATCAATCTCAGCATGGCAAACTTTGATGCTCGGCGGATCCTGGTAGACAACGGGAGCTCGGTCAACATTCTGTTCCTCGATGCTTTCGAGAACCTAAAGCTTCCCCGAAGCAGACTTAAGCCGGCAGGATACACCCTGCACGGATTTTCTGGAGTTCCGGTGACAATCGAGGGGATCGTCACGCTGGATGTCACGGCGGGCACGGCCCCGAATCGGAGAACCGAGTCGATGGACTTCATGGTTGTCAACATCAAGGCAGCCTATAATGCCATACTCGGCCGACCGGGCCTCTGCTCCCTCCAGGCTGTCCCCTCGGCCTACCACCAGAAGATGAAGTTCCCTACCAATACCGGGGTGGGAGTGGTCCGAGGGAACCAAGAAGCCGCTCGCTCCTGTTATATGACAGCAATAGGAAGCGGAGTGCTTCCCCTCGACGCCGTGGAGATGCAGCCCCAAAGGACCCAGCCAGAGCCGGAGTCGGCAGACGAGCTGGAGGATATCTCCTTCGAGATAGAGGATTCATTGAAACAATTTCGAATAAGTCGCTCCCTCGCACCTCGCCTCAAGTCCGACCTCATCACCTGCATCCGGCGCAATGTCGATCTGTTTGCCTGGAAGCCCTCTGACATGCCAGGAATTTCCGAGGAACTCATCATGCATAAACTCAGCGTGATCCCCGGCTCGAAACCAGTGGTACAGAAGCGACGCAAGTTCGCGCCAGAGCGACAACAGGCGGTTAATGCAGAAGTCGATAAACTCCTTGCCGCGCGCTTCATCCAGGAGGTCAGCTACCCCGAGTGGCTGGCAAACGTCGTCATGGTGAAGAAGGTGAGCGGGAACTGGAGGATCTGCATTGATTTCACGGATCTCAATAAAGCGTGCCCGAAGGACCCATTCCCCCTTCCCAGGATCGATGCTCTCGTCGATGCAACATCGGGTCACGAGCTCCTGTCCTTCATGGACGCATTTTTAGGCTACAACCAGATCCGCATGTTCCCTCCCGACATCGCCAAGACGTCCTTCGTCACAGACCAGGGGCTCTATTGCTACAGAGTCATGCCCTTCGGGCTGAAGAATGCCGGAGCCACATACCAGAGGCTCGTCAACCGGGTCTTCAAGGAACAGATTGGGCGCAATATAGAAGTATATGTGGATGACACACTCGTCAAGAGCCGGCGGGGGGAGGATCACGTAGCCGATCTGGAGGAGGCCTTTGGGGTACTTCGGACCCATAACATGAGACTTAATCCGAGCAAATGCGCCTTCGGCGTCTCCGCGGGAAAGTTTCTCGGGTTCATTATCAGCCAAAGGGGAATCGAAGCGAACCCCGAAAAGATCCAAGCAATCCTAGACATGGCCCCTCCGAGGAACATCAAAGAAGTCCAACGGCTGACTGGGAGACTGGCGGCAATCGGCCGTTTCCTCTCCAAGTCCGGAGAGAAGTCTCTTCCCTTCTTCAAAGCCCTGCGCGGCACCGACGGGTTCGAATGGGGGGTCCAACAGCAAGAGGCCTTCGCCCAGTTAAAGGAATACCTCGCGAACCCCCCTCTCCTCAGCAAGCCCGAACCAGGAGAGCCACTCTGGCTCTACCTATCAGCCTCGGAGAAGGTGCTCAGCGCCGTTCTCGTTCGGGAGGAAGATGGATCCCAGAAGCCTGTATACTACGTCAGCAAGGTCTTGCTCGATGCCGAGACCAGGTACTCTCGGATGGAGAAAGTAGCGTACGCCCTGATCATGGCCTCGCGAAAGCTCCGCCCATATTTTCAGTCTCATTCTGTCCAAGTGCTGACGGACCAACCCCTGAAGGCCGTGCTCTACAAACCAGAAAGCTCGGGTCGGCTCGTGAAATGGTCGATTGAGCTCAGCCAATATGACATTGGCTATCAGCCCAGAACAGCAATCAAGGGGCAGGCGCTCGCGGAATTCATTACGGAGTGCACTATCTCCGAGCACCCTGCAAACATGGAAAACGACCAGACGTGGGAAGTCTACGTCGATGGTTCCTCCTGCGAAGCAGGCAGCGGAGCGGGCATCATCCTCCGAGGCCCAGACGGTTTTCTTCTGCAGTACTGCCTCCGCCTCAACTTCCCGGCCTCTAACAACGAGGCTGAATACGAGGCAATGATCACTGGGCTCACCCTGGCTCATCAAGCCGGTGCCAGGCAGATCAGGGCTTTCAGCGACTCCCAGCTCGTGGTCAACCAGATCACCGGGGAGTACGAGGCCCGAGACGATCGCATGGTTCATTACCGAGCTGTAGTTCAACGCCTACTATCGTCCTTCGACGAGTCGGTTGTTTTGAGGATCCCCCGGGAACAGAACGTCCAGGCTGACGCTTTGTCAAAATTGGCATCCTCTTCCTTCGAAGGTCTCGACCGCACGGTCCTGATCGAGGTCATGCTAAAACCCAGTATCGACATCCCGGAGGTCCTGTGCATCGAAGATGGAGCGCCCCCCGAAGACTGAACCACTTTAATTAGGCGGTTTCTCGTCAAGGGAGAGCTCCCGGAAGACCGAGCCGAAGCAAGAAGGGTCCGGGCCCGAGCGGAAAGGTTCACAATGATAGACTCAACACTCTTCAAAAGGTCCTACACAACCTCGGATGGACGGCCTTATCTCCGCTGCCTCACTCCCGGTGAAGCCGAATATGCTCTCAAAGAATTACACGAGGGGATTGGCGGGTGTCACATGGGAAGTCGTTCGCTCGCGCGAAAGGCTTTGAACCACGGGTACTACTGGCCCACCATGCTGCAGGACGCTCTAAATCTCGTCAAGAAATGTGGCCCCTGTCAAAGATTCTTGCCCATCAAAAGGGTTCCTCAAGCGAACCTACGATCCATGGCCAGTCCAACCCCCTTTGCAATGTGGGGGATGGATCTGGTAGGCCCTTTTCCCAAGGCGACGGGGCAACGAAAGTTCCTTATAGTTGCCATCGACTACTTCACCAAATGGATCGAGGCGGAGCCACTAGTTACGATCACCGAGCAGCAGACTCAACAATTCTTCTGGAAGCACATTATCTGTCGGTTCGGGATCCCCCAAGTACTCGTTACGGATAACGGGACCCAGTTTGCAGGCAAGCATTTCCGCAAATTCTGCGAAGACCTCGGTATCCAGCAGCGCTTCTCTTCGGTATGCCATCCCCAATCCAACGGACAGGCAGAGAACGCGAACCGTCAGATCCTCGATGGACTCAAGAAGCGACTCGGTAATTCCTCCAAGGGGCTATGGGTCGACGAGCTGCCAAGCGTTCTCTGGGCCCATCGAACAACAAAAAGAATCCCGACAGGAGAGTCACCCTTCAACTTAACGTACGGCGCTGAGGCCGTCATTCCCTTGGAAATAGGTATCCCCTCCCCCCGAATTATGGCTTATGACGAAGCAAGCAACTCCATGCAACTGCGAGCAGACCTGGACCTCATTGACGAGGTCAGGGAGAAGTCATCCATCAGAAGGAACATCTACCAGCAAAGAATCGAGAGGTTCTATAACAAGAAGGTGCGCCCAACAAACATTGCTCTCGGAGATCTTGTCCTCCAGAAACTGGCGGTTTCCAACCCCGGCCAGAAAAGGAAGTTGGCACCAAACTGGGAGGGCCCTTATAAGGTTTCAGAGGTCGTACGACCGGGTACCTATCGCCTGACCGACACCGATGGCAAGCCTGTCAAGAGGCTCTGGAATGCGGAACACTTGATCAAGTTCTTAGGAGAATAGCCTCCATGTAAAACATAATTCTAAAAACGGCACGTTGGGCCTAGTCTTTTGTAAAGTCCTGTAAACGGCACGTCGTGCCTAGACTTGTCTGTAACAAGCATATATTGTAAACGCCAGCTTTCTTAGAAACAAGCTTATGACTCCAATTCTTGTAAACAGATGAAGGACCCCTCACAAAACTCGTCACTCGGATGAAATCGCGAGTCCAAACACACTTCTCTTACAAGCGTGAGGCTCGTCACTCGGATGAAATCGCGAGTCCAAACACGCTTCTCTTACAAGCGTGAGGCTCGTCACTCGGATGAAATCGCGAGTCCAAACACGCTTCTCTTACAAGCATGGGGCTCGTCACTCGGATGAAATCGCGAGTCCAAACACGCTTCTCTTACAAGCGTGGGGCTCGTCACTCGGATGAAATCGCGAGTCCAAACACGCTTCTCTTACAAGCGTGGGGCTCGTCACTCGGATGAAATCGCGAGTCCAAACACGCTTCTCTTACAAGCGTGGGGCTCGTCACTCGGATGAAATCGCGAGTCCAAACACGCTTCTCTTACAAGCGTGGGGCTCGTCACTCGGATGAAATCGCTAGTCCAAACACGCTTCTCTCACAAGCGTGGGACTCGGCTCGCACCGCCTTTCCACGAGAACATGTGCAGGAGCTCGGCTCCGACCCCGAGCAGGACGGGAGTCCCCTCCGGGGGCTCCACGACCTAAGCGCTCGGCGGCGGGGCTACGCTACGCCTGCAGTTGTCTTTCTCACCGTTGTGGGGGCTCGGCACTCGTCCCTCGCTCGGTTTGACCTCTTCGGAGGCCACCAACCGAGACTCGAGGCGACATTCGCCAGCCACTCCCGCACCGTCTCTCCACGAGAATAAGCGCAGCATCTCGGCACCGACCCCGAGCAAGGCGGGTGTCCCCTCCGGGGGCACCGCGACCTAAAATGCTCGGCGGCGGGGCTACTACGCCTGCGGTTGTCTTTCTCCCCGTTGTGGGGGCTCGGCACCCGTCCCTCGCTCGGTTTGACCTCCTCAGAGGCCACCAACCGAGACTCGAGGCGACATTCGCCAGCCACTCCCGCACCGTCTCTCCACGAGAACAAGCGCAGCATCTCGGCACCGACCCCGAGCAAGGCGGGTGTCCCCTCCGGAGGCACCGCGACCTAAAACGCTCGGTGGCGGGGCTACTACACATGCGGTTGTCTTTCTCCCCGTTGTGGGGGCTCGGCACCCGTCCCTCGCTCGGTTTGACCTCCTCGGAGGCCACCAACCGAGACTCGAGGCGACATTCGCCAGCCACTCCCGCACCGTCTCTCCACGAGAACAAGCGCAGCATCTCGGCACCGACCCCGAGCAAGGCGGGTGTCCCCTCCGGAGGCACCGCGACCTAAAACGCTCGGCGGCGGGGCTACTACGCCTGCAGTTGTCTTTCTCACCGTTGTGGGCGCTCGGCACCCGTCCCTGAGGCCTCATTTATTACGCCTGGGAATGTGAAACGGTGGAAGACGAAACGTCGCCATTGATGATGCCTAAGAGGGCGAAACGTCGCGATGATTGACGCAGTCACACCAACTACACTCGGCACCCGAGGCAATCGAGGCTCTGAAGAACAAATGATCTTATTCATTACTCATTGCTTACAACTCAATGAATGAAAACGCAAATACAATGAAGGCTCTCAACTCACTCACTCGGCCGGGAACTCGAATTTAGGGATCCTGTGACGCTCGGCTATTCCAACCAAGGAAGACGTACCCGCCACCGAGCTCTCCGCATCATCCGGCTGTGTCACAACCGGCGAAGGCGGCGGCAACCTCCCCGGAGTGGAGTTACTTGCCTCTTCAACAAGACCGGCACCCAGTATGAGCTTCAACTGGCGAATCTCCAATTCTTTCTCTATGACGGCCTCGCGAAGAGAAGACTCGGAGGCCGCCCGCCCGCTAGAAGTATCCGAGACCGCCCAGTCCTTCTCAATGACCCACCAGTCCCGGTCGGCTACGATCTTTCTCAAACGAGCCACCTCTAGACCGAGCTCTCTGGACTTGTCCAAAAAGTAATTCTTGGCAGCCTCTCGGTCCCGAGCCAACTTTCGTTGGCGAGCTAGCCTCTATCAAAAAGAAAGAATACAAGTATCACAAAATGCAAGTGTTGTAGAGTCGGCCCAAAAAATTCTATATTTCATTTCATCTCAAAAAGTTCGATACAAGATTTGCGGTGGCCAGTCCGCCGAGGGCATTTACAACAGAAAGAGAAATAAAACAAAAACATCTAGTCTTGAGGGTCGGGGTGCACCTCTTCTTCGTGGTGGCCGCCGTCGTCACCATCACCCCCCGGGGTCGGAGGCAAATCCGGCTTCCACCCGAAGCCGAGGTGGTCAACGTTGCACTCCGGATAGATATACTTGAAGTGAGACTTGGCCTGCTCATAAGCCTCGTCTTGCGCCGTCATCAACGTATCCCCCAAGGCCGCCTCCAAGTCCGCCAGGGCCTTCTGCGCCTTCTCCTTCTCCGCCGCCTCGGCCGCGATCTTCTTCAGCAGGTCCTCTCGGTCCTGCTTGTGGATCTTGTCCAAAGACTCTATCTGGGCCTCGTGCACCACCACCATGTCCCGAGCCTCCTTAAAGTCCTCCGTCGCCTTGGTCAATTCCCGAAGGAACTTCTCCTTCTGCTTCTGCTCGTATGTAATCTCCTTCTCCAGACACTTGTGGAAGTGCTGACCGTGGAGCATCGACTGTCAAGAAAAATCAAACTTAGCAATAATTAGAAGTTTTTACAAGCTTATTCACCAGGTGGGCTTCGGACGACTTACCGAGAGGTTGGCTTGGGCCCAGTGCATGTAGGCCTGATCGGCCGTCTGCGCCGCCAAGGCCATTCCGTCCCGATCGGTGATGGCCTTCGAGACGAACTCCATCGATACGGGTCCGTCGAGGATTGAGTCGCCCTTCAAGATCGACCAATCAGGGGCGAAGGGCATCGTCGCCATCCTTCCCACCAACTCCGCCGCACTCGGACGTACGGGGGGAAGCTGTTGTGACGGGGCTTCAACTGTTTTCCCCGACCCTCCTGCTGGGTCTCGAGCCGATCGCGAATGGTGGTGCTTCTTCTGCTTCTTCGCCAAAGGCTGTTCCTCGAGCACCGGGGGAGGCACGCTGGAAGGCCCTCCAGCTTGCGAAGGCTGACCAGGAGTCTTCCGCTTCTCGGCAGCGAGGCGTTCCTGCTCTTCTTTCTTCTTCTTCTCTTGCCTCGCCTTCTCTGCGGCGGCGAGTAGGATCTGCTTGGCGTGTGCCTGTTGTGTCGTCATCCCTACAACAAGACAGAAAAGGAAGGCTAAACGTTAACACGAAGGCAGAAAGATGAAAAAATGAGGAAAGAAACATACTAGGGTCGGCGGGACTCAGTCCGGCCCTCGCTAGGTGAACCTCGGTCACCCGGCGCCACGCGATGCTGTCTCCCCTGAGCAAATGTTCGACCCTCCCCCACTCTTGGGCGGTTAACTCATTTCTCTTTGGGGGCTTGCGCTTCGGCTTCACGAAATTCCACTGAGTCGGGATGTCCCATTCCCCTTCGGTCTTCACAACAAAATACTTATCTCTCCAATTCTTGATCGAGTCCGGGTGGCCGTGCACCACTTTCTTGTTCGGTCTCGGCGTAAAGAAGAACACGCCCTCAATATCCCCAAGCGAACCAATGCTGAAGATTGCGCGGAAGTATGAAAGCCTCGGCCTCACCCCTTTCTCTTGGCACTTCAAGATGAAGCAGATGAGATGCTTCCAAGAGTTGGGGCCATACTGCATGGGGGACAGCTCAGCCCAGTTTAAGACCGTCTTCACGAAGGGGTGCAGGGGGAACCTCAGCCCCGAGATGAAAGCTTGCTCCGGAAATAAGCAGTAACCCGGAGCCAACACTATCGTGGGTCGAATACCCGGGCTCGGTAGCAGGAGCTCGTACTCCCTCGGAATGTAGTAAGCAGCCCTGATGATATTCAGATACTCCGGTCTCAAGACACTGGGAGTACTGTCCGCACGAATCTTCGTCCTTGT
Source organism: Hemerocallis citrina (assembly GCA_017893485.1). Taxonomy (NCBI): domain Eukaryota; kingdom Viridiplantae; phylum Streptophyta; class Magnoliopsida; order Asparagales; family Asphodelaceae; genus Hemerocallis; species Hemerocallis citrina. Next base: position 235,364 of record JACEHZ010000556.1, on the reverse strand, counting down.
GTTTTCTCCAGGCACAGGAGGGATCGGCTGGATGTCCTTCACATCATCGGGATACATCCGTATCGACACAGGATTTCGAAAGGTGATAGGCGGAACATCAAGGCCCGTCCTCGGCGCATCCTCGTCAGACGAAGAAGGACTTTGAGGCATGGTGAGGACTATCTTCTTCCGACGTGGTCGGGGCTTGCGCTCGGGCGACGGCGTCGACAAGGGGGGCAACGGAGGCAGATTTTCTCCGTGGCCGGCCTCCGGCGCACCAGCGCCCTCCCCTTCCTCACTCTCCGTGTCGCCCTGCTCTCCTTCTTCATCCTCTTCACCATCACCAGCATCCGACTCCTCGTCCGACTCCTCGTCCTCATCATCACTATCCTCGTCCACACCACCCTCTACCATCGGCTCCTTCCCTGGCCTCCGAGCACTCAACGGTTGCACGATTAGAGCTACGTCACTGTCGCCCTCGGAGCCATGTTCGGAGAAAACCTCCTCTTTAACCTGGTACTTGCCCAGAGACGATGACGTTTCCAAATCTGACTCCATCTCCGAGTGACCAGACGTTGTAGCCTCGGGACCAGACTGAGTACGCGACATTCAGAAAAAAGGAGAATTACTAACCTGATTCTTTGAAAGTTACGCTTCTCTGCGAAGAATCCGCCAACAACGATCGAAATGCCTGCGCTAAAGCTGGAAAATTGGGAATTATAAAACGATAAAGTGAAAAGAAATGAGGGGGGGGGGTTTAAAATAGACAGCGACTCCTCGATTTCCGCAAATGAGCATCTAGCCGTTAGATCTTATCTGACAAGATCAAGCGGCTAAACAAACGTTGATATTTGCGCCATAACGTCAGCAAAAAGGGAAAATTCCAATACTACCCCTCCCTATTTGCCCGACAGGAATCACCTCCTAGCATAAAGTGTGAAGTTGCGGGCAGTCAGAGATCTCGGAGGGAGTCTAGTGCGATAGCGCCTTCTCCTCGAGCGGGGCTCGTCACCCAAATAGGTGGGGCTCGACGATCGAATGAGAGCAAAACCACCTTCTCCTTCAACAGGTGGGGCTCGACGCTCGGATGGAAACTCGAGCCAAGCCACCTTCTCCTTTCACAGGTGGGGCTCGACGCTCGGATGAAAACTCGAGCCAAGCCACCTTCTCCTTTCACAGGTGGGGCTCGACGCACGGATGAAAACTCGAGCCAAGCCACCTTCTCCTTCAACAGGTGGGGCTCGACGCTCGGATGAAAACTCGAGCCAGGCCACCTTCTCCTTTCACAGGTGGGGGTCGACGCACGGATGAAAACTCGAGCCAAGCCACCTTCTCCTTCCACAGGTGGGGCTCGATGCTCGGATGAGAACTTGAGCCAAGCCACCTTCTCCTTTCACAGGTGGGGCTCGACGCACGGATTACAACTCGAGCCAAGCCACTTTCTCCTTCAACAGGTGGGGCTCGACGCTCGGATGCGAAGTCGAGCCAAGCCACCTTCTCCTTTCACAGGTGGGGCTCGACGCACGGATGCGAAGTCGAGCCAAGCCACCTTCTCCTTTCACAGGTGGGGGTCGACGCACGGATGAAAACTCGAGCCAAGCCACCTTCTCCTTCCACAGGTGGGGCTCGACGCTCGGATGAAAACTCGAGCCAAGCCACCTTCTCCTTTCACAGGTGGGGCTCGACGCTCGGATGAAAACTCGAGCCAAGCCACCTTCTCCTTTCACAGGTGGGACTCGACGCTCGGATGCGAAGTCGAGCCAAGCCACCTTCTCCTTTCACAGGTGGGGGTCGACGCACGGATGAAAACTCGAGCCAAGCCACCTTCTCCTTCCACAGGTGGGGCTCGACGCTCGGATGAGAACTCGAGCCAAGCCACCTTCTCCTTTCACAGGTGGGGCTCGACGCACGGATGAAAACTCGAGCCAAGCCACTTTCTCCTTCAACAGGTGGGGCTCGACGCTCGGATGAAAACTCGAGCCAAGCCACCTTCTCCTTCCACAGGTGGGGCTCGACGCTCGGATGAAAACTCGAGCCAAGCTACTTTCCCCTCTCACAGGTTGGGCTCGACGATCGGATGCGAAGTCGAGCCAAGCCACCTTCTCCTTCAACAGGTGGGGGTCGACGTTCGGATGAAAACTCGAGCCATACAACCTCCCCCTTCCCAGTACGGACTCGGCGCTCGGATCGGAGTTCGAGTCTCATCCGCTCGCTCTCCGAACTGACCCGACGCTCGGGTGGCCGACCTTACGACCTCGGACACCGTCCCAACGAAGTGGCCCGGACGACCCCCCCGCTCTTCCAACTAGCGAGGCAGTCGTCCGCCGACCCTCTTGGTCTCGTCCGCCGACCCTCTTGGTCTTGTCCGTCGACCCTATTGATCTCGTCCGCCGACCCTCTTGGTCTCGTCCACCGACCCTTTTTGCCTCGTCCGCCGACCCCCTGAACTCAAGCCAGGCTGCCTCACCTCTCAATACGGACTCGGCGCTCGGATAAAAATTCGAGCCGCACCACTTTCTCCTTTCACAGGTTGGGCTCGACGCTCGGATAGGGATTCGAGCCATACCACCTCCTCCTTTCCCTGCACGGGCTCCGCGCTCGGATCGGAGTTCGAGTCTCATCCGCCCACTCTCCGAACTGACCAGACGCTCGGATGACCGACCACAAGACCTCGGACGCCGTCCCAACGAAATGGCCTGGACGACCCCCGCTCTTCCAACCAGCGAGGCAGTCGTCCGCCCATCCTCTTGGTCTCGTCCGCCGAGCCTTCTGGTCTCGTCCGCCGACCCCCCCTGAGCTCGAGCCAGGCTGCCTCACCTCTCAATGCGAACTCGGCGCTCGGATCGAAATCCGAATCAAACCCCTCTTCTCTTCTCGTTAAAACACTCGGAGCTCGGATCGAAGGACGGGCCACTCCTCTTTTCCCAGAAGAGACTCGGCGCTCGGATCGGAACTCGAGTCTCATCCGCTCGTTCTCCGAACTGACCAGACGCTCGGGTGGCCGACCTTACGACCTCGGACATCGTCCCAACGAAGTGGCCTGGACGACCCCCCCGCTCTTCCAACTAGCGAGGCAGTCGTCCGCCGACCCTCTTGGTCTCGTCCGCCGACCCTCTCGGTCTCGTCCGTCGACCCTATTGGTCTCGTCCGCCGATCCTCTTGGTCTCGTCCACCGACCCTTTTTGCCTCGTCCGCCGACCCCCTGAGCTCAAGCCAGGCTGCCTCACCTCTCAATACGGACTCGGCGCTCGGATAAAAATTCGAGCCGCACCACTTTTTCCTTTCGCAGGTTGGGCTCGACGCTCGGATAGGGATTCGAGCCATACCACCTCCTCCTTTCCCAGTACGGGCTCGGCGCTCGGATCGGAGTTTGAGTCTCATCCGCCCACTCTCCGAACTGACCAGACGCTCGGATGACCGACCATAAGACCTCGGACGCCGTCCCAACGAAATGGCCTGGACGACCCCCGCTCTTCCAACCAGCAAGGCAGTCGTTCGCCGATCCTCTTGGTCTCGTCCGCCGACCCCCCTGAGCTCGAGCCAGGCTGCCTCACCTCTCAATACGGACTCGGCGCTCGGATCGAAATCCGAATCAAACCCCTCTTCTCTTCTCGTTAAAACACTCGGAGCTCGGATCGAAGGACGAGCCACTCCTCTTTTCCCAGAAGGGACTCGGCGCTCGGATCAGAACTCGAGTCTCATCCCCTCACTCTCTTAAAACTAGCCAGACGCTCGTCCGGCCGACCTCACGACCTCATGCAAGACGAGCCCCATCGAGTGGCCTGGACGACCTCTCACTCTTCCAACTAGCGAGTCGGTCGTCCGACCCCTGGAGGGTTCGTCCACCGACCCGTATGGGTTCGTTCGCCGACCCGAAAGTTCGTCTGCCGACCCCCCAAACTCGGCCACCGACCTAGTGAGCTCAACATTCATACTACCGACTATCCCCTCCTAAGAACTTCACCCCACGCACATCCAAACGAGGAGTCCATTCCTCCTGCCCCTGGCCCTCTTCGGGGAACAACAGACCCTACTTCTTACCCGGACATCTGCCCTTCCCCCGAGGACCATGAGTCACCCCCGCACTGCTGGATCACCCAACCCTGCGGGAGTGTGGGGCTTGTGATATGGGTCAGGAATAAAGCGTGGCTCACCCTGAGCCACCAGATCTCCTCAGGATACGCGTCCTTCCTGATCCTTCAGATCAGCCACGTCAGCACTGGAAAACCGCCCGGAGATCTGCCACGTCAGCCCGGAAACCACTCCGGCGCCTGCCACGTCAGCCCTATACCGCCCGACTTTCCACCGCTTCGGCCAATCGGGTAACCGGGTCCGGCCCAGCCCCAAACGGGTCTAGACCCGATTAGAATCTCCTATAAATACCAGGCCCTCTCCTTTCTTCAAAGGTAATCAATCTTTTCTCCACAAAACCCTAGTTACTGTTGCTATATCTTAAGTGACTGACTAGATCGTCGGAGGGTCTGCCACCGGGACCAACCCCGGTGTTTCGAGACCGTCTGCAGGTACACCAGACCTCGGATCCGAGCCCCCAGATCCGAGCCCAAACATCCACCTCACTACCAGCCCGTCGCAGGTACCGCTCGGCCAGCCGAGGGTCGCCTCTGAAGAAGCTTTCTCCTTCAAATACAAATCGAGTAAGAGAACTCACACCTGGTGCATCCACACGTCTCCCAGAAACAAACCGCATCACTAACTCTTCATTCATTCTTCTATCCAATGAGAGAGACTTCTCAACTTCTCACGGTCATGCTTAACACTAATTCATCATCATTTATTTCTAACATTTAATAAACCCACCAACTATGTCCATCAAACAAGTCCAATTATAAGCTAGGCCCATTCTAGAAGCCTAACAATTAATGAGCACAACTATTTTAATTCTAATGCGGACATGTGATCAGAGCCTAGCTTAACCGGAGCTCGAAATTAAAACATGGAGAGGTTGTACTGTTAGAATTTCTTGTGGAGTTTTGCGACACGGTCACTACAAACTACCAAACAAATAGTAGATCAAACAAAACACTAAACACAAAATTTTTGTCTTGGTTTGACTATGCATAATCCAAGGAAGAAAAATAGAGATATTATTTAATTAGAGAAAGATACAAGAGTTACGACCACTCTTACTAAGAATTTATCTATCTCTCAAGCCTCGCCAAAAGATTCTTGTTGTTTACAATGAAAACTTCCAAACTCTCAAATGAAGTACTTGTTCTTTTGTCAGTGCTCTACTTCATTGAGCCGTTTATAATGATATATATAGAGATTTAGAGAAACCCTAGTTTATAATCTTGATACAATGACCGTTCGATGTTCTTGAAGAGATAAGCATACGATAAGAGTTGTATATTCTAACCTTGGAAAAGAAGTTGGGCTTCAATCAGATCACCTTGACCCGATACCCATATATTATCGTTGCACATGTGTAGTTGACTGCCCTAAAGCGCAGTCAACTGCAATGACCTCGACCCAAATCAGAGAGCACCCTGACTTGTTGCGGTCGACTACAGGATAGTCGACTGCAATCTGCCATTTCTTTTCCTTTAGCTGTTGTTGCTCCTTTCGTCTCCCTATTCGCTTTGAATCTTCTTCCCACTTCCCTCATATTCTCTTCCCATTAAACCTAATATGCAAGATATAAACCTAACAATCTCTACCTTGGATTGCATACACATACTTTGACACATGTGTGATTAATCGCTTTTAGACTACTTCATTTTTCTTTTGCAAACAGCCTAGTTCAGTGGCTTCTTCAGCTAGTTGAATCTTTCTTCACCTGTTTTTCTCCAACCGTATGCCCCCTTCAAGGGCATACCCAAGTAGGCATCAACACGGAGGTACAAACCTCCGCACGAACTCCACCTACTCCGATGCACACTCCACCTCCTGACGATATTCGAATGTCGCAGTCTCGCTTTGGTGATTCTAGTGACGGCAAACTAGTTAATGCTTTAGGAACACCAGACTTATAAACACTTGGCCAATATTTCTCGTTTCCACAAAGCTAATAGAGGTTGTGAATCTTGTGATGACTTTACCCAATCCCCTTTTTCTCTTCATCACCTTACGGTGACTTTCCCAAACTGACAAAATGCCACATCGAGTTGTGTACCTGCAACAATGAGCATTTAGAGTTCCCAAGATATCAAGTTTCGTTTCATCAAAGAAATATGCATGACCTCTTCTAGTGTGAACCCTTTTTCATTTGGCGTCTCCAACTCAGTAGTTCCTTCGCCCACTACTTTACAAATCTCACCAGTCGCAATTCTCACACAACGATCTGTTGTTGATTTGTAAGTAGAAAAAATCTCCCTCTCGGAGCAAATATGAGAAGAACTTTCCGAATTAAGAAACCAGCCAAAATCCACATCTAAAGAAGTTGAAACTAGAAGACAGTCTAGGTTATCACCTGATTCAGTGCCGCTGACAACATTGACACCCCTCTTACTCAACCACTTGCGATAGTCTCTCTTGTAATGTTCAATCTCTTTGCAATGGTGGCAATAGACCACACCCTTCCGCATAATATCCCTTCCAATTGATGTATCACCATTTGCCGCCATGCAACTCATAGAAGGAGCCCATGATTTCTTATTTTCCTTTCTAAGTTCATCATCCTTCAAGCCCTTGATCACACCGGCCACTGTGAGTGTCTCATACAAATCTGGCAGTGAATATATCATGTTGAAAGCTCTATCCTCTTCGGTTAGATCATCTATGTTTATCGTCCTCCGTTCAGATAACACCTAATTAAACTCCACTATATGATCTTGAAGAGCGGTACATTCCTTCATTGAGAAACAAAACAACTTTCTCATCCGATCCACTAACGATGATCCTGAGTAGTTAGTTTTAATTCTCGCCCACAGACTCGCCGCACTTTTCTCCTCAAAGAAATTACACTTGACTTTGTCCGCTAATTGTAGTTGGATTAAACTCAAAGACTTTTAAACAAATCTCATCCCACTTCTCCGGCTTCATGTTGGTTGAATTCCATTTTTCTCCATCTTGGGCAATATGCAAGCCCTTTTGAACTAATATGTTATACATGTCCACCTTCCAGATATTGAAGTTGATCTTACCGTCAAACTGTTTGATCTTCATGTTATGGTTTGTTATCTTCTTCAAGGAACTCGTGCAACCCCGCAACCTGATACTCTGATATCACTTGTTATGATTTCCTGCGGAGTTTTGCAACGCGATCATTGCACACCATCAAGCAAATAGTAGATTAAACCAAACACACAAAGCATACAATTTTGTCCCGGTTTGGCTATGCCTAATTCAGGGAAGAAAATCGAGATATTATTTAACCAGAGATAGTTACAAGAGCTACAGCCACTCTCACCAAGAACATATCTTTCTCTTAAGCCTCACTGAAAGATACTTGTTTACAATGAAAACTCTCAAACTCTCAAATGAAGTACTCATTCTTTTGCCAGCACTTCATTGAGTCATTTACAATATATATATATATATATATATATATATATATATATATATATATATATATAGCTACGCTCCATTGAAAACACTACTGTAGCGTTGAAAACGTGAAAACCACCTAGGCCGTTGTTGGGTTTCACGAGTTTTCACAACATTTACTTTTTCAATGGATCAGCATTTCTCATATAGACTATAGGCCGTTGTTGGTGTTGTAGACTATAGGGTTTGTAACCTGAATTAGTGAATTGTATCAAGCACAACTTCAAATCTTTGATATAATAACGGTTCGATGTTCCTGAAGATATAACCATACGATAAGAGTTGTACGATCTAACCTTAGAGAATAAGTTGGGCTTCAATGAAATCACTCATACTCGATATCCATATGTTGTCATTGCACAGGTGAGGTCAAATGCCCTAAAGCGCAATCGATTTCAATGATACTGACCCAAGTTAGGGAGCAACATGACTTGTTGCAGTCGACTGCAATATGTTCTTTCTTTTCCTATAGCTGCTGGTGCTCCTCCTTTCGTCTCCCTATTTACTTCAAATTCTCTTCTCATCGAACCTAGTATGCAAGACATAATTCCAATATACACGACACATCCTTACAAGTTACAACTCACATATTTCGATCTCATATATATGATTTGACTTATTATAAACCGATGACAACTATTATGCATTGCATGTATCTAGAAAAATAAATTCATCTCCTCTTTCATGATAATAGAAGCACATGTCACATCTCTAATCTCCAATCTCTAATATTATAATGGGAGAAGGCCGCAGTGTAATTTGTAAATTTGTAAATTTACCAACGCGTGCAGCATACGTACATAACTATTATAAAGGATGTCCTAGGTTCAAATCCAGACTACGTCTAAATTTCTATTTTAAAAAATTATATTTATTAAAACGTGCATCGCACGTGTAAACTACTGGTGTAAAATAGTCCTTGACCTTGAGCATGGTTTTCTTGGAATGTCACACGAAAACAGGACAATCTGTCGATTGTAACTTAATTTACAAGCTATTGGCCAATTACTCTTTAATCGGGTATAAAAAGTTAGCAAAAGTAAGGCCTGCTAGTGCCAAGCTATGGGACCGCTACGTACCTTTGTTAGGGACAAGTTATGCTCCCTCCCAAGTTCCATGTGATTCTCTCTACTTAGAAATTGCAAATTACATCTTTGAGGTTTGAAATGGACCAAGTTAAGATCGCTCCAACTCTCCAACAACCTTAATTAACTAGTTAACATTATTAGTTAGTATTACTACAAGAAAATTGAATTCTGTGACTATATTTATTACGGCACAAAATCTTGCATTATGATTGCCTCGTATTATACATGTCTAAATGCAAATACGAGTTACGATTCCAATCCTACCTGATGGTGGATCATCGCAACTTTCATAGTTGCCGGCGGTGACAACCATGATTCGATTAAAAGAAGAACAAAAACAGAAAAAAAAGATAGACCAAGAACTTAATATCAATTTCATTCATATTAATTCAATCACAGGACTTGGGTTTATAAAGGGATGAAGACACGTGCATTAGCTGTGCTTCCAAAAGTCCCACTACCCTGACAAAAGCAGCAACTACCAACTGTCTGCACAGTGACAGCGGGCCCCACTCGCTTTATCCCTTCTGCTCATAGGCGGCCAGCTAAGCACGTGCTTCGCTCGTGAAGAGAAAAAGCAGGTCTTTATTACAAAACAACGTCGAAAGAAAGACATTCTACCAAGGACTAATACGAAATCATTGGAACTGAAATATGAAGGTTTTCTTTCATTGCATTTCAGATACAGTCAATTAGGGACTGTATCAGAGAGGGATGTCATTTGTGACCGGTATATATCGTAAGAGCATCTGTAGTCGTTCAATCTCAAATTTTGGATATTTGACATATAAAATTAGAAATTTTGGATTTGAGATGTAGTTGTTTTAACACAAAATGTGGGTTTTTGATTTTAGAAATAGGTTGGACGATAAATGATGTCTTGTGCCACAAAAAAAATCGTTTTAAAAATGTGTCGAACGAGGAATGATTTCCCGTCCATTGTTTTTTTAATAAAATACCAACAGACGGGAAATCTTAAATACCCATTTCCCGTATGTGGATATATATTTTTAATTAAATCTTAATTAACTCTTAATTAAATATTAATTAACTCTTAATTTAATCCTAATTAAATCTCAAATAAATATTAAATCTTAATTAAGTTTCAATTAAAACCTAATATATACCCATAATAATTATTATAGGCCTATTTCCACCAAATTTTTTCTTCACTTTAAGGAAAAATTGTCATCGGATGGGGGATCTTGTCCTTAAAAAAAAATTTAAATTTCGATTGAACGGGAAATCATTTCTCGTCCGATATTTTAAAAAACATAAAATTGAAGGGATCTTTTGCCTGATTCTTTTTTTTTTTTTTTTTAAATATGAACGGACAAAAGATCATCGTTCGTCGGCTATAATTTTCATATTTATCTCCTACTAAATATAGCTAATTACTGTTTCCCTAAAACCCAAAATTGTGTATATAGCTAAGGACTACAACACTTTTTTTGTGTGGCGCAAATGCGAACAGGTCATATAACTGTCACAAGTGATAGCATATAACTGTCACAAGTGATAGCGCAGTATCACCGATGTACTTACAATCGAAAATCAAATAAACTACTGCATTCAGGGACAACCGTAATCAGTCATGGTCACTGAAGACTTTCAGCTATTATAAGGAAAAACATGCATGTACGTTGAAGTAGTAGTGGTTCGTCTGAATGAATATGATGATGAGATTAGTGATAGTGATAGGTGAAGAAGTGGTCGATCCTACTTCTCGCCGCAAACTCTGCTCTGATTGCTACTTCATTTTTTGTGCAGAGACTGATCATTAAGATTAATTAATTAATTGGTTAGTTAATTATGGCCTGTCGATGCTATTTTCAAGATAGACATGATTGTCTCCTCCAATTTTATTAATATGTGTGTTTGTATGTGAGAACATGAGCATGCATGTCCCTTCTGAAGCTCAAAGGTGATCAAACTCGATCGAGGTATCATCCATGGATCCATTGATTCACTGCACTAGGTCATTTGGAGTTATATATCCTTGTGGGCAAAAGCTGAAGCAAAATGGTACAACACATGCTCAACAAAAAAACCTACTCTTGTAAGTAAAGTTCAAGAGTGTTCGGTTATACTTAGCACTATAATCGAGTCGACTTAGGTCTAGTACTCCCAGTTCGGAACTGGAACCCTACAAGAGGAAGATTTAGTCCCATATGGTGTTAGTCAATTTAAGCCCCAAGCATCCAGAGTTCTCAAGAATATCAAGTTTTGTTTCATCAAAGAAATATGCATCATCTTTTCTAGTGGGAACTATTTTCCATCTCACGTATCCAACTCAATTTTTCCCTCACCGACTAATTCATAAATCTCACCAGTCTTCGTTCTCACACAACGACTTGTTGTTGCCTTGTAAGTAGAAAATATCTTAATCTCGAAGCAAATATGAGAAGAACTTACAAAATCAAGAAACCAGCCAAAATCCACATCTAAAGAACTTAAAACAAGAAGACAATCTAAGTTAATTGTCACCTGATTCAGTGGCGCTGACTATGTTGACACCTCTCTGACTCAACCACTTGCGACAGTTTTTTCTTGTAATGTCCAATTCCTCTGCAATGGTGACAACGAACTCCACCCTTCTGCGCATTATCCCTTCCAATTGAAGTATCACCATCCGCTGCCATGCAACTCATACAGGGAGGCCCCGATTTCTGAGTTTCCTTCTAAAATTGATCATTCTTCAAGCCCTTGATCACACCTCTCACCGTGATCGTCTCCTTGGCAGGTATAGCATGGTGGTTATCAAGTGCTCATACGAATCTGACACTGAATATATCAAGTTGAAAACTTTATCATCTTCGCTTAGATCATCTACGTTTATCGCCCTCATTTTAGATAACACCTTACTGAACTCCACTATATGATCTTGAAGAGCGTTACCTTTCTTCATTGAGAAATGAAATAATTTTTTCTTCTAGTACATCCGATCGAATAACGACAATCCCGATTAGTCAGTTTTGAGTCTTGCCCATAGACTCGCCACACTTTTCTCTGGAAAGAAATTACACTTGACTTTGTCCGCAAATTGCAACCGGATTAAACTCAAGGCTGTCAAATAAATCTCATCCCACTTCTCCTGCTTCATGTCGGTTGACTTTCCTTTTTCCAGCTTGGATAATATGCAAGCCCTTTTGAATCAAGTGTCATACATATCCACATTTCAGAGATTAAAGTTGATCTTACTGTCGAACTGCTTGATCTTCATGTTCTGATCTTTCATATTCTCAAAGGAACTCATGCAACTCCACAACCTGATGCTCTAATACCACTTGTTAAGATTAATTTTATGCTGAGTTTTGCAACCCGATTACTACAAACCATCAAGCAAATAGTAGATCAAACCAAACATACAAAGCACACAATTTTGTTCCAGTTTGGCTATGCCTAGAAAAACCGAGATATTAATCAACTAGAGAAAGATACAAGAGTTACAACCACACTCACCAAGAACCTATTTATATCTTAAGCCTCACCAGAAGATACTATTTACAATGAAAACTATCAAACTCTCATATGAAGTACTTATTCTTTTGTCGGTGCTCTACTTCATTGAGCTATTTACATATAGAGATTAAGAGAAACCTAGTTTGTAATCTTGATACAATAACTATTCGATGTTCCTGAAGAGATAACCATATGATAAGAGTTGTACGATCTAACATTGGAGAATAAGTTGGGCTTCAGTCAGATCATCCAGTCCCGATACCCATCTACTGCAGCTGCACAGTAGTAGTCGACTTTCCTATAGCGCATTCGACTGCAATGACCCCGACCCAAGTAAGAGAGCACACTGACTTATTGCGGTCAACTACAATATGTCGTTTCTTGTCCTGTAGAGCTGCTGCTCATTTCGTCTCCCTATTTGCTTTGAATCCTTTTTCTTTTCACTCGTCTTTTCTTCTTATTGAAGCTAGTATGCAAGATATAAATCTAACATGCACGTCACATGCCTTACAAGTTACAACTCACACATTTTCATTCTTATATATTCACTTATTATAGACCGATGACACCTATTATGCATTTCACCGTATCTAGAAAAATAAATTCTTCTCTTTCAAGATAATAGAAGCACATGTCACACGTAACTAATGTAAAATAGTCCTTGACTTTGAGCATGGTTTTCTTGGAATATGATAAGAAAATAGGGCAATCCGTCAAGTTATTTCTAATAGTACAATAATGAAAGAGCTAGGGTTGTCATTTATAGACATTCAACTATCTAATCTCAACCATTCAATTAAGTGGGAGTTATATTAACCGTTCATTTACTCAACTGTTGTTAGTTACCATAATATTTTTAAAGTTCAAAATTATTTACGACATAATTATTTACGAAAGTGTCACTCATATCAAATAAAAGTTTGTGCTACTAAAAGTAAGAATGAAAATTACTCGTATAACTTAATTTACGAGGTACTGGCCAATTACTCTTTTTTTTTTGATGTAACAGATAGAGTCTTACGACTCCAGCCAGACCAAACAATATATAAATAATCACCCAGAATTACAAATAGATTTTACAAGCCGTGAAACGCAAGATAAAAACAGGAAATACAATACAGCAAAACAGAGCTAAAAATAAACAACAACCAAACCAAAAACCACTCCGCCAGAAAACACAGGCCAACAGGGAGCAACACAGAGGGGCCAGGCTACTGGCCAAGTACTCTTTAATCGGGTATATCAACACCTTTATAAAAAGTTCAGCAAAATTAAGGCCTGCCAAGCTATGGGACCGCGAAGTACCTTTATTAGGAACAAGTTATGCTCCCTCCCAAGTTCCATGTACCTTTATTAGGGACAAGTTATTCTTCCCTCCCAAGTTCCATGTGACTCTCTCTCTTCGAGGTTTGAAATGGACCGAGTTAAGATCACTCCATTATGATGGTCATGTCTAAATGCCAATATGAGGGAGAGGGATGCATGACATTTGTGACCGGTATTATAACAGGTCATATAACCGTCACAAGTTATAGCATATGTGTTCCACTGGTATGACAAGTAGTCGATCGTCACAAGCGTGGTAACAACATGACTGTAATATGATAGAATCTAAGCATATATATCATAAATTGTTTCTAATATTATAATGAGAGAGTTGGAGTGGTAATGTTGTCAATAAACAAACCCGTTCAGTATATATGCAACTCAAACTATCCCATTAATTACAACAAAAACTAACAAATAAATAAAATTTTATCTATTGAAAACATGCAATGCATGCAAAATAAATTTTCAATATTTTTAACACCAAACATACACATATGTTGTACGTACAACTCATATTCTACTTATAAGCACGTGCATTGCACGTACAAATCCTAATTTTTTCTTCAAAATATTTTTTTTCCATTACATGCAGTGCACGTCCAATTTCAAAACTATTTCTTAACACATGTTACACATGAAAATCCTCCCACTCTTATCAAAATATGCATCGCACTTGAAAAATTTTACGAGAACTTTAGAGATTTAGTATCGATATATTAAAAGATATTTTCACGTTGTGCCAAAGCAACCGAGGTTTATATCCTACTAGCGTGAAGATTGTTACTTAATTAATAGTTGAATAACTACTAAAAGATGATCTAAAGCAATTAATGCAGTATAACATATGTAAGTACAATCGAAAACCAAATAACCTAATACAGGGACAAACCTTAAACAGTCGCATCGCTCAAGACTTTCAGCTATCAAAAAACTAGAGGTTTTCTACCCTCATAGACGAGCTATTTTCTTTTAGCGTATAAACAATAAGCTGTATGAAATTAACGAATTCACAAACAAGGAATTCTCAACTCCCAATTTTAGTTGAGAATGATTCTAGTGTAGTACATGGCCTATTAGAAATAGAAGGCGCTCTGATAGGATCCTCACACACAGAAAAAAGATTGTAGTCAGTTTGATAATAATCGAGTGACATTACTTTGAAAATATAAAGTATTATTATGATGATATATAGTAGTAATTATCAGGGCCGGCACTAAGTTTTCGGGGGCCCGAGGCGAAATGCCCATATAATCATTTTTGGGTCCCTAATAATAATATAATTTTTTTACGCGCAAAATATGTGTCTATATTTACAGAGGAAATACAAATTTATGAACTCCTAAAATTACAAAAAATTCGGAGGCCTGAGATAGCCACATCACCGGCCTCAAAGTGGGGCCGGCGATGGTAATTATATGGTTTGTATATATGGTCACAATATCATAACAACGCATGCGCGTAAAATATAAGGAAGTGCATGCATGCATGCATGCACGTTGAATAGTGGTTCTGAATGAATGTGATGATGAGATTAGTGATAGAGTGACATAGGTGAAGAAGTGGTCATACTACTTCTCAACTCGTTCCACGCTGCAAACGAATTTTTTCCCAAAACGCCCCATTTTTGCAAAGTATTTCCCAAACCGCCCTACTTTTTTTTTTAATTCCCAAAGCGCCCCACTCGGTCTCTCAAAGACCGAGTCTAGTGCAAATAGACTCGGTCTTTGAAAGACCGAGTCTTGCGCTTTGAAAATTCAAAGAGCAAGACTCGGTCTTCCAAAGACCGAGTCTATTTGCACTAGACTCGGTCTTTGGAAGACCGAGTCTTCACTCTGTGCGTTTTTATAATCGCAGATCCCCTTTCTTTCTTCTTCTTCTTCTGGACTTTAACCTATTCTATTTCTCTAACCCATCTTCCTAAATCTAGGGCGACCTCCTACTTCTCAAAATCTAATCTTAATCTAAATATATATAACAATATCTTCCTAACCCTCTAACGATCTCCACTATAATATCCCAAAACCCTTATTTTGAAAGATCAATTTTTTTGTTTTTTTGCTAAAATTGAAGCGGATAGCAACTTCAACTCTTTTACCGAAATATCTACGGCTCTATCCTTGACGCTTGTGAAGGTATGATGAATATTGGCCTTTAATTTTCTGAATTTTGGTATAGATTTTGTTTGTGGTTAGATAATAACTCGCGTATTTTAATAAATATACGTAGGTATGGATCTTGAGATTCCTATTTGGTTATACTTTGGTGGTGAAATTATTCGTGATCCAAAGATTGGTTGTTGTTATAGTCATTTGGAACCGGAAATAGTTTGGGTACCCCGTACCATTACATTTGAAGAACTAGTTGAGAAAATCTATGAAGTTACTAATTGGGATAGGAATGAATGGAATGTAAAAATTTTAGCTCGATACGCAGCTGGAAGAGGAGGTGTTCAGTTTTTTATGACAGTGCCCGTACCTACTGATAATTCGCTGAAGTCATTGATTGCTAGGACATTTGATCCGAATTGTGTTTGGTCTGTATTAGAGTTATATATTCAGCAAATTCGAGTTGTAAATGCTCAGCCACATGATATCCCTAGTGCAAGCTTCATACGGGTAGTACCTACACAGCAGTCGAGACCTAACCCCGATCAATCTTCACAACCAAATCCGGTATCCTCACAAGAGAACACCTTCACAAATACAACAATTCCGGATTCTGTAAATGTTGAGCTGCCACGCCAACCAAGCCCGGTTCCTGACTCTGTTCCAAATGACAGTATGTTTGAACTCTTTCAAAATGCAGTGATTAACAACAGTTTATTAGATGATGATGAAGAAGAGGAAGAAACAGACGATGATGAAAGTCTGGAAAGTGATGATGGAGAAGAAGATGATGATGTAGCTAATGTAAATCCTTCGAACAATAGTTCTAATGAAGTGAGAGCTACTGATAGGTATGCTAATGTTAGCGCTCATGTTACGGAGGAGATGGCTGAAGCTGCTAGAGTACCCCCATTTCCACAAGAGTCTTCTGGTTCATCCAATGTAGACGAATTCTACGTTGGACAGGAGTTTGTTAGTAAAGACTCCCTTCTGCATGCTGTGAAGGTGTATAATATCAAGAAACATCGGGAATTTGTCACATTGAAAACGTCACCGTCACTTTACACTGTTAAATGTAAAATGGCACCTAGAAAACGTACAATAGAGGAGATCGTACAAGGTCCCCCAGAAGTAAGTGATGGTGGATGCCCTTGGAGATTACGAGCTATTGTTCCAAAAGGAGGGAGAAATTTTGTGGTGAAGAAGATAGTTGGCCCTCATACTTGTACGAATCCCACGTTGAATCAAGACCACTGTAAAATTGATGCTAACCTTGTTAGTAATTTGATTGTGGGTGTGGTGAAGAAGGATATTGCTGTATCACCGGGGGTAATTATTGAGATTGTGAAAATAGAATATAATTATCAGATTTCATATAAGAAAGCTTGGAAAGCAAAACAAAAGGCAATTGAGAGGTTGTACGGTACATTCGAAGAAGCATACACGAAGTTGCCTTTTCTACTAACAGCAATTCAATCAGCAAATCCAGGTACCATTGTCCACTGGGATAAATTTGTGTCTAGCCCCGGCGAGGAAACATTCAAGGGAGTATTTTGGGCATTTGGTCCTTCGATTGAAGGTTTCAAGTCTTGCAGACCGGTTATTAGTGTAGATGGAACTCACTTGTACGGTAAGTACAAGGGTTGTTTGCTAATTGCTGTTTCCCCGGATGCGAATGGTTGCTTATTTCCTTTTGCATTTGCATTGGTTGATGGAGAGAGTATAAACACGTGGACTTGGTTTATGACTTGCGTCCGGCATTATGTCACCGATCGCACTGAGTTGTGTGTTATCTCGGATCGTCATGCTGGTATATTGTCTGCTATGGATTTGCAAAACGGTTCTTGGAACGAACCGAATGGATTTCATCGTTATTGCATGCGTCATTTTGCCACAAATTTTTTTAGTAAATTTGGTAGCAAAGCATTGCGCAAGAAGGCCAAAAGTATAGCTTGTCAGCACCAACCCAAAAAGTTCATGGCCAAACTCGCCGAACTTGAAACCGTCAATGTCGAGGCGGCTAACTGGTTGAAAGAGAAACCGGTTCAGAAATGGGCACTTTATGCAGATGAAGGTCGACGATATGGAATGATGACTACGAACCTGTCAGAATGCTTCAATTCAGTACTTAAAGGAGTCCGTAGTTTACCAGTAACTGCAATAGTTGAGACGATTTTTTTACGTCTCAACTCTTACTTTACTACTCGTCGACAGGAAGCTAATAAGCTATTATGTGAAGGGAAAATTTTTGCTAAACGAGTACAAGATTTAATTGATATTCGCCGTGAAAGAGCAAATCAACATGTGGTCACAATGTTTCGAATTTGCTGAATATATAACTCTAATACAGACCAAACACAATTCGGATCAAATGTCCTAGCAATCAATGACTTCAGCGAATTATCAGTAGGTACGGGCACTGTCATAAAAAACTGAACACCTCCTCTTCCAGCTGCGTATCGAGCTAAAATTTTTACATTCCATTCATTCCTATCCCAATTAGTAACTTCATAGATTTTCTCAACTAGTTCTTCAAATGTAATGGTACGGGGTACCCAAACTATTTCCGGTTCCAAATGACTATAACAACAACCAATCTTTGGATCACGAATAATTTCACCACCAAAGTATAACCAAATAGGAATCTCAAGATCCATACCTACGTATATTTATTAAAATACGCGAGTTATTATCTAACCACAAACAAAATCTATACCAAAATTCAGAAAATTAAAGGCCAATATTCATCATACCTTCACAAGCGTCAAGGATAGAGCCGTAGATATTTCGGTAAAAGAGTTGAAGTTGCTATCCGCTTCAATTTTAGCAAAAAAACAAAAAATTGATCTTTCAAAATAAGGGTTTTGGGATATTATAGTGGAGATCGTTAGAGGGTTAGGAAGATATTGTTATATATATTTAGATTAAGATTAGATTTTGAGAAGTAGGAGGTCGCCCTAGATTTAGGAAGATGGGTTAGAGAAATAGAATAGGTTAAAGTCCAGAAGAAGAAGAAGAAAGAAAGGGGATCTGCGATTATAAAAACGCACAGAGTGAAGACTCGGTCTTCCAAAGACCGAGTCTAGTGCAAATAGACTCGGTCTTTGGAAGACCGAGTCTTGCTCTTTGAATTTTCAAAGCGCAAGACTCGGTCTTTCAAAGACCGAGTCTATTTGCACTAGACTCGGTCTTTGAGAGACCGAGTGGGGCGCTTTGGGAATTAAAAAAAAAAGTAGGGCGGTTTGGGAAATACTTTGCAAAAATGGGGCGTTTTGGGAAAAAATTCCGCTGCAAACTCTGCTCTGATTGCTTCTTCTTCATCATTTTTTTGTGCATGCAGAGAGGGAGACTTGTTCGAGATTATGAGAAATAATAATAATGGAAATTATGGTTAATATGTTAGACTAAGGTGATTGAGATTTTTATTCCAAGTATCAAAATTGGAATACCTAGACTACTATTACAAGTCAATATTTATAGGATAAATACATAAGATAAATACTAGTTTGGGTACTGGGTTTTCAGCCCGCATTCCGATATCTATACAATTAGTATCCGTAACACATGTGTTACTTATAAAATAATATTACACATAATATTATTCATATAGTAGGAATATACCTGTATATCCAACAAGACTGAGTACCGGTAAATAAGCTAAATAAGCTTCTTTATTTATTTTCATGATTTCCACTGAGTCTCATCATTGAGATCAATTAATTAGTTAATTATGAAATGTCGATGCTATTTTCAAGATAGACATGATTGTCCCCTCCAAATATATATATGTGTACATGTCCCTTCTGAAGCTCAACGGTGATCAAACTCGATCGAGGTATCATCCATGGATCCATATTGATTCACTGCACTAGGTCATTTGGAGTACGTAGTTATATATCCTTGTGGTCAAAAAGCTGAAAAGATTACAGAAGAATACATGGACTGGCAAAAGGCTATAACGAACACATGCTCAACACTACTCTACGCTTGCAAGTAAAGTTTAAAGGTAGGTGTGTTTGATTTATACTTAGACACTCAAATCGAGTCGGGTTAGATCTGGTGTGAAAGTAAAGTTCCTGCCAAGCTGCCACTAAACTAAAACTTCGAAGTTATACAAAAATTGAGAAAAATTGCACTTGTATTCTAACATCTGTTACTCCCAGTTCGGAACTGGAATATTTAATCCTACAAAAAGAAGATGATGTAGTCCTCCCATATATATGTTGCTAGTCAGTTTAAGCCGCGTTGTTCGGGTCTAGCCTGTAATTTCATCTCCTGTGGGCATGTACTTGGAATTTAGAAAATTTTGCCGCACTGACCCATTTTTTGAAAATATTCGGCTCTCTGACCCACTTCCGAAAACAATTAGCGATCTGACTCAGTTTTGGACACGTCAGCATAAACCGTTATTGAAAATAACGGAATAGGTTATTTACGTGCCGTTATTTTCAATAACGGTATCTATATTTAAAAAAAGTGTCATGCCGTTATTTGAAGTAACGGCATAGGTTATTTTGTTTTTCGACAGCTTATAGTCTCCATTTAGAGAAAAAATTGCAAGTGTGAAAACCTTATAATAGATGCCGTTATTTTAAATAACGGCATTCTCAATACTGATGCCGTTATTTGGAATAACGGCATCAGTTATAATTTTTTTTTTAATAAAAAAGTAACTTATTATTCATCCTCTCTGACGAATAAGTTAATTTAAAAAAATAAATAAATTATAACTGATGCCGTTATTTGGAATAACGACATCAGTAATAATTTAAAAAAAAAAAAAAAACTTAGTATTCATCCTCTCGGTTTTCAAACAACGGCAAGAGTTCATTTATATATAACTGATGTCGTTATCTCCAATAACGGCATCAGTCATTCGAATGCCGTTATTGAGGATAACGACATTATTTATAAGTTTTTTTCACACTTAAAATTTTTTAAAGTTAGAAGATTCATACTTGTAAGAGAAATGTACTGATGCCGCTATTCCAAATAACGGCATGAAAAAAAAATGTAAAATAGTGAAAAAAATGGAAATAACGGCATGTAAATAACATATGCCGTTATTTCAAATAACGGTTTATGCTGACGTGTCCAAGACTGGGTTAGATCGTTAATTATTTTCGGAAGTGGGTGTCATTTTTTTGGGTCCAAGTCAACTTTTAAAATTTTCAGAAAGTTAGAAAATTTTCTTATGCTTTAGTTTTAGTGTTATCTCTAATATTATAATGAGAAAATGTCTTAGTGTCATTTGCAAATTTGTAAATCTACCATTGTGTGCATTGCACGTGCATAACTAATGCGAATGAGGTCTCAGATTCGAGTCCTCACTATGTCAGATTTTTTTCACTTTAATTTTTAAAAATATATTAAATGTGCATCACACGTATAAATTACTATCTATTTATTTATATATCTATCTAATATAATATATAATAGCTATTATAATGGAAGAGTTGGAGTTGTAAATCTACCTACTTACGTGCAACACACGTACAACTCCAACTCTCCCATTATAGTCTTCACATTTATTTTTAAATATATATATAATTATATTTATTAAGATATGCATCCTACATGTAAATCAGATTTCTTATTTTAAATTTTATAAATAAATTAATACGCGATTTGCACGTGTATATTTTTTTTTGTTGATAAAAGATGACCTCGTCATCGTTTCATTAATGCGAAATTAAAGAAACAAAGTAGTACTACATACATAGATCAAGGCAAACCCCGTCCATCCCGAGGATAGAACGCCAAAAGACAGATAATGAAGCATCTACTACTAAGAACCAACAACAACAACAAGAAGAGTACAATCTAAAAAGCAGTACGATACAAATGATACATTGCCCGAGGGCACACAGCTGTAACAACTCTACGGTGGACACCACCCCCTGATAGTAAACCCACTGTCTCCAGCTACTATCCCTCTGAATCGGGACCCTGGACTCCTATTCCTCTTCTTCCACTTCTTCCATCCGCAATCGTTTCATAGCACCCCGGTTACCTGTCCAATCATGAGCAAAAGTTAGAATTCTATGCATAAGCCCTGTCATGGAACATTTGGAATTACGAAAGCATAAATCATTCCGCATCAGCCATATCCCCCACATAGTAGCTGACGCGCCTATCCCCCAATCATCTCTACTCTTAATGCTCCCTAACTCTACCTTTGCACGTGTATATTACCAGTCGTTATTAGTTCTAACTGAGTTTCTGCTTAATGATGCTAATTAATAACTAAACTATAAACAGAAAACCTAAAAAAGGAAGAAAAAAAAATAAAAGTGAAAACTTCCACCCAAGTCTTACCAAATATAGCCCCCATTATTTTGTCACCCAACCTTCACCCATTCACAACAGTAGGTCCCACCGGACGTTACAATTTTCTGGTGCACGACAAACGGACCGTACAAAATACTACGAGTCCGAGTCACGACAAAACAACGGCTACGGAACAGATACTACTACTCCATTAAACGTCAAAATTAACAAATTAACTAACCCTGTTTGTACTTTTAAAACAATAATCTTTTCCAAATTAAGCTCGAAAAAAAAAAGTTAAAGAAAAAAAGTGATAATCTCGAGCTTGATGAAGCTGGGCCCCCTCAAAATTTGAATTTTTGTTCAAGCAAACCCCGAAAATCTCCCCTTTTTTCATTCTAGGGTTTCCAAGATCTAGTCTTTCCCATTCCAACCTCGAATCCCAAATATTCGCAGCTCCCATCTCAACTTTTGATGGTAATTTGCTCAGAGCTCGAAGTTTTGAGGTTTTGAGGGGTTTCTGAATTGAATTTTGGGTGATGGTAGCTCCGGCAATGGGTGGTCCGACTATGGTTCGGAGCTCGTTGGAAGTGATGCTGGAAACGTTGAGGAAGGAGGAGGAGAATCCGAAGGATTTGATGCCGGCATTGCCGTCTAGGCCGGTTGCTAGAGGGAGGTTGCCGCCATCGCTGCCGGTTAATTTTGTGGTGGGGAGTAATGGGTTGGAGTTGAAGGCGAAGAAGAAGATGGGGGGTTCGTCGCCGTTTAGAGAAGACAAGGTTGTGCATGGAGAGGAGATGGAGAATTCGCCGTATTGTAAGATGGCGGAACTGGAGAGAGTGGAAGAGGTTGAGGGTTTGGAGGCGGCGACTGCCAAGAGTTTCAACTGTGTTCCGAGGAAGGTAGTGTGTTTCTGATTCATCGATTATTTTTATGTGATTTTGATGTTAAAATGTGAACATTATCCGATTTTGTTAATTGTGTTTTTTGGATATATGTTTGGATTGTAGTAGTAGGAAGCAATGGTAATGCTGCTTGTGATTGATTATGGTAATCCGATTTTTTGTTATAATGAAACAGTTTTAAGAATGTGGTTGTAGTTGTGATTAGCATAGGATTATTGAATGTGTTGGAATACAAGTGTAATTTTCCTCGACCATTCCACAACTTCGGAGTTTTGGTCCATTGGTAGGATCATTAATATGGTATCTGAGCAATCTAGGTTCAAATATCATTGGCTGCGCAATTTAAATGCGGATTGAAAGAAAAAAAAATACCGTTGCGTGTAGTCCATGTCTTGGCCCAAAAGATGGCCCACAACCTACGGGGGCGTGTTAGAATATAAATATTAAACCCTCATCCTTACCACAACTTCGGAGTTTTGGTTCATTGGTAGGATCATTAATAGAAGATTGAATTGCGACAATAGGAGAATTAAAGGTGGGGGAATGTGATCTTTATGCAGTTTGAAAATTGTCCTGTTTTGGGGCTATTTGGAAGAACTTTTAGAGTTTTTATTTCCTTAGGTCTTGGCCTGCGATTCTTTAAACCTTAAACCTTTTATATGTAAAACCATACATAAACCGGAACCCACTATGGTTATGCTTTGTGCTACTTTTTTATAGTTTCTGTATCCATTTCATCTGCTTTGGTTTCAAGTCATAATAATAAATTGAACACATAGATATTTCAATTTATAGATAATCTGAGAATCAGTTGGGAGAAAATATTCAGTTCTTCAACCTAAAACCATACATAAATCGGAACCCACTCTCTGTGTTTTTTTCTTCCCCTAGGGCCTCCGTGTTTGGTGCGGTCTTCCAGATACCAATTGGGAGCTCGGGGAGATCCAGTCATTCTCAGGAGATGTTGCTCATGTCAAATACTTAGATGGCAAAGTAAGTTTTCAACTTTCTGGTAATAGATATTGAATTAAGTGATTCTCAGAATAGTTATTTCATTCTTTATCTGCTCAGGTTTCAACCGTATCAACTGAAGATATCTTGCCAGCGAACCCTGTTGTTCTTGACGGTGTGGATGATCTCATTCAGCTTAGTTACTTGAATGAACCTTCTGTTCTGCACAATCTTCAATGTAGATATTCTCGGGAGATGGTTTATGTAAGAGCTGCCGATACCATAATTTGTTTGGTTTTCTGTCGGCTACCATTTAATTCTGAAGTCTGTTAATGGGTGTCTTTATTTTTATCTGGCAGACCAAAGCAGGGCCTGTTCTCGTTGCTCTAAATCCACTTAAAGAGGTGTCTCTTTATGGAAATGACTTTATTACAGCTTATAGGCAGAAACTTATGGACAGTCCACATGTTTTTGCAGTAGCAGACGCTGCTTATAGTGAAATGATGACAGGTATGAAACATATTTCCTTGCCATCAGTATTTCATTTTTCAATTAATTTTGATTTATTTCCTTTGTGAATTATACAGATGGGAAAAGTCAATCAATCATCATAAGGTAATAATGGCTTCTTTTTTATTTGGCAGCATTTTACAGTTGTATTTGTTTCTCTTTTCTTCTTTTTTTTACCTGGGTATTGTATGTTTTTGTGGAATTTCTCAAATTCGCATTTCTTATACTGTAGTGGTGAAAGTGGAGCTGGGAAAACTGAAACGGCAAAGCTTGCAATGAAATATCTGGCTGCTCTCGGAGGTGGTAGTGGTATAGAGGATGAGGTTCTAGCAACTAATTTGATTCTAGAGTCATGTGGAAATGCCAAAACACTAAGGAATGACAACTCTAGCCGATTTGTAAGTTTTAACCACCCCAAATCTTTAGCTTAAATGCAGGAGATATTTTATTCGAGATATTTATGAGTGATTCTTTGGCTTATGGTCTGATGCAGGGAAAGCTAATAGAAATACAATTTAGCGCAGCTGGAAAAATTAATGGTGCTAAGATTAAAACTTGTAAGTACAAGTATCAGGCGTTACCTGCATCAGTTCTATACAATCATTTCAAGCAACTGACTGTTTTTGTTTGCCTTGTTCCTAAAACCTGACCGACTGTGAACAGTTTTACTTGAAAAGGTATTTGAACTCATAATTTCTACTTGCTCCCATCTACAAGAGTTTTTTTTTCTTTTTTTTTTCTTTCTCTAATTCAAGAAATTATGTAATTTGTACAAGCAGTCAAGGGTAGTTCAGAGGGCAGTAGGCGAAAGATCGTTTCATGTCTTGTATCAACTATGTGCAGGAGCTCCTCCCCATCTTAAAGGTTTTAACTTTTCTTTAAAAAGATCTTTTTACTTTTTACTATTCATCATCATACTTTTTAAGTTTTTTAAATGTCTCTTTTTTTTACTATTCATCATCATGCTTTTTAAGTTTTTTAAATGTCTCTTTCCGTGTAAATTATCTTTGGGTTTTTTATATATTACCCCCATGAAACATAGGTATTTCTATATAACCCCCAACAAACTTTGTAATTTTATATAACCCTCAACAAAATATTAGGTTACTTCAAAAATCCCCCAAAATCTAAAATACAGTTTTTTAACGGCTAAATTACACCCCTCTTTCATTTTCCCAACTAAAACACTCTTATTCAAACCCAATTTCCCCCTCATTTTCCATTTCTCTGTCTTCCTTCTTTCTCCTTCCATTATGCTTTCCGTCATAATCACCTCCTCCACTTCTTATTCTCACTCACTTGATTAATTCTTAAATATGTCATCTATGAACGTGTCTTCTCATTTGCTTATCCAACAAATTCTAATAGAATCCATTCTACACCCCCTACACCACCACACCACCACACCCTCTCCCCTATCACCAAACTCCCTCATGGATAGATTTCTAATTTTCTATTGGATCAATTACATCCTCAATCTCTATTCTTCAAATCCATCAAGTTACAATCTTATTTGAAAATTTGAAAATTTTGATATATTAAATATTTTTACACATCTTTTATAGTTTTTGAAAATAAGAAAAAGACATTAACCATACTAAAAAGAAGAAGGGTGGAAGGAAAAGAATGGAAACTGAAAGAAAAAAAATAAAATATGCTGAATAGGAGTGTTTTAGTTGGAAAGATGAAAGAGGGGTAGTTTAGGTATTAAAAATTATTTTTAGGTTTTGGGGGATTTTTGAAGTAACTTAGTATTTTGTTGGGGGTTATTTAGAATTGTAAAGTTTGTTGGGGGTTATATAAAAATATCTAAGTTTAATGGGGGTAATATCTAAAAAAAACACCCATTATCTTTGTGCTCATATATATACTATTAAATAATGAGAAGAGGTGGATATCATTGGCCTCCTTCCAATTTTTTTATCACTCTCTAATATCTTATTAATAAACATGATGTTGAAGATTAAATCATCCCATACTTGAAATAATTGCGAAAATCATGTGTATGTTCATCCCACTTTTTCATTGCCCTTCAATTTTTGTATTTAAATTTCATTTTGGTTTGGAAATTACATGAATTTATTCAGAGACGTGCATGAACATGTTTGGAGATAATCATGAAAATTTAAACCTAGGTATCCTAGTATTCTATAAACATCAATGGTGACCTCGAGGTGAGTACTTCGTGAGAGAGATTCATTCTTGGTGAGACAGTATTATAACATATTATATCGTCTTTTGTCAAATAAAGTCTTAAATATTTTCTCCATTAAATTCGTCAAAATAAGAAAAATTGTCTTTGATTTGTTTAATGTGATCTACTATTCTTGATTGTTCATCGTGATCAGTTATCAGTTATCGTCTCTTTTTTTTTTTTTTCCGCTATGCCGAATTTGCTAACAACATAGAGAAGTGTCGTGGATCAATCCAACAAACTATCGGATCCAAGTCTCCCCTCTCTATATAAGTTTTCATTACACCATATTGTTTTGAAATCATCCTTACGTGTGCATACGAATTGTTTGATATAATTCCATAAAGAAGTTAATATTATCATTTCATAGTTATTATTCCAACTATATATTTTTATTTTTTATTTTGATCATAAAAGGTTGGCCTAGGCCCCCCATGTTTCATTAAAAAGTCTTTAATAAAACAAAAATTAAGTAGCAGACAATGATGTTCATGTCACCCACATGCGGGCCATGATGCTCATTCTCTGACCAAAAAATGAATCCCCCCTATATATTTGAGATCATTGTTTTAAAATTTTTTATTATTTGGGTGCAACCATATTCAACCTCGAAGTTTGATAAAATTGAAGATTATTTTGTTGGAAGATTATCACGGAGATGGTTTTTAATAGAGCTCTAATCAAACCTAAATATTGAGATGAAGTGATCCAGTCTTTAAATTGAGTCCATGAGCTTTTATTTACTCAGCTCGAAATGGGCAAAATTAGAGTTTACTTTGCTTTGCGAAAATTTGAGAATTACCATCTCCATGCTTCAAAAAGTTTTATTGCAGCAAATATCCTCATGTAGTACTAAACAACTCAATGAATGCAAGAGGTTTAAACAGAATAATTCTACACCATGAAAAATTATTTGTTCACACGTTTTGAACTTGCTAAGAACTTGCTAAAAGATTAGTTGATATGTGTTGCATTTCAAGTTTACTTGACTGACCTGGATGACTTGAAGACTGAAGCTAAATCCCGGAATTACGTAGAAGGTACCCACCCATCCCTTCAATCATCACAGATAATTATTAGAGAGAATTCAGAACATCATATCTATTTAAATTAGTTAAAATGTAAAATATTTTAGAGCTTAAATTAGCAATGTTTCATCCTTCAAACTTAGCCTATCTGGTAAATTAAGTTAAAGTTCTATGTATACTAACTGTACCCGTAATGAGGCAGAGTGATCTTGCTGCGATTAAGATTAGGTTCGGCCTTAGGTCTCCTAGTTTGCAAGTGAAGCAACAGATTTCCCACCTCCATTACTTGGAACATCCTTGCGCTGATTCTTAATACGAATCAAGTAGTCCACAGCTATCCATGCAAAACTAAGACGAAGAGGCACTGATGTGCCATCGGGCTGTCTTGTCTCAAGCAACCTTTTGACCCACTGAGGGTGGTAAGTCACTTGGTACCACGCCGATGCCTTCCTTTCATATATCAGGTTTTTCTCTTCATCAGTTAGCTTGAATGAACTACGCTTAATTTCCTCAAAAACACCTCTGTATTGCTTTTGAAGAGCATAATAGGCATTTTGAAGACGCTCCTTGATTTCTCCTTGTTTCCGGCTATTGTGTTTACCTAAGGAGAAAAGGTGCCCAGTCACGACTTCCACTTCTTTATCAACTCGGTATTGACCCAGCAATGCATTCAGCTGTCGATCATATGAGCACTTGTTGTCCCAAGCTTCAGAAAGGTAACCACACGCATCTTGAACCTCTAAATCAGTGTCGTAGTGTAAGTCCTCATAGCTAGAGGCAACTTCCAAGGAGGTTTCGTCTTCATAAGCAAACTTGATCTTTCGGTACAACTTCCCGAGAATCTTCTCAGACCTGTATGATTCGCGGTCGTCCTTCTCCATGAAATCGGGGTAGTGTTTCGGTTTGAGGTTTGCAGGCATAAGGACAACCTTTCCGGTCTTAGGGAAGTCTACAGCAATGGCAGCCATTTCAGCGAGCTTTAAGCATTTTTCGTCCATGGCTCCATTCTCACTCATGTCTGCGTGAACCACATGAGCATTGCAAATCACCCCAAGGTTCTCGTTGGATATGTTTTTAACAAAGAAGTCGATTATGTCCTGTTGAAATAAAGCCATGACAAACATGTTAGAAGGGAGGTTTTTGGGAATTAGAGAAAAGAAAGAGCAGTAAAAAAATTCAAAAACCCAGCCAACAAGTTAATTTGATCTTTCTGAATGAAATGGATAGCAGTAATAAATATATGGGTTCCTATATAATCTGTTTATGCTTGCGAGGTCCAATGGGATGGATACACTATATATGGTCAGGTACCTCAAGCATGCTAAAGTAGTTCAACTTCTCCTATTAGAATTAACTTATGAATCATGTCTAGCCTGCCTAGGAATTTTGTTTGAGTTGTTGACATACACGCCATGATTTTCGCTAGAAGTAATTTACTATGTTCAGCTCACTATTATAAACCTATTGCCTGGGCAGTGTATGTGCAAATATGTGACATTCATCATGAACGATGCATCAATATAGCCTTCACAATAATAGAAGAGAGAGAACATAAGAAATACTGAATTAATCACTCCAATACGATGAGAATGCATTATGCAGTACAAAATCCATACGAGCCATGTTCACTGGAAATACATGGTTATAGCTAGCGAATGATATCCTATAGTTTGAAAATGTTGGAAAATTGGTAATGCAGACCTCAAGGTGCATCAGATATGTTATACAAATTAGTGAAACTCATGCCATTTGATTGAAAGAAATGATCCATGATATATCTTTTCAGGGATGCTTTCTTGTAAGTATGTAAGTTGTCAGATAAGTGAACTTGACATCAAAGTATTGTTCAGATGATTTGTTACTCGGCCAAGTTCATATCAGTCTAACTAGTTTATGCAGCTATGTTCAGACAAAACAAATGAGTGTCAACACTCATGAATCATTGAAATACTCAAAGGTTGTAGAAGTCTCACTAGACTAGTGCAGAAGTAAGCCATCATTAATTCAGACGGTTGCAAAATCGTGGGCGACACCCAAATAACTATGCTTATAGAGAAAACATGCAAATCCAAGTAACTTACCTGTTGATCAACTTCATGTGTCACCAATTTAGCTACAGCAGGGGTGTAGGACATCGACGTCCAGCTTTTCTTGCTCGGAGGAATGAGATTTTCGTCCCAAGTGACAAAGTAAAGATCTCCATCAAGGTCACTTCCTGATGCCTCATTGGAATGAGGTCTATCTCCTTTTTGGGGGAAAATAATGCAATCAACAAGATGATGAAGTTCAGGCACATCCACTGCTTCTAAAATACGAACATCTCCAGGGTGAAGGCATGGGTTCTTCGCCAAGGCCACTGTACTTACTATAATTTGCTTGGTGTCGCTTGCGCTGGAAATTGTACACCTCTGCTTTATGAAGTAGTTTTGGTATGATGGACTAGAGATTTGGATAAAACACTGCCCTTGTTCTAATATTCCAAGTTCATCAAGGCAGCCCATCAACCACCTTCCCTTCTCAACAAAGATTCTAGCTTTTGAAGCGAGATCTTTAAGCTGTGATAACCTAATGCAGTTAATCATCGCTTTCAAATGAGGTTCTTCCTTAGGATTAAATCCAGCACTAAGCATCACTGCTGCTATATTCCCTTGATCAGCAATTGATTTTGTGATAACCTCAAATGCAATATCAGGGTCCACAAGCATTTGATCTAGCGTGCTCACCATGGAATCTTGCATTCTTGAAAACACTTGGTCAGGGACGCCCAAGGCCGAAAGCAAAATGATGATCTGTCTGTTCAAGTAACCTGGTAGAAACTTCGTCCACGACACAATTTCTAGGGAGTAATTTTCAGACTTGAACTTGTCCATGCTTGGCCTCAAAGAAATCAGCTTCTTACCAGGCTCCCCGGGCCAAACAGCCACAACCCCTTTGCAACCTGCAATTCTGATTTGATAAGCAGATGGAGGATTCTCTGTCAACTGCAACTTCTTGGCAACTTCCATAGCAAGCTCTGGTGTAATTTTCCCAATCCCATCTGAGAAGCAGTAGCCATTTCTCTCAATATCCTTTATCTCCATATCAACCTCCTCCTTTCGTAGCACCAGTGCAGAATGTGTTGCCGAGAAGCATTGGCCCATGCGAGCTGCATGCTTGGCGATATTCTTGATCTTAAATGTCCCCATCCATTCTTTGATGTCACCAACCTTCAAATTATGAGTTTCCGCAAAGAACCAAGCTGACCGATCCCTCAATTGATTTGACGAGAATGCTAGGAAAGAATACATCCTACCGCAAATGTATAACCCATCTTTCATGATGTTCCTTATCCTTTGGTAAACTGCTGTCTTCTGCATAGAAAAGCCTTTAGAAATTTCTCTAATAATCGGGGAGACAAACATGTTAAGAACATTATTGCCGAGTGTTTGCATTCCTTCGTCCATAAAAGTTACTCTTAAGAACCTATCTGAAACCTCAATAAACTTCCTTATCACCCTGTTAGAAAGCTCAATCGAAGGAGGAAGACAATAAGCCTTTGTCGGGGTTATAACAACCCTTCTCACCTCCATATTGTCATCAGTAGGCTTCCGCGACTTCACATGTGCCGGTCTCACAAGAAACCAGTCCAGGACATCCCTCAAGCTCTCAACCGCATCAAAAACCGGGTTCTTGAACGAGTAAATATGCTTAAGAGCAACATCATTCAACTCCTCATCGTACTTCCTCAATAAATCGAAGAACTCTGTCGTCAAGCTGTGCTGGTTAAATACCCCCCTATGCACCAAAGCGTTCACCATGTAAATGTTTGCGAAGCTAACCCCTTCCACGTTATGATAACAAAAGAAGAGTTCATTAGGGTTCCAAGAATTAGGAGGCTCATCTCGCGTAACAATGGGCCTTTCTGGTTGCGACCCATGGATCATCCTCTCCTTCATATACGCCAATGCCTTCCTCAACTTCCCTCCATGTCTCGGCTTCACAGAAATTTTATAGTTATAGCACCTTCCAATAGCACCATTGGGAGTGAAATCGATGGTTCTTATCCAAGGATCACCATCATCCAAGAGATTACCAGTCGCCATATCATAACTATCATCAACCGCAGTTCTGTAATATATCGAAGGAGCCGAACCCATTGCTATCTGAAAAATCATCACGAAGGGATTCTCATCCATGCTCACCTTCAAATCCGTGACATCCCGCAACAAAAACTCCAACTTGAGGTCACACTTGATCATCTCCACAAGATACTTCCCCTTGTCAGTGAAACCCACATCCCCCGAAAACACAAACTGACAACAATCATCAAAAGGATCAATCAGAAACTCCGCGCCAGGATGCCAACGCGAATTATGTTCAAACTTCCAAGAAGTAACAAACTCGGATTGGCTCACCAGGGTCCCAATCTCGAAGCTAACGTCCGGGAACCGGATAGGATCGGTGTTCCGTCTGCGGATGATCTGGAATGTGCTGTCAGTGGTTGAGATGGCTACGAGGGGATTGGAACGGTAGATGAGTTCGCAGCGGCCAGCAGCAGTGATGGCACGAGAGGCGCCATCTGGGGTGTTGAAGTGCAGGAAAGCGTGGGGGGCAGCCATCTTGGCGGCTTGCCTAGCCGGTTTGGGGACGCTGCAAAAGACAGGGAAGGTGTCATAGGGAGTGCAGGAGGTTTTAAGGCGGCAACGCCAGATGAGGCAGTTGAGGGTTTGTTCTAAGAAGAGCACGAGGTCTTTTGCTCTAGTTCCCTTGTCGAAGCCACCTATGCTGACTTGGGTGATTATGGTGTCTTTGTAGTCATCATTCAGTGGAGGAGGGGAGCTTAAAGAGCCCATGGGATTTCCAAGTTATTGTGTGTGTGTGTGTGTGTGAGAGAGAGAGAGGAGGGAGTGAAATCTAATGGAGCTAGTTTGAATTTTTTGATTTATGATCCTTGGATTGGAATGATACGTATCCTAAAGCAAAGCTAGGGAATGAATGTAGACACCTTGTGTATTTAATTTTTATAGGGAGATTTCATGACAAGATTTTGTCTCTCTTTTTTGTACATGAAATTTTTAACTTTGCGGTAGTGAATTTTTAGTAGTAGTAGTTGTTGTTGTTGTAGTTTTAAAGGTCTTTTCCTATTTTCTGTATGAGAAGTGGAAGTTATGGGTCATAAATGTGTCAAATCTTCCTTCTTTTGAAGGATATTAAATTTCTCAATTTTTTTGTAGGTGACCCAACATACTTCTTTGAACTATTACAATCACAAAACTTTTTGGGGACCAAACCGTCTTATAAACTTAGTTGGTTTCAACACTAGACTATCATAAGAGCATGACAATTAAGACAAAATATTGTAACTTTTAGTAGCATGTGTTCTTTCATAAAACCGAATTGTTTTGAACATTAATGACTAATAAAGGCAAAGAAATAAATGATCCTCATGTTTTCTTCTCAAGTGTTGTGATTTATGGATCATAAAGTATTTGGAAATTAATTGTTGTAAGGAGACAATGTGCCCCATAAATATCATAATAAGGATTCATACCGAACTTCAGGAATTTGTCTTGAGCCAATGTCACGCTGTCAAGGACTATCTAAATTGACTACACATGCAATGCATGTCTTAATAAACATAGTTTTTAAAAAGTAAATATTCCCATGTATTCTTGAACCTGAAACTTTCTTTATAATAGGTATGCACGGGCAATACACGGATTTGTATGTTTACAAATAAAAACTCCAACACGGATTAAAAAGTAAACTCTCCCAGTTTTTATATACTGGGAGAGTTGGAGTTTTTATTTGTAAACATACAAATCCGTGTATTGCCCGTGCATACCTATTATAAAGAAAGTTTCAGGTTCAAGAATACATGGGAATATTTACTTTTTAAAAACTATGTTTATTAAGACATGCATTGCATGTGTAGTCAATTTAGATAGTCCTTGACAGCGTGACATTGGCTCAAGACAAATTCCTGAAGTTCGGTATGAATCCTTATTATGATATTTATGGGGCACATTGTCTCCTTACAACAATTAATTTCCAAATACTTTATGATCCATAAATCACAACACTTGAGAAGAAAACATGAGGATCATTTATTTCTTTGCCTTTATTAGTCATTAATGTTCAAAACAATTCGGTTTTATGAAAGAACACATGCTACTAAAAGTTACAATATTTTGTCTTAATTGTCATGCTCTTATGATAGTCTAGTGTTGAAACCAACTAAGTTTATAAGACGGTTTGGTCCCCAAAAAGTTTTGTGATTGTAATAGTTCAAAGAAGTATGTTGGGTCACCTACAAAAAAATTGAGAAATTTAATATCCTTCAAAAGAAGGAAGATTTGACACATTTATGACCCATAACTTCCACTTCTCATACAGAAAATAGGAAAAGACCTTTAAAACTACAACAACAACTACTACTAAAAATTCACTACCGCAAAGTTAAAAATTTCATGTACAAAAAAGAGAGACAAAATCTTGTCATGAAATCTCCCAATAAAAATTAAATACACAAGGTGTCTACATTCATTCCCTAGCTTTGCTTTAGGATACGTATCATTCCAATCCAAGGATCATAAATCAAAAAATTCAAACTAGCTCCATTAGATTTCACTCCCTCCTCTCTCTCTCTCACACACACACACACACAATAACTTGGAAATCCCATGGGCTCTTTAAGCTCCCCTCCTCCACTGAATGATGACTACAAAGACACCATAATCACCCAAGTCAGCATAGGTGGCTTCGACAAGGGAACTAGAGCAAAAGACCTCGTGCTCTTCTTAGAACAAACCCTCAACTGCCTCATCTGGCGTTGCCGCCTTAAAACCTCCTGCACTCCCTATGACACCTTCCCTGTCTTTTGCAGCGTCCCCAAACCGGCTAGGCAAGCCGCCAAGATGGCTGCCCCCCACGCTTTCCTGCACTTCAACACCCCAGATGGCGCCTCTCGTGCCATCACTGCTGCTGGCCGCTGCGAACTCATCTACCGTTCCAATCCCCTCGTAGCCATCTCAACCACTGACAGCACATCCCAGATCATCCGCAGACGGAACACCGATCCTATCCGGTTCCCGGACGTTAGCTTCGAGATTGGGACCCTGGTGAGCCAATCCGAGTTTGTTACTTCTTGGAAGTTTGAACATAATTCGCGTTGGCATCCTGGCGCGGAGTTTCTGATTGATCCTTTTGATGATTGTTGTCAGTTTGTGTTTTCGGGGGATGTGGGTTTCACTGACAAGGGGAAGTATCTTGTGGAGATGATCAAGTGTGACCTCAAGTTGGAGTTTTTGTTGCGGGATGTCACGGATTTGAAGGTGAGCATGGATGAGAATCCCTTCGTGATGATTTTTCAGATAGCAATGGGTTCGGCTCCTTCGATATATTACAGAACTGCGGTTGATGATAGTTATGATATGGCGACTGGTAATCTCTTGGATGATGGTGATCCTTGGATAAGAACCATCGATTTCACTCCCAATGGTGCTATTGGAAGGTGCTATAACTATAAAATTTCTGTGAAGCCGAGACATGGAGGGAAGTTGAGGAAGGCATTGGCGTATATGAAGGAGAGGATGATCCATGGGTCGCAACCAGAAAGGCCCATTGTTACGCGAGATGAGCCTCCTAATTCTTGGAACCCTAATGAACTCTTCTTTTGTTATCATAACGTGGAAGGGGTTAGCTTCGCAAACATTTACATGGTGAACGCTTTGGTGCATAGGGGGGTATTTAACCAGCACAGCTTGACGACAGAGTTCTTCGATTTATTGAGGAAGTACGATGAGGAGTTGAATGATGTTGCTCTTAAGCATATTTACTCGTTCAAGAACCCGGTTTTTGATGCGGTTGAGAGCTTGAGGGATGTCCTGGACTGGTTTCTTGTGAGACCGGCACATGTGAAGTCGCGGAAGCCTACTGATGACAATATGGAGGTGAGAAGGGTTGTTATAACCCCGACAAAGGCTTATTGTCTTCCTCCTTCGATTGAGCTTTCTAACAGGGTGATAAGGAAGTTTATTGAGGTTTCAGATAGGTTCTTAAGAGTAACTTTTATGGACGAAGGAATGCAAACACTCGGCAATAATGTTCTTAACATGTTTGTCTCCCCGATTATTAGAGAAATTTCTAAAGGCTTTTCTATGCAGAAGACAGCAGTTTACCAAAGGATAAGGAACATCATGAAAGATGGGTTATACATTTGCGGTAGGATGTATTCTTTCCTAGCATTCTCGTCAAATCAATTGAGGGATCGGTCAGCTTGGTTCTTTGCGGAAACTCATAATTTGAAGGTTGGTGACATCAAAGAATGGATGGGGACATTTAAGATCAAGAATATCGCCAAGCATGCAGCTCGCATGGGCCAATGCTTCTCGGCAACACATTCTGCACTGGTGCTACGAAAGGAGGAGGTTGATATGGAGATAAAGGATATTGAGAGAAATGGCTACTGCTTCTCAGATGGGATTGGGAAAATTACACCAGAGCTTGCTATGGAAGTTGCCAAGAAGTTGCAGTTGACAGAGAATCCTCCATCTGCTTATCAAATCAGAATTGCAGGTTGCAAAGGGGTTGTGGCTGTTTGGCCCGGGGAGCCTGGTAAGAAGCTGATTTCTTTGAGGCCAAGCATGGACAAGTTCAAGTCTGAAAATTACTCCCTAGAAATTGTGTCGTGGACGAAGTTTCTACCAGGTTACTTGAACAGACAGATCATCATTTTGCTTTCGGCCTTGGGCGTCCCTGACCAAGTGTTTTCAAGAATGCAAGATTCCATGGTGAGCACGCTAGATCAAATGCTTGTGGACCCTGATATTGCATTTGAGGTTATCACAAAATCAATTGCTGATCAAGGGAATATAGCAGCAGTGATGCTTAGTGCTGGATTTAATCCTAAGGAAGAACCTCATTTGAAAGCGATGATTAACTGCATTAGGTTATCACAGCTTAAAGATCTCGCTTCAAAAGCTAGAATCTTTGTTGAGAAGGGAAGGTGGTTGATGGGCTGCCTTGATGAACTTGGAATATTAGAACAAGGGCAGTGTTTTATCCAAATCTCTAGTCCATCATACCAAAACTACTTCATAAAGCAGAGGTGTACAATTTCCAGCGCAAGCGACACCAAGCAAATTATAGTAAGTACAGTGGCCTTGGCGAAGAACCCATGCCTTCACCCTGGAGATGTTCGTATTTTAGAAGCAGTGGATGTGCCTGAACTTCATCATCTTGTTGATTGCATTATTTTCCCCCAAAAAGGAGATAGACCTCATTCCAATGAGGCATCAGGAAGTGACCTTGATGGAGATCTTTACTTTGTCACTTGGGACGAAAATCTCATTCCTCCGAGCAAGAAAAGCTGGACGTCGATGTCCTACACCCCTGCTGTAGCTAAATTGGTGACACATGAAGTTGATCAACAGGTAAGTTACTTGGATTTGCATGTTTTCTCTATAAGCATAGTTATTTGGGTGTCGCCCACGATTTTGCAACCGTCTGAATTAATGATGGCTTACTTCTGCACTAGTCTAGTGAGACTTCTACAACCTTTGAGTATTTCAATGATTCATGAGTGTTGACACTCATTTGTTTTGTCTGAACATAGCTGCATAAACTAGTTAGACTGATATGAACTTGGCCGAGTAACAAATCATCTGAACAATACTTTGATGTCAAGTTCACTTATCTGACAACTTACATACTTACAAGAAAGCATCCCTGAAAAGATATATCATGGATCATTTCTTTCAATCAAATGGCATGAGTTTCACTAATTTGTATAACATATCTGATGCACCTTGAGGTCTGCATTACCAATTTTCCAACATTTTCAAACTATAGGATATCATTCGCTAGCTATAACCATGTATTTCCAGTGAACATGGCTCGTATGGATTTTGTACTGCATAATGCATTCTCATCGTATTGGAGTGATTAATTCAGTATTTCTTATGTTCTCTCTCTTCTATTATTGTGAAGGCTATATTGATGCATCGTTCATGATGAATGTCACATATTTGCACATACACTGCCCAGGCAATAGGTTTATAATAGTGAGCTGAACATAGTAAATTACTTCTAGCGAAAATCATGGCGTGTATGTCAACAACTCAAACAAAATTCCTAGGCAGGCTAGACATGATTCATAAGTTAATTCTAATAGGAGAAGTTGAACTACTTTAGCATGCTTGAGGTACCTGACCATATATAGTGTATCCATCCCATTGGACCTCGCAAGCATAAACAGATTATATAGGAACCCATATATTTATTACTGCTATCCATTTCATTCAGAAAGATCAAATTAACTTGTTGGCTGGGTTTTTGAATTTTTTTACTGCTCTTTCTTTTCTCTAATTCCCAAAAACCTCCCTTCTAACATGTTTGTCATGGCTTTATTTCAACAGGACATAATCGACTTCTTTGTTAAAAACATATCCAACGAGAACCTTGGGGTGATTTGCAATGCTCATGTGGTTCACGCAGACATGAGTGAGAATGGAGCCATGGACGAAAAATGCTTAAAGCTCGCTGAAATGGCTGCCATTGCTGTAGACTTCCCTAAGACCGGAAAGGTTGTCCTTATGCCTGCAAACCTCAAACCGAAACACTACCCCGATTTCATGGAGAAGGACGACCGCGAATCATACAGGTCTGAGAAGATTCTCGGGAAGTTGTACCGAAAGATCAAGTTTGCTTATGAAGACGAAACCTCCTTGGAAGTTGCCTCTAGCTATGAGGACTTACACTACGACACTGATTTAGAGGTTCAAGATGCGTGTGGTTACCTTTCTGAAGCTTGGGACAACAAGTGCTCATATGATCGACAGCTGAATGCATTGTTGGGTCAATACCGAGTTGATAAAGAAGTGGAAGTCGTGACTGGGCACCTTTTCTCCTTAGGTAAACACAATAGCCGGAAACAAGGAGAAATCAAGGAGCGTCTTCAAAATGCCTATTATGCTCTTCAAAAGCAATACAGAGGTGTTTTTGAGGAAATTAAGCGTAGTTCATTCAAGCTAACTGATGAAGAGAAAAACCTGATATATGAAAGGAAGGCATCGGCGTGGTACCAAGTGACTTACCACCCTCAGTGGGTCAAAAGGTTGCTTGAGACAAGACAGCCCGATGGCACATCAGTGCCTCTTCGTCTTAGTTTTGCATGGATAGCTGTGGACTACTTGATTCGTATTAAGAATCAGCGCAAGGATGTTCCAAGTAATGGAGGTGGGAAATCTGTTGCTTCACTTGCAAACTAGGAGACCTAAGGCCGAACCTAATCTTAATCGCAGCAAGATCACTCTGCCTCATTACGGGTACAGTTAGTATACATAGAACTTTAACTTAATTTACCAGATAGGCTAAGTTTGAAGGATGAAACATTGCTAATTTAAGCTCTAAAATATTTTACATTTTAACTAATTTATCTATTGCTAATTTAAGCTCTAAAATATTTTACATTTTAACTAATTTAAATAGATATGATGTTCTGAATTCTCTCTAATAATTATCTGTGATGATTGAAGGGATGGGTGGGTACCTTCTACGTAATTCCGGGATTTAGCTTCAGTCTTCAAGTCATCCAGGTCAGTCAAGTAAACTTGAAATGCAACACATATCAACTAATCTTTTAGCAAGTTCTTAGCAAGTTCAAAACGTGTGAACAAATAATTTTTCATGGTGTAGAATTATTCTGTTTAAACCTCTTGCATTCATTGAGTTGTTTAGTACTACATGAGGATATTTGCTGCAATAAAACTTATAAAACTTTTTGATGCATGGAGATGGTAATTCTCAAATTTTCGCAAAGCAAAGTATAACTCTAATTTTGCCCATTTCGAGCTGAGTAAATAAAAGCTCATGGACTCAATTTAAAGACTGGATCACTTCATCTCAATATTTAGGTTTGATTAGAGCTCTATTAAAAACCATCTCCGTGATAATCTTCCAACAAAATAATCTTCAAATTTATCAAACTTAGAGGTTGAATATGGTTGCACCCAAATAATAAAAAATTTTAAAACAATGATCTCAAATATATAGGGGGGATTCATTTTTTGGTCAGAGAATGAGCATCATGGCCCGCATGTGGGTGACATGAACATCATTGTCTGCTACTTAATTTTTGTTTTATTAAAGACTTTTTAATGAAACATGGGGGGCCTAGGCCAACCTTTTATGATCAAAATAAAAAATAAAAATATATAGTTGGAATAATAACTATGAAATGATAATATTAACTTCTTTATGGAATTATATCAAACAATTCGTATGCACACGTAAGGATGATTTCAAAACAATATGGTGTAATGAAAAGCAGGGCCGGACCAACACTTACTGAGGCCTTTTAAAAGCTTATAATAATATTTTGTTAAAATTAATATTTTTTTATTTAAATGTTATCTTTCGGGCTTTTTGAGATGCAAAATCATTTATTATATTATTGTAATCAATTTCATTCAACATTTCTTTTTCAATTGATAATAAAGCCAATTCATTTAATATTTGTTGAGACTTTGTTGATCTTAGATAAGATTTTATTTGAAAAACTTCTTTCCGCCGAAGCAACAGTTACGGGAATCGTTAACATTATTCTATAAGCAATATATGCATTTGGAAATGAATCAAGTCTTTTAATATAATTAAGTATGTCAATTGGTGTATCATTTTCCACTTGTATAATCTATACCATATCACTTCTACGGTAACCAAGTAATCACTATTTCACAACTAAAACATCCTCTAATCCTCTGGTTATTAACTTGAGCGGCAGTTGAGATCTAAGTTTTCTCTTCACCAAAAGAATTCATTATCTGTTGCTCCCACACCCAAAAACAAGCAGCATCGACCTTCATTAATATAATTGTCATGATTTCCTTCACTAACCCACCGATACCATAAAACCAACATCAGCGATGCTGAAGAATCTAATAAGAAATTCATAAATTTTCCAACCCTGGCCTTCATTGCAAATGACCTCACAATCAAAATTAACCTTCCATCAATTTTCTTTCTTGTTTTTCATTACAATGATGACTTCATATTAAGCTTCCTCTAATTAATATACATTCCAAGTATGAGCTTTCTAGCTTTGTGGTCCATCCATATCAAACTCACAACAAAATACAAATGAACTTGTGGGCTGCCTTATTAACATCAACATGTCTTTTAAAAGGTGAATCAAAATTCATGGTCCCCAAGTTAATTAAAGGAAAAGGTAAAAAATAAAAAATAAAGAAAGATGATCACTATAAGAGATATAGAATAACAGCAAGTGTAATTAGGTCAGAATCATCACTTACCTGCATCAAATCCTCTTGCATTTCAGACCCCACACCAACAGAATGACAGATAAAGATTACCTTCAGAAAACAGCAATTAGTTGTATAATATATGTTAACATCATCCAATTTCCAGCCACTATAAGAAAGAGAGGATCGAGATAACAAGGATTATATTGTAAACTATTTTCTTCCACAAATTTTATATTTTAAAAAGAAAAGAAAAAAAGGAAGGAAAAATTACACTGATTTAGATATTCAGAATCAACCCTTAATTTTCTGAATTTTCCTTCAAGTCTTTTCCAGAGTAAAAAACCCATGAATTACTAGGAACTAATTTGCTTCTCATATTAGCTATGAAATGCTGCAATATACATCAAAAGAGACCCTTTTATGAACAGATTAGAGCTTTTTCAAAAACCCAGAAATGGGGGAAAAAAT
This sequence comes from Hemerocallis citrina, assembly GCA_017893485.1. Lineage (NCBI taxonomy): Eukaryota > Viridiplantae > Streptophyta > Magnoliopsida > Asparagales > Asphodelaceae > Hemerocallis > Hemerocallis citrina. The sequence goes on along the minus strand of JACEHZ010000556.1, from coordinate 194,325 downwards.
AAATGAGAGAATGCCTGTGACCTTTGCCAAAAGGATAGACAAACTAAGAGAGGAGAGAGAAGACCAGAGCCACAAGTGGAAGCAGAGAAGAATAGTATAGTATAATGAGAAATTTTAGTATAATTGCGTTGAACCCGTCGAACTTAGAACCATTTTCATTATCAAAATGATAAGATTGCGAATCTCAAGAAAACCCACATTTCAAATAAGTATTAAAAAAAGGAGATTAGAAGAACCATGACCAAACAAAAAAATACCTCAGAGAAGCAAGAGTTGCAGGGAAGTAGCAATAGACTATGGAAAGGGAAGAAGGGAACTGTGGAGTTGGGCGATGGGTGACTGGTAGTCTGGTAGAAGTCTAGAAGATGAAGTCTTGAAGTTGTAGAAGATGAAGAGTCAGTCAGCCTGCAGATGCCAGATGGCCAACTGCATTTAATTAATTATTGTTTAGATATTTTTTTTTTAAGACGATGAAGAGCTGGTCAGCCTAAAGATGAACAGTATCTCAGCCAGATGAGGCCTTTATTAATTAATGTTTAGATATATATTTTTTTTAGGCCTAAAAAGACCTAGTTTTTTTTGAGGCCCAAAGCCCTAGCTTGGGCTGCTTTAGGGTTGGGCCGGGCCTGATGAAAAGTAAGACCAAATCATGTGCATATAAAAGAGACTGAGAAACACATAATTAAATCTACATCTACATCTACATCTACGTCTACGTCTACACACACGTACGTACGGATATTTTCATAGAGCAAGCCCTAAGCAAGTAAGCATGCATCTATTAGTTAGGGTTGCTTACATTGATTTGCGAAAGCGGGAGCAGATTGGTCTCCTTAGCCATTGTACTCCTCTTGATCCTGGAACCACGAACGTCCCTCTCCTAGTACCCCATAAATATCATAATAAATACCAAGGATTCATACCCAACTTCAGAAATTTCTCTTAAGCCAATGTCACGCTGCCAAGGACTATCTAAATTGACTAGTAATTTACAAGTGCAATTTTTAAAAAGTATAAATATTCCCATGTATTCTTGAATCTAAAACTTTCTTTATAATAGATATGCACGGGCAATACACATTTTGTATGTTTACAAATAAAAACTCCAACTCTCCCATTATAATATTAGGGATTAAAGATTAGATATTGATAAGCTCCGAATGCTGCATCATAAGAACTACAACAAAAAAAATAGTGGTGGAAATTACTCGAGTGGCCACACGAGTTCAGCTCCTTCAACTCGAAGACAATGGATGAAAGAAGCTGCGTTGAATAGATCAAAATATTATCTCTAAATCTTTAGGTTTATTCTTTTTGTTTGATGTCCTAGTGTTTTGTTGTCAATATATGACAATATATAGAGAGGGGAGACTTGGATCCGAGAGTTTGTTGGATTGATCCACGACTCTTCCCCATGCTCTTCTCTAGATTTGTCCGTGGGCACGTGCCTACGGCACGTCTTCGGAACGATAAAAAACACGAAAAGCCCTGTAAACAGTAAAACAACAATTATGTAACTCAAGTTTGAATAGTATGACAATAATTAGTTGTAAATAAAAGTCAATGTTTCCATTAGTATATGTTGAAAAATAATTATAAATGGGGGTGTAAATCTAACTTCTTAGAATTTTAAGTGTGGAAAATGATTCAATATAACATTTGAAGAAATATATTTGCTATTTTCAATATAACATGTGCAATAAAAAAACATAAAAATTCTGAAAATTTACAAACATGAAATCTTAAAATCTAAATTTCTAAGTAAATAAATAAAGAATGAGAGAGATAGGTAGGGAGAGAGAGAAAGAGAGAAATATGAAAAAGTGAAAAGATAAGAGAGAGTAATAAAGTAATGAGTTTTTTAGTTTTCGGGGGAAAAATTTGGTTTTGGGGTTTGAAATTTTGGGAGGGAAAATATGTTTTGTGAGGTTAGATCTGGGCCTTTGATTTTGAGGAGATTGAAGGTGAGCCACTTGATAGCTTTCTTTGTGTTTTATTATATAGATTTGTGAGGTTAGATCTGGGCCTTTGATTTTGAGGAGATTGAAGGTGAGCCACTTGATAGCTTTCTTTGTGTTTTATTATATAGATATAGATATAAACATAGTACAAATAAGGATGATTGGTATTCTCCCCCTCAAAAGTTAAAAAAACCCAAGAAACACAAAGATTCAAAGTAATGCTCACTAGAGCTCTGGACCACCATCAAGATAACAACCTATGGATAACCTGTGTGATGCTATGTCATGCAATCTGTTCTTAGTCGTATCAGTAGTGACTATTCCTAAAAATTTAAAATTGTTAACTATACAAATTTAAGATGCTGGTTCTTATACTATATTTGTTGAACTTCTCTTCTCTCATTGTTGTTGGTGCTCTTCTTATTCTTATTTGGATAAATAGGTGCAGCCACCTCTAGCTCTCCCCTTTATAGAAGTTCCTCAGTCAGATATGTAATTTTATGGTGATTTTAAAACTACAACTAGCTGAGCATTTCAGTTCTGGATGATAGTACAAATTGTAGAATTACAACTAGTTGACGTCAATACCGATGAATAAATAAGTTGAAGAAATTGGTCATACCTTTATAAATTATCAATATTTTGTGTTCCTTGGTTTCTAATTTTGTTTCGATTTCTCCTGATGTTAGTAACAGTTTGTTCACTATACGTTTTATGGCAGGCCTAAATAATGCATCAAAGCTGATGGGTTGTGAAGTTTCTGAGTTAATGCTGGCTTTATCGACTCACAAACTTAAAGCAGGACATGAGAATATAGTTCAAAAGCTGACATTATCACAGGTCTGTAAGTTACGTTTCAGTTTATATTGTCACCTTTCTCAGAACGTGCTGAATTATTTCTTATTCTTTTCTGTTCATGCAGGCCATTGACACTAGGGATGCATTAGCAAAAGCAGTATATACAAGCTTGTTTGAATGGCTTGTCACACAGCTCAACAAGTCTCTTGAAGCAGGGGAATGTTGTGAAGAAAGATCCATCAGTATCTTGGATATATATGGATTTGAATCTTTTAATGTATTTGTTCGATCCTGGTGCCAATTTGAACATTCTTTTGAAAATTTCCAGAAGCTTATGTCTTTACTTAGAATTCTTGATTCTTGCAGAGGAACAGCCTTGAGCAACTTTGCATAAACTATGCAAATGAGAGATTACAGCAACACTTCAATAGACATTTGTTTAAACTTGAACAGGAGGTGAGCGACCTAGTGACTCTTACCTTTAAAGCTTTGAAACATATGTATAGTCTTAATTGATTAAATGTGCATTCAAGTCTGGTTTTAAATAATCCACATTGTCACCTGATATAAATCATTGGTGAATGTTGAAAATTCAAATTATATGTACTAATTTTATAAATGTTTTTTATAGGAGTATTCACAGAATGGGATTGACTGGGCAAATGTTGATTTTATGGACAATGCTGAGTGTTTAAATCTCTTCGAGAAGGTATCATTTGTACTTTACATCTATGATTTGAAGGGTTTGAATGGGTAGTTGCAATTGGGTCCCTTAATTTTAATGATTGAAATTATTCTCAATAACTCTAGCAGAAGACGTTAATTTGAATGACAGTTTTTTAACATTCTGTTCTTATATCATTCACCTAGGGAACCAAGTACGAGATGTACCCAAAAAACCTTGTTTAGATGTCTTCTGGAGGGAATGAATCTCTCTCTCTCTCTCACACGCGCGCGCGCGCACACACTTTTTCCTTTCCCCGTAGCTAAATCTCTCATGAAGTTGATGACCGAATGTGCGTGCCCACACACATTTTCCTTTCCCCATAGCTAAACCCCTTATTGATGACTGACGCACTTATTGATGATGGAAATCTAATCCCCCTCCAAGTATCGATGGAAAAACCTAACCTATTGTGAAATTTAAATTCGTATTTACAAACCCTGCTACATTCTTCCCTCTTTCCAAAACCGTTATAGATGCACTATTCTACAGAAAATTGAGATTCTCCCTTATTCTCTGACCTCAGTTAATGAGATTCAACATCTTAATAATATGAATATTTCCTAGATCTAGTTAATGAGATTCAAATCTTATTAAGTTAGAATTGGATTTGGTGAGTCAACCAGTAATTTTGTTACATAACTTTCATCCATATCAATCTTCGTGCAATCATATCAGTCTTTAGTCTTTAGCATGACAGTGAATTTGTTTTTTCAATGAATGACAGAAACCTGTGGGGCTATTGTCTTTATTGGATGAGGAGTCAACCTTTCCAAATGCAACCCATATGACCTTAGCAAATAAGCTTAAACAACATCTGAGTGATAACCTATGCTTCAAGGGGGAAAGAGGTGCTGCTTTCAGAGTCTGCCATTTTGCTGGAGAGGTTACCAATTTATTTCTCTTTCTTTAATTTATTTTTTTTATATAAAATTTTTTATTTTTTGTTTTCTCCTGTTTTGGATGATATTTAGATTGGAGAATCATAAATATTTATTCTGAGTTGCTTTGGCGTTGCACTCTGTAGAAGGTTGTAGCTCATCAGGTCTTTTATAGGAGCTTATTATGGACATTTATGTCCAAAGCTCGATTTTTGAAATTATTGTATCATTTCCAACTAAATATGAACTGTTACTAATAGTTTACTTAACAATGTAATACTTATAGATTGGTTTCTCTATTATCGACCCTTCCGCATCGAAACTTATTTGTATTCATGCTTAGGATTGTTTGAAGATGTCTAAATTTTATTATTAGTATCTAAAGGAATCTATTCTATCTATGAGAGAAAGAACAGTGTGCTGTAGACTATTAATGACTGTTCTAATGGGTGTAACTAGGAGATGGGCAATAGAGGAATGCAGTAGTACTTGACATGCTTAATGCTTTACATTTTGTGAAACAAAAACTTCTGGGAAACCAGGATTGCAGTAGTATGGTATATACTATGCAGGGTATCTGGTTACTCTGTGCACATTTAATGATCCTCATTTGATGCACAACAATATTTCATCTTGACTTACAGCTTGCAATAGCTCCTATTATTTGGAATGAACCTACGTATAACAATCCCAAATCAATTTCAGGTTGTGTACAACACAAGTGGTTTCTTGGAGAAGAACAGAGATTTGCTCCATTTAGATTCCATCCAACTTCTTTCATCTTGCCGTTGTCAACTTCCTCAATTATTTGCCTCCCAAATGCGCCAGCAGTTGAATAACCCAGTTACTCCTCTTCGAGAGTTAAATGGAGCTGATTCACTGAAGAGAAGTGTTGGCACAAAATTTAAGGTATGTTTGTCACCTGTTCTTTTATTTCCTTCCACTTCTTTATCTACTGAAAAGAAATGTCAAATATATATAGTTGGCTACTGGACATGATATTAGATATGTTGATGAAATTATACCTCATTGTGGTTAAATAGTTTATTTTAACTATTAGAGATTTGTTATGCTTCTAGGATCAACTATTCCAGCTGATGCAGCTGTTAGAAAACACTACTCCCCACTTCATCCGATGCATTAAGCCAAACAATCAGCATGTGCCTGGATTATATGAGAATGATCTAGTTTTACAACAGCTTAGATGCTGTGGAGTACTGGAAGTGGTCAGGATATCAAGGTCGGGCTATCCAACACGAGTGACACATCAGCAATTTGCTGAAAGGTAGTTAAAAATCTTCCTTGCCTTTTTTAGTCTTCAGTGACATAAATATCATATCGAGCCGGTTATCTGTTTTTAATTTCTCTTCAGGTATGGCTTTTTCCTTTTGGGAAATGATGAATCACAGGATCCGCTAAGTGTTTCAGTCAACATTCTACAGCACTTTAATGTCCTACCAGACATGTATCAAGTTGGTTACATGAAGATATTTTTCCGCACTGGACAGGCAACTCCCCTTCTCTTTCATTTTTTGTTCTTTGTATTCTCTATCCCATCCAAGACCAGTTTAGTAGATATTCTAGGATTTGTTGAGTATAAATATTTTTTCAAGACAAGTTTGAGATTTGCTACCAATTTACTGGTTCCCCCTCATAGTTGTAAGATCTCTCCAAATCTATGGCTACTGTTCTCCAACCATGGTTAAAGATAGAGGTATAAAAATATTTTCTTTCCCACACAAATAAATATACTGATTATACTAGCAGTGGCTTTCTTATTTTTGTTAGTGGTGGGCTCTGCTTTATATTTCTTGATAGATCACTAAACCAGGAGGTTATAAATGGTCTTTCTTATTGTTGAAAACTTAAGCATGGGCAACATTGAATAATATTTAGGAAAAAAATTACTGACTCAGTTTACATAAATATCTTGGCTCCATGTTTTTCCCCCCGGCAGATTGCTACACTAGAAGAAGTTCGATACCGAACTCTGCATGGGATTCTCTGCCTTCAGAAGCGTTTCCATGGCGCTAAAGTTCGTCGTTGTTTTAAAGAGCTCAAGAATGGAGTTTCTAATCTGCAGTCATGTAATGCATATGCATCCATATCAATTTCTTTATTGAGAATGAATTAGTTTGACTCAATTCTTATTTTAAAATGCAGTTATTCGTGGCTGGCTTGCGAGGAAGGATTTTGATCATCTTAAGAGTTTGGAAATGTCAAAAGGCAGCCACGGGAAAACTAATGAAGTTTCTGAATTCAAAATTCAAGAATTGGTGGTATGTCAAAATATTTACATTTTAAAGCCAAAATCACTTTTTAACAATTTTATTTTGTTCGTCGATAATATTGCAGTACAAAAACCAAGAAAATGGTCTTTTTATATTGCCAAATCTACGAAAAATGATGTTATACGCCATTGTCCTATTCTATCCTATGGCAAAACCACTACCCCCAACATTTAAGTTTGATTACATGTTCCCTTTCCCCCCGTTGATACCTACTATACATTAAACAACTATTATAAGATCCATAGATAAGAGAACTTTGCTCACATTAGATTGTGTTATTACTGATTATGTATTGAGCAAAGTTTCTACCCTAGCTTTGATCATATGGACAATATCCTCTTCATTCACCAGCTAAGTAGGATGAATGATAAATGTTATGTATTTCCTTTATATTGGTGTTAAATGCTAACTGTACCACTGTCTATTCTCAGAGTCTTGCTAAAGTAAAATTTTATATTTTCGTCTTACCCATGATTCTGAAGCCTTCCAATTTAAAGGATCTCTCCACCTTATGCATTCTTAGTATTATTGGTAAGGGAACTAATAAATGACATAGTCTTCATCTAATTAAAGGTGCAAACAAATGAATATTATATCCTTGGTATAAGCTTAAAATAATATCAGTTGTTCCTAAATTAGTTGATGTAAAACGTAATCCTAAACGGATCAAAGTTAGAATTTTAAACAATTAATCAGTTTGATGGATTTTCAAGAATTGAATTAAGTTTAACAAACCCACTTAATAATTCAGTTCTAACTATTAAGTTATTGACTTAGTCTTTCTCTGATTTTGTTAGTCTTTCTCTGATTTTGTTTTTGTAACCTTGATTGTAGCACTCAGTTGTAACCTTCTTCTCTGATTTTATCCTTGTAATTATCTCTACCCATGATTTTAGGATTTAGTTGTAACCTCATGAGTTAGTTTAGGAGATATTGTTGTAAACTATGCTGTATAAAGGTTCAAGCAATCTGAATGAGAAATCAAGCAATCTTTTTCATATCTATCATTTCTTTACATGGTATCAGACTAGCCTACACCGATCCTACGCTATGTCTTCCGAAAACAACCAGATTACTCCTTCTGCTACTCAAATCTTGTTCACCGCTTCTGGTGGCGCCGCGGCCAACCTTCAATTCCCGGCGCTAGCAGTCCGTCTCGATCGCTCCAATTACTCTTTATGGCGCGGCACTATTCGCTCGGCTCTTGAGGCTTATGAGCTTGAGGGATTTCTTGTCGCTGGTGGTGCTCCTCCGCCGACTGTTTCATCGGCCACAGGTTCATCAACCACCACCAGCCCGAATCCTGACTTTGTTGCTTGGAAGCGCAAGGACCGACTGGTTCTTTTATGGCTGCGATCCACTCTCTCCACTCCTATGCTTGGTCACGTTGTTCGGGCTGCCACAACCGCGGAGCTTTGGTCCATGTTGGAGCAGATGTTTCACTCCCAAACTCGTGCCAGGCAGATGCATTTGAAACAACAACTTCAATTGCTCTCCAAGGGCAACCTGTCTATCTTGGAATATGTTGAGAAGAAAAGGGCAATCTCTGATTCCCTCGCTGAATGTCTCACAATTGTATCAGACGAGGATTTTCTCTTATGTGCTATTTGGCTTAGGGGCTGAATATAGTGCGTTCAAAACAGCCCTAAGTATGCGGCTGGAACCGATTTCGTCGAATGAGCTGCTCGGCCTCCTTCTTCAGGAAGAACAGCTCATACTTGACTTTTGCGCCGAATCCAGTTTTCCGGTGGCCCATGTTGCTCATCGGAAAGGCGCGGCTGCGAATCGACATTCCCCATTAGACTTTGCCACGACTGGAGACCATTCCCGTCCGGTGTGTCAAATCTGCGACAAGCAGGGTCATGAAGCACGGAATTGCCATCAACGACTGAACCTGTCTGTCTTCCCTGCCACCAATCGCCGCGCCGCTGATCGTCTCCGCCAGTCTGCCAGCAAGCAGGCTCATGTGGCGTACACCGCCAGCCCGTCCGCCATCACCGACCCATGGGTGGTCGACTCTGGAGCGACGAATCACGTCACGGCTGACCTGTCCGGCCTCAACCTCCAGTCCGAGTACACTGGCGGTGACAGCCTTGTCGTCGCAAACGGTCAGTCCCTTCCCATTACACATACAGGCAATCTTTCTTTATCTGCTAAACATGTTGCTAAAACCCTTACCCTTAAAGATATTCTTGTTGTGCCTAAAGTATCTAAAAACCTTCTTAGTATTCGTCAATTATGCCTTGATAACAATGTTTTTGTGGAACTTCATGCTAATCATTGTTATGTTAAGGACCTTCAGGGCACGAGAATACTCAAGGGCATCGTTGAGAATGGCTTGTACCGGCTTCTTGTTCGCTCACTCGCTCCCAGAGTTTTTGTTGGTGAACGAGCCTCTGTCTCTTGTTGGCATCATCGCTTTGCTCATCCTCATGAATCCATCTTGCGTCGTCAATTAGTTACTTTTAATTTACCTGTCTCAGCAAATAAATCATTGCCTTTGTGTAGTGCTTGTCAATTAGGCAAGAGTCAAAGACATCATCTACCCTCTTGTCATGTTTCCTCTAAAAATCCTTTTGATTTAATTTATTCAGATGTTTGGGGCCCTGCCTCTATGTCTTCTTTAAATGGTAATCGCTATTTTGTCACTTTTATTGACGATTGCACCAAATTTGTTTGGGTTTATTTTTTGACTGCTAAGTCTCAGGTTTTGTCTGCCTTTACGTCTTTCAAAACTATGGTTGAGACACAGTTCTCCACTAAACTCAAAGCTTTTCAATCTGATTGGGGTGGCGAATACCGTAATGTATCAACTTTTCTTGCATCTAATGGCATACTTCATCGTGTTTCTTGCCCTCACACTCCAGAACAAAATGGTGCTTCTGAAAGACGGAATAGGATTATCATTGAAAAAGGGTTGGCTCTTTTGGCACATTCCCATCTTCCTATGGAATTTTGGGAACATGCATTTCATACCGCCATTTACTTGAACAATAGAACTATAACTCCTATTCTTCAGAACAAGTCCCCTTATGCATGCCTATATCAGCGACACCCGGATTATATTTTTCTGAAATCCTTTGGTTGCCTGTGTTTTTCTTATCTTCGCCCTTACAACAATAGCAAGTTGGAATTTCGTTCTATGGCGTGCATCTTCTTAGGGTATAGTGCTAAACGTAAAGGCTATCTGTGCTATCACGTTTCTTCCTCTCGAACGTACATTGCTCGTCATGTTGTCTTTGATGAGTCTTCTTTTCCTTTTCCGGAGCATAATTCTCATACCGGTCAGCCAGATTCGCCTTGTCCTGAACTCTCTCTTTTTCCACTTCAAGAAGCTGCATTAACACCACTTTCGGTTGCATCTCCTCCTTCGGATTCTTCTCGGTCGACTCCCATTCATTCGCCGTCTTCATCTCCTTTCGACCTCACGCCACATTCCCACACGATGGTGCCACCTTCCCCACCACCGATCCCTTCGCCGGTTATGCCATATCAACATGCTCCCTCATATTTCCGCCCCTCCAACACTTCGACACACGGTATGGTCACTCGAGCCTCCACTACTTCCCTTAACCCAAAGCCCACACTGCTACTAAACACCCTATTTTCTGTGATTCCTCTGATTTTGAACCCAAAACCTTCTTACATGCCAAAAAGAACCCTAATTGGCAACATGCTATGCAACTAGAGTTTGATGCCTTAATTGCTAATGGGACTTGGGACTTGGTTCCTAGGCCCCCCTCTTCTAACATTGTTGGTTGTAAGTGGGTTTTCAGGATCAAGAAGAAACCAGATGGCTCTATTGATCGGTACAAGGCCCGTTTGGTTGCCAAGGGATACAATCAAGAAGAGGGAGTTGACTACTTCGACACATTCAGTCCGGTCATCAAGCCTACCACGATTAGGGTGGTATTGAGCATTGCTGTCACTCGTAATTGGCCTCTCCGCCAGGTTGACATTAATAATGCCTTCCTCAATGGTGATCTAGCAGAAACTGTCTATATGGAGCAAGCACCGGGTTTCACTTCCCCTGATCAGCCATCATATGTCTGTCGCCTCAAAAAGGCACTTTATGGCCTCAAGCAAGCTCCGCGAGCATGGTTTCAGAAGCTCAACCAGGCTTTCCTTCGTCACGGGTTCCGGCAATGCATCTCCGATACCTCTCTTTTCATCAAACGTCATGGCTCCGATGTTGTCTATGTGCTTGTTTATGTGGATGACCTCATTATCACCGGTTCCAACTCTTCCTTCATTGATGGGTTTGTCACGCATCTCAACTCGGTTTTCTCTCTGAAGGATTTGGGTGCTCTCAACTTTTTCTTGGGAATTGAAGTCCATCGTAATTCAGCTGGTCTTCTACTCTCCCAACGAAAGTACATTTTGGACCTCCTTGATCGAAGCAACATGATGGGTGCTAAACCCATAGCCTCGCCAGTTGTTCCAGGTTCTCGGCTCGTTTCTGGTGGTGATCCGTTTTCCGATGTCCATCTCTACCGCAGCATCGTAGGAGCTCTCCAATATGCCACCATCACCCGGCCTGAGATTTCCTACTCGTCAATCGGGTCTGCCAGTTCATGCACCAGCCATCGGAACATCATTGGGCTACGGTCAAACGAATCCTTCGCTACCTCAAGGGTTCAATCGATTCCGGGCTCTTCTTCCGTCCTGCTCGTGACACTCGGCTTGTTTGCTTTACTGATGCTGGCTGGGCTTCTGATCCCGAGGACTGCCGCTCTCAACATGGGTTCTCTGTTTACTTTGGAGGCAACCTTGTGAGCTGGTCTTCTCGCAAACAGAATGTGGTTGCTCGTTCTAGCACTGAAGCTGAGTACAGGGCTATTGCTTTTGCCTCGGCCGAACTTATTTGGCTTCAACAGCTTCTGAAGGAAATGGCGGCACCTTCTTCTGGTCCTCCCATTCTTCTTTGTGATAATCTCAGTGCCACTTTTCTTACTGCAAACCCGGTCTTTCACCAACGGTCCAAGCACATCAAAATCGACTATCACTTTGTCCGGGAACAAGTTCAGGCAGGTGATCTGATTGTTAGGCATGTCAAATCTGCTGATCAGATAGCGGACATTTTTACCAAAGCTGTTGGCTCCTCACGGTTTCATAACCTGCGGTCCAAGCTTCTCGTTCGTACCCGATCGTGAGCTTGCAGGAGGGTATTAAGTTATTGACTTAGTCTTTCTCTGATTTTGTTAGTCTTTCTCTGATTTTGTTTTTGTAACCTTGATTGTAGCACTCAGTTGTAACCTTCTTCTCTGATTTTATCCTTGTAATTATCTCTACCCATGATTATAGGATTTAGTTGTAACCTCATGAGTTAGTTTAGGAGATATTGTTGTAAACTATGCTGTATAAAGGTTCAAGCAATCTGAATGAGAAATCAAGCAATCTTTTGAATATCTATCATTTCTTTACACTAACAATCAATAATTAAATCCCTAAGCGTTCTTAGCAAGTAAAAGATGCAATATTGATTCGTACTCTAATTAGGCAAGCAGAACACTCGATCTCAATATTTGTGGTCGACAGTTAAATTGAATAATATAATAGAGATGATTAAGCATTATAACACAAATACTTGAGAAGTGGAAAGAGTATACCGAGGTTCGAAGAATGTAGTACCACGTGTTCTGCTTCTCACACAGAGATCCAATCCCTTGCTCCAAACACCAATCACTAAAGCTATCCAACCAAAAGTAGAATAACTCAAATCATATCTGACTTGATCTACCTGTCGTTGTGCACTCGTGGGAAGGAGAAGGGGGGGCGATGTTGGGTTGGTTGCTTGCGGGGGGGGGGGGAAGACGTCGCCGGCCCGTGATGGCGCCGGCGGTGACAGGGTGTGGTGTCGGCATCGGGGTGGAAAGGAGGGAGGTTCGGGGTTGGTGTAGGGGATGAGGGAGTTGGTCGGGTGGTGGGGTAAAGGCGGCGAAGATGAAAGGATGAGGGGGATGCTGGTGGTGCGGGTGGCAGGCGACGAAGATGGGAGATGATGAGGGGGATGCTGGTGGTGCGGGTGGCAGACAATGAGGGCGGCGAGGAGTTCGGGAGGGTTTCGGGAATGATGGAGGGATAGGAAGAAGATGAAGAGGGATTAGGGTTTTGGATTTGGGGATTAGGGTTTGAGTTTAATTGATTTGGGGGCTAGGAAGCACGGATACTTCCAAATGGTCGACGTACCCGTGTCGGGTGCGTATCGGGTGCCGATACTCCTTGGGTACTCCCGGGTGCGTACCCAAGGAGCACCCAATTTTTTAAATGCATTTTCACAACTTTTAGACACAATTATATTTAGATAAATGCATGGGGACCTAGAGTAATTTCAAAAGTTTGTTATTTACAATTATGCTCAAATACAAAACAAGACTACCCAAAGATTTGATAGTTAGATTATCATTTCTTTTTTCTAAAATGCTCATAATTATAATGTATTCTTATAGTTCTATGAAATGGATAAATGTTTACATTTTTAACAAGAAAAATATTTTTGTATCTATAAATATAATATAAATTATTTTTTATTTAACGTACCCACAACGCACCCGTATCCTACTTTTTTGTAAATTCACGTATCCCCGTACCCGTGTCGTGTCGTACCCGCACCCCGTACCCGTATCCATGCTTCACAGTTTTGGGGTGTAGGGTAGTTTTAGAGTTTATCACAAAACCTAAAATTTTATTAGTATTTATCACAAACTCTAATAAGTTGGATTTCAATTGTATCACACAAAGGAGAGATGAAGAGCAAAACTCAACACAGTAATTTTTTTAAATCAAGAATAACATCACTTCTCATTAATCTCAAGGCCTATAAATAGGCTCAAAAGAAATCTTGATACAAATATCAAAATATTCTAAAAATCTCAAAAATATTCTAATGCATAAAAGAAAGATTACATATGGCTATAATTTCCAAAAGCAAATATGGTACTTGATGCTGTTTATTTCTGGGAGGCGTGTGGATGCACCAGGTGTGAGTTCGGACTCAATTTGTATTGAAGGAGAATGCTGCTCGTCTGCCGACCTTCGGTTGACCTTCTGGAACCTACGATAAGCTCGAGGTGATGTTGAAGTCTGGGCTCGGATCGGAAGGGTCGGATCCGAGGTCTTGTGTACCTGCAGACGGTCCTGAAACACCAGGGTTTATCCCGGTGGCGGACCCTCCGACGCTCTAGTCAGTCTCTGTGAGAGAGTAGCAATAACTAGGTATATTGAAGTGGCAAAAGATTGATTACCTCCAAAGGTGGGTGTGGGTCTAGTATTTATAGAGACTCCCAACCGGGTTTGGTTCCACTTGGGGGCCGGGTCTGGATCCGAAAGCCCGTGGGCCTGACGTGGCAGAAGGCCCAGGGGGTTTAGGGCGGACGTGGCAATATCAGGAGTGGTATAGGGCTGACGTGGCGAAACCCTTGGTGGTATTTGGAGCTGACGTGGCTGATCGTGGGTCTCCTGTGCTTCTGGGGGGGATCAGAGGGCCTAGGCTGCGCCAGGTCATTCTACTGTTCCGCCAGAGAGGGGGGACGGCCTGTGGGACTGTCCCGGATCGGACTCCGAGGACTACTGAGGCTCGTCGGCAGGAGGAGGCCAGTACTGTGAGGGCAAATACGAGGGTCGGCGCCGAACATGGAGTGGCTCGGGACCGAACTAGGTCGCCATTTTTACCTTTTTTGAGTGAGAATTGTATTGGGCCCTGGTTGGGCCTCAGGCCATTTTTACCCTATCACACAAGCCCCCCACTCCTGCGGGGGGTGCGGGAGCAAGCCTTGGAGGAGTGCTCATGGTTGTGGAAAATAGGAGGGCGAATCACAGGGCCTTCCTGGTGGGGTTGCCCTGAGGCTTTGATAGGACCTCGAGCTAGTCGAGGGTTTATGGGTAGGTGAAGGCGATGGCGAACCGTGGTATCTTCCGGAGAAGAGTACCCTGGCGTTCGACATTACCTCGAGAGGTCGAGGGATTGTGTGTCGACAAGGGTGATGGCGAGCCGTTGTTTCTTCCTGAGAAGAGTACCCGGGTGCCAGACCGAACCTCGAGATGAGGGGGAATTATGGGCTGGTAAGGGTGATGGCCAGCCGGTGGATCTTCCGAAGAAGAGTACCCCGGTGCCAGACCGGACCTCGAGCTGGCGAGGGATTATGGGTCGGTAAGGGTGAAGGCGAGCCGTTGTTTCTTCCTGAGAAGAGTACCCGGGTGCCAGACCAAACCTCGAGACGAGGGGGAATTACGGGCTGGTAAGGGTGATGGCCAGCCGGTTGATCTTCCGAAGAAGAGTACCCGGGTGCCAGACCGGACCTCGAGCTGGCGAGGGATTATGGGTCGGTAAGGGTGAAGGCGAGCCGTTGTTTCTTCCTGAGAAGAGTACCCGGGTGCCAGACCGAACCTCGAGATGAGGGGGAATTATAGGCTGGTAAGGGTGATGGCCAGCCGGTGGATCTTCCGAAGAAGAGTACCCCGGTGCCAGACCGGACCCCGAGCTGGCGAGGGATTATGGGTCGGTAAGGGTGAAGGCGAGCCGTTGTTTCTTCCTGAGAAGAGTACCCGGGTGCCAGACCGAACCTCGAGACGAGGGGGAATTACGGGCTGGTAAGGGTGATGGCCAGCCGGTGGATCTTCCGAAGAAGAGTACCCTGGTGCCAGACCGGACCTCGAGCTGGCGAGGGATTATGGGTCGGTAAGGGTGAAGGCGAGCCGTTGTTTCTTCCTGAGAAGAGTACCCTGGCGCCAGACCTAACCTCGAGACGAGGAGGGATTACGGGTTGGTAAGGGTGATGGCGAGCCGGTTGATCTTCCGAAGAAGAGTACCCTGGTGCCAGACCGGACCTCGAGCTGGCGAGGGGATTATGGATCGGCAAGGGTGATGGTGAGCCGGTGGATCTGTCGAAGAGGAGTACTCTAGGGCCAGCGAAGGCGAGTCGTTATTTTGCCCGAACTGACCCCCGTACCGAGCGGCCAGCCTGGCACTGGGTGACGTCAGCGGCGCATGTCTCGAGGACGTGGCGGGATTTCCCAGGCGGCAGTTGCACGTCACTCGGTGAATAGTAACTGCGAAAATCGAGGAGTCGTTCTTATCCCCTATAAATGTTCCCCCCTCTCCTCCCATCGCCTACTTCTTTCTTGCTCCTTTTTTTTCAAAAAACCCTTCAATTCTTCAGCGCTCGTCCCTTCAGTTTCCTGCAGCAGGGTCGTTCTTCCGAGGTGATCCCAGGTTAGTTGGTAACTCCATTTAGCTTAGGTACAGATGGACAGGGCTCAGTCCGGCTCGTCGGCGTCGACATCTGGGGGAGGGGTGAGGCCTGTCTTGAAACCGACCTCGGGGGAGGGGCCGGTAGGCGAGGAGGAGGTTGTACACAATGTGAAGCCGTTGTGATCTCGGAGGCATTTCGTGGTGGAAAGTAGCGACTCTGAGGAGGGGGGCGGTAGTTCAGACGAAGCCCGGACCCTAGGGTTGGCTTCCGGAGAGGAGGGTGGTTCCGAGGGGGATGGCACCGCAGGGCCTCGGAATCCGCCCGTTCTGGGGCGTTTGTCTACACCTTCGCCGGAACGGGCCAAGAAGAGGAGGGCTCCGAAGAAGAAGGGATCGAGGATTGGCGGCCCGAGTGACTCGGTGATAGGGTCGTCTGCACAACCCCAGTCTTTCCGTTGCTACCCCGACGATCTCTCAGATAAGGAGTCCTCGGGGGTCCAGCCGTCGTCACCAAGTCGGAAGAGGTTGAAGGTGGACGCATCCTCGACCGTTCTGGAGGCAGGCGACTTGGGGGCTCTGCAGTTGGCATACTACATAGGGCCCGGTTATGAGCTCATGCTGCCGAACTCTACTCTTCGGCCGACCGACCCCCTGCCGGATAGGTATTGTATCTTCCCTGTGGACGCCTTTATCTCCGGCCTGAGGCTGCCCATCCATCCATTCGTTCGGGAGGTGTTAAATTGGTCGTCCCTGGCGCCGATGCAGTTTGGACCGAACTCCTGGAAGCAGATCATCTGCTTCGTGCTGTTGTGCGAGGAGCAGAGGGTACCACTGCGGCTGAGTGTGTTTCGAGCGATGTTGATGATCGGTTCATCGGCAGAGGGAGTATACTATATCTCGCCTCGAGGTAGGGCGAAGGTTGTCCACGGTCACCCAGATTCCATCAAGTTTTGGAAGAAAAAGTATCTGGTGATCCGGAGTGAGGATCCTTGGGCTATCCCCACTCGGTGGAACCATTCTAAGCCGAGCTACGAAGCACCGGGGCCGGGGGACTTGACGGCGGAGGAGTGGAGATTCGTTGAGCGCCTCCGTCTGTCGTATAGCATTAATTGGGGGAAGGTGACGGAGGCCCATCTGGCGAGCGTCGGACTGAGCCCGAGCCCGGCCGTGCCTCGTACGTGGTTGTTTCTTTCCTCTCGCTCTTCTTGTACTTTCTTGCTCATTGTTCTTAATGGATCTTTTTACAGATATGGATGAAGAATCGATTAAGGCGCTGAGGCTTGCTATGAAGAAGAAGAAGGCCGAGAAGAAGGGGGACGTGGCGAAGACGACCGAGTCGTCCCAGGTGGTCTCCGAGGCCCCCATTCAGCCGAGGATGAAAAGGACTCGCTCGGAGACGGGTGGGGACGCGGTGGTCCAGGGGGGCCCGGATCAAGGTAAGGCTGCCGACCTTGATAAGGGGAAGGGTCCACTGGTGGATCCCGGACTAGAGGAGAGACTTCGGCGAAGGTGGGCGCCAGAATGGTCGATCCGCGAGGGTGATTGCCTGGTCCGGGGGCGCCAGGCCGTGGAGGTTGCAGATAAGCTGGCGACCCCTCGGGACCGTTCGGATATGAAGTCCCAGACCCTGGACGAGGCGTACGTGCGTCTTGCTCAGGCCACTGTGCTGGTAAGTCAATCGAACCCCCTTGCTTTCAGGTTATGTCGCTAAGAAAGATTTCTTAGTAGTGTCTGGCGATGGCAGGCGACCGTGCAGGGGGCCCATGTGAGGGGCCTCTACGAGGCGGCGTTGCAGCGAGAGCGAGACCGGGCTGACAAGGCCGAGCAGGAGGTGACGGATTTAAAGGGAGAGCTCGAAGGCTCTCGTAAGAAGGAGGCGGAGACGAAGGCGGCTTTTGACAAGGAGGAGGAATGGGCGAAGGCGAGGGTGGCTCAGGAGGAGATGTCGGAGAAGGAGAAGAAAGAGGTGACGGAGTCGTGTCAGATCATGGTGATCAAAGCCCAGGATAGCAGTTATGCAAAGGCCCTCAGCCATGTGAGGCACTTCTATCCGACCATTGACCTGTCCAACTTCGAGTATGATATGGAGATTGAGGGGACACCGAAGACCCCTGGCGGACAAGGGTCCGATGATAATCCGGTTGCCGACCCCCCTGCGGATCCGGCTGACATTGAGGTGGGAAAACAAGCTGTATAATTTTTGTCATTCTTTTTCCTTCTCTCGATTGTATTTGCCTTCCGCGGACTGGCCACCGCATTTTTTGTATGAGGAAACTGAATTTATGAAAAGAGGGTTTTTGGCTGGCCAAGTGTTCCAACTTTGAAGAATTTCCGAACCTCTTTGCTTATATGTTTTGAGTGGGCTGGTTCTCTTGTAGGTTACGGCTCCCCTTCCTGAGGTGGACCCCCTTCGTTCCGACGTGGCGTGGCTTCGGGGCAAGGTTGAGGCCTTAGAGGCCACTTTAGTTCGGTATCGAAAGAGGGCTCGTGATACTGATGCGGCCTTCCATTATTACAGGAACAAGTCTGAAGCTCTAAGTGAGGAGGCGAGCTGGCTGAGGAGGGCGATGGTGGATCGGGAGCTCGGGGGTGTTGGTCTTGGATATACCATGTCAAGTTCCTCAGTGCAGAGGCCTTCCTCTGAGAAGCTACTTCGTGACGTGATAGTGGAGAAGGAGATGGAGATACACCGTTATAGGACTATGTTGGGTGTTTCGATATCTTCCTCGAGGGGTCGACGAGCGGAGGGGGCTCCCTCGGCGTCGCTACTGATGGAACGCATGCGATCCGTGGATGCCCAGAGCTCCGTGGCCGGTGCGTCGACTGTGGCAGAACCGAAGGACCGTCATGACGAAGAGAGAGCTCCAAGTCGTTTGGTCGGAGTGATTCCGCCCTTCGCCGGATCCGAGGGGCCCTAGGTCGGCGATTCCCTTTAGTTTGAGATGAGTGGAGTGGTCCTGTAACGGTCTTTGTTTGTTTTCCCAGCACAAAATGAAAGAGTATGAATAAAGCCATCTTTTCCTTCTTTGCTCTGGCTAGCGGTGTGGTGAAGGGCGGTGGAGGCGAGGTTGGGCTCCGCCGATTCGTGAGGGATCGATGCGGGGCGACAGGAAGACCCTCCTGTCCGGAGCTGGGTCGAACCCACCGAGACGCTTGGGGACGAGACCCGAGTGAGAACCCAGGTGCCGACCCCATTGCCCAGTACCAGGTCGGAGCTGCCGAGGTATTTAACTTTTGACAAAAAAAGACTTCTTTTATACCAGACGGGGAGGGTCGCTGAAGTGGCCCTTTACACATGAATGCTTACAAAAGATTTAATTTACTTTAGTCATGCTAGAACCTAAGCTCGCTCTCCCAGGAATTTCATGAGGTGCTCGGCATTCCAGGATCGGCTGATGGGTCGGTCGTTCATATCCGTCAGTCGGTATGTTCCAGGGCGTACAGCCTCGACTACGCGGTATGGGCCTTCCCAGTTGGGAGCCAGTTTCCTCTTCTTGGCCGGATCAGAGACAGATAGCTTTCGCAAAACCAGGTCCCCTGCCTGGATGATGGTGGGGCGGACTTTTTTGTTGTAAAATCTCTCGATCCGTTGCTGGTAAATGCTCCTTCGGATCGCTGACTTCTCCCGCACCTCGGCGACGAGGTCCAGGTTGGCCCTCAGGGCGGACGCATTGTCGTCTTCATCGAAGGCTATGATCCGGGGAGAAGGCAATCCGACCTCGACGGGGATGACTGCCTCAGTCCCATAGGTCAGACTGAATGGCGTCTCCCCCGTGGGGATCCTCTGTGTGGTTCGGTGTGCCCATAGTACGCTGGGCAGCTCCTCAACCCATAGCCCTTTCGGGGAATTGTCAAGACGCTTTTTGAGGCCGTCGAGGATTTGCCTGTTCGCGTTCTCCGCTTGGCTGTTAGACTGAGGGTGGCAAATGGCGGAGAAACGCTGCTGGATGCCGATGTCCGCACAGAAAGTTTGGAAGTTCTGTCCTTGGAACTGGGTTCCGTTGTCTGTGACGAGGATTCGAGGGATTCCGAATCGACAAATGATGTTCTTCCAAAAGAACTGTTGCACTTGGCGCTCGGTGATGCTGGATAGTGGTTCGGCTTCGATCCACTTGGTGAAGTAGTCGATGGCGACAATCAGGAATCTCTTTTGCCCTACTGCTGGGGGGAAGGGCCCCACAAGGTCCATACCCCACATGGCGAAGGGCGTAGGGCTCGCCAGGGATCGGAGATTGGCTTGAGGAAGCCTTTTGATAGGGGAGAATCTTTGGCAGGGGCCGCACCTCTTGACTAAGTCTTGCGAGTCTTGGAGCATGGTGGGCCAATAGTACCCTTGATTCAGGGCCTTCCGGGCAAGCATCCTACTCCCCATGTGGCATCCGCCGATCCCCTCGTGCAGGTCTTTGAGGGCGTAGCTGGCCTCGTCACTGGCGAGGCAGCGGAGGTATGGTTTGCCGTCGGCCAAGGTGTACGAGCGTTTGAAGAGAATGTTATCGATCATGACGAACCTTTCAGCTCGGATTCTGATTCGTCTGGCCTCGGCTTTGTCTTCAGGAAGCTCGGCCCTGCTTAAGAATTTTCGGATGGGAGTGGTCCAGTCGTCTGGGCTGGTCCCCTCTTGCACACACATCGCTTCCGGCTCTGGGTCACTGATGCTTGGCTTCAAGAGGACCTCGACGAGCACCGTTCGATCGAGACCTTCGAAGGAGGAAGAGGCAAGTTTGGATAGCGCGTCGGCTTGGGCGTTCTGTTCCCTGGGGACTCTGACAACCGTGGCTCTGTCGAAGGACGCCAAGAGTCGCCTGACTGCCGCCAAATACCTCATCATTCGTTCGTCACGGGCTTCGTATTCTCCGGTGATCTGATGGACCACGAGCTGAGAGTCGCTAAATGCCCGGATTTGCTTGGCACCGGCTCGGTGGGCGAGGGTCAATCCGGCGATCATGGCCTCGTATTCTGCCTCGTTGTTGGAGGCCGGAAAGTTGAGGCGGAGGGAGTATTGAAGTAGGAATTGGTCGGGGCCATGAAGGATGATGCCAGCCCCACTCCCCGTTTCGCATGACGAGCCGTCGACAAAGACCTCCCAGGTCGGATCCAACCTTTCTATGTCAGGCTGCTCGGAGACGGTGCACTCCGTTATGAACTCGGCGAGGGCCTGTCCTTTAATGGCCGCCCTCGGATGATAGCTGATGTCGAACTGGCTCAGCTCGATCGACCACTTGACTAACCTGCCGGAGTTTTCGGGCTTGTGGAGGACAGTCTTCAGTGGTTGGTCGGTCAGTACTTGGACGGAGTGGGCCTGGAAGTAAGGTCGAAGTTTTCGGGCTGCCATGACCAGGGCATAGGCCACCTTCTCTACCTTCGCGTATCTCGTCTCGGCCGGGAGCAGTACTTTGCTCACATAGTACAGTGGTTTCTGAACTCCTTCCTCCTCTCGGACGAGGACGGCGCTGAGGGCGCAGTCCGAGGCGGACAGGTAGAGCCAAAGCGGCTCGCCCGGCTCGGGCTTGCTGAGGAGAGGCGGGTTGGCGAGGTATTGTTTCAGCTGTTCGAAGGTTTCTTGTTGATGGGTACCCCACTCGAAGCCCCCTTTCCCGCGCAAGGCTTTGAAGAAGGGGAGAGACTTCTCCCCTGACTTGGAGAGAAAACGGCCGATTGCCGCCAACCGACCTGTGAGCCTCTGAACCTCCTTGACATTCCGGGGCGGGGACATGTCAATGATGGCCTGTATCTTTTCGGGGTTTGCCTCAATGCCGCGCTGGCTGACGATGAATCCTAAGAACTTCCCCGTGGAGACGCCGAAGGCGCATTTAGCCGGGTTGAGCCTCATGTTGTGGCGTCGGAGGACACCGAAGGCTTCCTCGAGGTCAGCGACGTGGTCCGGCTCAGCCCGGCTCTTGACAAGCATGTCGTCGACGTAAACTTCTACGTTGCGGCCGATCAGGTCCTTGAAGACTCTGTTGACGAGTCGCTGGTACGTGGCTCCGGCGTTTTTCAGCCCGAAGGGCATAACGCGGTAACAATAAAGACCTTGGTCGGTGACGAACGAGGTCTTGGAGATGTCTGGTGGAAACATCCGGATCTGATTGTACCCCGAGAACGCGTCCATGAAGGACAGCAGCTCGTGCCCTGAGGTTGCGTCTATTAAAGCGTCGATGCGGGGGAGGGGGAAAGGATCTTTCGGACACGCTTTGTTAAGGTCCGTGAAGTCAATGCAGATCCGCCAACCCCCTGTCGCTTTCTTCACCATGACGACATTGGCCAACCACTCGGGGTAGCTGACTTCCTGGATGAATCGAGCGGACAAGAGTTTGTCCACTTCTGTCTTTACAATTTGTTGCCTCTCCGGGGCGACTTTGCGCCTCTTTTGGACGACCGGTTTAGAGTCAGGGAGGACGCTCAGTCGGTGCATGATCAAGTCTTCGGAGATCCCGGGCATATCGGAGGGCTTCCAAGCGAAGAGATCAACGTTGCGGCGGACGCAAGCGATGATGCCCGTCTTCAAGTCTTTGGTGAGTGAGCGGCTCACCCGGAACCATTTTGACTCATCCTCGGTGTCGAACAGGACCTCCTCTAGTTCGTCAACTGGCTCGGGAGCGGGGCCGTCTCTCTCGGGTTCGAGTTCAACGGCGTCGAGGGGGAGTACGCCCCCTCCCCCGGTGGCAACGCAGCACGACCGTGCTGCTTCGTGGCTGCCTCGGACGATGCTGACCCCTTGGGGGGGAGAATTTGAGTTTCAGATGGTGGGCCGAAGGTATCGCCTGGAGGGAGTTTAGCCCGGGCCGGCCGAGGATGGCGTTGTAGGCCGCCTTGACGTCGATGATCATGAAATCCATGGACTCGGTCCTCTTGACAGGGGCCGATCCAGCGGTGACGTCGAGGGTAATAGTTCCCTCCACTACGACCGGGACGCCAGAAAATTTGAGCAACGTGCATCCGGCTGGTTTGAGTTTCCCTCTGGATAATCTGAGACTTTCGAAGGTTCTGAGGAAGAGAATATTCACCGAGTTGCCGTTGTCAACAAGGATTCGGCGAACCTCACAATTGGCCATGTGGAGGCTAACGACGAGGGCATCGCAGTGGGGTAGGTGAACTCCTTCGAGGTCCTCTCCTGAGAAGGAGACTGGCCGCGGTTGTAGCTCGGGAGAGGGGCTGTACTGAACAGCGTTTATCTCCTGGGTGAAGGTTCTTTGGGAAGTATCGGATTCTCCCCCCACTGGCCCCCCGTGGATGTAGTGCAGGGTGAATGGCGTATCCATGGATACCTCGGATTCCGGATCCTGGCCCTGGGTGCGGTTCGGGTTAGGGTTCGGGGTTGAGAATCCCCGGTTCCTATCACCTTGCCGACCCCATGGGCCGTCATCCTTGTGGGTCTGTCTTGGATGGTTCGGGGCCGGGTTGGAAGCGGCCCTTCCCCTGCTGCGGGTAATCTTGCGGTTGAGGATTATCCCCCGGAGGTCTTGCTGGGCTGGCCGGGTGACGCTCCTTCGGGACTCTTGAGGGGGAGCCTCATGTTTCGACGTGCGTGGCCCGGCTTTATCAGTTGGTGGGGGCGAGTCCCTTCGGTTGACGGAGGAAGCAGCCCCCTTGCCCTTGGAGGCCATGAGGGCTCGGCTGTCGAGGTCCCTTGATGGTCTGGCTCGGGTCGGCTTCTGGAGCAGTGTTCCCACAGACGGCGCCAACCTGATGCTGTGTATTTCTGGGAGGCGTGTGGATGCACCAGGTGTGAGTTCGGACTCAATTTGTATTGAAGGAGAATGCTGCTCGTCTGCCGACCTTCGGTTGACCTTCTGGAACCTACGATGAGCTCGAGGTGATGTTGAAGTCTGGGCTCGGATCGGAAGGGTCGGATCCGAGGTATTGTGTACCTGCAGACGGTCCTGAAACACCAGGGTTTATCCCGGTGGCGGACCCTCCGACGCTCTAGTCAGTCTCTGTGAGAGAGTAGCAATAACTAGGTATATTTAAGTGGCAAAAGATTGATTACCTCCAAAGATTGATTACCTCCAAAGATTAACTAGGTATATTTAAGTATTTATAGAGACTCCCAACCGGGTTTGGTTCCACTTGGGGGCCGGGTCTGGATCCGAAAGCCCGTGGGCCTGACGTGGCAGAAGGCCCAGGGGGTTTAGGGCGGACGTGGCAATATCAGGAGTGGTATAGGGCTGACGTGGCGAAACCCTTGGTGGTATTTGGAGCTGACGTGGCTGATCGTGGGTCTCCTGTGCTTCTGGGGGGGATCAGAGGGCCTAGGTTGCGCCAGGTCATTCTACTGCTCCGCCAGAAAGGAGGGACGGCCTGTGGGACTGTCCCGGATCGGACTCCGAGGACTACTGAGGCTCGTCGGCAGGAGGAGGCCAGTACTGTGAGGGCAAATACGAGGGTCGGCGCCGAACATGGAGTGGCTCGGGACCGAACTAGGTCGCCATTTTTACCTTTTTTGAGTGAGAATTGTATTGGGCCCTGGTTGGGCCTCAGGCCATTTTTACCCTATCACAGTACTGAAATAAAATCCTAAGCTAATGAAGTTGTCGTAGACGATGTCTACGCTGATAGAAACTCCCGAATTGTCTTGAACCGATGTCCTCATCATTAGTACTACTAAATAATGGAAACCATGTGCAACTCTATTTGGTGTCCTTTCTTTTCAGCAATCTTATCACTAATAGCCCCATGGCCAACTTCTTCCCCGTCATAAAATCAAACTTTTCTTTTTTAGTTCAGTTCTTCAAAATATTGCCTTCTATAACTCATAAGCTTGATCCTGCAGTCTATTGTACAACTTTATATCTCCTTTATAAGAATAATTTCCAATTATATTCAAGTGTCTGTGGTGCAAAGGCAAAGCTCCTTGCACTCCTATGTCGGTGACAAAGGGTTCAATTCCCACTTAAGGTTTACTGCCTGAGGTGGCCAGCTATGCCCAAACGTCAAAAAGAAAAAGAAATTTGCAGTGTTTTACCTTGACTTGTATGCCCTATTCAGCCTCTCATTTACTCTTTTTACTGATTGGCCATTTAGCTCCCATCTACCTTTCCTCACCTCATCATTTTATACTAGGTGGTAGGATTTTAGGGGTGAGCATACAAAGCTCATATTTCTTTCTTTTTAGGTTAATGCCAATTTATTAATTATTCATTAAAAAAAAAATCTGAACAGCAGCATACCATCAAGGAGCAACCTCAAGAACAGCATAAAGAGTTGCAAGAATTCCAAAGACAGGCTTTCAAGGCAGAAGCTGCTTTGAAGCTGAAGGAAAAGGAAAATCTCACCCTGAAACAACAAATTCAGCAATATGAGACAAAATGGTTAGATTACGAAGCAAAAATGAAATCTATGGAGGAGATGTGGCAAAAACAATTGACATCTTTGCAGGTACGATTTTCTCTATCAGTTACCTTTCAACTACCGAAGTTAAATTATACAGCCAAAACTTGATCTGTCAGTGTTATCTCATAATAACTTTAGATCACTTCTGTCTAAACTCATTTCGCATTCTGTATACAGATGAGTCTATCTGAAGCTAAAAAGAGTCTTGCTGCCGATAACAGAGCAAGCCAGCCAAAAAGGAAATATGATACACCAAATCAACGTAGTTTTGATTTCGAAGGCGCTCTGCCTGCTGCCGAGTTCCATACACTCGATGGCACACAGTATGCAGTTAACCAAATGGCAAAAGAGTTTGAGCAGAAAAGACTAGATTTTGAAAATGAAAGGTTACTCTTCGAGGTGAAATTGCAGGCTTCTGAGCAACCTCTTGAAAAAATAAAGCCAGATGAGGACCTTCAAAAATTGGAGCTTCAGAAACTGAAGCGGAGATTTACTTCTTGGAAGAAGGATTATAAGGTCAAATTACGGGAGACAAAATTGGCACTTCAAAAGAATGGTGATGCTGATACAGCAAAGAAATGGAGAAAGTGGTGGGTCCTAAAGAGCTCAAAATAAACACATGGAGATTTTATAATTTAAGTTTTGTTCTTCGATCCATTTATGGAAATGAAAAGGGTGCAATCATGACCTTAAAGAATCAATGATGAAATGTCCACCCTGCTCTACACAACATGTGGGAGAGTGATCAATTGTATATAGAGTTGCGAAGAAGGTTATTGTATTGTGAGAGTTCAGATGTAGTTGTGTGGAGTATATATGATGTATTAGATTGGATAGGATTCAGATACATAATGTAAATTGTTAGCAGTTAGAACGTGAGCGTGAATGCAGAATTGTTGGTCATTCTCTGTAATGACATTCTCATTGTCACATTACAGACATAAGTTTTTAATGTATTTCTATTCTTTAAATGGTTTCTTGGCTTATCTATTCTTATTTTGTTTATTTACTTTTAATTTACAACCCTTACTGTAACCAGGGTTCTCTGCTCTCGACAACTCTCTTCAGTATCTTTGTGAGTCTAATTTCAGCTGTCTCTATTCAATTGCATTTCCTGAAGAATCATTTTGTCTTTGCTGTGGTTCTTTCCAGGTTGAACTCCCAGATGGATATTACTTTAAAAAACCTGTAAAAGGTGCAGGAGCCTCGTGACGAATGAACAGAAAAAGGTATGTCTTCTCTTCCCTCTATGTCGAAAATTATGCATACTGCAAAGCTAGCTAGAGTTATTACTACGTCTCACACTGGTGTGTTTTTCAGTTTCCTAGTGTAAATCATGGCTAATAGGAATGCAAGATCCTCAAAGATAGAGAAGAAACATAAAAGTGAAATATTATTACAGTACATAATACAATCTACCAGTAAACTTGATTTGATGATACATATTTGTTGAATGCTTTGATCCAGAGTAAACAAACAAAGAAATAAAAAACAAATCGCCATTACAATAATTTACATAATCATCATATGGATGGAAGTAGGTACATTTTAAGACCCTGGAACAAACTTGGTGGCATAGACCCAAGCATTGTTAGCCACCGGGTTGTCGAGATGGTCCAAAAGATTCTCCAATGGCCCCTTTCCTGTTACAATTGCCTGAACAAAGAATCCAAACATGGAGAACATAGCCAGCCTTCCATTCTTGATCTCCTTCACCTTCAATTCGGCAAACGTAATTGGATCTGAAGCCAACCCGAGTGGGTCAAAATACTGACCTCCCGGGTACAAATCATTCCCACTTCCAACTCCTGGAAGTCCATTGATCCGAAAACCTTCAACCAAACCCATCAGTAGTACTTGAAATCCCAACACAGCTAGAATGCTTTGTGCATGAACCAAGTTCGGGTTTCCCAGATAGTCTAGTCCACCTTCAGAGAAGATTTGAGCTCCAGCCTTGAACCAAACTGGTTCCTTGAAGTCCACTTTCACCCATTTCTCAAGCACTTCAGGGGCAATGCAGCCAAATGCGCCAAGCATAGCCCACCTGCCATGGATCACTTCGAGGGCCCTGTTACGAGCAAATGCCTCGGGGTCAGCTGAAAGTCCCGCAGTGTCCCAACCGTAGTCACCAGCGAATTCACCAGTAAGATAGGATGGTGTCTGAGCCGAAAATGGACCCAAGTACTTGACACGGTCCGGACCATACCAAAGCTCATTCCCCTGAAGCCATAGACAAAATCATTGGCAATTCAGATATAAAATGTTTATAACTGATAATTTTGCGAGAATGTAGGTCAATCAAAGCTTACCATTGTGAACTTGCCGTTGCCGATGGTGACTGCATCTCTAAGTGGGTTTGGTGCAGATGACGCCTTGGTTTGGCCGAGGAACGGAGTTGGTCTAACAATGCTTGTTGCTGCCATTTCTTCCTCTTTCTCTTTCTGTGCTGTTCTCCGTTTCAGGTGATGGTGTTAAGTAGTAGGAGAACTGAAGGGTGTGGTTTTGGTAGAATGTAAGGAAGTTTGTTTTTGAGGTGGAGATTTGAGGGAGTCAGACTGGACCAATGAGAGAGCTGCAAAGGATTTGGGAGAAGCTCCAGCTCATATCATCATATCCCAACTGTTATCTTTTCTACTTATCATGTAGTGTGGGCTCTTTTCTGTCTGTATGATCAAAATCAGAGTGTTTACACTGTCTAATATGTTAGAATATAAATATTAAAACCCTCACTCTTACCGCAACTTCGAAGTTTTGGTCCATCGGTAGGGTCATTAATATGGTATCAGAGCAACCTAGGTTCGAATCTCACCGGCTCCGCAATTTAAATGCGGATTATAAAAAAAAAAATACCGCGGATTATAAAAAAAAAAATACCGCTGCATATAGTCCAGGATTATAAAAAAAAATACCGCTTCAATCTTTCTGTTATCTTTAAGATAAACAGAAAGATTGAAGAAAAAATATTTACTTGATATAAACATTTAAGAATGTACAAATATTATACATGTGCACCAAACTTTATATACTTGGTACACAACCAATTTCCAGAATTTTTTGCCGTCATAGGCCACATTTTGATAGTATTTGTGTTTTTGGGCCAGTTGCCCAACTATTAGTGCTTTTGGGCTAGCCTGTACCACATCAGCAATGACCACTATTCCCAATAGCGACCTCTTCATTTCGAGGTCGCTAATGGGAATAGCGACCTATGTTTTAAATTTTTTTGAATTTTTTTTTGCCGTCGCTATTCCCACTAGCGACCTTAGTATAATGAGATTAGTCGGCTCGAATGAATGTATTGAGACACTTAGCGATTCCTAAAAAGTTTTTCCCAAAAATTTAAAACTAAGGTCGCTATTGGGAATAGCGACCTTAGTATACTAAGATCGCTATTCCCAATAGCGACCTCAATAGGAAACACAATCTACTTATTCTTTGTAAATTTTGCAAAATAGTTTTATAACTAAGGCCTCTATTCGGAATAGCGACCTTAGTTAATAAAGGTCTCTATTCCGAATAGCGACCTTAGTTTTAAAAAAATTTGATTGTCATTTTTCAGAGAGCAAAAGCTCTCTAGATTTTGCTAAGTGCTAGAATACAACTCATTAAAGGTCGCTAATCCCATCAGCGACCTCATTATACTAAGGTCGCCAGTGGGAATAGCGACAGCAAACAAAATTCAAAAAAAATTAAAACATAGGTCGCTATTCCCATTAGCGGCCTCGAAATGAAGAGGCCGCTATTGGGAATAGCGGCCGCTGCTGACGTGGCACAGGCTAGCCCAAAAGCGCTAATAGTTGGGCAACTGGCCTAAAACGCAAAATCTTTCAAAAAGTGGCCTATGTACGCAAAAAAATCCAATTTCCACAAGTAAAATAAAAAGGCATTAGAAGCCCAATATGTTGGGGCTTTTCAAGTTGGGCCCAATCTCGTACTGAATTGGGTAATTTGGTTATCCCTGGAAAGAAGAAAACCTCCTCCATTCTGCAATTTTTTCTCTCTGAAAAATTCAACCCATCAAAATTCCCATTTCATGTTTTCTTCTTCTCTCTCTCTCTCTCTCTCTCCTATTTTCTTCAGAAATTACACCAACCCCTAATCTTTCTTTAACTTCTATTTCTCAGGTCACCTAGAAACTCCAAGATGCAGCCGACCTCCGTTGCTCAGTCGTCTCAACTTCCTTGTGGGTCCACTAGGCCCCCACTCAAGCCCACTGATCTTAGAACCGTAAGTTGAATTTCTCCTTCTATTTTTTTATGATTAATCTCGAAGATAAAGATTGTTTGTTTGATTTTTTTTTTTATAGTTTCAGACGTACGTTAAGCCAGAAGAAAAACATGGTTCATCTGTCTAATCTAATCTCTAATCTCTAATATTATAATGGGAGAAGACCTTAGTGTTATTTGTCAATCTACCAACCCGTGCATTGCAAGTGCATAACTAATATGAAGGAGGTGTCATGTTCGAGTCCTCACTACGTAAGAATTTTTACTTTAATTTTTTTAATATAATAAATGTGCATCACATGTATAAATTACTATCTATCTATTTATCTATCTATAATATAATCTCTAATCTCTAATCTCTAATATTATAATGGGAGAAGACCTTAGTGTCATTTGTAAATCTACCAATTGTAAATCTACCATCAAGTGTGACGCACATACATAACTAATATGAAGGAGGTTTCAGGTTCGAGTCCTCACTATGTCAATATTTTTTTTAATTATTAAGACGTGCATCGCACGTGTAAATTACTAGTAATATTATATTGGGAGAAGGCCTTAGTGTCAATCTATCAACACGTGCAACACACGTACATAATTAATATGAAGGAAGTCTCAAGTTTGAGTCCTAACTATGCTAGAGTTTTTACTTAAAAAAGAAACAAATTTATTAAAACGTGCATAGCATGTGTAAATTACTAGTAGATTATATATGTAGGGTGTGTTTGAAAGTAGAGTTTAGTTATGATAAGTAGAGTAATGCAAATTGGATAACTTTGAAAATACTGCTAAAATTAATAAACGTGCCCATCATTTCCAAAATAATTAAGAAATCTTCCAACGTTTATTTTGGTCACTTAAACTCCCCACTGCTTTAATTTTGGATGAAAATACTCCCTCTCCTCCATCTCCTTCAAATCTGTTTATAATAGAAGAAAATTGGTATTTTCATTCAAAATTAAGGCAGAGGGGAATTTAAGTGACAAAAATAAATATTGGTGATTTTGTAGATTATTTTTGAAAAGATGGGTCCATTTATTGACTTTTTGCCTTAAAATAACTTTGACTATGGTAACTTTGTTTCTGAACATGTAATGTGTAATCAACGTAAGAAAAGATCAAGTAGTCAAAGGGAGTAAGGGAGTGTTAGTCAAAAGGAATTTTGAAAACGTAGAATAATTTTTAAATCAAGGCGATTTCAAAGAGAAATCATAGTGATTTGGCAATACATGCGACTTATGTTGTAACTTTCAAAAACACTCCTACCATGTGTTGGTAATCACCCAACATAAACTTAGGGTAATTTGTTTTAGTTTTTTGTTGTTATGGAAGTATGAAAATGACCATGTTTATCATTTTATCATGATTTAAGAATCACATGGTTAGAGGTGTGATTTTAAAGTAAGGATTGAGGTCTTTTATAGTAAAGTTGGATTTCAAAGTCAAAGCAAGTATGATTTCAAGTAAATCACCATATTTTAAAAATTATGTTTGGCTAACACCTAACTTTATAATTCCACTTTGAAATCCTTTCCCACTAATATCTAACTTTGAAAACATGGTGATTCTCAAAATGTGGTATCAAAATTCTCACCGACTAACACCCCCTAAGAGTTTTAATAGGTTGACTATTTGGCCAAGGTGCTTCTTGTCAAACCTATCGTACATGTGGTTTTCATTATAATAAAGATACTCGTTTGTACTTAATTAGTAAATGATAGTTTGATATATAGATATTTGTGTATAGCCATTTTGCTAACAAAAGCCCTAATGTTGTACGTATTAAATATATACGCATACCTCAATATATTATTTCATTGTTTATTTAAATTTCAAATATCTCGTTGCTGCTAATTTTTGTGTGGGAGCAAACAGATATATGAATTCTTTTAGTAAAAACAATAAAGATCAAAAATTCGCTGTTCGTCGGTGTTGACCGCCAAAAATTGCACTTGACTCAGAGATCTGATCATTAGAAACGGCTGATATCGCTCCCGTGGATCTGCAAACAAGTTGAAACACTGTAGGTGGCCCCGGCGACAAAGCCTCCAATGCCCAAGTCAGAAACTCAAAGATATGGTGGATTTTGAGTGCGGGATTTGCAATTACCTTGTTTATGAGGAGGTTTCGAGGTATATATAGTCGTTGAGGGGGCCAGTTTCGAGATATATATCTATCTCTACTTTCCGGTATTTTCAGAGTTGGTTATCCCATTCATATGAATCGTTCGAGTCATAACTCTTCTCTTGATGAAGATATAGAGTTTCAAACTCTCTCTTGTGCATGTCTGGATGGAGGGATAGAATCAGTTACCTCCTAAAAATAGGGGGTTTAAACTGAGTTCGATGAATCTGGACTTCTTTGTGGTAGGACTGTTGTAGCAGTCACTATTACAGGCTGAATTGGGTCCATGAGCTTGAAAATGATCCAGCTCATCTCATCAGGCTTATATTTGCTGAAATTTACCGTTTTCCCCCTGAGTGCTTTAAGATTCATGCGCGATTTGAACGGTCCCAATTTTATTCTGTTTTTACCCATATCACAAGCCCCGCAATATCGAAGACCGAGTTTAATAGTCTTTGAAGAGTAGTTCGCCTATTTGTAATGGTTTACAAAACTTATCGGAGTCTTCGGGGACGTTTGAATCTTGCTCGGGGTGCAATGGAGTTGTTCTGACTTTGTAAAGTATCCAGAATATTTTAAGAATTTTCTGGATTTTTATGATTTTTTGAAATTTTCTGGATTTTTTTCGACTTTTTAATCATTTGTTAGAATTTTAATTATTTCCAGAATTTAAAAATATTTTTTCTAAAATTATATTTGTTTTCCATAATTTTAAAATAATATTCTGAATTTTTAATTATATTTTAGAATTTTAAAAATAATTTTTCAAAATTTTAAACTAATTTTCGGATTTTTTAAATAATTATTCCAAAAAATTTTAATTAATAAAAATAATTAAACATTACCTGAATTAATGTGGATTGTCGATCGAGGCGAGTGCAGATTTTGAAGGGATTGCGCGGTGTCGGGAGCATGAGGCAAGCGCTCTCCTCGGAGGATAGATTGTGCCAAGGAGAGTCTGGGACCCACGTAGGGCCCACTGTCAGTGAGACATCAGTGCCATGGTCGGACCCCTTGCCACGTCACCTGCCTTCCTCTCTCCTCTTTCTCTCTCTTTGATTGCATGTGCGTAGCATGTGTCAAATTTTGGCGTGTTGATTTGAATGATCAGATCCATTGATCAAGGAGGGCGCGCATCTCGAGGAGGTCAGACGGTGGCGACAGAGGGCATGCATCTCGAGGCAGTCGGATGGTGGCGACCGCACGAAGGAGGCGCTCTCCTCGAACGAAAAATTAAATCGAGGAGCGCGTGGGACCCACGTGGGCCCTGTGTCAAAGAGTGAGAGGAGTGGGTCTTGCCTCTGGCTGGGCGGGGAACAGGCCCACGTTGGCAGGCAGCTGCAGCGTCGACACGTGGTGGAGAGAGGAAAAGCAGCAGCAGCTACGCTAGTGGGTCCCACCTCGAGCGCCAATGAAGTGTTGACGTGTGGCAGGAGAGAGGGAGAGGCTGAAACTGCGCTAGTGGGGCCCGTTGTGTGCGCTAACGCGCTATTGATGCGTGGTAGGGGAGAGATGCAGTTGTAGGAGCATGGGGCCGCATCTCTCGGCCAATCCGATGGTGACGGGTGGCTTAGCGCTTGAATTTTTACGCGAGAACGCGTATTTTACGCGGTAACGCCTGATTTTAATGTGTTTTAGCGTATTTACGCTTTTTGCACAATGTTTTGATCAGTTTGCTGCCCCCTTTAAATTCACTTCCTCTTGGTTTGCACACTATTCAAAACAACGGCTTAGGTTATATTCGAAACAACAGCTTCAGTGGTTTG
Source organism: Hemerocallis citrina (assembly GCA_017893485.1). NCBI lineage: Eukaryota > Viridiplantae > Streptophyta > Magnoliopsida > Asparagales > Asphodelaceae > Hemerocallis > Hemerocallis citrina. The sequence goes on along the minus strand of JACEHZ010000556.1, from coordinate 161,034 downwards.
CATACCCGTTTGCAATGGAACATTGCTATAAATCCTCTTCATTTCTACTCTTTTGCCATATTTTGAAGGTTGGTCCCGTTAGAAAAGAAGTTAAGAAAGCGGTAAGAGATACAAAAGAAAAAGTTTATGATGATTTATACACAAAATTAGGAATAAAAGAAGGAGAAAATAACATTTATAAGCTTGCTAAACGAAGGAATAGAAAAACAAAAGATTTAGATACAATTAGGTGTATTAAGAGCGAGAATTCAAGGTCTTAGTAAAAGATGAGGAAATTAAGGAAAGATACCGAAATTACTGTGAGAAGTTATTAAATGAAAATATTGTGGACAATTTAAATATAGAAGACTCGAGGGAAAGTCGAGAGCATATGTTTTTCTGTAGAATTAGGACCTCGGAGGTACGAAATGCTCTAGGAAGGATGAATATAGGAAAAGCTTTAGGACTGGATGATATGCCCACTGAAGTTTGGAAGTGTCTTGAGGATGTAGGAGTAGGTTGGCTAACAAAATTATTTAATGAAATTTTGAGGACTAGGAAGATGCTTGATGAATGGAGAAAGGGTATTTTAGTACCTATATATAAAAAATAAATGAGATATACAAAGTTGCTCCAACTATCGAAGGATTAAATTAATGAGTCATACGATGAAAATTTGGGAGAGAGTGATCGAACATAGACTGAGACTAGAAACTACAGTGTCTGAAAATCAGTTTGGATTTATGCCTGGGAGGTCAACAATGGAAGCAATTTATATACTGAGGTGACTTATGAAAAAATATAGGGAGAATAAGAAAGATTTACATGTGGTTTTTATAGATATAGAAAAAGCACATGATAAAGTTCGTAGAGACATAATATGGTGGGTGTTAAATAATAAAAGAGTAATTATTCAGTATATTGAGGTAATTAAGGATATGTATAAAGGGGGCAACGACCACAATTAGAACAACTACAGGAGAGATCAGTGATTTTCCTATTTCAGTAGGTTTAACATCATGGTTCGGCTTTAAGACCACGTCTCTTTACTTTGGTTTGGATGAATTGACGCGAGGAATACAAGATAAGGTGCCTTGGTGTATGCTTTTTGCCGATGTCGTCGTCTTAGTGGACGAGACTAGAGCAGGAGTCAATGCTAAATTAGAATTATGGAGAGAAACTTTGGAAGCTAGAGGCTTTAGGATAAGCAGAACTAAAACAGAGTATATGGAGTGTAATTTTAGTGATATTCAGAACACAATTAAGAAAGTAGTGAAGCTTGATGGTCAAGAGATACCTGAGAGAGACCGTTTCCGATGTTTAGTCTCGATTATACAAAGAGATGGGGAGATTAGTGAAGATGTTATACATAGGATCCAAGTAAGGTGGCTTAAGTAGAGAAGTGCCAGTGGTGTTTTGTGTGACAAACATATACCTTTGAAGTTGAAGAAATTTTTTTATAAGACGGCTGTTAGACCAGCAATGATGTATTGAGCAGAGTATTGGGCAACAAAGAAACAACATGTCCAAAAAATGAGTGTATCGGAGATGAGGATGCTAAGATGGATGTGTGGTAAAACAAGGAATGATAGAATTATAAACAAGTATATATGAGACATGCTAAAGGTAGCTCTAATCAATATAAGTTAAGAGAGAATCGCCTCATGTCGTTTTGGACATGTCACACGTAGATCTAGTAGTGCCCCCGTTAGAAAGATTGATTTGATAAGTATTGAGGGTAGAGTTAGGGGTAAAGGAAGATCTAAACTAACTTGGGTGAAAACGTGAGAAAAAATATGATAGCTTGTGACCTTACAGAAGATATTGCGCTAAACCGAGCTGAATGGAAAACCAGGATTCATGTAGCTGACCCCAACTAGTTGGGAAAAAGGCTTTTTCATGATATGTGTGTGTGTGTGTGTGTGTGTGTATCATGAAATATCATTTTGATGGTCATTTGTTGTGCTTGCTAACAACAACATAAAAAATTTCACACAATGTGAAGTAACAACGAGACAATTGTTTCTTTATACAAAAAAAGTAACCATATAATTTTACCAACTATTCTGCGTATAATTCATTTAAGCCTAATCATCACCAACTGTTTTCTTTGAAAAATATTGTACTTATTTATTGATATTTTGAAGAAAATTATAATCATAAAAACTTAAGTTGCTGATACAAAATTCATTTCTCTATTCTTAAATGGCTTCACTGCTGATACAAATATCAAACAAATGTGCCTGAATCGATATTGATCTGAGATCGAGACTTTGCCTCTAATATATTAACTTATTTGATAACAGTTTTATAGACGTTTTTTTTGTTTTCATATTCATATATTTTTGGGGAGTTATGTTGTTTGTAGGGTGAAGAATTGGCATGGATGGAAAGTGAACGGGTATGTCAACAAGGGCACACATTGTTTAACATGACCAAATTAGTCTAGAATATACCATCAAGTCATTTGAAATTCATTTGTCCATGCATCATGTCATTATAAAAAATATCAGTTTTCAGCCATACAATTTGTAATACTTCAATGCATAGGCAAACGAATCTCAAACGATTTGATTTCTCATTTATAGACTAATTTAGTCATGAAGATCAAAATGAACGGTTCGGATCTTTCAACTAATGTTCCAAACAAAAGTTCTCACTGGATTCTCACCAAAAGAGTTCTCACACGATCATGGCGCTCTCTCTCTCTCTCTCTCTCCTCTCTCTATATATATATATATATATATATATATATATATAGGAATGCTCCATTGCAAACCAGTGAACCACCTAAGCCGTTGTTTGGAACAACGGCTTAGGTTATATTAACACTGAAGCCGTTGTTCGAAACAACGGCTTCACTGTTAATATAATTTAAGTCGTTATTCCCAACAACTTCAGTGATTTGCATACCCATTTGCACGGGACCCGTTTGCAATGTAGCATTTCTCATATATATATATCATTTTGATGGTCATTTGTTGTGCTTGCTAACAACAATACTAAAAATTACACACAATGCGAAGTAACAACGAGAGAATTGTTTCTCTATACAAAAAAAGTAACCAGATAATTATAACAACTATTCTGCGTATGATTCATTTAAGCCTAATCATCACCAACTGTTTTCTTTGAAAATTATTATACTTATTTATTGATATTTTGAAGAAAATTATAATCATATAAACTTAAGTTGCTGATACAAAATGCATTTCTCTGTTCTTAAATGGCTTCACTGTTGATACAAATATCAAATAATTGTGCCTGAGTCGATATTGATCTGAGATCGAGACCTTCCCTCTAATATATTAACTTATTTGATAACAGTTTTATAGATGTATTTTTTGTTTTCTTATTCATATATTTTTGGGGAGTTATGTTGATTGTAGGGTGAAGAATTGTCATGGATGGAAAGTGAACAGGTATGCCAACAAGGGCACACACAAATTGAAAAATACCAGCATGCTTTGGTGAGCCTTTGTCACGCATAAAATGTTTATTTATTTCAAAAATTTTATTTGTAGTCCTATGAGTTTGTTTGTTGTGAAGGCATAGCTGTTGATCTTTAGTTTGAGCATTATAAGATGCAACTATAAGGTCAAAAGATATGATCAATGGTTGGTAGGACTTGCCAACGATCCTTAAATCTCTTTTTTAGTAAAATCAGCAGAAGGGTTTCTAGGGCTTGACGTATTTCTTCTCCAATGCTGATTTGTGTCTGGAAGAATTTTTGGAATTCATTCTTTCTTCTTTGATTTTCTCATACTGAATATGTGCCCTTTTTTCGTGAATTCGGAAAACAAATTCGCCCTTATAATACACTCAACATGTTAGAATATAAGTGCAATTTTTTTCAACCCTTTTACAACATCGAAGTTTTAGCTTTGTGGCAGGAACTTTCACATGGTATCAGAACAACCCAGGTTCGAATCGTACCGGCTTCCCAATTTAAATGTGGATTTTAAAAAAAACCCTACCGCTGCGTATTGTTGAGGTTTCAGTCCACAATTTGTTGGGCCTTTATCTCGTTTCTTTGACCCATATAAAATGGGCTCTCGACTTGAGGAGGCGTGTTAGAATACAAGTGCAATTTTTCTCAACCCTTCTACAACTTCAAAGTTTTAGCTTAGTGGCAGGGACTTTCCACAACAATTTATATTTGTGGTACTAATTCACTAATTAATTGATTACTTCATATTATTTGGCCCAAAGTGTTCGTATAGAAAAATTAGGCTGAGATAGTCAAGTCTCTATTTTTGTGCATAACCTTTATTGGCAAATGGCAACTAAAGCTATCCTAATGCATGCAGAAGATTGGTTTGTGAACCTCGAGTCAAGTTGAAGATATTTTGTTTTGCCTTTTATAGATAAAGATGAACTTGAAAAAAGATGAACTTGAAAATGCAAGAAAGAATAGGTATACGGTTGGTTTCCAAGGATACTATGAGCAAACATGGTAAAATTTGAAGTTGATTATAAGTTAAATGTCTAAATGGAAATAAGGCTTATTTCTGATTATCTTTCTCTCACTATCGAATAAGAGCACACTGTAAACCAGAAGGGCCATGAAAGTTTCTTTGATTGCCTCAAATATTTCAAAGACACCACCAAAAATGAAAATTTATAAACATTAACCCCAAGAATGGGGCCTTTTTTTATGTGGATACTTTTGTACTCTTTGCATCCAAATATTAGGTTCCATATTTCTTCTTTAGATAAAGGCAATAGTGCCTAACCCCACAAAAGTTTTAGGATCGGTATGATGTGTAGACTAAGTGTAAAATTGATTTAAATGTCTAATATTACCTCTGAACTATTAAGAGAATTTTTTTCATCTTCAGTCATACAATTTAATGCAATGATAAAAACTAGTATGTGATATATGCTAATGTATGCACAAATAAAAGGCATGTACCATCTGTTATTCTCCTTCTTTGCAGATTAACTTTTTAGAGTAAAACCGATTGATGTATGTGTACGTTTTAAGTAAACATATAGATACTGGATTACATCAGTTAACTTGATTCTGGCATTAAGAGAATGCACGAGTTTGTGATCAATTTTTTGGAAGGTTGTCTACTCTTTCACAGAAGGCAGTTCCAATTACACGGAGAAAATACTAAAGTATACAAGCCTTCTAGTGGTTTTAGAAATTCTAAAATCATGATTGAAGAACTTATAAGTTTCAGATCTTTTAAACTATCTTCTACTTCGTATAAAAGAAAGTTCATCAATATATTTACCTGTCTGGCAAAGATTGTTTGAGCTATTTGTAGGGTTTGTTTACAACTTTCCGTATGAAAGAAAAATCCCCTTGTAGTACAATGAAGATTATGCGAGAAACCCCCTAAACTAGAAGCTTCTGCAGATCACATGGGCCATGCTTCTAACTTCCGTTAGTAAGATAGCACATTGCCCTATTCTGGCCCCTTTTGAATGGCTGTTTATTGTGAACCACCAGAAATAAAGATTGCTGGGGAGAAATCAAAGCATATAAAGAGATTTTAGGACAAGTAGAGAGAGAGATAACGAAATGAGCAGAGAGTTTTGGTCAGTTGAGCCTGTGACCAACACTTGCTACATTTTTAACAGACATTAGACATTGTATCCCTGTTATAGTTGAGGGGTAATCTGCAAAATCTTTTAGTTTAAGGGATTCTTGTTGAAACTCTATAGTAAAGAAAATGGAGGTTTCTGCAATTTACTCTTAGTTTTATTGTCTTAGAAAGCATCAAAATCTAAAGGAATTCTTCGACGCGTGGAGGAGAGTAAATTAAAAGTGCATGCCAAGTGTTGGTACACATTTATAGAAGATTGGTTTTCTAGAGGGTCACGACTCTATCCTTCATTACTTCTTAGGGCCAAGTTAGTCCGCCCTCGATATAAGATGCTACGTTTTCTTTATTAATTAAAAATTAAAAATTGTTAATATCGATATCTTCTAGGTAGCGATAATTTCCAGATAGGTCTATTTTGCCAATTTTAAAATTGCCTCTTCTCTTATCTTTCACAGTCTCAAGTGATTTGTGTGACAAGATCTTGACAGCATCTTACTGACGGAAGAGTTCAGGTGGAGCGATTGTTCGGATTGAAGATTTATTTTCAAGATTTTCAATTACAGGTACTTTCAAATCCTCTTTATGTTATTCTGAATTTCTTTATTTAGGTCAAACTTCAAATTTGATTGGAAATCTTACTGTTAAGTTAGTATCTCAATTGGTAGATCATACGGTTCAAGAATGAAGACCATTCATAGTCATTTTTGTGGATCCTATTTTATTATTCTATTGTGCTCGAAAATTTCGAGTAGAAATAAAGCAAAAAAGGAAAAAAAAACCCTTTTCTTGTATGCTATTTTTTTTTGATGAACTGGTCTAAAAGATTAAGAGTAGTTATTCACTAGCATATATGAAGGACGTAATCATAGCCCCCCCCCCCCCCCCCCCCCCCCCCCCCCCCCCCCCCCCCCCCAACCAAAAAAAACAAAAAAAAACAAAAACAAATATGAAGGTTGTCTCAAGGGTTTAAGAATTAGGACCCCCTTTGTTTTAAATATTGGCAGATATGACCCATATATTAGCTTTGAGAGGGGATAGGATCGATTAGAAGTTTTAATATCGTTGGCATATGTGAGCGAATATCACCGATGTATTGGTGAAACCTGCTCATCGCCCTTTTTATAGGCCAATATTTATGACAATGGCTCAGAAGACTCAAAATCTTTCCACTTATATATTTATATGCCAGTATATATTTATATGCCAGTATTTACTATAATATTTATCGTCGGAAGACTGAGAATATTTCCACTTCATACAACTTGACACATCTTGTTATCACTTCCTTCATGGAGTTTGGTAGAGGACACATTATAAGCATTTCTTGTGAGCTAGTTTACTTAAGGGGTGTTAGTCGGAGAGGATTTTAGAACCACGCTCTAGAATCACCGTGTTTTCAAAGTTAGGTGTTAGTTGGGAAGTATTTCATAGTGGTATTTTAAAGTTGGGTGTTAGTCAAATTTGGTTTTAAAGACAGTAATTTTATTAAAACCACATTTGCCTTGATTTTGAAATCCAGCTATACTATAAATGACCTCAAATTTGTACTTTCAAATCAAATCTCTAACCATTTGATTTTCAAATCATGATAAAATGATAAACATGTTAACTTTCATGTTTCTTATAATAATATAATAACTAAAATAAATTTCCTTAAACTTAGGTTGGGTGATTTCTAACTCACACTAGGAGTGTATTTGAGATTCACAATAGAAATTGCATGTATTGCGAAATCACTAAGTTTTTTCTTGAAATCATCTCGATTTAAAAATCATCATACATTTTGAAAATTCCTTCTGACTAACACCCCCCTTAGGGGCTGCTTATTTTGAAGGAAATAGGGTAGAAATCAATTTCGAGAAACCTACTTGGTTTCCTTTACCCTTCGATTAACTTTTTTGCCTTTGTTTATAAAGAAAACTTAACAAGAAAACATCATGACACATTGGATTTGAAGGAAACTTGTTTCCTCCAAAATGAAAGGAAAACGCTAGAAAATTAATTTTGAAATATCGTAAAAGATCGTTTGGGCCCCACCTATCCTGTTGGTAACCTAAGAAGGGTATTTTGAGAATACTGTCAACCTAGTTTCCGGGAAAAAAAAAGAAGGAAAAGATAAATGTACAAAGCATTTTCTAGTGTTTCAAAATGACATCCAAAACATAAGAAATTGAACCATTTATCATACTATATTTTCAAGCCAAACACTGGAAATGAAATCTAAGAACAACTTGGAAACTATTTTTTTAGTTTCTATAATTTAATTTTCCTGAGCTGAACAATCCCTTACTGTCAAATAAGTGCCTATCGTACAAAATATAAACATTAATGTCATAGGTATACTTTTAATAATTATGTAATTTATATGCTTATGCTTTGTTAATATTGTTATGCATAAGTGTTTCGTGTATGTATTACAGTGAATGTAATTTCATGTAGATGATTATATATTCGACTTAATTGTATTGTTTGCACTACATAGATCATATTTGTGATATATAATGTGTATGCGAGTTCCTTAAATCACATTTAGGATAAAAAGTTTCAGATGATATAGCAACCCGATATTTACTATATCTCGACATATCCTGATATCCTGTATGAAATTTTATCTCTGATATAATCTTGATTTCCAGTATTTAAAATGTTGCCTCTTTTAGAAGCCGCCTGGAGTACATCTTATACATATCCTAGGAAGGTAATCATTAAAGAAGTAATTGAAGAAATTGAGTTAATTCTTTTATCATATAGGATTCATGCAACATAAAGTCTCGTTACAATATTGTCAGAGATAAAATTGAGGAATCCTCTTTTGATTCGTGTGTTTTCATTAGTATTTGATTCTCTTTCTTTTTGAAATTACCTGCTTCAGTTCAACCATGTAAAGTTCTTTACTTGCTTATGATGTCAGTACAGGGTTAGATCTTCTTATATTAATTGACACTGAAGATTAGGGAATTTTATAATAGAAAATATATTAAAATAGAATAGTAAGATACAAGAATGTATCCAGGGATTGCCGGAGGTATCAAGGGTCTAAAACTCATTGGATCAGAAGGAGTGAATAGAAGAATCTAAAACTCACTTGCTTGATTGTGACGGCTTAGGGCTGGTTTAGTTGTACCCAGAAATAGTCTAGTGAATCCATCCAAATTTGCTTGAACTACACCAGGATCGATTGATTAATGTCAAGGTGACAGGCTGAATCAGTCTCCTCTCATGAACCACCTCAATGAAGGGTTGATCTTGCGATATTGATTAGAGAAATCTTTAGAAGGTCCTTTTTAGGGCACTCCAGCGCCAACAATATAAGGGGAGTAAGTGCGTATTCGATCCAGTAGGTCTATTTTTATTTTTCTGTATTATGCTTAATGAGAGTTAATTGTTTATTCTGTAAAGATAAAGATAATCTGAAATATAAGTAATTCCAATTATATACCAAGGGAAAAAGGGGTATGAGCAACTTGCTCATTTAGTAAATGAGCAAGTTGCTCATATCCCTTTTACCCATATACCAATAATATTTTGGTGGCATTTTCACTCGTACCGCATAATTTATTAATTTTCCTTTAATCCTTTATGTTATTATTTTTTTGTGTTCATTATTTAGGAAGGTTAGGATTGACTCATTTGTTGGATGTGGCTTGTTGCACTCTGTAATGTGATTGACATGCTATGAACACGTTATTTGCTTCCTCATAGGAAAATTTTCACATTTCCTATTTTGTGTGATGAGTAATTAAAATCGTGGTTGATGCAATCTCTGAAAGGGAATGCACCACTAACAAATTATACTAAATGTACATCATGCTTTAAATTTGAGCAATAGTATCTTACTAATCAGGAGTACAAGATAAAAAAAATTCTAAGGTTCATCTGTCCCAGATGAAATTTTAGTATCCTAAACTTTGCTTGCCAAAGGATATGGAGTTTTAACTTGAATACTGAACATTTATATATAATTCTTATGATTTATAGTCTTGTGCAAATTGTTGGATTAAATTGACTTTTATGTGTTTTCCTTTTTGGTTGTGTGGTATAGTTTTGTACATTGTTATCCTTGGTAGAGTCATGTGGATAATCCCAAAAATAATTTCCTTTTCTGAGAACTTACTTCCATAGCCTGATATCCGTTATCCAATATTTTGTAAATTATACCTATTTATGCTTTTAGTAGATCATATACCCATGATCTCTTATTAGTCAACTTGCAGGCGAATACTGGCAACATGACTCATGACGGACAGGTGTCTCGAGCTTGTCCTGGACAAGATATAATCAGTGAGATTCCTGATGTGGTCCGTGTACATATTCTCACATTTCTTCCTCGAAAAGATGCTGTGAGGACCGGAGTACTCTCTACTAAGTGGAAGGATCTCTTTAAAATTCGGTTTGTTCACGAAACTACTCTTAGATTTGGACGGGCAACTCAGAGTAATGAAGAACAAAATACTCTAGCTGCAGAGATTAATGAGCAGATGAAGCAACATGGTAACAGGAAGGTAGAATGTTTTTACCTTTCTTTCTATCCGGGAAAAGAGCATGAGAAGATGACTGCAGAGTGGATAGAACAGGCTGTGATAAATGGAGGAGAAGTTATTAGCTTTGACTTCTCTCAGGGTGATATGGGAGACCCTACTAAAAAAGTACCTGGGAGAGTTAAATTATTTGAAGTTAAAGAAAGCTTTTTTAAATGCTCCAAATATCTCACCAGCTTGAACTTGAAATACTGCAGACTGCAACGTAATTTTAGGTTCAAATATTTTACCTGCCTCGAGTGTCTATGCCTCCGTCGTGTGAACATCAATGATCAAATGCTTGGGAGACTTGTCTTCAACTGCCAGACTCTCCAAGTTTTGGAATTGAGTCATTGCAAGGGTTTAAAGGATATTAGAGTTTTGACGTGGCAACTTAGGCTAAAAAAATTGATCATCTCAAACTGCTTGAGTGTTAGAGGGCTTGAAATTTCTGCTCCATTGCTTGAAACCTTCTATTTCTTTGGGAGGTGTCCTGAGTCTTTTGTTATGTTTTATAACATGCCTCTCTTGAGTGATGCCATCATTACGGGGCCTACGAGGAATGGTTTGGACTTTTTGAACCCTGGATACTCCATAGGGTTGATCTTCTTGTGGCTTGAAAATTTAAAAGTTTTAACACTGTGCTCTTCAACCCTTCTGGTATGGATCCATAATGATCTTAGTTGTAATATTCATTAAAATTTGCTAATATTCTTTTATTTGCGATTATAAGTTGGTAGTAATTCTTCATCAATTGTTGTTCTGCTTTTTCTTTTTTTCCACAGTCAGTGTTTGAGATGATGAATAATATTTCGCTTGTCTTTGAGAAAGTGAGGGAGTTGCAGCTTCTGATGCAGATTATGTCCTTAGATGAATGCAATGTCATCTACAAGTTCTTTGCTCTTTGCCAGTTTCCCTACCTTGAGAGATTGTTCATAGAGGTTAGTAAAATCTTAGATTTCGCTAATGCATTTAAACATGTGTTGTACAATGTATTCGAAATCCTCCAGCCTTCATGTGCAATGATCAGGTGAGAACTCAATTGGTAAGAACCATATAGGAACTCTATTTTGTTTTTTTTGAGCAGAGAAACTCTATTTTTTATATATAACTCTATTTTTTATATTATTTGAGTGATCCGAACCATTCATTTTGATCTGTATGATTAAATTAGATTTAGGATGTGAGATCAAGTTATTTGAGATTTGTTTGCCCATGCATTTTAGGTGTTGCTTTCTATGGCTAAATATTGTTAATTCTGCAATGACATAATGCATGAACAAATGGGTTTCAAATGACTTTGTTTTACATTCTTTGACTAATTTAGTTGTGGGATCATCCATACGATGGCTATGCATAGAGTTCTCATAAAGCTTATCGTGAGAATAGTTCTCACCTGATCGTCTCCCTCTATGGTGGCGGGGACATCCTATGAACGATTCAAACCGTTTATCTTGTTCTAAATACCTAACATTGCATTTTTAATCATGTGAGATCAAGTCAGTTAAACTTTGTTTGTCCTTGCATCACATCATTATACAAAGTACATATATTTCGTGCAATTTCATAATGTTTTAGTTGCATGGACAAATGGATTTCAAAAGACTTGTTTCCGCATTATTATAGTAGTTTAAGCATTTCTACAAAAATGAACGCTTACGATCGATCATAGGATTTCTCCATGACGAACCACCTTATCGGGAGCTCGTAAATCTTTTGAAGATTTCCCTATATATAGGGAAATGATCCTGTGAGAACTCCAATTGTGAGAACCAAAAAGGAACTCCATACTTTGGGACATTATTTGAATGATCTAAAATGTTCATTTTGATCTATAAGACTAAATTAGTCCAAGGATGTGAGATCAAGTTATAAGCAATTTGTTTGCACATGCATTAAAGTTTTGCAAATTGTATGGCTGAATATTGTTATGTTTGTATGTCATGATGCATGGACAAATAATTTCAAATGACTTGATTTTACATCCTTAGTAATTTAGACATGTTAATCAATGTGAATGGTTCGGATCATCCATAGGGTGGCTTTGGCTATGCATGGAGTCTTCGCCCGATCATTTCCCTAAATGTACAAAGCCTATTGTGAGAACGGGTATCACCCGATCATTTCCCTATATATATATATATATATAGAGAGAGAGAGAGAGAGAGAGAGAGAGAGAGAGAGAGAGAGAGAGAGAGAATTCCCTTCCGTTGTGCACTAGCCATGGTGTGCACTCGGCCTTTGGGCCTTCGTATCGACGATTCGAACTGTTCACATTGATCTACACGTCTAAATTAGTCCAAATATGTAAAATCAAGTCATTTGAAATTCATTTGCACATGCATTGAAGTGTTACAAAATTGTATGGCTGAATATCATTTTTTTTATAATGATACGATGGATGGGCAAACAAATTTCAAATGACTTGATTTTACATATTTAGACTAACTTAGACGTGTAAATCAATGTGAACGGTTCGGATCGTTGATACGAAGGCCCGAAGGCCGAGTGCACACCAAGGCTAGTGCACAACAGATGGTTTGTGTGTGTGTATATATATATATATATATATATATATATATATATATATATATATATATATATATGAGAAAACGGGGTCTCCTATGGTATATTATATGTTGGTGTTTATGGATTATATACGAAGGATAACTTTTACTATTGATTTTGTTGTTGTTGCTGCTGCTGCTGCTGTTGTTTTTTTGTTTTAATTATAGAACCATGTTCAATAAAGCATAAACATAAATTTCATTACGAAGTGCAGTTTCTATCGTCAAATGTTTTGCACGAACCTTATATACTTCAGGAAAGCAAATTCCATTTTGCCGAACTTTGATTGTGGATCTTTAGTTCCAGCTGACTAGAGTTGCACTTTTTTTCATTCAAATTTACTAGTTTTTCTTATCTAATAGTACATTTTTCTGGTCAACTCCCAGCTACCACTTACTATGGCTGATCATCACATCTATCCCATGAGGTGCTTACAGAGCCCACCTGAGATAACCTTGGAGAATCTCAAGATGATAAAGATGAACAACTTCAATGGACACTTGAATGAGAAGGTTCTGCTCGAGTTCTTCTTGCGTATTGCAACCAGGCTTGAACTTATCGTTTTGGTCTTCTCTCATGCATATACCATATTCAAGACTCATACTGAAAGGATGGCTGTCCTTGACGAGATCATGAAAAAACCAAGAGCATCACCAAATGCCAAATTAGTTTGGTTTTATGATTTCCTAGATGATCATACTTACCGGGCTGTGCATGCCGAGTCGTCCCGTCAGCTCTGCCAGTTAGGTTAATTACTGTTTGCTGCAAGCTCTTTGTTATGAACTTTGCTTTCGGAAATGTTATGAGGAACAACTTAGGTTTGTGGCAGTTTGATTTAAGCATCCTTGTTCTAGTTTCTTTATTGGAACAAATTGTAGTTGAAAACTTGCAATATTATCTATTTGAGTTACAGTATTGTACTACTTAATATTTATTTTATTGGTTGGTTTTCTGTACCTCCTTTAACATGCTCTTGTAGAGAGGCATGTATATTGCAAGTTCTTCTTTGACATGTTCTTGCTCTCTCCCCGGAATTTGTTAGCAAATGTAATGTGTGTTTGTCGAGGCGAGATTGAAACTTCTACTGCTGCAATCTTCTCTCCCCAGAATTTGTTAGGAAATGTAGTGTGTGTTTGTCGAGGCGAGACTTGAAACTTCTATTGCTGCAATCTTGTGCAAGTGCCTTTGCCAAATCTTCAAGATAATGTCTCTTCCATGTTGAATTTGGAAGGTTTCATCTAGTATTAGTTTTGCTATTTGGAGATGCATAAATTTTTTATCTAGTGAGTTTTTGGATTGGCTTGCACACCTTAAACCGGTGATGCAAGATGATATATATAGACTTTTTACAGATCCTATCAGATCATAGAATTTGTTACAGATCCTATTATGTAGGGATACAAGTAGTGCAGTTAAGGATCTATTCTTTTGGATCGTTTGAAGAGGTTGCAAATGTTTAGGAGTTTGTTACGGATAGGCTTAAGTTGACTGGACTGTGGATCAGTCGACTGAACAGAAGTACGCTGTAGGTTCAGTTTGGTACAGTCGACTGGTGTAGGATCAGTCGACTGTACAGAACTGTTCTTCAGGCTCAGTCGACTTAATTGGCTTAGTCGACTTAGTCTTGACACTCCCCTGCAAGTTGAACGGCCAAGCTTGGATGGACAACTTGTTCCTGAGGTCCTGAAACCTGTTACTGCTGAGACCTTTGGTGAAGATGTCTGCTAGCTGATCTTTGGTGGAAATGAATCGAACATTGAGTTGTTTGGAAGCAACACGTTCACGGACAAAGTGGTAATCGATTTCGATATGCTTTGTGCGAGCATGGAAGATAGGATTTACTGTGAGATATGTAGCCCCTAAGTTATCACACCAAAGAGTAGGCGGAGGCATTTTTGAGTAACCAAGCTCTTTGAGTAGAGATTGGATCCACAGGACTTCAGTGGTTGTAATTGCGACGCCTCTGTATTCAGCTTCGGTGCTTGATCGGGAGACTGTCTTTTGCTTCCTTGCACTCCATGAGATGAGGTTGCCACCAAAGAAAATACAGTAGCCGCTAGTAGATCTGCGATCATCAGGACATCCTGCCCAGTCCGAGTCTGAATATGCATGAATGGTGGAAATTGTTGGTGTAGACAACAGCAAGCCATAATTGATGGTATGTTTGAGAGAACGAAGAATTCGTTTGACAGCAGACCAATGGACTTCCCCAGGGTTATGCATGAACTGACATACTTTGTTGACAGCGACTGCAATGTCAGGTCTAGTGAAAGATAGATATTGCAAAGATCCCACAATACTCTGATATTGGGTAGGATCACTGTGAGTCGGCCCATCATGTTGAGAGAGTTAACTGTTTGCTGCCAGGGGTGTGGTGATAGGCTTGACACCATCGAACTTAGTGCTGTGTAATAGATCCAGGATGTATTTGCGTCGAGATAGAAAAAGGCCATTGCGATTGGGAAGGACTTCGATACCCAAAAAGTAACTCAATGGGCCCAAGTCCTTGATTGCAAATGTAGATTGGAGTTGGATTAAGAGTGTGTTGATATGGTCTCCCGGTGTGCCTGTGATAATAATGTCATCAACATATATTAAAATAAAGAGAGTTGAGTCACCATTTTGTCTTATGAGTAGAGATGAGTCGGCCTTGGAGCTGACAAAACCAAGAGTGCAAAGATACCCGGTGAGTCTCGAGTACCAAGCTCTAGGGGCTTGCTTGAGCCCATAGAGAGACTTCCGTAGGCGACAAACATGCTTTAGAAATTTTGAGTCTACATACCCCGGTGGTTGTTTCATGTAAACTTCTTCTTGGAGATAGCCATGAAGGAAAGCGTTTTGAACATCCAATTGACGGAGTGCCCATTTGTTCATTAGTGCAATGGAGATGACGAGCCGAATTGTGCATGGTTTGATCACGGGGCTGAAAGTTTCTCCATAATCGAGTCCTGCTTGTTGATGAAAACCTTTTGCGACAAGACGAGCCTTGTAGCGGTCAATAGTTCCATCAGATTTTCGTTTGATACGAAAAACCCATTTGCATCCCACAATGTTCTGATTGCTTTGGACAGGAGTGAGGGTCCACGTGCCATTCTGGAGTAGGGCATTGATCTCCTTATCCATAGCACGACGCCATTGAGGATGGTTCTGTGCCTGTGTGAAGCAGGTCGGTTCCACTGATTCTGCATCCTGCAAAGGGTGTTTAGTGGCATTCAAACATAATCTATTAACAGGTTTACGTGTACCACCTTTTGCCCTACTAATCATATGATGTTGGGGAACGGGTTCTTGTGTAGGAGATGGTGGAGTAGTAGGTGGCGGTTGGGTGCAGGGAGAGGGAGGATGAAGTGGGTTAATGTTTGGTGGGTTATTTGGTAAAGTGGGTATGTGAGATGCTTGTAGAGTGGGTAAAATTGATGTTGTTTGTAAGGGTGCAGAGGATATAGAAGTAGTACTTACATTGGTGGGGTTGCTGTGCACTGCCGAATAGGGAAAGATGTCTTCTTTAAAGTCGACGTGACAAGAGATGTATATTCTTTGGGATGGTGGATGATAGCATATGTATCCTTTTTGAGTGCTAGAATAGCCAAGAAAGACACAGTCAAGGGATCTTTTCTCTAATTTATTTGATGCATAGGGTCTGAGATATGGGTAGCAGAGACACCCAAAGGATTTTAAGGCATTGTAGTCTGGTGGGGAACCAAAAAACAGTTCAAGGGGAGTTTGACCTTTTAATGGTGAGGATGGTAGGCGATTTATGAGATAGCAACTAGTGACAAAGGCATCAGCCCAAAATGTTAAGGGCATTGATGCATGGTTTAAGAGAGAGAGAGACCAGACTCAACAACATGTCTATGACGTCTCTCTGTTAACCCATTTTGAGCGGAGGTGTGTGGACATGTAAAGCGATGGAGAACACCACTTTGGAGTAGAAAGGGTGTGAATTTCTTGAACTCAGTTCCGTTGTCGGTTTGAAATTTTTTTATCTTTTTGCCAATGAGATTTTCAATTTGTAACTTAAACTGTTTGAAGACAGTAAAAGCATCACTTTTGTTAGATAGGGGATAGACCCATGTGTATCTACTGAATGCATCCATTAACAGTAAATAATACCGAGAACCATTTCTTGAAAGCATTGGAGCAGGGCCCCACAAATCTGATACAATTAGTTGTAATGGTTCTTTATAAATTGTGGAACTCAATGAAAAGGGCAATTTATGACTCTTGCTAACACGACAAGCATGACAAAATGATGTGGATTTATTATCTACTGGCAATGAGTAGGTGGACACAATTTTATTGACGATTTTTAGCATCGGATGGCCAAGCCGGTGATGCCACAATGAAACTGACTCTGATTGAAAAGCAGAAAAAGAACAAGCTGGCTTGTTGACAAAGTGATACAATCCTCCTCTATTCGTGCCGTGCAACAGCGGTGTCCCCGTTTCCTGATCCTTCACAATAAAAGAGGATGGGTGAAATTCAAAAAATACTTTGTTGTCACGTTCGTTGGATGAGTGGTGGAGTTGTTGCCTTTGCTAATTTTTACTGGCTATTGGCGCGTTTGTTGGATGAGTGGTGAAGTTGGTGGGAGGGTGCAGTTGCTGTGCATGTGCCGTGGTGTCATAAATCGGTCTGCGGGGCTTGGGCCCAAAGATGGATCCCCCAGCAAGGAGAAGACAGGGATCGGCGGGTGTTAAAATCCGGCCAGACTAGTTTCAGGTGGGTGTGCATGTGTGTGCAGGCAGTGTACGAAGCTAAACTGACGTACATACAATTATGCTGGACCGAACTTGTTTATCGGCCCACCCTCCAGGGTTGCTGGAGGAATTTGTTGTTTGTACAAGTCATGTTGCTTCATGTATGTTTTATTTTCTGTCAGTAGGTTGTAATTTGGCATAGTTCTCTGGGTTTGTATTATTAATTTCTTATTAATGAAACAGGGTGACCATACTCTACCTTTTCCTTCTAAAAAAAACAAAAAAACAAAAAAAACTTTTACTAGCTATTTCAGGATGGATTACGAGCAGCAACCTGAAGCTTTAAGTGCAGGTATAGAGTTACTATCTGATGATTACTGCCTCCACAAAATGGGTATATATTAGGATCAGTAGACAATAAATACCTGATTACTTAACAAAATATAATTCAATAACTGATATCACATGCTTATAGAACTGTCATATGAAGTTATGTATGTTTAATTTGGCTCATGTAATCGTAAGGAAAAAAAATTGAGCTTGCATAGTTGAGCATGTACAATTGCATTAACCAGGAAGATATTCGTATGATCTAAAAAAGAAGTTATACCTGAATCATTTAATTTAAATAGCTTGTACATTGCCCAGATTCTAACTTACAAAAACAAAAAACTATGAAGCATGCAACAAACTAAACAATTTCACCCAAAAAAATTAATGTGTTAAAGCTAAATTGGAAACTACAAAATAAGTTAAATCCCTGTTCATGGTAATTGTACAATGTGACCAACTTTTTCGTGAGGTCCATATTGCTTCCAAAAAAGATTTCGTTTTTTTTTGGTTTTTTTGGTTTTTTTTTGTTGATAATAAAGATGACCACGTAACCACTTCATTAATGATGAATTATGAAACAAAGTGGGACTAATTACAAGGACCTAGATGACTACTACTACTCAAAAGAATGTACAGATATAATCGCAACTCTAACTCACCCCCCACCACAACTCATGCTCTGTCTACACCCCATCCTCCATGCGTACTCTACTCTTCGTATTTGCTTGACTAGCCCAAACATGAATGGACGCAAAATTTTTATGCATCATGACCAAAAATCTGTTGTTGTGATTACGAAAACACAACTTGTTACGATCTAGCCATAGACCCCATAACTTAGCATCTGCAGAGATATTTCAAGCTTCTTTAAGCTCCTTCCTGAGTACCCTCGCTCTCCATTGACTCCAAATCTCCAATGTCGAGCTCGAACACTCAAATATCCCAAAGTCTAAGCACACTACTTCTCAAGCTAACATTGCCCTAGGACAAGTGAATAAAATGTGATTAGTGTCATCATTTTCTACCAGGCATCTCGAGCACCTAATGTCCACCTGTAGGTTGCGTTTGTGAAGGTTGACTTTTAAAAGAATTGCATCGTTCGCAACAAGCTAAATGAAAGCTTTCACTTTCATTGGTGCATTGGTTCTTCAGATTGAACTGGCTTCCTTTCTTCTAATCCCTTCATCATTTGGCCACTTGTACATAGTGGACACTGCGAATTATCGTCCACTCTGTTAAGGTATTGGCCCTTCGTCCTAATGATGTCCTTCAATATATGCAGTTGAAGATGACATTCCTGAGTTGGCTGATCACGCAATTGAATCCTGAGTATACCATTTCTCCAAACCTCGTTGATAAGCATATCAACGTTCACTGATACTCCGGTGACCTCCGAAAAAAGGGATTGAAGTGTGTTTTTTTCACACCATTTATCATTCCAGAATCGTATATCTTTCCCATTGCCAACTACACATCTTGTATTAGCATGAAAAGTCTCCCCTACCTTCCCGACCCCTTTTCCAGAGGATTGAAGCCTTACCATGCTCACTTCTCCCTCTGAAACTGTATTTCTTCCATCTCCGATACAACATGAAAAATTTGTACCACCAATTATTGTCTTTTCCACATTTTCCACCACCACTTACTCATCAATGGTTTGTTCATGTCATCCAGATCTATAATTACTAATTCCCCAAATTCCTTTCTTTTGCAAACTCTAACCCAATTAACCACGTAAATATTTTTATTGTCCTCGTTTGCTCCTTTCCACAAGAATCTTCTTCTCCATTTATCAATTCTACCAATAACCCATTTTGGAAGTTCGTAGATTGACATAACGTACGTTGACAAACTGCTTAGGACTGAATTAATAAGCGTAATTCTTCTACCTAGCGACAGAAAGCGCCCATTCCGTCCGACCAATCTCTTTTCTACCTTCTCTATCAGAGGTTGCCAATCCTCTTTTTACATCGATTTTGGCCTAATGGGCGTCGTGCCAAGATACTTCAAGGGGAATTCTCCTATCTCGCATCCTAAGTAGTTCTTGATTGCACCAATCGGGAGGGACAAATTTTCACTAAGAGGGATAACACAACTCTTGTGGATGTTTACTTTCAGATCCGCCTAAGACTCTAAAGCATTTGAGAATAGTCTTCAATGCCAAAATTTCTTCTTCTTTTGCTGCACCGAACAATAAGGTGTCGTCCGCGTATTGTAGTATCGATATTGTCTCAGGTATACCTTTAATTACAAGACCTGAATAACATGCTCTTCTCTACCTCTCTTAATCATTTCAGTCAACCCATCCGCAATTAAGGTGAACAAAAGAGACGACAAAGCCCCCCCCTGTCTGAGTCTCCTACAACATCGAATTTCCTTTCTTGGTTTCCCATTGACCTGAATAAAAGATTATCCACCTCTAATGCACTTCCTAATCCACATTCTCCACTTCGGACCAAATCCTTTGTAAGGAGGCTGGCTGGAGGTCCAAGCCGAGTGGCAAGGATGTGTGCAGCTTGTAGGGAAGCTGGCTCGAGGTCCAAACCGAGTGGAGAGGATGTGTGCAACTTGTAAGAAAGATGGCTCCAGATCCAAGCCGAGTGGCGATGACGTTTGCAGCTTGTAAAGAAGCTGGCTCGAAGTCCAAGCTGAGTTGTGAAGACGTGTGCAGATTGTAAGGAAGTTGGCTCGAGGTCCAAGCCGAGTGGCGAGGACGTGTGTAGCTTGTAGGGAAGCTGGCTCGAGGTCCAAGCCTCTGGACTTCTTTGATATATCTTGGAGGGGCCATGTCCAATATGGCTTGAATCTTCTCGGGGTTCGCCTCAGTGCCCCGCTGGCTGACCACGAATCTGAGAAATTTCCCCGATGTGACATCGAAGGTGCATTTGGAGGGGTTGAATCTCCTGTCGTGGGACCTTAGGACTCGGAAGGCTTCCTCGAGATCGGTGACGTGGTTTTGCCCTCTACAACTTTTGACGAGTATATCATCGACATAGACTTCCATGTTCCGACCTATTTGCTCCTTAAAAACCCAATTGACGAGCCTTTGGTATGTAGCTTCAGCTTTCTTTAGCCCGAAAGGCATGATCCAATAACAGTACAGGCCCTGGTCGGTCACAAAGGCAGTTTTGGGGATGTCAAGAGGGAACATTCTGATTTGGTTATAGCCTGAAAATGCAACCATGAAGCTCATCAGCTCATGACCAGAGGTCGCATCTATTAGGGCATCGATGCTTAGGAGCAGGAATGGATATTTGGGGCAGGCCTTGTTGAGGTATGTGAAGTCTATGCAAATCCTCCACTTTCCACTCGGTTTCTTCACCATCACTATGTTGACCAGCCATTCGGGACAAGTGACCTCCTGGATAAAACGAGTCGAGAGGAGCTTGTTTACTTATTTTTTGGTCGCTTGTTACCTTTCGGGAGCGAACTTGCGGCACTTCTGCTGAACAGGCTTTGAATTCGGGTGGACGCTTAGCCTGTGCATGATGACATGCTCTAAAATTCCTGGCATATCATAGGGCATCCAGACGAAGAGATCAACATTCTGTCTTATGCAGAACAATGGCCAGTTTTAGGTCTAGGGCGAGAGACTGGCTCACTCGGAATCATTTAGATCTGTCCTCCTCGGAGAAGGGGATTTCTTCCAACTTGTCGATGGGCTTCGAGCCCAATGAATTTTTGTCGGGCAGAAGTTCGACTGCGTCGAGGGGGAAAACTCTACCTCCCACTACGGCCATGTAGCAGCACCGGGCTGATTCTTGATTGCCTCGAACCACGCCGACTCCATGGTCGGTATGGAATTTCATCTTCAAGTTGTAGGCAGAGGGCACTACTTGAAGGGAACAGAGGTCGGGCCTGCCGAGGATCACATTATAGGCAGCTTTGACATTGACCATCATGAAATCCATGGCTTTTGTTTGGATGTTTGAGGTTGTTCTGGCTGTGACATCGAGCACGGTGATTCTCTTGATTTGTACAGGAGTGCCTGAAAACCCGTGTAGCATGTACCCAACAGATTTCAGCCTTTCCCAAGAGAGTTTGAGCGCTTCGAATGCGGCATGGAACAGAATGTTGACTAAACTTCCGTTGTCAATAAGGATGTGGCAGACCTCGTGATTTACCATGTCGATGCTGAATACCAGGGCATCATAATGAGGCAGTCGGACGCCCTCTAGGTCATCATTGGAGAATGAGACCGCCAGTCCTTGGTCCCTAGGGGGCATATGATCATGGACCAAGTTAACCTCTCACACGAAGGCCTTGTAGGAAGTGTTTGAATCCCCCCCCCATGGGGCCACCGTGAACACCGTAAAGAATGGCCGGCGTGCAGGCCCGTTCGGGCTCAGGTCCTGCCTCTGGACGACTGTTCGATGTCCGATGAGGAGAAGTCCTCGGGTTGGCTCTGGTGAATTCCCTTAGGTACCCTCTCTGGATGAGAGCTTCAATTTCGTCTTTCAGGGCGCAGCATCTGTTAGTCTCGTGCCTATGGTCCCGGGGGAACCGACAGTAAAATCTTCGGTCCCTTTTCTTGTTGTTGTAGAGTCGAGGAGAATGGCAGACGATTCGCTTATCCTCAATCTCCATAAGAATGGCTGACACACTCTGAGTCAGCGTAGTAAATTTTTCGAGGTGGGGGATCGGAGGTGGTCGTTTCTGGTTGAGTGGATCCTTCTAAGCATTCTTCATAGGATCGGGACCATCTGCCTTTCTCTTCCCCTTAGTGGGGGCTTCTGTCACACCTTCAGGGTATAGTGCCTCTTCGGCTCGGATATACTTCTCGATCCTATTAAGGAGGTCGGGGAAATCAGTTGGAGGTTTCTTCACCAAGGAGGCCTTCAATTGGCCATGGTGAACATTATGTCAGAAGGCCGCGGATGCGACGTCAGCGTCGAGAAAAGAGACCACCCTAGCCTCGGCGGTGAACCTCCGCACAAAGTCCCGAAGGGAGTCCCCTTCCTTCTGTTTGAGATCCAGAAGGGACGCACCCATCCTCTCGACCTTGCGACTGGTCACAAAGTGAACGAGAAAATTCACCTCGAGTTGTTCGAAAGAGAAGATCGAGTTGGGGGCGAGCTTTGAGAACCATTTCCGTGCTGGACCACGTAGAGTGGTGAGGAATGCTCGACAGAGGAGAGGATTTGAGGCATTGTGAATCATCATGAGGGTTTTGAACCCCTCCATGTGATCAATAGTGTAACGCCCCTGCCCCTAGCTCAGACAATTTATACAATTTAGAAGACAATTAGGTGACTCTTGATCATAGGCTATTATATTTATATATTATTTAATTCATTTAATCTCCTGATATGGGACTATTACTTACCTTTTCTCCCGTGAGCACAGAGAAGGGCCCGTGGGCCCCTCCCCTTGTCCACATCACCAATTGAACAGACAACAACATATACTTTGCTATTTGTTTCATTTCAACGTGGGCCCCCATGGAATGACGTCACCTTGAGAAACAACAACACCTATGCTTTTATGCTGTTCCATCTTCACGTGGGGCCCTCCGTCCACTATTAAATGTCCACATAATTACAAGAATGCCATCATGCATTATTTCTATACCAAACACAAACAGCCACTATTATATCAACATATATTATATTATTTATACTCTTTGAAAATTACGGGGTGTTACAAGCAGGATCACTCTCTCCATCGTATGTCTCGAGCTGAGGCGGTCTGAAATTCCTTGGAATCGAGGCATCGAGGATTCGAGCAGAGAATGGGGATCCAGTAAGCGGGTGCTCCCGACTGGATTGGCCTCCACCCTCGCCGATCCAGGCGAGGAGATTCTCCATCTCCTGGAGTTGCTTAAGGACATTGTCATCCCTCCTCGCCGGTCGGGTCGAGCCGTGTGACTCGCTACCCAGGTTTTGCTCCTCCTAGAGGCGGTCGTCGTTTTGAAGTTCGGTTCTGGGGGTGCCTCGGATGGCCTGGAGGGTCTCGTTCCTGAACTCCTGGAACTCAGTCTTTGTGATCGCGACCTCTTCGAATTGGACCATTGGAGGTCGTCAATATCTGGGGGAGCGGCTGCGTCGTTGCTCCCGACCTTGGGTCGGGAGTATGCTATGGGTCGGAGCCTAGTTGGAGGGGATAGCTCCACTCCTAGAGTGGTCAAGCTATTTCTGGAGGTCGTCGTCAGGTTTTCGTTGATTGATGACGTTCCGAAGGTCATTGACTTCCTGGTGCTCGGGTTGCCTAGAGGCTGAGCGTGAGGTGCTCGAATCCGGACCCAATGGATCCTTGGGTCGGTGCCTTTAGGAACCCTGGGTGTCTGCATGGTTGTGGGTTAGATGATGAAGGTCGGCATACCATCCTGCCGTGGCTGCTCTCATGGGTTTGCCATGGAAGGAAGGAGCAGCAGAAGGAGATCGCTGGTGTTGAATCTGTCTCGTTTCCCACAGACGGTGCCAACCTGATGCTGCTTGTTTTAGTGGTGGGAACAACATGTGTGGGATCTTGTAATTTATTTAGGAAGTGACAGATCTCAGCCGCAGATCCAGATTTGAGACAGGGGAATCTCCTGGGGAGCTGGAGAGGAGGTGCAGCTGGAGGCTGGCCGACTGAAACACCTGCAAGAGCCCTAGAAACACCGAAAGAGATCCCGGCGATAGGCCCTCCGACGATCTAGTCAGTCATTGTAAGAAAGGGAAACTAGGGTTCAGGTGGAGAAAGAGGTATTACCTTCAGAAAGGGGGAGGGGTCTGGTATTTATAGGTAGACAGAGAGTGAGAGCCCTAACCCTAATGGGCCGGGTTGAACCGTTTCTCTGTAGGCCTGAACTGACAGAAGGCCCACTGGATCCTCTGGCCTGAAGATCAGAGATGAGCAGATTTTGAAGAGATGAGACGGCTCTGATCGTGCTAGATTTATTTACCCACATCACCGGGCATTAGAAAAACTCTACAAAATTCTCACCATATTTCTACCATTATTGCCTGAATTCTTAGTTTTCCAATTCTCAGCTTCTTTTAGATACGAGAAACTTCCTTTCATCAGAAACTGTGGAATGGCCATAAAAGTACATTTGAAGTGTTCAAGTCTTGGAGCACAAATCTTTACATCGTCTTGCCAGATATACTAGAACAGTTGAGAGTCAATATCCTAAGTTTGGGTGCAGATATATCGATGCTATCTGTTCCTATTCTCATGTATAGATCTTCAAGTAGAGAACAACAGGAAACCAATTTCCCTAGCAAACTATTCGGGGAATTCATAAAACATAGTTTCCTAGTTCCCAACACGGAGGCGAGTTTTGTTATAAAAAAAATTCTAAAGAGTTTTTTTTTCCGAAAATTCACTAAGTCCAACAAAATGTTTCACTCTCTTTGAAATTTCCTACATCCTCGCCGTTCTCAATAGCAAGCCTAGTATATATGTTCTCGCCATTGGAAACGACGAGTCATCTTTCAAAATTTTGAACTAAACTCATTGTTCCCAACAACGAGTCTAGTATAAATGTCCTCGCCATTGGTTGGACGACTGATTATCTTGCGCATACACGACCGATTTATCATATGCTTTAAGTGTGGTAAGTCAGTTTATGCATGCACCTCAGGAATATCACATGGATACAGTGATGAGAATTCTGAGATATATTAAGTCTGCTCCAGGAAAATGGGTCCTATTTGCGAAACATGGTCACTTGAAGGTTGAGGCATATACTGATGCTGATTGGGCAGGATCTATAATTGATAGGCGCTCCACTTGAGGATACTTCACATTTGTTGGAGGAAATCTAGTTATATAGAGAAGCAACAAAATATTGTTGCACGCTTTAGTGCAGAGGCTGAGTATCGCGGAGTAGCTCTAAGTATAGCGGAAGCTTTATGGCTGAAACTCTTGTTGTAGGACTTAGGCTATGGTCCAAATAAACCTATGAAAGTGTATTGTGATAGTTAAGCGGCGTGTGGTATTGCTACTAATCCAGTTCAGCATGATAGGATGAAACATGTAGAAGTGGACAGATTCTTCATCAAAGAAAAATTAGATGAGAAAGTCATTGAGATATCTAAAGTGAAGTCAGAAGATCAGCTCACAGATATCCTAACCAAGGCAGTTTTGAATCGGCTCTTCTTGAAATTTGTTGACAAGTTGGGCATGTTCAATATCTATGCACCAATTTGAGGGGGAGTGTTGAAATATAGTAATTGTATATTATGTTTCATAATCTATAGGACACAGATTCCCCAAATCTCTTATCTCCCCAATTTTCTCTCAAGCTCCTTTTTTCTTCTCCAAGAATGTAATTCTTATATATGGATGTAGACAGTAGAGAAATAAATATGAATAAGAAAAATATTATTTTTCCCAAATCAATGTAATCTTTCGATTACTGTGTGCTCCTTGTTGTTTGCTGGTGTTTGTTGTTTGCTGAGTTGCTAAATCTGTTCGTTTTGCCGTTTGCTGTTCTTGCGCCGACCTGCTGTGCTGCTTGTTGTGTTGCCGTTAGTAGCGCTTGTTGTGTTGGTATTTGTTGGTATCAGAGCATTTATATATATAATCCTTGCAGCTGATCTTTAGCAGGTAAATTCCAAGCATTTAGGTTTCTGTGGTGTTGTTTTTTTCTCTCTTCTTATTATTGCTTGAGATACTTCGGAAGAAAAAGAACAAAAACTGCTAGAATTTATCCTCATGCCATTGAAGCAGATATACTTATATATAAACTACAATCCAAAATCTATATAATAAAACACAAAGAAGGCTATCAAGTGGCTCTCATTCAATCCCCCCAAAATCAATGACCCGGATCTAACCTCACAAAACACATTTTCCCTCCCAAAAGTTTCTTCCCAAAATTCAAATTCAAATCCCTCCGAAAACAACTCCTTTATTTATTTAATTATTCTCTCTCTCTCTCTCTCTCTCTCTCTCTCTCTCTCTCTCTCTCTATATATATATATATATATATATATATATATATAGGGAAAGCTTCGGTTGTGCACTACCTCTAGTGCACACGGCGTGTGCACTAGGCCTTCGGGCGTTCATATCGACGATCCGAACCGTTCACATTGATTTATACATCTAAATTAGTCTAAATATGTAAAATCAAATCATTTGAAATTCATTTACCCATCCATTGAAGTGTTACAAAATTGTATGCTTGAAAATCGTTGTTTTTTATAGTCACATGATGGATGGGCAAATAAATTTCAAATAATTTGATTTTACATACTTAGACTAATTTAGATGTGTAAATTAATGTGAACAGTTCGGATCGTCGATATGAATGCCCGAAGGCCTAGTGCACACGCCGTGTGCACTAGAGGTAGTGCACAACCGAAGCTTTCCCTATATATATATATATATATATATATATATATATATATATATATATATATATATATATGAGAAAGTGAGCCTCATATAGAGTATGAGGAAATTTTCCTCATACAAAATGGTTATACTCACTTGTTGGGCTCCTTATGGAAGATCCACTCCGTCCATCATGTTTATCATGTTAATGGATGTATGTGTAGAAAAAATTAAGTGGTTTGGAGGTCATTCATCGATGCATCATGTGGTCGAAAAATGAACTGTTTCAACAGTAATATAAATTAAACCACAAATTAGGCACACATGATGCATGAGTAAATGACCTCCAAATCACTTGATTTTTTATACACATACATCCATTGACATTATAAACATGATGAACGGAGTGGATCTTTCATAAGAGTCCCACTTAGTGAATATAATTACTTTGTATGAGGAAAAAATTCCTCATACAAATATGAGGCTCACATTACTCTATATATAGCAACTTGCTCATTTAGTAAATGAGCAATTGATTATGTGGCATGCATGTGATACATTGGACAACTAACCCTTTAAGGATTTTTCAATCACATGTTTGCCACATCATCAATTGCTCATTTACTAAATGAGCAAGTTGCTCATACCCCTTTTCCCCATATATATATATATATACACACACAACATGGACTTTTATACCCTAATTCATAATTATTTTTCAACATATACTAATGAAAACATGGATTTTTATTTACAACTAATTATTATCGTACTATTCAAACTTGAGCTATATAACTGTTGATTTACTGTTTACAAGGCTTTTCATATGTTGTATCGTTCTGAAAACGTACCGTAGGCAATTGCCCACGGACAAATCTAGTTATATAACAAAATAAATGAAAATAAAAACATAAATAACATCCAGTTTTACAGTAGAAAATATATCCTTGATGTTGCAAGCAAGAAAGAATATGGCATTTGAAGTTAGCAGTAAACATCTGAGAAATCCTCATGTTATATGTCACCACTCCTTTCTTATTATATTTGACCCTTATAATCAGGTATCTCTTAGCAAACTGCTTACACGATGAAGCTCTTCACTATATCCATAAAGGGCAACGATCTCACTTTCCTTCTGATAATCTAAGCTAAATTTGTAACTCCACTTGTTCGAGTCATCTTCTGCTTTAGTCGCAACTTCAACTGACTTGCACCGCTAAAATTGAGACATAATGTACGTACAAAATATAGACAAATGTAAATAAATAAAGTTAAAGCATTTAATGGAATGATAAGAGTTTTTACTGATTTCAACATTAGAATATATACCTTAGGGTTGCCCATGGCAAGGTAGGCTAATTTGGGACAGTTTTGGAGTAGCTTGATTACTATTTCGATGTTGTATTTGGTGAATGGCATCGAAATCATCATCCACACTAGATTACGGAATATCGGGAACACTTCTTCTTTTGACGAATCTACCAGTTTCATGAGCAGCTACATAGAAGAAGAATAACTCAAGTTATTTGAAACGACTGCAAAAATTAATAAATCGGCCCCAATAAGGCTGAAAGTTAAAAGTCATCGATCAGTAGAACTAGATTTCGTTGTATTTTTGTTTGTTGGTAGGAGTGTATGAATTTCAGAATCCAGCCTGTTGGGATCTGAACTTCATAAAGCCTTATTTTTTGTTATTTGTTTTGTTAAATTTTTTAATGAAACACGGGAGGGCAATTGCCAACCTTTTACGAGAAAAAAAAAAAAAAAAGTCATCGATCAGTACGTGAAGTGCAGCCCCTCTCAGCTGTAGAGACTCGACATTAGATATACTCTGCAGAATATTCACCACCTTGCTCCCATCGTTGCTGTTGTCTTGATTCTTCTTAGGAATATATATGTCTGCTACTTTTAAATCTGGAAAGTTGCCATTAAACAGAAACTGTGGGATGCCCAAGAAATAACAAGTAAAATGTACAAGCCTTGGCGCACAAATCCTTATGATTGAGTGTCCTGATTGATCCGAGCAATTCAGAGTCAGTCTCTTAAGTTTGGGTGCGCATATTTCAATGTTATCCATTAAGATGATCACACTTAGATCTTCAAGTATAGGACAGTCTGAAACAAGTTTCCCCAGCAAATTATTCAGAGATGTCAAGTAAAGTAGATGGATGGTGTTGGTTGGTGGAAGATCTCGCCAAGGTGGAGATTGTAGGATAATGGCTCGATTCTGGTTCAGATTGTTTTGGAGTATCTGCAGCGAAAGAAAGTTACAGCATAAGTCGACTGATAGAAGGATCAGGCGACTGTCCAGAGAGTTTTCGAAGGCTAAAGATACAAGCAGCAGCAGAGGATCAGTCGACTGATCGGTCGACTGCCAGATGGAGTGCCAGTCGACTGGTAAGTCGACCAGTCGACTGTCGACGAGATTTTGAACTAGATCAGGCCCAATTCGAAAAGGCCCAATAGTTTCCCTATAAATACACTTGTTAGGGTTTTGTAATCTGTGACGAAAATTAGAGATCCCTATTTCGGTTTTGCAGCCGTCATTATTTGTAAGGGTTTGTTTTCGCCCATTGGTGATAATTTGAAGAAGAAGAAACCCCAACCGCCCCGTGGATGTAGGCATGTATTTTGCCGAACCACATTAAATCTGTGTGTCCTTTTGTGTTGGTTTGTTTTGTGTTTTCTCGCTGGTTCTCTCTTTGTATTCCGCATTGATTCTTGTTGGTTTGATTTGTACTCGCGCACAACAGATGGTTCTGAGATGACTCAAATTCACTCCATTGGGCAACTGGATGATGCTATAGGTAAACCTTGCGGTAGGATCATCACCCTCATTCTCCGGTATAAATTCGCTAGGTGCTAACAAAGCGAAAAATTCCAAAGATTGGCAGTGGAAGAGACTATCAGGTAGTGAAAAGTACTCACTTGGACGAATGTCAAGGTAAAGAAATCTCACATTGCGCTCTACTGCATAACTTAACCATATTGCAGTGTTGGATGTTTTGAAGCCATGGTGCCATCTTAGCGCAAATTCTTGGATACAGGATCCATCGTGAAGGGAGAGAACGGTATCGACAAACTTAATAAACTTTTCGATTGAAGCAGGGGATTCAGGGTTTGGAGCAAACTGGGTTTGGTCGAATGTTAGGACCGGTGTTGAGGACCAAACGAACCGCCATCTTTTCGACAAGATGGAAGTTTGGCCAGCAGATTGGATGCCGAGGAACGATAGAATGTGGAGAAGAATCTCATTCGGCAATTGGCTTATCAGGTCGGGGTGTTCCTCAAGTTGAGACTTATTGCTTCCTAGTTCTGTTGCTGGGAAGAGGAAGGTGTTAAAGAATCCTCTCATTTTTTATTCTCTCTTGATAAAAAGAAGAAGGCTGAAGGAAAAGAATGATGAATGGCTTGTTATTTATTTGCTTTGAAGTGCTTATCATACATTGAATTCTTTAACTGATATTTGAATTCAAGAGAAGAGATATTGCTACCTAGAAACAGCTTAGATATAAGCAGATAAAAAGCACGTCTTTCTCTTCAAATCTAACAAGATTGGTTAAATTTTGTTTTGTTTGTTTGTTTTAAAATTTTTGAAACTCGTTCATAGAAACTAAATTTTATATTTTCAATTCTAAATTTTTGCCAATGCTTAGAAAGATTACATATATATATATAGGTTTTTTAAGAAATTAGTCCATTTTCAAACATGTATTTCTGAATTAATCTCTATTTTCATGTTTTTTTAAAATAAAAGATGACAAGTGACAACGTCATCGATTCATTAATGATAATTAACGAAGCAAAATCTGTTAGGGATTTCTACCGAAAACCCCTCTTATCTAGGATCTTGTTGAGTTATTCGATGCAATCAATACAAACTACTAAGCACATATGAGATCATACCAAATACACCAAAGCACACACAAATTTGTCCCGATTGGGGCTTTCGCCTTAATCCGAAGGAGAAAAAACCCAAGATGTTATTCAACTAGAGAAGATACAAGAATATTACAATTCTCACCACGACCCTCTCTCAAGCCTCACTAACAAATACTAGTTGTTTACAATTAGAGAAGCTCTCAAGCTTTGCCTTCAATGAAGTACTCTCTCTCTTGGCTCTCAATGGAGGCCAATAACAACAATATATAGAGATCTAGAGAAACCTTAGTTTAATATCTTGATACAATAGCCTTTGGATACTACTGAAGAGAAAACCCTACGATAAGAGCTGTTAGATCTGACTTTAAGAGCAAGCTGGGCTTCTCACGAATCACCAAGATCCGACCCAAACTATTCATCAGCACCGCACGCGGTCGATCGCACCTCAAGGTCAGTCGACCGTCCCCCTCTCGGAAACTTCTGCAGAGTTGGACAGTCGACCGCACCCCAAGTACGGTCGACCGCAACTCCATCTGCTGCTACAATTGCTGACTATTTTTCTTGCTTCCACTCCGTCTCCGATCGTCTCGATTCCTCCCTTGTCTCATCATTTTCTTATCCAATGTAGTATGCAAGACATAAACCCAATAATCTCCACCTTGGATTGCATACTCATGAATCCACACCTGATTTAAAACCTTCTATATTTTTTTCCTTCTCTTCTTGCAAACAACTCGTTTCAATGGCTTCTTCTGCTAGTTGAATCTATCTCCACTTGTTTTTCTCCCGCTGTATGCTCCCTTCAAGGGCACACCCCAGTAGATGTAATCATGGAGGTTCCACCCTCCACACGAACTCCACCTACCTCAAAGCTCTCTCCACCTTCCGACGATATTCAAACGTCGCAGTCTCGCTCGGATGATTCTAGTGACGACATACTAGATGATGCTTTAGGAACAATGGGCTTCGAAACACTTGCGCAAGTTTTTCTGTTCCTCTAAAGCTGGTACAGGAAGAGCATCTAGCATCAATAGGCATATTCCGTTTCCTAAGATTACTCTTCGATAAGATAACGTCGTTCATTACCAACCATAGAAAGCTTTAATCTTAGGAGGAGACCTCGTACTCCAGATTACCTCCGCTTCTTTAGAGCGCATCCCTCCATCATTGAGTAAATTATACATAGACCTAACAGAGTAGGTGGAACAGTGGCCTAGATTCCACACTCTCTCATCCTCGGGATAAATAGAATACACTCCCTTTGCTCTGATGAAGGTATTTAGTCCTTGAAGTTGAGTGATATTCTCTTGCGTGAGTCCACCCGACACTTCAATGGTCAGTCTCTCGCTTCTCCACACATCAGCCACCAAGGAGTCTGTGTTGCCGCCGCTTTTGGGAAAAGACTAGCTAACAAATTACAACCACACCATTTGTCTTTCCAAAATCTGGTGTCTTTTCCGTTCCCGACTATACAAATAGTATTGTTGTGGAAAATCTCTCCTACTTTTGCCACCCCTTTCCATATATAAGAGACTTTACCATGCCGACTTCTTCATCCATATCTAAATTTCTTTCGAACTCGATATATCTAAAATGACTTTCCCCACCAATAGCTGTTTTGACTTCTTTTCATCTTCCACCACCACTTACTTAAAAGAGCTTTATTCATATCTCTTAAGTTAATAATACCCAGACCCCCATTTTATTTTCTTTTAGTCACCCTACTCCATTTGACTAAGTGAAATCCTTTGTTTGCCTCATTCATTCCTTTCCATAGGAATCTTCTCCTAAGTGACTAAGTCTGTCGATCTTGTTGATGACCCAATTCGACGGTTCGTAAATAGACATCAAATAAGTAGGAATACTATTAAGGACCGAGTTGATAAGAATAATTCTTCCTCCTAACGATAGGAAATAGCCCTTCCATCCAGCCAATCTCCTCCCAGTCTTCTCAATAAGCGGATACCAATCATCTTTCAACATTCTTCCTGGTCTAATAGTCGTTCCAAGGTATGCAAGTGGGAATTTTCCACTATCGCACCCAAGAATCGTTTTAATCGTATCAATAGGAGTTGTAGGATTTTCACTGATCGAGATTACACAACTCTTGCTCAAATTAACTTTAGGTCCAACCCAGGCTTTGAAACACTTCGGAATCATGCTAACGGTGGACACCTCGTTAACATCAGCTTTGCCAAACAATAAAGTGTCATCCGCATATTGTAGAACTGATACAGCTTCCAGAAAACCGTTGATGACCATTCCTTGTAGAAGTTTCTCATCTCTTCCTTTTCTTATCATTTCTTCCAATCCATCCGCCACTAATGTAAAAAGCATCGAAGATAGAGGATCCCCCTGTCTCATATCTCGTCTACATCTAATTTCTTTTCCACATTTGCCATTCACCTGTACAATTGATTTTCCTCCTCTGAGGCAAGTCGAAATCCACATTCTCCATTTAACCCCAAAACCTTTAAGTTGTAGAGCTTCATCCATACAATCCCATTCAACTGTATCGTACGCTTTCTAGAAGTCCAACTTTGAAGAGGAAACCATCTGCTTTGTCCTTGCAGCCTCTAAACACTAATTCGTGTGCAGAGGCAACCCCATCCATAATATCCCGGCCTTTGATAAATCCACTTTGAGCCTCACTCACCACTTCACTCAGATCAGGTGAAAGTCTTTGGGCCAAAACTATGGTAATGATCTTGAAAGAACTGTTCAGTAAGCTTATAGGCCTCAAATAGTTAATAGAGCTGACACTCTTCTTTTTAGGGATAAGAACGATGTTAGCATAATTCAAACAATCTAAATTAGCTGGTCCATCGAAAAAAATCAGTGAAAATATTCATCATGTCTGTCTTAATGATCCTCTAGTAAATTCTATAGAAAAAATAAGTGGAGGTCATCTGGTCCTGGGGATTTGTCCTGCCCCAGATTTTTAATGGCCAACAGCGCTTCCTCCTTCGAAAAAAGGCTTTCTAATCCTTCGCTTCCGTCTATTGTAGTTTTGTTCCACATGTCATCGTTCATTTTGCATCTATATGGTTTCTTGATTCACAATAACTCGTTGATTTTTTCATCTATGTATTGTCTGATCTCATCCTCATTCTCGTTCCAACTTTCCCTAACTACTAATCCTGTGATTTTGTCTTGTCTCTTTCTTCCGTTAGCCACCTTGTGAAAGAATTTAGTATTCGCGTCGTTCTCTTTAAGCCATTGCACTCTAGACCTCTGCCACCAATATAACTCTTCAGTGTCATTAAACCGTTGAACTTCTTGCCTCTTGGATGATATAATTAACTCTTCATTCTCACTTGACTCTAGATCTCTAGATTCTTGCAACTGCTCCAACTCTTGAATTATATATCTGTTAGAATACAAGTGCAATTTTCCTTAACCATTCTACAACTTCGAAGTTTTAGCATAGTGGCAGGGACTTTCACATGGTATCAGAGCAATCCAGGTTCGAATCCCACTGGCTACTCAATTTAAATACAGATTTAAAAAAAAAATACCGCTGCATATTGTCCAGGTCTCGGCCCACAATTTGTTGGGTATTTATCTTGTTTCTTTGGCCCATAAAAAAAATGGGCGCTCGATCTGAGGGAGCGTGTTAGAATACAAGTGCAATTTTCCTTAACCATTCTACAACTTCGAAGTTTTAGCATAGTGACAGAGACTTTCACAATATCCTAGATCCCCTCTCTTTCTTTTACTCTTCCCAAATTCTTGAAATGACCACTCTTTTGGTCGTCTACGTAGTTACCTTGTCTTTTCTATCCATGTTCCAATAGCGTCGTTCGCTACTGTGATCGCACACCACGATTCTTCAATAATCTTCCTAATGTCGCAATGCAAGGTCCAAGCTTTTTCAAAGCGGAATGGCTGCCTTGCATCTCTTGCTTGAGCACCATCATCGAGAGCCAAAGGAATATGATGTGAATCTCCTAAAAGATTTGGCCTCCGCAAGAGGGAAGCAATTCTCCCAATCCGCGGACACCAGAATCCTATCTAATTTGGCAAGAATCGGATTAGCCTGCATGTTAGTCCATATGAATTTCCTATTAGTCAGTTCAATATCCATCAAAATTTAACTCATCAACAACGGCGTTGAAGATACCCCTCTCGTGAGTGGTAGCCCCTCTTCCCCTATGCTCATGAAAAAATCTAGTAATATTGAAACTCCCCCAATGACCCATGGATCCACCCATCTAACTCTAATGTATCTTAACTCGTCCTAGAACTCTCCGCGGCTCCTAGAATCAAAGGGGCCATACACCGATAATCTCTATTTTCATGTTAATTGCTAATGGGTTCCTAAACTGAGCTAACCATTTTGAAAATAGTCCATGTTTATGATTCACCACAGATTTTTTGTTAAATGACCGTAAAGTTAGCTTTTAATTAGAATAGAAAGTCATTAAACTCGGATTTTAATTTCATCATAACATCACACAATTATATACTTGTAGCAATGTAAAATTAGCTTTTAATTACATTAAAATCTGTGGTGAATCAGAGATAGGGGCTAATTTTAAAATGGTTAACTCAATTTACTGACCTAATATCAATTAACGTGCAAATAGAGACTAATTTAGAAATTCATGTTTCAAAGGAGACTAATATCTAAAAAATCTATATATACTCATCAGCCGAGTTTATAAACATATATTAGGTTGGTTTGCCATACAAATAAGGGATTTGGATTAATGTGATAATTTTAAAATTGAGTTGGGCTTTTGGGCTAGTTGGTAAGTAAATAATCAAAGAGGAGTGCTACTAGTACTTCTCGATGTACCCGATATTTTAGTTAATGTGACGCCCCGAGCTCGGCTCAGCTGTGCATGCGGCTACGTGTGCGCGCATGCGAAAGAATGGACTCAAAACTCTAGCCACGCCCACCACAGGCACCATCAAAAGGTGGGTATACCTTATAGGTGACCTTTATCATTTGGATTTCCTAACATATACATTCACTCTATCCTACCATTTTCCGATATGGGATTATATCCCCAAGCATGCCACGTCACTCCAATGCATACATGCACTCTTCTCATTTGATTTTTAATGCACATGTTAACATATGCCCCATAGACCATCCTACAGGCTTCATCATCAGTCCCTTTTTAATTCAAGCCCTATAGGATCCCTTGTGGGCCAATAACCAACCACTTTCTTCTCACTTATATTATATTATATATATATATATATATATATATATATATATATATATATATATACCCGCTTAAGTATGGGGTGTTGTTGATGCGTTGGATTCCTATATGAAATCTATTTGGCACGGGCACTTATTGTATGTATCAAAAGCAAATCAAATATTGGTAAAATTATATATTTCCTTTGATTATATACCATACACTACAACAAAAACCTTCCTATGGGAAAACCAAGAGACAAAAATTACTTTTGTCTCGTTTGGTATTTTATGAAAAATACAAATATACAGTATGTTAACCGAACCTCCTACAGTTTGAAGGCGTTACTTAGGGATGGCAACCAGGTCGGTCTGGCCCGAAGCTTGCCTGGTCCGACCCAGGTCATGTTCGAACCGAACCTGACCGCCTTTAGGCAGTCCAGCCCGGGCCAGGTTCGAACCGAACCTGACTGGCCTTAAGCGGTCTGGTACAGGTTAGGCAAACTCCCTTAACAGCTCAGTTTGAACCGGACCGCTAAGGACCCGGGTCCGCCAGGTTTTGACCCGGATCGGTCCGGGGCCAGTCCGACTTTTTTGTTTTAAAAATTCTAGAATACTAAAATACCCCCTCCCCCCAAACCCCAATGGCAAAAAACAACTATTTTTTGGGGGTAAAATAGGAAACAAACAAAATATAAAATTCTATATTTAGAAACCTCTTCCATATCATTTTCTTCACACAAAAAAACTTCCTAACAATTCTCTCAACTCTCTCAATCTATTCCAAACAATTATCTCCAGTCTCAACTCTCTGAATTTGTGGATTCTCAAAGTGTGAAGAAGTGCAATTCAAGAAGCATTCACGACACAAATTTGAGAGTTCTTCAAGTGCAGTATTTTTTTTAAAAATTCAATATTTGTTATGTGTTAATTTTTTGCTTGTTAATTTCTTACTTGTTTTATATCAACTTTATTATTCTCATACAATAATGACATCAATATATCTCGCCCTGATTATTTCCACATTTAGATGATGAAATTTATTGTGAAGAAACTAAAATATTAGACATTGAGAACATATCTTCCTTCTGAAATCCAGAGAACTAACTTCCGAAGTCCACAATCACTATACGTATTTTTCATCTCCAAACAATCAAAAAGAGGGAACTAAGGTATGTAAGAAGTGTCAAGCCATTTGCAAATGGAAAGTGGGTAGTGAGACAGGTACACTTAACTGCCACATGGCTAAATCACACCCGAAAACACAAAAAGATCATCTCACCCAACAAAAAATTTACCCTATGACCAGGCAAGTAGGTAGTTGTAGATATGATCATGATATGGTACGTAAGGAAATCATTAAACTCGTTATTAAGGATATGTTACTATTTTCTTATTCCAACAATAGGAACCTAGAGATATTTAACTAAACCGTTCTAAACCCCCATTACAAAACAATTCATAGAAAAATCATTAAACCAGATTGTTTTAAAATCTATAAGGAGCTTAGAGACATTTTATTGCTACTTTGTATTCTTTAACTTGTAAGATTGCATTAACCAGTGATTGTTGAAAATGTTGTAATGATGATCCCATTATGTCTGTAACTTGACATTTGATTGATACTGATTGAATTCTTCAAATAAGGATCATACAGTTTGCATATTTGATGTATCCCCATAAAGGTGCGGTTATCGCACTACAAATTAGAGAAGCATGCAATAATTTTGGTATTTATGATTTTTTTATTAGCCTTGATAATATCGTCAATAATAAAATAAAATGGTTCCTTCATTAATTCAAGCATTTATTCCTTCAGTTCCTGAAATATTTTATGTCACATGAGCATGTCATATCCTCAACTTGTGTGTGCAAGGGCATTGAAGATAGCCTAACAATATATGAGTGCAATATGAGATTGTGTGCATTTTATAAATTTTAGTGGTCATAATCTTCAAGCATTCGAACAATGGTGTAAGCTTTAAAATATAAAATTTAAAAGATTCTCGGAAGATGTTAAACATAAATGGAATATTACTTACAACCTACTTATTTTTTTTTAGTAATTACAAAACGGTTATAAATAATTTTTGTATTGCAAAAAACATAAAAAACCTTTGCATGAATGAACAATCTTAGGAATTTGTCAAAATTTTGTTAAAATCTTTAAAACCTTTTCAAAATGCAACCTTTAAAATTTCAAAATCTTATGAGTCAACTTCTAGTTATATACTTTATTTACAATAGTTAGTATAATGAAAACTTTCAAACAAATGATGCATGACACTTACATTAGCCTAATTGTTGTTCCCGGTTATGAAAAGTTTATAAAATATTTTCATCATCTGTTGTGTTGTGTTGCTAGTGTAATGGATATTTATATCAAGTTTGATAGTAGGAAAAATTTGATTGCTTTGTTTTATAATATGGTTGAAGATTTTTCTTATGATATTGATGAATTTGTACGTAGTACAATTTGAGTCAATATTAGATAGTTTATATGATACTTATGATAGAAAATTTGTAACTATTTCTCAAAATACAACAACATCGTCATCTTCTTCTATTGGTAAGAGCATTGAATTTACAGATAGATCAGCTGATGTATAGAATCTTATTCAATCTAAAAAAAACCCTAACATTGTATTGATGTGCTAATATGGTGGAAAAACAATGAAGGTTTATATCATATTCTTTCTCGCATAACAAAATATTTAATAACCCCCCCCCCCCCCCTGGTGTTCACCGTCGCATCGGAAAGTGTTTATTTTTCTTGGTGCTAGTGTGCTCAAAAGATTTGATGAAAGCGGGACAAAGAACTCAAAAGATACAAGAAGGCTCAAGTAGTAGCAATACTCCAGAAGACAAAGAATGAGAACGGACTCTCAAAGAATGAAGACCTAATCTCACTAATGTTAGAGATTAAGAGAGACAATAACAATGAAATTAGGGTTAGGTTTAATATCCCACTGACTTAAGATATTATACCATGCTTATCATAATTGGAATATCACAAGGGCACTACCTCTAAACCAATATATATGGGATCAAACTGGATTTAGGGACTGGGCTTTAAGCCCTGGTCAACCCGGTCCAACAATTAACAGATAACACGTGTAAAATACGTGTTGCCCCATAAAACATTATATACAATAATATTTTATTATAATGAGAATATAGATATATATCCAACAACTAATTCCCAAAGATTGAAAATTATGGAGATGGAAACTCACTAGAGAATTTAGAGCGATGATATCCTAGGTTTATGTTAAGTTGAGGTGCACGACAGTAGTCCAGTGCTATTTCTTCAATCTAACTATAGGCTATCTCAAACTCTAGCTGACCTCCAAGCTTACCGCCTTACCATGTAATATTATAGTTTGTATTGTATATTTTTTATTTATCAATCTTGTACATCATTCCAGACTTCAATACTACAAGAAAATATTTATAACCTTTGTACATCGAAATATACCACAATATCAAATATTTTATATGTTTAGAGAAAAAGAATAAAAAATATATAAAAAACAACTATTTTAAAAAAAATCTGGTCCAGAACCAGCAGGACCGGACTAAGAGGGCAGTTCGAGCTCGACTTTTCCTTATTAAGACCGGTCCCAGCTTGAGCCCGGACTGGGACCGGTCCACTACAGGACCGGGCTCGGTGGGCCCTGGCCCTTGGCCAGGACCGGTTGCCACCCCTGGGGCAAGACAAAAAGAAAGACCAATCATTCCTCGGCCCGCTCAAAATTTTTTGCATATCCAATGAAACTAACCCTTGAAGCATCCAAATTCCAATTGGCTTCCCCATCCCAACTCCACGTGTTTCTAAAAACAACAAAAGAATGAGAAGAAAGTGAACAGTAAATGTTAAAAATGAAATATATATTAAAATAATCAGAAAATGTCGCACCGAAACACGTGTGCAAGTTCCGTGCTAACCGACATTGCCGACTCGCCGACAAAATCGCCACGTCCAATGCAAATCCAGGATCCACGTCCAGATTCCAACCCATCCAAAACTGCCACGTCCCCCTCCATCTCAACGGATACTTCACCATATCCCGCCACGTGTCCTCCAACTCATTTTACGGAACGCGTACTGTGTCGGATACAGGCACAACCTTTTCTGTTTCTTATTAAAGGTCATTTTAGTCCTTCCATAAAATATTTTTCTTCAACTAAACATTTCAAAATTTGAAAAAACTGTTTGAGAAATCTATAAATGGTAACTAATAAAAATGTAATTTAGATATGGCAGGGGGTGGGAAATATGTGGAAGCTTCGGGGGGGTAATCAAAACTTTCCAAATAAAAAGAACCGACTTCCTTATTATTTTCCTTATTATTATTTTATTATTATAAATATACTATTTTGACCCTTGACCTCTATAAATATAAGGAAGGTCGGTTTGCTCAGTAACTCCCATCCATCTGGGTAACTCGAGATCAGAGCTTGCTTTCTCAATCGGAGGTATGTTCTCAAATATTTGTTTTTTTTTTTTTAATAGAAGGACGACAGTACCATCGATTCATTAATGATAATTAACGAAACAGAGAAATAATAGTAAATAGACTGCCCGCAGGCAAATACAACCATATATTTGTTGTTGGATTTATTTATTTTGGGTTTTGGGTTTTGTATGTTTAAAATTGATTGGTTTACCAATTTTTGCAGGGAAAACAGAGGTTTTTGTAGTTGAGAGTTGAAGGAAATTTGAAAAATGGCAATGAAAGTTGTTGGTAGTACCCGCATTATAGGGAAGAAGAGGGTTGTCGTTCCTAGGAAAATGGAGAAGTACAACCTGTCATCTTCTCCATTAGCCACTCCTCCTAAGTGTAGGGTTGTTTGTCAGATTGAAGGATCGAATCGGCTTGAATCATTGCCTCAAGATACATTGGTAATTAACTTTTTTGTTACTTTTTATGATAACGAATATTGGAATTACTCCCGACTTTGTATTGACGATCTGAACTGTTCATATTGATCTACACATCTAAATTAGTCTAAATATGTAAAATCAAACTATTTGAAATTTATTTGCCCGTCCATCATGTGACTATAAAAAACAACAATTTTCAGCCATACAATTTTGTAACATTTCAAATGATTTGATTTTATATATTTAAACTAATTTAGATGTGTAGATCAATGTGAACAGTTCGGATCGTTAATAAGAAGACGGGAAGGCTGAGTGCATACAGAGGCCTAGTGCACAACTGAAGGGGACTCTGTATATATATTCAACTTTTTTTTTAATTTTTGGGATTTGGCTTTGATATTTTGTGTAGGTTAAGATATTGTGTAAGGTGAATCATGAAGATCTAAAGGAGCTTCTTTTCGTGTCGAAATTTGTCAATGAAGCGGTACTTTTTCTCTCTTTGATGACACTATTTCTATTTCTTTGCTTGGATATGAGATGTCCGATTGATTTTCCAAAAAGAAAAAAAAAATTATTAAAATTGATTTTTGTTTTTGCAGACATTGATTGCCAAGGAGCTGCATTTTCGGTATTGTACTCCACCAACGAAGAAGCCGGTCTACAGGAAGAAGGATGATTGGGGGCTTGATAATGAGTTGGGAGATACGAGGAGAGATACACCAAATGCACCAAAGCAATGCAGGGTTGCTAAATCGCGAATAAATTTCGATAAATTTGGTAGCATTGCTGTCATTCTTTTCCCATCATTTTGATGGTTTGGCAAGTAGGGATATTATAAGTATATATAGATGATAGATTGTAAGTTGAAGGAAATTTTTTTGTAGTATATTTATTTTAGGATACGTTTTAGGCACATGTTTCTTCAATGCGTTCATTGAAGATCGTTCATAATCATTTTTGTGATACTTGTACTTAATTATAGAAACACATTTAGGTGTTGTTGTGTGTAGATAACTCTGTTATTTGATGTTATGAGTTATCACATTGAATATGAGGTATATATATTGCATTGTGGAGTTTCTGCCTTTTTTTTGTTGTTAGTATAAAATGAGTTACTTGAGCTTTATCCCTACTCTCTTAAACTGGATATGGTTCTGACTTACATCATAAATTATACTTGTGAGCATTTCTGGAATATTTAGCCATAAGCTGTTGTTCATCAGTAGAGAATTCTACTATATATATGATCTCTTCAGCCAACTCATTGTAGTTGAAGGTGTATGTTTTTATTACCAATCTACATGTATTGTTGCATCTCTTTCTCTGTCTTTCTAACTAATTTCTCAGAATGTTTGAATGTTATCTTTTACCTCCATACAATCAGTTAAGAGTTTTTTTGCAGTTTGTTTTATGAAAAGAGTTTCCTGAAATTTAACGTAAAGTACTTCCGGACTTGATCTTAAAAGCACCACCATCGTTTGGACTTTGTCACTTGTGTATATGATATTGTTCTTGATTAACCCTTCTGGTTTGTGGGCTTTGCTGAATCTTTTAATATAGTGTTGTATTTGGTTGCTGTCATACCATTCAATTTGGAATTGTGATGTATGTAATGTGGGGAGAAAGAATACAGGTTTTGAAAAAGAATGTCGAATGTGCCCATCTTGTAACTATTCTGTCAATTAGTTGTTTGACATTCATTCTTTCTGTCTCCTTGGTGTATCCACTATCATTTTGATTGTTTATCTTAAATGATTTTCATATGATTGATGCGTCTATATATTTGATTTTTAGTTTGTATTTGTGGTAAGAAGCTAGATTCTCGTAACGTCTGATATTTCCTGCACGATATGTCCATTTAGCCGTCATGATCGCTGATTTATATCGCTTTGTTTTCATCGTGAATCTAAGAGATGTGAAGTAGCAGAATACCTCACAATTTGTATACCCTAGATTTGAGCATTTGGATGTTCAGTTATCTGCTTATGTTTTTTTTTTTTTGAAGGAAAAGGTGGAATCCGGCCACCCTGTTTCATTAATCAGAGATTAATAAACAAAACTCAGAGTACTGAGCAAACAACAAAGTCTTAGAAAGAAAACAGAAAAACATTCTCCACCCAAAACATGGTGGGTGGTACAAAATACAGACAGAACATAAGAAAGCCAAAAACTAATACATCTTTCCCCCCAACAAGTTCTGCGGTGGTGGGTATCATTGTCTCACACTGCTCATGCCTCAGTCAATCGTCGGGCCAATCTCGATCTCCTCGTCGTCGAACTCATGTACCTGGAACACTGTGGCGATCCTGTTCCTGGGACCTGCTGCTGCCACATTGGCCCAAAATGAAATTAGATGCATAATGTGATTTAAATTGCCAGAGATAGAGTTGCAAGTTCTAC
The DNA here is from genome assembly GCA_017893485.1 of Hemerocallis citrina. NCBI lineage: Eukaryota > Viridiplantae > Streptophyta > Magnoliopsida > Asparagales > Asphodelaceae > Hemerocallis > Hemerocallis citrina. The sequence goes on along the minus strand of JACEHZ010000556.1, from coordinate 117,787 downwards.
GGAAGTAAAGATTGTTTCTATCTAGCCAAAGCACTCAGGTCATAGCGGCAATCGCGATAAACCACGCCTCTCTCATAGCCCCTCGTTCCGTCGCGAATAAGGACCCCACCCATAGGTCTTCGTATGAATTAGGGTAATGAGACGTCCCTAGAGCACTGAGGACCTCGATGATAACCGCTTTGCTCCTAGGACAGTGAAGAAACAGATGGTCTCTAGTCTCCAGGTTGACCTGGCAGAACTCACAATGAGCATCCTTATTTGGTTGGCGCTTAACCAGGTTCTCCCTGGTGAGGATCGCATCGTTCAGCACTAACCAAATGAAGACTTTTATTTTCAGGGGCGCCTTCGTTTTCCACACAATGTTCGACCATTTTGGTGTGCAACCCCTAAAGTGGACGCGGTTGTACATTGAGTGTACCGTGAACTTGTCGTTCTTCTCCAGATCCCAGGTCTTCTTGTCAGGCCCCTGAGAGCAGCCAATACCAGTGTTTGAGATATATGCCTGAAGTTCCGTCAGTCTGCGTTGGGATTCCGTGCCAAGCGGATGTTTGAATACTGGGTTCCAAGCACCTCTTTTCCAGGCTGCTGCCACCGTACAGTGTGGTAGAGATGCTTGCTCGTATAAGTCCGGGAATAGGGACCTGAGTGGGTGGTCTACGCACCACTTATCCCACCAGAATCTAGTAAGCTGCCATTACCTATGACTGACTTAACACAGCTATTGAATGGATCGTATGCCTTAGAGATACCCTTCCAGAAGTGAGATACTCTAGGGCCTACCTTGAAGCCTGGGTTTCTAGTACCATTCCCACGCATGTAACCCTGGACAAACTGCTGCCACCCTTCTCCATTGGGGTGAAATACTTTCCACCACCATTTACCCAGTAGTGCCAGGTTCATGTCCCAGAGATCGATAATGCCCAGGCCTCCGTGGATTTTTTTCATACATGCCTTCTCCCACCTAATGAGATGATATCCTCCTCGGTCTGGGTCCGCCCCTTTCCACAGAAAACGTTTCCTTATCCGGTCGATTCTTTGAATAACCCATTGTGGCATCTCGAAGAAAGAGAGATAATAGGTAGGGAGGTTAGAAAGGACCGCATTGATGAGGGTTACTCTCCCTCCCATGGAGAGGGCTTTCCCTTTCCATCCTGCTAGTCGTTTATCGACCTTATCAATGATTGGGAGCCAGTCCGCCTTTTTGAGTCTCCCGGGTCTCAGTGGCAATCCCAGGTACTGAATGGGGAACCTCCTGACGGAGCAGTTGAGAATAGAGGCGTGCTCCAGCGTCTCTTCTGGGGGCAGGGTAATGGGAGTTAGAGCGCTTTTGTGGAAATTAACTCTGAGTCCGGACCAAGCCTCAAAGCAATATAGAATTCCTTTGAAAACAATAGTTTCCCCTAGGTCTCCATTGCCAAAAAGCAGAGTGTCGTCTGCATATTGAAGTATGGAGCAGCCTTGTCGTTGTGCCCCTTTAGCCACTGGTACAATCCAGCCTGCTCTACAGCATCTGGTCATCATGGCTCTGAGCACGTCTGCTACAACGGTAAAGAGGAGGGGGGATAGTGGATCTCCCTGTCTGAGTCCTCGCTTGCAGGGGAATGGGTGACCTGCCGAACCATTGATCAAAATGGCCGTTTTGCTAGTGATGAGACACGTTTGGATCCATCTGTCCCCAAACCCCCGTCCAGCCAGTGCTTCCAACAAACAATCTCATTCCACTAAGTCATAGGCTTTCTCGAAGTCAAGCTTGAGGAGGTAGCTCTTTGCATTGGAAGCGTGACACTGGTGGATAGTCTCTTCAACTGTGGCAATACTGTCCTGTATGCATCGCCCCTTAATAAAACCTGTCTGGTCCTAGCTGATGAGGCCTTCCATAACCTTACCCAATCTGTTAGCTAGGGTCTTTGTGATGATCTTCACTGAACAATTAAGTAGGCTTATGGGGCGGAAATCACCAATGCGTCGGGAGTCTTCTTGTTTGGGAATGAGCACCACCTCTGCGTAATTGATTCTCCCCAATTTTAGTTTATGCTCATAGAAGTCATCGAACAGTTTTAGCAGGTCTCCTTTGATTTCCTCCCAAAATGTCTGATAGAACATGATCAGAAATCCGTCTGGGCCTGGGGCTTTATCTTTACCCAATTGTTGGACCGCCCTCCATACTTCCTGTTCGGTGAAGGGTTCTTCAATGGATTGCAGTCCCTGGCTCACCTGCTTGGTCCTGCCAGAAGTCGTGTCGGAGTAGGGTTCTGAACTCCGCTTTGCGCCCAAAGAGGCGCTTGTAGTGAGAATGGAAGGCCTGCTTAATCGCGTTCTCCCCTTGGATTAAACCAGAGTCCGAATTGACGGAGTGGATGAGGTTAGATCTACGCCGTGCACTGGCAACTCGGTGAAAAAAGCAGTATTCACGTCTCCCTTCTTGAGTAATGTGACTCTCGACCGTTGTTGCCATCTGATTTCCTCTATCCTGTAGAGCTGATCAATGTCATGTCTGAGTTGGAACAATCTCATCCGTTCTTCCTGTAAAAGGTCCCTAGCTTCTTCCGTCTTCTCGAGTTCCTCAATTCCTTCAAGAAGGGACTCCTTTGATCTCCAAATTAGGCCAAATCTGGTCCGGTTCCACTTCCGCAGCTTGTCCCTTAGCCTCCTGACTTTTTCACACCATATCGCAGTCGCCTCAATGCCCCTGGTTGAGCGAGACTAGCACTCGTTCACCATGTGGTGGAAACCCTGAATTTCTAACCAGGCCTTCTCGAACCGGAATTTTACAGGCTTTCTGGGTTGATCCTCCCCTGCAGAAAGGAAAATTGGGACGTGATCCGAAGTTGGCTTAGGGAGGGACTTAGCAGATGCCAGAGGGAATTTGGTTTCCCATTTGGTGGAGACCATGACCCTATTTAACTTGGCTAAAGTGGGCTGCGCCTGCATGTTTGACCAGGTGAAAAGTCCGTCCGAAATGGGGATGTCAACCAATTCCAGGTCTGTGATGACCTCGTTAAACGTTTCTCTATCTAGTTCACTTGCGCCTCTGTCCCTGTGCTCAGAGGTAAATCTAGTGATATTGAAATCACCCCTCACAACCCACGGGTGGGGCCAATGTGTTTTGATAGCTCTCAATTCCGTCCAGAAGGCCATTCTAGCCGTGGACGTGTGGGGCCCGTACACCACCGTGATCGATTGGAGCCATTGGTTGAACTTTCTCTGCAACAGTACCGATAGAGAAAATTTCCCGTGCAATTTGTCAACACACCGGAAGACGTTGGGATTAAAACCTAGAGCGATGCCCCCAGACGCCCCAACTGATGGTAACATCCTCCATTCGGAGATTCGACAACCCCCCCACTCTCCTGAGTCTAGACATGTGATACAGTTTGGTCTCCTGAAGTCCCACGACATTCGCCTTAGATCTGGCGATGACTTCCTTAACCATTTCTCGTTTACCCCGCCCACCCAGGCCTCTAACGTTCTAGAAAAGGGCATCCATTAATTACTATTAGAGGGGGGGGGTACATTACTCGAAACTACGTTCGATTCCAGGCTTAGCCTAACCCTATCAGACTCCCACCCTCTAATTTGATTGAGAAGTCGTGCGTTTCTATCAATATCATTAACAACAAGACCACATGTTTCGGCTAGATAGAAAATTTCATTATCGGTCATAAAATTAAAAATTGAAGCTAGGAAAGAGCTTGTACCTCCAACACTTGTTTTAGCAGCCTTAGCAGCTGTCGAAATCTCTAAATAGTCATTTAAGAACTCCTCCATAGCCCTCTTGTGACCCCTGAGATCTGTATCGCCCTGAGACGGACATGTGGTCTTAGCCTGAGAAGGAGGAAAAGTGCATGGAACCTGGTCTGGTGACTGACTCGGGAGCTCCCCTGACTCCTCATCGGAGTTCAACAAATCTCCCTGTGAGTAAACACAATCGTCCTCAAGGTTAAGTCGATCCTCTCTGTCTTCCTCATAGTGAGGTGGGTCTGGGATGCACTTGTTTGCGCCTACTAATATATTTGGAGACAGGTCTATAATAGGGGAGCGTGGGTTGGACCCCTCTTTGGGCCCAAAAACAGAATAATTTAACCTGGACCCCTCTTTGGGCCCAATACAATTATAAACATTATAAAAACCCCCTCCTTCTCACTAATGTTCACGCTGCTGTGAACGCTTAAGCTCTCCCTATCTCCGCGAGACACCACAACACCCCCCTCGTTCATACCGCCTGCCGCCTCGTTCCGCATGCCTACCGCTTGCAGAATATTACCACCTGTCACGCTTCGATAGGGTTGGCCTGCGGTTGGATCAGAACGCGCATTCCCCGAAGCGCTGACTGCTTCAAAATCCCTCTTCTCGCCAACAACTTCCAACCCTTTCTTCTCTTCCATTTTTTTGTTTCCTCTTTGAGCTCTCGCCTCCACGAGGGCGAAGGCCATAGGGTCTGTGGCTCTCCCACTTTGGGAGGAGCATCTGCCACCCTCTTGGTTTTCGCTCGTCGTGTATCCCAGTATGGCAAGAGCCCCTCTTGACCCACCCTCCAAAGCTACCAAATCTTGCTTCTTTGAGTTTCGACTGTGCTGTACATCTTGCATGTCGATACCTACAGAGTTTTTGCCATTTTTGGCCCCTTCGCAACCTGTGTCCCTACCCTGCACCTCTCGCATCACCTGACTTTGTCTCTTTCCAGAATGACCCTGCATCACACGTGCAGGCTCATAAGTAGTTGATATTACTAGTGGGATACTTGATATTACTAGTGGGATCAGGCTCATAAGTAGGTTTTGGGATACCTCTAGTAGTACGATTTAGGAGTTCTCTTCTTGGAGCTTCGGACAACGATGACGATTGATTTTGGGGTTCTGACAGTGCTTATGGTAGAGATGATTCTGACGGTGTTGGTGGTAGAGACAGCTCATCTTCGTGAAAGTTCGGTACTAATTACAGTTCTTCGTGGAGATCTCCTTCATCAACCAATTCTTCATTCGAGTGATTGTCACTGCTTACATCCAAGTTTTCATCCCTTATATCTGATTGTTCAGTCTGAATGGTAATCACTTCATCATAGACAAGAGTTTGAACTTCACTTCGATACTCTCCCTGAAGTTCAACCGCAGATGAAAAATTCATCTCATCTTCATGGAACACAACATCCATGGTCACAAACATTCTTTGAGTTGGTGGGTGATAGCACCTATACCCTTTCTTATCTCGGGCATATCCCACGAAAACACATATGACAACTCGAGGAATTAACTTATTACGTTTATGTTGATGAAGATGGACAAATGCAACACACCCAAACACACGAGGTGGCAAGTTGACGATTTTTTGGTGCATTCATAGTTTTAGTTAATGCTTGAAATGGAGTGAGAAAGTTTAGGATACTAGAGGGAACTCGGATGATTAGGTATGCAGCAGAAGCAAGGGCTTCTCCCCAATAAATGAGTAGCATATTACCATGGATAAGATAAGCACGAACCACCTCGAGCAAGTGTCTATTTTTTTTTCTACGACTCCATTCTGTTGAGGTGTATACGAGCATGTAGTCTGGTGAATAATTCCATGTTCCACCAAATATTGTTGTAGATTCGAACTCAGATACTCGCCGCCATTATCACTCCTAAGAACCTGAATCTGTGCTTTATGCTACTAACTTCACTTTTAGACTAAGAAACTTTGGTCATAACCCGTTTGTGAAATTTCTTAAATAAGTTACTAACTTCACTTTTAGACTTCATTAAACAAATCCAAGTCATACGAGTACAATCATCGATAAATATCACAAACCATTTTGCTCCTCCAAAAGTAGTGTTCTTAGATGGACCCCAAACATCAGAATGGATAATCATAAATGGAAGAGAGCTTCTACTTGGACTTGGAGGAAAAGAGACACGGTGACCTTTTGCGAGTTCACACACATCACACCGAAAAGCAGAAATATCCAACTTCAAAAATAAACTTGGAAATAATTTCTTCAAATAACCAAAAGAAGCATGCCCTAGATGTCGATATCATAGCCAAATATCTGATTTTTTTTTCTCATCTTCGGATTCTTCAACACTTAGAGCTTGAGTCAACTTGCTTGAACTTTCAGATTCTAAATCCAGGTAATAGTGCTTTCTGTGTCTAACCCCATAATCAATCGTCTTGCGATTCCGAATATCCTTAAACACACAATGTGAAGGCCAACAAAACTGCAATACAATGTAAGGCAATAGTTATTTGAGCAACAAATAACAGATTAAAATTCAAGGATGGCACAACTAGGGCAGTATCTAAGGTTAGGTTGTTTTTGAGAGGTATGGAACCCTCGCCAGTAACAGTGGCAGGATCACCATTGGCAGTAGACACAGTTGATTTGGTGAATGGTTGAAAATTTTGGACTTGTCTAGAATCAAAAGTCATATGGTCGGTAGCATCCGAACCCGAATCAATTATCCATGCATTATTCATAAGCAGAAATATTAAGAACCTTACCATCATTACCTACAGCTATAGATGTGAGTCCAATACTCTTCTAGGCTCCATCAACACCTCCAACAGCGAAAGTGAATTGGTTACAATTCTTCTTACAGGGATCCCTGCTATAATCCCAGTTCTCCGGGTAGCCGATAATCTCAAAACAGCGAGTTTTTGTATGACCGATTTTGCCACAATAAGTACACTTCCTTGACTCATACGATACTTTTGGTCCTATGGGAAGATCAGCAATTACCAACACAACAAGCACTACTAACGGCAACACAACAAGCAACACAGCAGGTCAGCGCAAGAACACCAAACGGCAAAACGAACAGATTCAGCAACTCAGCAAACAACAAACACCAACAAACAGCAAGGAGCACACAACAATCGACAGATCAGATCAGATTTGATCCAATACAAATCTATCGTCGGATCTTCGACTACGCCAGCAAAGTTCAACAGCAGCGGCTACGGGAGGCGACAACGGGAGTCAACGGAACGCGACAGGAAGACAATGGCTTTGGGCTGTAGCAACGATGAGGCAGCAAAGTAGTCAATAAGTTTGGGGTTTTGAATGGGTTGACGAAGGAGAACGGCAGCAACGACGAGAGTCAATGGAAGAGCAACACAGCAATGGACGGGATCGATGAAGGAGAACGGGATCAACAAGGATCGAGGTCGACGGTGGTTTCGGGGATCGGGGTCGACGAGGATTTGGGGATTTGGGTCGACGAGGATCGGCGACGACAGTGAGGATCGACGACGACGAAAAATAGCAACAGGACGAGCTTTCGACGACGACGAGCTTTTCAGTGGCGACGGCCTTGACAGCTTCGATCGACGACAATGGCGATTGAAAGTTCGAAGATCGAGGTTCGGTGGCGATGAGATCGACGACAGGATCGATGAGGAAGAAGAAGGGATGGATCAGGATCTTCTTCTTCTTCTTCACCTAGCCTAGGATATTTTAGACTCTGATACAATATAGAAAATTGAGATCAGATTGATTTGGAAAAAATAATATTTTTCTTATTTGTATTTATTTCTCTACTGTATACATCTATATATAAGAATTACATTCTTGGAGAAGAAGAACGAAAATTGAGAAAAGATTGAGGAGATGAGAGATTTGAGAAATTTATTTTCTATAGATTATGAAATAGAATATATAATTACTATATTTCAACACATATGAATAAAGAATAAGTAATAATGTTTATTCCCAAAATCTGATTTCAATATTGCATGCCAATAGTATGAACAAATGTAACTATTATACCTAACACCAAATTGAACCTCCATCTGTCCTTCTCTCAATCTGTAGAGAGGTGGAGATATTATTGACATGGAAACAAACAAAACAGGAAGCTTCAGTGAAGCTGCGTTGTTTTGGATGTTAATTTTATAGTGACAGATCTCTATATATCATTCTTCCTCGGCACAATATGCGCCCTATATATGGCCAAATGTGCCCTTTGTCTTATCTTACCCTAGGAAGGTGTCTTATCTTACCCTAGGAAGGGTGACAACCATACCATTGTTTTTGTGTCCGTTATCATATTAGGGTTATCAGAGGCAAAACTGTTTCTTAATTGATACAAATTAGTAAGTACAAGACATTAGTTGATGAGTACTTACCATGTTGTAATTGTTTTGACTTATTACAATACAATAATTACCTGCAACATGGTATTTGTGTTTGCTTTATCAATAGGGAAATACAATAAGTACCAACTACATTGTATTGTATTTACTTATCGCGCGCATGGTATTTTGTATTATCTGAGTAGTTTCCTCCCTGGGACCTTCTAGCTTTAGTAGTATAGCTAGTGCACCTATCATTACTCTTGATAAACACACTTAGGAATCAATTCCTACCAACGTGCCACCATATTTTTTATTTTTTTTATTTTTTTATTTTTTTCAAAAAAAATGGCCTGGATCATCGGTTTCATTAATAAAAAGTTAACGGAACAATAAGTAGCCAATATTACAATTCTAATCTACTCCAATTCAGTACATACAGTACAATCAAGATACATAAAGCCCACTCAGTCATACATATGGCCCAGCAAAAGAAACCCAAAATAGAAGCCCAAAATAAGCAGAAACTCCTGCTCGATATGCCCAATCCCTCGGTCTGCCGATCCTCTAGTTGTCCTCCTCCTATCCCCTACTGTGCTTCAATTCCTCCATACGTAGCTTTTTTCTTGATCCTGCTTGACCTGTCCAAGCATCTATTAGAACTACAATTTTATGCAATAACATGTTATATGTACATCTAGTATGACGGAAGCAACACTCATTTCTATCAAGCCAGAGAATCCGAAGAATAGCCCCAACCGCGATATCCCACATTAGCCTATAGTCTTTCCTGATGTTTATTACTCTCCAGCTATCCCACAAGTCCTCGATACAGTTTGGTATTGCTAACATGCCACCATATGTTACTGCAAAAGTTAGGTTCACCGTAGGTCAAGGCTTTTTTTTAATGGGTCAAAGTAACGAGATAAATGTTCAACAAATTGCGGAACGAGATCTGGATGTTGGCAACGAAATCTATTCTTTTCTTCTTTTATTTCGAACAATGAAACAAAAAATTATCACTTCACCAGTCTTAAGGAAGTAAGGAACCACACGCATACTCGCATTTGCTCTTTCCCTTCCTCAACTGTACTTGGATTCTCAGTATGCTCTTTATCCCACATCTCCATGTCTACTACTATTGAATCATCCGCAGGTCCTTCTACCGTGCAAGCCCACAATGAAGACAGTCATGATTCAGGCCGTGTGCATGGCCCAACTAGATGTTCGCGGTGGGCGCAGGAGTGGAACAGAGCATACTTGCTAACATGCGCAGCAGGGCTCATCGTCGACCCTTTGTTCCTTTACACACTGTCAATCAGCGGCCCGATGATGTGCCTCTTTATCGACGGGTGGTTTGCTATTTCGGTCACGGTAGTAAGGTGTTTGATCGATCTGTTGCACATGTGGAATGCATGGATGAGGGTGAGGAGGATGCATGGACGTTACAGGCGTGGTGCGAAAAGGGCACATAAAGAGGAGGATGTGGAGGAAGCGGTGGAAGGAAATGGCCGCAAAGATGCGGATGTGCAACATGAAGGAAAATTAAATGCAAAGAAATGGTTGCTTCTGGAATTCCTTGTTGTTTTACCAGTCATGCAGGTGTGGCCATTTTCCTTTCCATTATTGGTTTTTTTTTTCACTTCATTAACGATCGACTAACGAAACACAGTACATCAAACTCCGTATTACAAAAATCATTACACAAAATAACCAAAAAAGCAGCGACATAAAGTAGACATATATACCGTCCATAATCCACTCCTGAAAAGCTGCCGCAATTTACTCTTCTACTACTTCCATTATTGTTCTTCTACTACTTCTGAGTTCTGATTGATGAAAGGTATTATATCTTTCAGTTCAAAACAGTAATACTAATTAATGTTTTCAAGTTATGCGTAGATTAAATAATTTGGATATCTGTCGGAAGTTAAATGACTGGTCTCAGTATTAACAAATTAAGATCGTATATCTCTACTATTTTAATGGGAGAGTTGGGGTTGCAAACAAACAAATCCTAATTTTGTAATGGAGCAAACCTGTGCAATATACGGCCAAACTAAATCCACCAAACATACCCGTGTGATGCACGTGCAGCCCCTAAAAAGGAATATTTTAGCAAATGTCCCCATTTAAAATGTGAAAACTAGCATATACCTCCACTATTTTTAAAAACTAAGAAATACCCCTATCTCTAATATTATAATGGAAGAAGGCCTTAGTGTCATTTGTAAATATTTTGTTAATCTACCAACCCGTGCAGTACACGTACATAACTATTATAAAGGAGGTTCTAAGTTCAAATTCAGATTATGTCTAAATTTTTATTTTAAAAAACTATATTTATTAAGACGTGCATCGCACGTGTAAATTACTAGTATCAATTAATGCTTCAGATGTCACATTAAACATATTGTATATTTGACCGAAATGAAATGAGGTTTTCTTTTCATTACAAGGAACTAGAAATAAAAATGGGTATTTCTTTTCTGTAACAGGATGGTTTTTGAAGAAAGTGAAATTTCAAGAGTAGATTTTCAGCAGAAAGATACCCATAAGTTTTAAATATTATAAAACATTGGTAAACTGTTCACAAATGTATGAGTATTATTATTTTGCCACAGATATGCCAATCAAAATTGTAATCATGTAATCTTCTTAGAAAGAAAATAATAATCATTTTAAGAAGTGGAGTCAACTTTTTCTATTTAACATATATAAAACTATGGATAACTTCATATCTCTCAAGCTGTTCCCAAGCCAGCGCCATTTTGAATGCAAATTGCTTCATTGACGATGATACCGATGACAAGAAGTGTTAGGATTATGTCTTGCATGTATACTCATGGTTCATATTTATGATGAAGCACGGAGGTCGAAGCGTTAAAGAGAATAGAAGAGAGAAACAGCAACATCAGCAGTCGCCAGGAAGAGTGACAGTCGACTGTCTTGGGAAATGTTGACCGCACCCCCGACCACACACCCGACCGCATTTGTACAGGGTTTTGGCCGATAGGAGGTCGGTCTTGGACGGTCGACCGTGCGCGGTGTTGTGTTCTTTTTGGGTCTCGATTATTAGGTCGTTTCAGCCCACTCTTCAACTCCAAGTCAGATCGTACGACTCCTATTTAGTTACTTCTTTTTCAGGTTATATCGGACGACTGAGAATAAAGATTAACCTAGGGTTCTCTCTATTCTTTTTCGATATATTGTTGTAGCCTCTAATATGAGAGACAAGACTTCATAGATTATTTTCTCCATTGCAAAGAAAGACTTGAGAGAGATATAGTTCTTGGTGAGTGAGTTTAATTCCTTATATTGAGTAAATCATTAACTCCTTGTACTCTTCTAGTTGAAAATTATATCTCCCTTTTCCCATTCGGATTAAGCGAAAGCTAACCGGGATAAATCATCGTTGTGTTTGTGTTGGATTTATGGATCTATTTGCTTGGGTGTTCATTGACTCGTCTCATCTACTTCGACTTCCTCATTACTCTATTTAGTTTCGTTGTGCCACCGGTGTGTTTGTAGACATCCCAACAAAGTGGTATCAGAGCTTCAGGTTGCTGAGTCCCTTGATTAAGATGACAAGTCACAGTCTTTTGAAGATCATGCAGTTCGATGGAAACATCAACTTCAATCTTTGGAAGGTAGACATGTATGATGTCCTAGTTCAAGAACGTCTACAGTTAGACATCAAGAAGAAGGAAAAACCATCTGATATGAAGGAGGATGCTTGGGATGATATTTGTGAAAAAGCCATAAGTCTAATCCGACAATCTTTGACGGACGAGGTCAAGTGCAGATTTCTTGAAGAAACTGATGCGGCAAGTTTGTGGGAAAAACTCATAGCTAACTACTCAGATTCTTCGTTATTAGATCGGATGCATTAAAAAATGAAGTTATTATCTATAAAGGAAGGTACCGATCTCCAAGACCACATCACAGAGTTCAACAAGATATTGTCTGATCTTCAAGTGATCAACGCGGATGTGAGTGAGGAAGATAAAACTTTCAACTTGATATATTCATTGCCGGATTCATACGAGCTTTTGATCACTACCATGCTACATGGTAGATCTGCCAAGAAGAGTATTTCAGTAGATGATGTAATCAAAGCATTGACGGAAAATCAACTTAAGAAGATGACTTAGAAATAACGTCTATTCCAAGTTGTCTAGTAGTGGAAGGCCCTTCAGGTGGAAGACAAAGTGATATGCAAAAGGATTCGATCCGTTGCTGATATTACAAGAGGCCAGGACATATCAAGAAAGACTATTGGAAATTGCAGAATCAAAAGTGCGTTAAAGATAAAAAATCAACCGCCTATGTGGTTAGTGCTTGTCATTCAGGTGATTCGTATCTTCTTGTTTCAAATTATTTAGAAGTAGATTCTAGTTGGTTTTTTGACTAGGGGAGTTCTTCTCATATTTGCTTCGAGAGTGAGTTGTTTTCTACTTATAAGTCTACTACAGTGCGTTGTGTGAGAACGGGAACTTGAGAGATTTGTGAAGTAGTGGGTGAGGGGACAGTTGAGTTGAAGATGCCAGGTCTAAACTTGTTCACTCTAAGAGAAGTTTTGCATATTTCTCTACTTAAACGGAATCTGATTTTCTTGGGAACTCTTGATGCACAGGGTTGTAGGTACACAGCTCGATGTGGAGTTCTGTCTATTTTTCAGAGTCGTCGTAGGGTGATTAGAGGTATGAGAGTAGTTGGGCCAAGCCAAAACAATCTCTACAAGCTTTGGAGAGTCTAAAATACTTGCACAAGTGTTGCTTCTTTTCTCGTTATTTCTGCACGCTCATCTAGTTTACCGCAACTAGTATCATCGAACCGAGGCTATGATGTTCGAACATCGTCGAGAGGTAGAGAATGCCTTGATGTAGGTGGAGTTTGTACGGAGGTTGGCAACTCCGTGATAATGCTTACTTAGGTGTGCCCTTGAGGGGATATACTGATCGGTGAGATTGGGTAGAGATTTGTTCAGCTAGTAGAAGAAACTATTGTTCTAAGTATTTTTGCAAGTAGAGTTCATTAGAGTTTGGAGATGAATAATCACATGATGTGATAGCACTCGTATGCAATCCAATGTGGAGATTGTTAGGATTATGTCTTGAATACTCGTGGTTCAGATTAGTAGAAGATATGATGAAGCACGGAGGTCGAAGAGTCGAAGAGAGTAGAAGATAAAAACAACAACATCAGCAGCCAGGAAGAGTGACGGTGTTGTACAGGGTTTTGGCCGAGAGGAGGTCAGTCGACCGGTCTTGTTGGACGGTCGACCGTGTGCGGCGCTGTTTCTTTTTGGGTCTCAATTTGTTAGGTTGTTTCAGCCCAATCTTCAACTCCAAGTCAGATCGTACAGCTCCTATTCAGTCAATTTTTCTTCAAGTTATATCAGACGACTGAGAATCAAGATTAACCTAGGGTTCTCTCTATTCTTCTTCTATAGATTTTTGTAGCCTTCAATATGAGAGGCAAGACTTCGTAGATTATTTTCTCCATTGGAAAGAAAGGCTTGAGAGAGAGATAGTTCTTGGTGAGTGAGTTTAATTCCTTATATTGAGTGAATCATTAACTCCTTGTAATCACTTCTAGTTGAATATTATATCTCCTTTTATTTTCCATCCGGATTAAGCGAAAGCTAACCAGGATAAATCCTCGTTGTGTTTGTGTTGGATTGGTGGATCTATTTGCTTGGGTGTTCATTGACTCCTCCCATCTACTTCGACTTCCTCATTGCTCTATTTAGTTCCACTACGCCTCCGGTGTGTTTGTAGACATCCCAACAAGAAGTTCAATATTGTCAGACACACTTTCGAAAGGAGCTACAATTCGAAAGGAGCTACACTACGCTATGGTGGGGGTCAATACCAGTAATTTTGAATTACTAGATGACTGGGTTGGGGAATTCATGGTCTCGGTTCTCGTAAAAAGAAGGCAGGACGGATGGCAACAAACCATCACGGCGGTCTACGGCCCGAATGATAGAATGCTAAGACAACAGTTTTGGAATGAGCTACAATTCATTAGGGGAAGGTGGAGTCTACCTTGGGTGGTGGGGGGGGGACTTCAATATTGTCAGACACACTTTCGAAAGGAGTGGAGGGATAGGGAACGGACACAATATGAGGAGATTCAATAGGGTGATAGCAAGGTTGAGTTTGATGGACATACCCATTAATGACAGGTGCTTTACGTGGTCCAACCGACGTAGGGAGCCAGTTCTTGCTAAGCTGGACAGGATTCTAGTCTCTACATGCTGGGAAAACAAGTTCCCATTGGCTTTGGCAAGGTCTTGTATTCGGAATACATCGGATCATGTTCCTATCATGATCGATACGGGAGAAGTGGGAAGAAGAACAAAGAGAATATTTCGGTTCGAAAAAATGTGGCTGAATAACAAGGACTGCCAAGAAATCGTGAGGAAATGTTGGGAGGAGGATCAAGGGCTGACGGAAGCAGCTGCCAGACTCAACAAAAAATTGGCTACCCTAAGAAGGAGGCTTAGAAAGTGGAATAAAGACACATTCGGGAATATCTTCAATAGGAAGAAGGACATTCTACTCGAAATCGAGGATCTAGAGAAAAAGGAGGAATCAGGTGCCCTGGATGATACACAGTTCCAAAGATTATCGATATGCAGGCAAGAGATCCAGCAAACCTACATCGATGAGGAAATTATGTGGCGACAGAGATCGAGGATCAAATGGTTGAAAGAGGGGGATGCGAACACCAATTACTTCCACAAGGTCGCCAGTATGCGACGAAGACACAATTACATACACTCATTGGACATTGACGGGATCTCGGTGGCAGACGAAAGACGGATTGTCGACCATGTCGATGCCAACTTTAAGGACCTATTCGGACAGAACAGAGTGGGACAATGTGAGTCCAATGAGAACTTATGGGAGGTATTGCAAGGAGATACCAGAAACAGAGTTGAGGCACTGCAGGACCCATTCACGATGGAGGAGGTGAAGGCAGCAGTGTGGGGGACAGGACAGGACAAGGCACCAGGGCCGGATGGTTTCCCGATCTTTTTTTATAGGAACTTCTGGGACATGGTGAAGTTCGATATTATGGCTATTATGAATGCGTTCTATGACGGTACTTTGAATCTGGAAAGGCTCAATTACGCTCATGTGTGCCTTATACCTAAAAAACAAACTGCGAGGGAGGTTACTGACTTTAGGCCGATCAGCCTCATTAACTGCTCAGTGAAAATCATCACCAAGGTTCTCGCAAACAGATTAGGAAAGATCATCGGGGACATTATAGAGGACTATCAGACTGGTTTTATTTCCGGGAGAGACATCCTGGAAGGAGTGGCATTAGTACAGGAAGTAATACAGGACACGAAGAGACGTAGGAGGGCGGGCTTCATGTTAAAATTAGATTTCGAGAAGGCTTATGATAAGGTAGAATGGAAATGCCTGCTGGAGATTCTTCAGAGACGAGGGTTCGGAAACAGGTGGATAGGATGGATTAAGACTTGGTTAGCTACTTCTAAGGTCAATGTGCTAGTAAATGGGGAACCTGGAAAGAAAATCCGATGCAGGAGAGGGCTCAGACAGGGTGATCCACTGTCACCACTTCTGTTCACTTTAGTGGGGGACGGACTGCATAGAATGCTACATGCCTACCGAGAGAATGGTCTGATCAATGGTCTAGGTATGAGGAGGGGTATCTCTGCAGTAATGAATGTACAATATGCAGATGACACGGTTATTTTTGGTGAGTGCAATGTGACACAAGCAACTCTCATCAAGTGGGGCTTATACTTATTCGAAGAATGGTCGGGTCTAAAAGTGAACTTCAGTAAAAGCTCCATTACGTTCTTAGGGGAGTCACAGCAAGGTTGGAGCACGATAGCTAATATTCTTAACTGCCCCATCCAGAATTTACCAATTAAATACCTGGGACTCCCGATTGGAACAGGAAATATTAGGAGGATGGATTGGCATGGTATCATAGACAAAATCGGGACCAGGCTCGAGGGGTGGAAAGGAAAAATGCTGTCTTTAGGAGGACGTCTCATTCTGCTAAACTCGGTTATTAGCTCTATACCGTTATACTTTATGTCCTTTTATCAGATCCCAGTGTGGGTGATCAAAAAAATTGACAGACTGAGGCGACGGTTCTTATGGCATGGGGCGGGGGAAGGGAGAGGGTATGCTCTTATCAAATGGGGTATTGTGTGCAGACGCAAAGAACATGGTGGGCTAGGTGTGGTCAATCTTCGCCAAATGAACCAAGCTCTTCTCTGTAAATGGTGGTGGAAACTAAAAAACAAAACGAAGACAAAATGGGGGACACTTATAAAGGCGGCCTATTTTAAGAATGGGTGCATGCACCAACAGCAGAAAAACAGGGCCTCAGCTTCCGGATTTTGGAGAGGGGTCACCAAAACGAGAGACATCTTCATCTCAGGGGTGACTTTTTCGATCGGTAATGGTGCAGCGACATGTTTCTGGAAGGATAAGTGGTGTGGACCGATAAATCTTAAGAGGAGATTTCCGGAGGCATACAAGTTTGCTAGTGATAAATATGATCGGGTGGCAAGAAGTTGGCGGCATGAGGAATGGAGACCGAGACTGACGAGGGGTCTTACAAGCGAGGCTAGAAGACAAAAACAGGAGCTCATTGCATTCCTGCAGGAGTGGAAGCCAACTGGTAATGGTAATGAGGATAAAGTAAAATGGGAGGCGGAAAAAGGGGGGGTCTTTTCGGTGAAGTCTGCTTATAAAAGGTTAAATGATGGAGGGATCCGAGTAAATGACCCCGTATGGAAGGCACATGCACCACTGAAGGTGAAGGCCTTCAACTGGCTCGTTTGCAGAAACGTCATCCTTACACGGGATAACCTGGCTAGGAGACACTGGCAAGGACCGATTAACTGCGTTATGTGCAACCGGGATAACGAAACGGTGGATCATCTTCTACTAACATGCAGCTACGCGCAGCCGATATGGGGAGATTTTCGAAATAGAATAGGTATTTCAGGGCCAGGCCCAAGTACGATTCTAGAAGCTTGGGGGGGGGGGGAAGGAGCATGGAGAGATGTCCACATTCTTAGCAATAACTCCTGCGCGTGGGAGATCGGGGTGGCTGCTATATGTTGGGGCATATGGCTTGAACGAAACAACAGAATTTTTAGAAGCACACACAAACACATCATGCATCAACAATCGTTCTTCAAGATCATTGCTAATATCATTTTCTGGTCTACAACGGCAGGTGAGGAACAGACGAAGAAAATCAAAGACATGTACAAGGACATTGCCACCAATCAACCTCGGTCACAGGAAGAGGAAGACACAGCAGAAGATGGTTGAGTGCGTGGGGGGAGAACGGAGGAGGGAAGAACTGTCAACAAGGAAACTTTTGGGAGATTTTGGTTCCATGTTTGGGGACATTGGTTCGTTGTATTTTGGGTCTTCTATAATGTAAAGGGGGACTTACTTTTGGGTGGACAATGAGTATCATGGCCTGTATGTAGGACACATGAGCATCATTGTCCGTTTTGGGAGTTTTTTTGTTCTGTTTTATTAAAGGCTTTTTAATGAAACAACGGGGGGGCGTATGCCAACCTTTTATGATCAAAAAAAAAAAAACAAGAAGTTCAATATGTTTTCGATACATTGTCAGATTGACCTGCATAGATACATTTATAATAAGTAAGCAGAGTTGCAAGAAGTTGCATCTTTGAATGTAATACTATCCTTGAGCTACTGTAATTGCATTTCGAGCTTATAGCTTCATAATTGGTGTACATCTCAAATTATTGCAGGTAGTGTTGTGGGTAGTAGCTCCAAGTCTGATGCAAAAAGGGTGGACAACAACAGTGATGACGGTGCTTCTGATAACGTTCCTCTTTCACTACCTCCCCAAAATCTATCATTCTGTTCGTTTCTTGCGTCGTGTGCAGAACTCCTCTGGCTACATCTTTGGGACTATTTGGTGGGGCATTGCCCTCAATTTGATCGCCTACTTTGTTGCCTCACATGTCAGTACTCTCTACCTCATTTTCTCAGTGTACTCATCTATACAAATTTAATTTAATTATCATTCTGCTATTAAAGTTTTGAACTGAATTTAAAACAAGGCGGTTGGCGCATGCTGGTACCTGCTTGGAATCCAGAGGGCAGCCAAATGCCTTAAACTGCAGTGTATGCAAACCAAAGATTGCCCTGCAACAGCAACAGCTTGTTTGGGTCCAATATATTATGGGGGGACAACAAGGATAACTGATGGAGGGAGGTTGAGTTGGGCTCAGGATACGAATGCTAGGAGTACATGCATTGACAGTAGCGATAACTTTGAGTACGGAGCGTACAAATGGACGGTTCAGCTTGTTACCAATACCAGCAGGTTGGAGAAGATACTCCTCCCTATCTTCTGGGGACTCATGACTTTAAGGTAATTAAAGATCATATCTAATTTATGTTATTAATTATTAATTAATTAATCAATCAGTGAAGAGTGATCAGCATATCGGATACTTCACCACAGATCAAAGGGTTCTGTGGTAGTTTGTAGCATATCATATTACTTATCGGTAGTTGTTCCGGACATGGTTGTATTTTGGGTTATATTGGTTTGGCAGAATGAGTGTATAAGCATCATCATTCACTCTTTGGTCGTATATGTTTCCTTAAATTCATACTAATGGATCGATCGGGGGAGGCTGTTGCCTCACTGCTCGATTAGTAGAAATGATCAATCATCTGCGTATTACAGCACCTTCGGGAACTTGGAGAGCACGACAGAATGGTTGGAGATCGTGTTCAATATCATCATAATAACAGGTGGCCTCATATTGGTGACCATGTTAATCGGAAACATAAAGGTACGTACCAATCGGATTTAATTAATTAGTTAGGCGCTGCTACTGGCCTGATATATTGTGTTAATTGAATTAACCAGGCGCACGCGTGATGCAGGTATTCTTGCATGCAACAACTTCGAACAAGCAGTCACTGCACCATAGGATGCGCAGCGTGGAGTGGTGGATGAAGAGAAAGCAGCTGCCTACCGGATTCAGGCAAAGGGTTCGCCAGTATGAACGTCAGAGATGGGCAGCAATGCGAGGAGTGGACGAAGTTGAGATGGTACGCAACTTGCCTGAGGGGCTAAGGAGGGATATCAAGTACCATCTTTGTCTTGATCTTATCAGACAGGTATTAAACAAACATGTTACATATGGAAATATATATATAGAACAAATGGCCGAATTCGCTGCATGTCTGTGTACATTAATCAAACAGTGAAGATAAATCTATTAAAATAATGAAGTTCTTGATTAATTTTTAGTTTTTTTGAAATAAAAGTGTCCGAAGTCACCTATTTCATTAATGAATAGTTAAAGAAACAAAGTTCGACATATTACAACCCAAATTTAGTACATTGTACCATCCAACAGAAAATACAAGCTGAAAAGGAAATCCAAAAGCATCTGCCAGTATGAAACAAAAGACTGGCACACAAAAACCCTACACCAACCCTTCGCTCCTCGTCGGTGTCTGTAGCCCACTCGCCCATGCTACTCCTGTCCCTCCGTACGAGGCTTCTTCCTCGCCCCTGCGGTACCTGTCCAATCATGAATAAGAGCTAAGATTTTGTGGATCAACTTCTGAAATGTGCAATTGATGTTACGAAAACATGTATCGTTACTATCTAGCCATAGGGTCCACATACATGCTGCAACTGTAATATTCCACACTAATCTACACTCTTTCTTAATGAACCTCGACCTCCACCCTCCCCAGACGTCGTCAATACTATTAGGTATTTCTGACACCCCGAATCCCCACCCCGTAGTTTCCCAAGTCAGTTTAGCTTTTGGACAAAACAGCAGAATATGATCAGTGTCTTCCTCCCCACTATTGCATCTTGGGCAGTTCGTATCAATTGGAAGACTGTGTTTTCTTAGATTCACTTTAGACAGGATCGCGTTATTGTCCACCAACCATAGAAAGACTTTCACTTTATTTGGGATTTTTGAATTCCAAATAACATCCGCATGAGCACTTCTAATACCCCCATCATTTAAGAAATGATACATAGATCTAACTGCGAACATTTTATTAGCTTCTAGTCTCCATTCTCTTTCATCCTCATTTCCATTTCAGGAGACATTTTTCTCAGCCAACATGCTCTGGAGTTGTTGAAGTTGGCTCTGTCCTTCTTGATTAATTTTTAGTTACCGATTGAACGGATTATAGTTAATATATATATATATATATATCTTTCATGCTCTCAGACATTCTCATTCATTTATGTAAAATTGCAGGTCCCTCTATTTCAACACATGGATGAGCTAGTCTTAGAGAACATATGTGACAGGGTGAAGTCTCTCATCTTTCCGAAAGGAGAAACTGTACATACTCCTGATCTTTCTAAGCTACTGTTATCAAATATTCGTATCTTGTATGTAATGTAACCAAATTAATTTTGTTCTGTATGTCAGATAACGAGAGAAGGAGACCCAGTACAGAGAATGATCTTCGTAGTAAGAGGCCACCTACAAAGTAGCCAACTCCTCAGAGACGGTGTCAATAGTTACTGCATGCTCGGCCCTGGAAACTTCACTGGCGATGAGCTCCTCTCATGGTGCCTTCGTCGCCCTTTTATTGAGCGCCTTCCTCCCTCTTCTTCTACTTTAATCACTCTTGAGACCACTGAAGCTTTTGGGCTTGATGCAATGGATGTCAAGTACGTGACTCAACACTTTCGGTACACTTTTGTGAATGAGAAGGTGAGGAGGAGCGCTCGGTATTATTCACCAGGGTGGAGAACGTGGGCAGCAGTAGCCATCCAATTGGCTTGGAGAAGGTACAGGCATCGAAGAACGCTGAGTTCTCTTTCGTTTATAAGGCCGAGAAGGCCTCTGTCGAGGTGCTCATCGGCTGGGGAGGAGAAGCTTAGGCTTTATACTGCGCTCTTGACGTCTCCCAAGCCCGATAAAGATGATTTCTTATTGTGAGCTAGCTACGATTAGGCTCTGCAATGTAGGTACTTCATGTTTTGTAACTATTTATCTATACTATCTTAGCTAGGAGAACTCCTTATCCAAAATAAGAGAGGGAAAATATTAATGCTCGATCGCAACCTCAAATTATTCTTAGCAATGTAGATGTGCACATGTATGTTTGAGGAAACTGATCTAAATGAAATTCCCTTATTTAACTGTGAGATTCTGTAAATATGGGCACGTATTTTGTGCGTAAAAAAATTATATTGTAATTAGGGGCCCCTAAAAATAACTATTTGGGTCTTTCGTCTTGGACCCCCGGAACTCGGGGCCGGCCCTGTGTAGGAGAATGTGTAGGAGAATCTGTGATTGTATTGCAGGTTTTACTGCAAGAGATAAAAACTGAGATCCTACTGACTCCATAGACACAAAAAACTATTCGAGAGTTAAACGCATCGATCATATTAAGATCAAAGAGGAAGGACGAACTAACCGAATCCAGAAGAAACTTGTATATTCAATAATTCTAATTATTAATATCAAATATACAACAAGTTACACAAAACTGAAATAGAAATCTGATGACAAATTCTCACAAGGCAGAGCATTGCTTGAACTGAACAACTTACTGCATGAAAATTTGACACCCTAATTAGAAACTAAGAGAAAATTGATGTACTAAATATATATCATCAGCAAATCAACTAATTAAGAGACAAAAATCATGCCATATGGTGATATCATCCTCCTCATTACACCTTGATATTCCAATGAGGGAATGCGGGGCAGCAGCATCATTGGTTTGTGAATCTCATCGCCTCCTCCTTCCTCTTCAATGTCTCCGAAATACTCTGTCAGAATTGACCAATGCAAGCCAATAGTCGACCCCATCCCTTCCACTAAGCACTACAGACTCCTCCAAGAACTTTAAGTAATCATCCCCCATATATACAACAGTATGTGCGAGAAGTCGTGACATATTTGAAGGTCAAGTTGTGAACAGAGCCCATCCTATCCATCACCCTGACCGGTACACCATTAGGAGACGGATTCTTCTTGGTTTTTTCTGCAAGCTCCCTCAATGGCAGCAGAGACCTTTCGATTTGAGAACCGGTTAACTGGAACCGATGCTGGACACGATCCACATCAGTGTTGGTGACCTGTTTTGATGAGAACAAAACAGGACGGTCTGGAAACATGAAAAACTACGTTTACAATTCCATGGAAACGTTTCCCAAGAAGGGCAGATTCAACGGCAACAACTCGAGAGCATGTTGACTGAGAAAATGACTCACGAAAGTGGCAACAAGGATGAAACAGGGTGGAGGCTAGAAGCTAATAACGTGTTCTCAGTTAGATCTATGTATCACTTCTTAAATGATGGGAGTATTAGGAGTGCGCATGCGGAGGTTATTTGGAATTCGAGAATCCCAAATAAAGTGAAAGTCTTCCTATGGCTGGTAGAAAATAACGCAATCCTCTCTAGAGTGAACCTAAGAAAATGCAATCTTCCAATTGATACAAGCTGCTCACGATGCAATAGTGGGGAGGAAGACACTGATCACATTCTACTGTTTTGTCCAATAACTAAACTGACCTGGAAAACTATGGGGTGGGTTTCGGGTAGCTGAAATACTTAATAGTATTGACAACGTCTGGGGAGGGTGGAGTTCGAAGTACATTAAGAAAGAGTGTAGATTAGTGTGGGATATTACAGTTGCAGCGTGTATGTGGACCCTATGGCTAGATAGAAACGATGCATGCTTTCGTAACTTCAATTGCCCATTTCAGAAATTGATGCATAAAATCTTAGCTCTTATTCATGAATGGACAAGTACAGTAGGGGCAAGCAAGAAGCCTCGTACGGACGGTCAGGAGTAGCACGGGCGAGGGCGCTACAGACATCAACATGGATAGGAGGGTTGATGTAGGGATTTTGTATGTCAGTCTTTGGTTTATACTGGCCGATGCTTTTACATTTCAGAGTCAGTTTGTATTTTGGTTAGGTTTTGAAATGTAATTTATTTGGGTTGTAAGATGTTCAACTTTGTTTCGTTAATTATTCAGTAATGAAGGAGGTGACTATGGTCACTTTTATTTTTATTTTTTTAAATAAAAATAAAAGGACGGTCAACACCCTTTCGCAAAGCAGGCTCCGGCCACCGTCTCTTTGCATTCACTGGGGATGGAAACTTCTTGTAGGGACGATAATACATGCTCTTCTTATGCCCTTCTTCCTCATCTTCTTGATGGGCATGACAAGATGATGATGATGATGATGATGATGCTGAAGAGTTGTCGATGCTCTCATCTCCTTCAAAAGTTGATGATGCAGGTTTCAACTTCTTCACTTGATTCTCTGTTTCTCCTTCCACCTGCATTGCTGTTTTTGACGACGATGACGGGTTTCTGGTGGTGATGATGATCTATTTCTGATTCTTGACTTCTGATAAGTCTGTCTTCTTGTGGACAAACCCATCTCCTGGTTTTATATATCGATGATGCCTTCCAATTCGTCGAGGAAGAACCAGGATGAAACCCTAAACCCAAACTCAAACTTGTCACGAAACCCATCTCCTGTTTTCAACTCAAATTATTCCACATTATCTTTCTTTATACTTCAGTAATACTTTTTATTATTAAAGTGTAACTATTTTTTTTACTAGCTAGCTACCATTGTTTGATAAAATATATACAGGCTAAACCCGCAAAATTATAGAAAAGAGTTCAAAAATTATATGGAAATATATTTTTTAATTCTTTTGTTCAAATGTGAATTTATTATTTTAACAATGTCTACACACAAGCCAAATGCCCCCCGAAATCCCCCCTCCCTCTTTCGACCTCCCCTCCAATATGCTCTCCCTCCTTGAAATCAGTGGGTGTGGGCCCAATGAAAGGGTCCGCCACCCACCGACGTCTGCTCCAGCTCAAGCACCAGTTGGGGAGTCCACCTTCACTAAGGACACACCCCAGCATCAGCTTCCCCCCGCCCCCTGCACCACCCTCTCCTCCTGCTGCAGCGGCGGCACCTACAGCACCCCCAACGGCTTCCTCACCGATGATCCAACCCCCCGAAGGGAGAAGGAGTCAAGAGCTCAGTCGTGTTCGCTCCCCGGCGCGTGCACACTTACGTGCACATCGACGCCACGAGGGGAGGAACAATGCTCATCGCTGCTCCGGGGAGGGCTCCGCCAGAGGCTCTGGGTATCAGCACCGGCATGAGGAGTATTACGAGGGACGGGCCCAACGATGGGGTCCTCCTACAGGCCGTGTCAGGCGTAAGCAGACCCCACCACTTGAGCGCTGACCACCCCAACTCAGGGGACATTCTCTCAGAGAGCGCGAATATGTTGCACACAGGCAACAACATCGCCCTACCTCCAACACCAACATCAATCCAAGCTCTTACAAGGAGCACAATCATCCCTCCAACACCAACACCAGCCCAAGTTATCAACCACTGCAACAACCTCAAACACCAACCCTACACTCTAGGGGCTCTGATCCCCCCTATTACATCCGCAAACACAGTGAGACCCATGAACAGCTACTTCCAACTCCGACCTCTCCCTCCAATCCCCCCACCTTTCAGCTCGCTGTCCCAACAGCGCGGGAGCACCATCTACCTAATTCTCACGCCGAGCGAGCCCACGAAGGGGCGGCGCTAGACGGGACCCCGGTAGAAGGTGCCTCTGGCGATGTGGAAGGGGAGGGGCAGTGGGTTGAAGTCAGAGGAAAGAAGCAAAAGAGTCAAGAGAGTCTCACTAACCTTCATGCTGATCAAGCCACACGCAATAAGAAACAGAGGAAGGGCAAGCGCAAGCCAGCGTCGTGCTTCAATTGCGGGGATCTAGGGCACTACAGGAGCGAATGCACCAAAGAAGTGTGTTGTCTCAAATGCATGAAGTAGGGGCATCTTTCCTATGTTTGTACTAATGTAGTGGAGACTCACAGTGACGAAGAGAGACCAGTGAGACGGGGGAAGTCCCTAGACAATCCCGCAGTGATCCGATTGGCAAAGAGTTTGGAAATCATTAAAAGTGAGGAACGATGGCTGCGGCAATGGTGCGCCATTGCCAAAATCACTACAGGAAGGCCATCGGAGGTTCATGTTATGCAAGCACTCACGAACAGATGGCCTATGCGAGCTCATGGGGATTGGGTCGCCAAGAGGCTATGCCATTTGCAATTCCTAGTCTCTTTCCCTTCGCCGAAGAAGGTCTCAGAAGTTGTTACGATGGGGATTGTCGATTTTGGACACTTCAAGCTTGAGTTCAGCGCATGGATGCCGACATTTGGAGCGGAGCTCCCACAGGGAGAACAATTTTGGATTTGGATCCACAACGTCCCTCTACACTTCTGGAAGAAAGAAGCGCTTCAAGAGATAGTAGCGGAGTTTGGGACGGTGGTCGACATAGATGAAAAGACAGTGCAGCGGTCAGAGATTGTCTCGGCCAGATTGCTCATCAGAAGCGTTGACATATCTTTGATGTCGCGCTTCGCTAAGGTGTATTCCTTCGAGGAAGCCTATCTCATTCGATTTGTGCTCGAGAAGAAAGAAGAAGCACAAAAGGGACAGGCGGCCATCTCCTCCCCCCACCAATTTCAACACTAAGGGACAATAGATCTTACCGGCAAGTGGTCTCGCCTTCAAAAGATCTGTCTATCGATGGTTCCCATGAGGTAGAAAGGGCTCACAGGGAGATCATCAAGGCGGCAATAGGGCAGGAGCAGCGCCATGGTACACCGGTGGAAGGGTGCGGTCGAGGCAAGGTCTCTCCGTCAAATCCAGCGGTCAAAAGTTCACTAGAACCTCCAACTCGGCGGATCGAACGGTGGACAGGCGCAACCACCCTAATGCTCAACGACAGAGAAAAGCGCAAGGAGGCAAGCAGGAGTAGCGTTGAGGGAGTGGGTAGCGGAGCTAAGCTTTTGAGGAATGGCAATTTTAGTAATGAAGACAACAGAAGTGAAGGAGATGCCAGAATGAGGAAGGAGGAAGAGATTTATGGCATCTCTTCGACTTTAGCACCTATTGCCTCGTACCTATCGCCCAGCTCTGACCCCGCCGTGGTTCAACCCAATCCCTGTGTGACAGCTGGCGACATCGGTATGGGTACCGCCTCGATATCTCAAGCGTCGTGGGGTGTTTTCGAGGAGCGCGGTATGATAAACCGCGGAGGAGTGGACGCTTATGCGGCAGAAGAGATTAATTATGGGGGGTTGGTTTGTGCACATCTTATAGATGTTAATGGGCCCAAAGAGGGGTCCAAGAAGCATCTTATTGTTCTGGGACTAGCAGTTCTGAAATCTCGAACAATCAGTCGCAATGTTAGACTAGTAGCAAGCCCACTGAGGGGAACGCATTGGAGAACACCACGGTTACTATTGGCCCACCAATTTGTGGGCACAATGAGGAGTCCGCAATGACAATACCTACTCTTCAACGGGAAATTCATCGCACAGACAATGAAGAGGACCTAGAAGGGCGACTAAATCTAGACGAAGAATTCTCATTCACAGATGAGGAGTCAGAGGATCTAGAGTTCATCGCTAACACCCAGAGGGAGTTCTCGCCTGAGATGGTTTTGTCCACACTCCCAGAGTCAGCACCCGGAGATAGTTATGGAACGTCGCAGAGGACGGTTGGGTTCAGAGTTCACCGATCGCCCAAGAGGGCTCATGTGGAGTCTTTGGATGACTATCTTGAGGTCGCGGGCAGCCAAAGCTGCTAAATTCGACAACGGAGGTACGAAAAGTTTTTTAGCTACAATATTAAATTTCATGTCAGATTCTGAAGTTTTTTTCCTAACGAAGACATGTGGCTTAGAGGTGTGTGACACTGAGCGCAATGCTTTATTACTAAATAAAATTAAGGGTTGGGAAACCGAAAGGATTAAGACTTGCTCTGAGAACGCTCTAGGAGATAGCGCTGGGGCGACAGTCATCCCCGAGGATGAAGTCGGCCCCACCTCCGCACCAACGATCACCCCTGACACTGTCCCCCAATGAATACTCTATTCTGGAATGTTAGGGGGCTGGAGGATAGAGGGAAGAGAGATATGGTTAGGGACGTTATTAGCAATTCCAAGGCGGAAGTGGTTGGTCTGCAGGAGACCAAACTTCAGCACGGGCTCAAACTCAATAGAATTTGTGGTAACAGAATCAAGGAATGGGTGTTACGCCCATCTGCAGGAGCCTCAGGAGGGATTGCTATTGGGTTCAATTCAGATATCCTCACCTGTATTGAGATATACAGTGGAACGTTCTCCTTGACCACCCGACTGAAACGAATATCTGATGATTGGGTGCAGTCAGTGACTGTCGTTTATGATGGAACTGAGATGATTCCCAGGACTATGGATTGGTGCGCGTATCGATTGTTAAAAATTTAACAGATTAAATACGTGATCTAACCCTATATAGCGGAATCTAGGGTTCACGAATTATACCTGCGATGAGAAGAAGACGATAGCGACCCCAAGTTCTTCTGCACGTATTCCTTCCTCGGGTTGGACGTCGTGTGGGCGACGATCTCCCAACCTTTCTTCTCCTTGGCTGACCTCTCTTTCTCTCCTTACGTGAGTCACGAATTTAGAGAAAAAATCTTATATTTCAGATTATCAATGACGGCCAGAGAATAGAGGATATATATAAGGCTACGGCAGGGACCATGAGGAGAAATTAGGGTTAGGTCTCCTAACGAATCTGGGTATCCCGTGTTCAGCCCGAACACACATCCCAGGCCCATTAACAATAGCTCGGTCCACTAAGGAGCTATTGTTGCACTACCTTCCTAATCCCAAATTATATTTATGGGCTCCTTTTATTATATACTCGTTCAACTCCCCATGTTAAGATATCGAATGTCCGTCGATCAAATTAAGTTACTGACAACAATATTGATCAACATCTTTTATCCTTAAGTAGTACCACTCAACTTTATTTGTCATGTCGGATGTAATCCACATGCAGGGTTTACATGACAATCCTTATGAGCTCCTTAAGGGGACATCATCAACCCGACGTATCGGGACATGGATTCCTTTTACAATCAACAGCCCATCATACATACAATGCTATTATCCAATTCATAGAGGTTGTTGATCCATAATGAATCTCACTCTTTTATGAGTCAAAGTAATGCACACTGCATATACATGTCTGTTATTATATCTGGATTAAGAGCATAAGCATCCATAATAACAGAGGTGTTTGTTCTCTTTTGTAGTCAGTACAAAGAGAACAACCTCAAGTGGTCCTGTTCAATACACAAAGTGTACTAGTGTAAACCTATAGTCAAGACAGACTAATACCAGATTACACTACAACCTTTCCAATGGATTGTCCAAGTCCGTTTAGGTTGTGAACTATTTATATATTCCATAGGGAACTGATAATATGATCTTCTGTGTGTCACCTCACACCATATTATCAACCTTATAGAATATCAGACACTTGCATTAATATTATAATAAACACAATATGCAAACATATGCCCATATGATTCTCATTCAAAAAAATAAGGAAATAAAGTTAATACAAAAGTGATGCTTTCAGTATATAACCCTAACAGTTTATGGGCCAAATGTTGCCTCAGAGCGAGAGACCTTTTGGCAAGAACTGGTTAACATCCGACGTCGTTGGCCTGGAGCCTGGATTGTTGGGGGGACTTCAACATCACCAGATTTGCTTTTGAACACAAGGGAAGGGGCTCCAGCGGCAGACACAGAGAGGAGTTCAATAGGGTGATAACGGAACTAGAGCTGATTGATATCCCAATTAATAACAGACTGTTCACATGGTCTAATATGCAAGCAGCTCCGGTTATAGCCAAGTTGGACAGAATTCTAGTATCGATGGAATGGGAAGCTAAATTCCCACTAGTTACAGCTCGATCGATTTCTAGACCCACATCGGACCATACCCCGATCCTGCTCGATGTGGGGGTACGTGGATCGCAGAAGGCATGAAAATTCAGATTTGAGAAGGCCTGGCTGGAAATTCAGGGATTTCATCACATGGTGATGGAAAATTGGGCGCTCCCAACTTCAGGTAGGGATGCAGCTTCCCGATGGTGTGAAAAAATCCGCCGATTGAGAAAGCGGCTGTGACGTTGGAACCGATCTAGGTTCTCGACCATCTGGCATGCAAAAGATTCCATTTTGGAAGAAATCGATGAGCTAGAAAGGGTGGAAGAGACGAGAGTCTTGTCACAAGAGGAAAGAAACAGGCTATTAGAGCTCCGGAAAAATATCGCCAATCTCTATAAGTTGGAAGAGATCAAATGGCAACAAAGGTCTAGGATTTCGTGGCTCAAAGAAGGAGACGCGAATACGGCCTACTTCCACCAGGTGGCTAGCGCCAGACGCAGATCCAATCTCGTCCTCTCAATTCAGACGGAATCGGGAACTGTGCAGGACGAAAAGGAGATCTCCTCAACCTTCCAGAACTACTTTAAGGGCCTCTTTGGAAGAAAGAATGATTTCATGATCCCTTTAAGGGAGGACTACTGGCAGGAGAACCAGAATGTCTCAGCGCAAACTCTCTCCAATCTGGAGGAACCGTTTTCGAAAATGGAAGTGAAAAAGGCCATCAACCAAATGGGCGCAGACAAGGGCCTCTTTGGAAGAAAAAATGATTTTATGATCCCTTTGAGGGAGGACTACTGGCAGGAGAGCCAGAATGTCTCAGCGCAAACTCTCTCCAATTTGGAGGAACCGTTTTCGGAAATGGAAGTGAAAAAGGCCATCAACCAAATGGGCGCAGACAAGTCTCCTGGGCCCGACGGCTTTCCAATGATATTCTACCAAGTGTTCTGGGAAGAAATTAAAGAGGACATTATGGCACTGATGGAGAAATTTTTTCATAACAATCTCATATTGAGCATGTTCAATTTTGCGGAAGTTGTCTTGATACCCAAACATGAGGAGTCTAAGCGTGTGGAGGACTTCAGACCGATAAGCCTTATTAATTGCTCAGCGAAGACCATCACAAAGGTTCTGGCCATCCTCCTGGGGAGTTTAATGGATAGCATTATCAACAAAACCCAGACGAGCTTCATCAAAGGCAGGTGTATCCTGGACTGTGTGGCCACTGCCAAACAAGTTATACACCACTGTTATACGAGCAATTCTAAGAACTTCCTTCTAAAGTTGGATTTTGAAAAAGCATACGACTCCATCGACTGGGAATGCTTGCTGGAAGCTCTCAGAAGGAGAGGATTTGGGGACAGATGGATTAGATGGATCAAACAATGTCTACGGACTAGCAAAACGGCAATATCGGTGAATGGGCAGCCAGGGCCTTCGTTTCCCTGCAAGAAGGGACTCCGGCAAGGGGATTCGTTATCCCCATTTTTATTCACTATCATAGCAGATGTACTAAGGGGAATGCTAGAAAAGTGTCGGAGACAAGGTTGGATTAAGCCGGCGGCCAATAGCAACTCCAATCAAGGGCGTACGATCCTCCAATATGCCGATGACACTCTACTTTTTGGGAATGGGACCAGATCAGAAACAGTCTGCTTTAAAGTGGCCCTCTACTGTTTTGAAGCATGGTCAGGTCTCAGGATAAACTTTCACAAGAGTGCACTGATTCCCATTACTCTCTCTGATGAAGAAGCCCGGGAACATGCCACCATACTAAACTGTATGACGAATGAGTTCCCAATCAAATATTTAGGGCTCCCACTCAGACCAGGGAAACTCACTAAGTCGGACTGGTTGCCTATAATAGATAGGGTAGAGGACAGACTGTCTGGTTGGAAAGAAAAATCGCTGTCACTAGGAGGCAGAGTGATACTCATTAATTCAGTATTGTCTAACCTGCCCATTTACTACATGTCCTTTTTTGAGCTCCCAAAATGGGTCATCCAAAGGATTGACCAAATCCGTAAAAGATTCCTTTGGAAAGGGGCAGATTCGAATAGAGGAGGCTACTACCTGATCAAATGGGGTATTGCCTGCATGAAGAAGAAGCATGGACGGCTAGGAATCATCGACCTTAGAGATATGAATCTTTCCCTCTTGGGGAAATGGTGGTGGAAAGATTTCCTCCACGGTGGGGAAAGCTGGCAGGATTTCATTCAACCGTACCTACGGGGAAAAGGTACGAGAAGCGTGGGCTTTCGAGTAGGAGCTAAGGTCTCCCGTTTTTGGAAAGGAATTACCAAAGCAAGTGGACCGTTCAATTCAGCAGTGATATCGAATATCGGAAATGGACGGTCCACCAGATTTTGGTGGGATAAGTGGTGTGGTGCTCATACACTGAAAGAAACTTTCCTGAAGCTGTTTGCCAAAACAACTCGCCCTAATATCTAGTGGCAGAGACCTGGAAGAGGGGAAATTGAAAACCGACGTTTCAAAGAGCTCTTACCCCAGGACTTCAGCAGAAACTGCTAGAACTGCAAACACACATCACACGGTCCGTGTCAATGTGCGCCCAAGGACCAGACCAGCTGCGTTGGGGATTAGAGTCCAAGGGTGTTTTCACGGTCAGAAATCTGTACCATCGTATTCACTTCCGGGGATGCCGGCCCAGCTGGGCACAGGTGCTATGGAAGGCGAAAACACCACTGAAGGTCAGAGTATTCCTCTGGCTAGTGCTTAATAATGCTATCCTCACAAGAGAAAACCTAGCAAAAAGGTAACCCCAGATTGCGACTGCCTGTGGGTTCTGTAACATGCATACGGAGACTTTGAATCACCTTTTTATCCAATGCCCAAGGAGTAAGGCGACTATGGTAGAGGTTTTAAGAGCCCTAGGTTCAAGTGACTACCCCAATGAGTATAAGGACTTGTGGATCGGTCCCAAATTCGCTTCGATTCTTCACGAAATGAAGGATGCGTGGTACATTGCCATTGTGGTAACTACATGCGTGTTATGGCTAGACAGAAACAATTTTTTTTTTCGTGCTTCATGTAATAGTATTTCTGGTAACCTTGCTCATATCATACATCTTATCTCTTTTTGGGCTACAGCTGCCGCCACAGGAGCGAGAGGGAGAATTGCCAGTCTTCCAGGTGGAGGATTTTGATGATGAGGAGGTAGACTTTGGGCCAACACTGGATTGAGGGACGGAGCCACCCACCACTCTCAGACTCCCAATCGCTACAGTCTCTACGAGTTCTTTCATGGCCTAATGTACTTATGATTGGGTTGATGTATGGAGGATTTGACCCACCCCCCAGGATTTTGTTGGAGGTTTATGTTTTATTTTCTGCACTGTATTTTGTTTGTTGCTCTGTGCTTTTGTTACTTTTGTTTCTCCCCCGGTTCACTGGGGTTGTTTTATTAACATCTTATTAATGAAACAGGGTGGCCTTATTCCACCTTTTAACTCCAAAAAAAAAAAAAAAAAAAAAAAAAAAAACAATGTCTACACACACTCTCGCTCTTATCTTATACTAGTAATTTACACGTGTGATGCATGTCTTAAACAATGTATTTAGTTTGTACGTGTATTACACGTGTTTGTTTTGTTACTAAGTTAGGATTTGTTTGGTTACAAACCCCAACTCTCCCATTAAAATAGTAAAGATATATTAAGGAATTAATACAAAAGTGATATAAATTCTCAACTTCTTATTCACCAGTAAGGAGACACTAATCGCGATAGTACTAAGGCACTTGCATGACCTGCATATCATTATACTTCTACGACATTTATGTGATTTTTTTTTTTTTTTTAGTTTTTTTTTCTTTTTGAGAAAAAAATGTGACATAGTCACCGCTTCATTCATAAAATATTAACGAAATAAGTAGTGCAATAATTATACATCAATCTGTTCCTAGAACGGACCAGTGGAGAACGATTACAAAGCTAAGCCTACATTTATAACTAGTCCCTCCTCTAGCTAAACTTGTAGACGAGGCATCTGCACCTTGTTCTCCCTCCTAACCCTCCAGATGTGATTTGAATTCCAGAGAAAATCTAATTGGGCATTCAAAATCCATCGAACACTCTCTCAACCCCAGAAAATCCATCCACCTTCCCCCAAACGTTCACTGTGGCAGCTACCACAACCACCGTCTCTTGCTGGCCTGCTTACTCCTCTCCCCACGACGTTGCCGTCGTGTGTCTGCCAAACTAACCTCACCGCGACGCTATCTTTCGATTGCGTCAAATTCCCTTTTTTTTTTAGTTATAGGCTTGTGAATGACACTTTTCTATACATAATGTACCCATTTCATCGAATACGGAATACCCCAAAGAGATACAGATAAGAATGTTACTTATTATTATTTTAGTGAAAAGTGATACAGATAAGAATGTTACTTATTATTTATTTTAGTGAAAAATAGGTTAAGGTAAAAAATCATCATATGAAAACTAGTAAAATATATTCATTATGTTTAACTTAATCCTATGCTTTTTTCCCCTAAGCAAGAGTCGAATTTTTTTTTAATGTATGCATTTTTTCAAAACTATTTGCAAAAAAATGACACTTGCCAAACTAATTGCATTTGGGGACTCAATAACTACACTCGCCGTTCCCAACAGCGAGCTTAGTTATTTCGTGATCTCCGTTGAAAACGGTGGGCCTATTATTTTTGAGAAACTCGCTGTTCCCAACGGCGAGTGTAGTTCAAAAGTACCAAACAAAACTCGCCGTTCCAAACGGCGAGGTTTTTTATACCAGGCTCGCTGTTCGGAATGACGATGTTAAGCAAATAAATCTCTAATCTCCAATCTCTGATCTCTAATCTAATCTAATCAAATGTGTAATCTAATCTAATCTCTAATATTCTAATGGGAGTGTTGGGGTTGTCATTTATAGACAACCTGTAATTTGTAGACAACTAACCATCTAATCTCAACCATTTATTTTTAAGTGGGAGTTATATTAACCATTCATTTACTCAATTATTGTTAGTTATCATAATATCCACAAAGTTCAAATTTATTTATCACATAATTATTTACAAAAGTGTCACTCATATAAAATAAAAGTTAATGTCACTAGGGATAATTTGTAAAGAGCATGTGATGAGTAAAGGGAGGTCTCAGGTTCGAAGTCAGATTATGTCTTAGTATTTACTTTAAAAAAGAAAAAAATTTATTAGGACGTCCATCGCACATGCAGTAATCTACTACTATTTAATGGGAGAGTTTGTCACAAACAAATATTTTTTTGTCACACAAGAAAACACCACTTTGTCACCAAACAAACCCATGCATCACACGTGCAACTCCAAACTTATTTATCAACACGTGCATCGCACGTACAAATCGAAGTTTTTTCTTCTTAATTTTTTAAAAAATGCGTGTATCACCCGTTCAGCTCCAAATTTTTTTAAAAATTAAGGCATTCATCGCACGTGCTAATTACTAAACAAACCCGTGCATCGCATGTGCAACTCCAAATCTATTTATCAACACGTGCATCGCACGTACAAATCAAAGTTTTTCCTTCTTAGTTTTTACAAAATACGTGTATCGCCCGTCCAGCTCCAATTTTATTAAAAATTAAGACATTCATCGCACGTGCTAATTACTACCGATTTATGTGTATTGTACGTTCAACTCCAACTCTTTATCAAAACGTGCATCGCACGTGAAAAATACTAGTAATAATAATAATCTCTAATACTATAATCGGAGAGTTGGGGTTGTCATTTGTAAACAACCTGTAAATTGTATGCATTCAACCATCTAATCTCAACCATTTATTTTTAAGTGGGAGTTATATTAACCATTCATTTACTCAACTGTTGTTAGTTACCATAATACCCTCAATGTTCAAATTTATTTACAACATAATTATTTACAAAAGTTTCACTCATATAAAATAAAAGTTTGTGCCACTAGGGATAATTCGTAAAGAGTATGTATGATTAAAAGGAGGTCTCTTATTCGAGGTTAGATTACGTCTTATATTTACTTTATAAAATAAATAAAAAATTGATTAGAACGTGCATAGCA
This sequence comes from Hemerocallis citrina, assembly GCA_017893485.1. Lineage (NCBI taxonomy): Eukaryota > Viridiplantae > Streptophyta > Magnoliopsida > Asparagales > Asphodelaceae > Hemerocallis > Hemerocallis citrina. The sequence continues at coordinate 82,829 of JACEHZ010000556.1, read as the reverse complement.
CGTGCAAGTTACTATAATAATAATAATAATCTCTACTATTTTAATGGGAGAGTTTGTTAGGTAATAATGATGACAATTGTCTTCTTGTTTCAAGTTCTTCAGATGTGAATTCAAGTTGAATCTTTGATTCAGAAAGTTCTTCTCATATTTGCTCTGAGAGGGAGATGTTTTCTACTTAAAAGTCGTCAACATGCCGTAGTGTGAGAGCGGTGAGTGGTGAGATTTGTAAAATAGTGGGTAAGAGAACAGTTGAATTGGAGACAACAGATGTTAAAGGGTTCACACTAGAAGAGGTCATACATATTCCTTCGATACAGCAGAATCTGATATCCTTGGACACTCTTGATGCTCATGATTGCAAGTACACAGCTCGATGTGAAGTTTTGACAGTTTGGGATAGTCTTCGTAAGGTAATGAAGGGTAAGAAGAGAATTGGACAGGGTCAGCACAACCTCTACCAGCTTTGTGGGAGCAAGAACACTCGGTCGAGTGTATAGAAGCCCATTATTCCTAAAGCATCATCTAGTAAGCCGTCGCTAGAATTATCGAATGGAGACTGTAACATATGAATACCATTGGAAGGTGGAGAGAGCCTTGATGTAGGTGGAGTTCGTATGGAGGGTGACACCTCCATGATTACATCTATAGGGGTGTGTCCTTGAGGAGGGCATACAGCTGGAGGAAAACAGGTGGAGATTTGTTCAACTAGCAGAAGAAACCATAGAAATGTGTTGTTTACAAAGCGGAGAAGAAAGGTTTAGAAGAGTTTTAAATTACACATGTATGGATTCATGAGTATGCCATCCAAGGTGGAGGTTGTTGGGTTTTATGTCTTGCATACTTATTCGGTGTGAAGAGAATATGGTGATATAAATAGAGGATTCGAAACGAAGGATCGAAGAGAAGGAGAAACAATCAGTAGCAGCAGCAGCCAACAGAGAAAGGGACAGCCGACCGTGCAGTCGACTGTCACCTTCTCGGGTCGATGGTCTAGGAGTTGCAATCGATCGTTAGCGACGCTGATGGATTTTTTGGGTGCGGGTTTGTTGATTCGATTAAAGTCCACTTCGTCTTCTGATTAGATCGTACGGCTCTAATTGTATGTTTATCTCTTCAGTGTACATCGGATGGCTATTGTATCAAGATATCTAAACTAGGGTTTCTCTAGATTTATAAATACAATGTAAACGGCTCCTAGAACGATATGATTCTATTGAGTGCCAAATAGAAGAAGAGAGTACTTCATATGAGAGGGTGAGAGAGTTTCTCCATTGTAAGCAGTAACCAAGTTTCAGTTAGGCTTGAGAGAGGGTCGTGGTAAGAATTATAATATTCTTGTATCTTCTCTAGTTGAAATAACATCTTGGTTCTTCCTCACCCGGATTAAGGCGAAAGCACCAACTGGGACAATTCTTATGTGCTTTATGTGATTGGTGCGATCTAGTTTTGCTTGGTGGCTTGTTTTGATTGTATTGAAGACTCAACAAGATCCTCAGTTTTTCTAACAAAATAGACAAAGGAAGTAGACATCATCCAGAGCAGCATACACTGATACACACAAAGCAGATTACATTACATATTAAAGAAAAATAGGAAGGAAGGAGCCCAGGGTAGTAAGCAATCATCACTGTAAAAAGGCAACAACAACAAGTGTGAGCATCATAAAAAACAACAGTAAGAGTGAAAAACACTAAAAATGAGGAGAGAAAGTGTAACAGTAGAAGAGTGAAAGTCCGAATCACAGCCAACTCCAACGGCAGCAGCACACATCGAAAGAAACACCCAAAATAAAAACCAAAGAGGAAATGAATAATGTTAGAAGAATGAGAGAGAAAACAACATCCATCTATTAAACAGAGACCGAATGGCCTCAAATAGTCCCAGGTGAATTGGGCATCCTTAATGCATGAGGGAGGCCAAGACAGCATTCAGATTAGGTAATCACAGCTTAGTATTTTTTTATTTTTTGGGTGTGGGGGTGAGGGGATATTAGACCAGAAGTTAATAAAGAACATATCTCTTCAATAATAAGATCAATAGAGCATGACTTCTTGATAAAAATACGGCTGTTCCTTTCTTTTCATAGAACCCAGATCATAGTCATCATGAACAAGTCCCATGAAAGCTGGAACTTCCTATAAACTTTTTCGGCCCTCCAAGAACTCCACCAAGTGGAGAGAGAGTCAGGCTTACCTCTAACTTTCCAAGCAGATTTAAGAATGACCCAAATAAGTTGAATAAAGGGGCAATGAATGAATAGGTGACATGCCGTTTCGACGTGCGAATTACAAAACACGCATTTCTGGCCATGTACTAAATTTCTCTTGTTGATGCAACAGTAGCATTAGCATTCAATGATATCTTCTTAACCACCCAAAGAGGAACATAGAAAAAAAAACAGCATGTAGAGAGGGATAGAAGAGATAACTTAATTAATCAATATTAATCGACCAGCTCTAGAAGGAGATCTTGCTGCCCAACTATTTAGTCTTCTTTCTATCTTGTCAGTCAAATGTTTCCAATCAGATCTATGTAAAGAGCCAACTCTCAAAGGGATACCAAGATAAAGAAAAAGAAGTGGGAAGGAACCAAACTTTTGGGTAGTTAAAGAATGCAATAATCTCGTATTGTCTATGAGAATCACCCCCAACCATATAGAAGAAGATTTAGAGAAATTCAATAGCATGCAGGGACACTCTCAAAACAATACAAAAGAAATTTAAGGTATCGAAGCATAGTGCCATGACAAGAGGAGAACAAAATAATATCACAAAATATGTGTATTGCAAATTAAGAATTCCTCTAAATGTTGGAAATCCACCAATACCAAGATAAAATTTTTATATATGTTTGCATATAGATAATACAAAATTTTAAATTAAAATATATTGTAAAATTTTGTAATTATTATTTTTTTTTAGAAAAAGATGACCTCGTCACCGCTTCATTAATAAGAAATTAATGATACAAGTAGTACAGATACAGCACATCTATCTGTTCCTAAACAGAATAGTGAAGAATAAATACAAAGCAAAAAACCTACACCCCTAACTAGTCTTTTCCTAGCTAAACTTGTAGACTCTGTCTCTGCATCCAGTTCATCAAAGTTTGCTGCTCTTGCTGGCGAACTTTGTATTTATTATTGGTTGAGAACAATATACATTTTAACTTCAGATTCAAGGCAATCTATATAGGGGAAAAAAGTGCATTATGCATATGCACGTCCAATAAATGTACATTTATTTTTGCTATGTTAGAATACTTGCCCACATTGTAATTAATTCCCTCATTATTGCAGTTTCAGTTTGGTTGGGTCTTTATCCGTGCTAAACAAAAATTTCAGTGTTTAATAAACTTGAAGTGAATCAAAAAAAAAGAAAATGCCCTGGAAATAATCTTGATTCAAATTTATCCAATCAGTAGTACTACTTGTCTCTACAACTATAATGGGAGAAGGCCTTAGTATAATTTGTCCATATACCAACCCGTACAACGCACGTGCATAATTATTGTAAATAAGGTTTTTGATCAAATCCAGGCTATGTCTTTTAAAAAAACTAATGGGAGAAGGCTTTAGTGTCATTTGTCATTCTACCAACCATAGTCACAAATTCGGCGTTCGGGAATAATTCTGCAAGATTCAATATTCGGAATTCGGCAAAAATTCAGAAAACTCAGGAAAAATTCGGCATAAGTTCGGAAAGAAAGAAATACAAAATTTAATACATCTTAATAGTTAGTACTCATCACCAAAACAAAAAAAATGTTTATTAGTAGTCTGTGAATGTAGTCACTTATATTGTATAAGATAAGAATCAATAAGCTTTACGATCATTTGCTTGCCTTGATCATCAGTTTTATATGACATCACACTGCATACCAAAAATTACACATACACCATAATTAGCTTCGAAAACACTGATATAGCATCACCTAGTTCTCAGTCTTGTTTTGTTTGTTAGCTACTTAATCTTTGCACCAAACAACCAATTACAAGAGTGTTTCATAAGAGAATATCTTAGACTATTACAAATTAGAGACATCAATTACAAAATAATTTCAAACTCAAGTTTCCAGGTTCATGCCATACTTCAATCCTCACTCCCCTTGGTTCCATATCCTCTTAAAAATTGGATTGCAGCAAGTTCGCACAACAAATGGTTCATTTTATTGATCAACAATTGCAATGAACGTGGACATAGATGAAAATGATAGGAGATCGAGAATCATACATTCTAGTGATTGAGCGAACGAAATTCTTTTGATTGCAATAGGGAAAGAGGAATCGTCGCTTCTTCTGATTTGGGGAAAAAAATCTGCGCGGCTGGAAAGAGAAAACACAAGGGAAGAGGAAAGCAAGACGCTACAAGGAAATAGGGTTGAATACTTGAGTTGGGTTATTGAGTATTATTCGCGAATAATTCAGCAATTCGTGATTTTCGCGAATTATTCACGCACTTCGCGAATTATTCGCAAAGCGACGTATAATTCGCGTACTAGTTCGGCTGAGAAAATATTCGCGAATAAATCGCGAATTTGCCGAATTAAACCCGAACTTTGTAACTATGCTATCAACATATGCAACGCACGTATACAATTAATATAAAAGAGATTTCCTTTTCTAATCCTTCCTGTGTCCGAGTTTTTATTTTTATTTTTTAAAATTATTAAAACGTGCATCGCACGTTTAAATTACTGGTCAAATTTAAAGGAATTTGTTTGTTTGAGGTGTCAATGTCTGTAGGCTAGATCAACTGTAGATATGAAACCGACTGCTTTAATTATGATATGAAACTATATGCGCCTTCTCGTCAATGATTCTGCGCACTTTAGCACAACTCCCTGAAGGACATTGAGTCACACGTGTCGACAATAGAAAGGACACATCCGAACATTGACAAAAGCGAATCGTATGCCCTATTGCGCATAGAAAAACTTTGAAAAGGCAGAGTACTACTACTGGATCTCCTAAAGAACTCTTCTCTATCCATGGTGATCCACCCAAATTTCGAGTGGATCATGCACTGGGCACAGTTTTGAGGAGATCCGAAAGCACTTTCTGCTTTTTTTTTGCCATAGCCATTTTTATGGCAAATAGGGTAAATCATATTTTCCCCAAATTCATTCATTCAAATAAACCAGCTGCTCATTAATATTACTGATATTACTGGTATTTTTCATGTGCGATGCACGTTTTGATAAGAGTTGAAAGATTTTCACGTACAATATATGTATTAAAAAATAGTTTTGGAGTTGGACGTACATTGCACGTAACTGAAAAAAAATATTTTGAAGGAAAAACTACAATTGTACGTGCAATGCACGTGTTTATAAGTAGAATTTGAGTTGTACGTGCAACATATGTGTATGTTTAGTGTTAAAAAAATATTATAAAATTGTTTTGCACGTACGTTGCACGTTTTAAATATGTGGATTTTTAAATTTGTTTGTTTTTATTGTAATTAATGAGAGAGTTGGAGTTGCACGTGCAACGTACGAATTTGTATGTTGACAAATGACAACCCCAACTCTCCCATTATAATATCAGATTAGATTAGAATAGATTAGATGGTTTAATTAATTAACTATATTTTTCTTCACTACCTTAGGTGGCACACTCCAATAGGTGGGGGAAGAGAGAATAAGTGAGAGAACTCTCCAATAGAAATGTGCCACCTAAGCTAGTAATGAGAATGATAGTGAAATTGGTAGTAGATGAAGCATTACTCTTAACTAAAACCAATCATTTTGGTACTTATTTACTTAGTTTAAGGCTAACAACATCATTGTTAATTTGTTATGGGAGATTTGGCTGATTAAGAGGTGCGCACATGACTTGCCCACTTGACCATGTGGTGTGAGTGTGTGATTCCTCCTCACATGCTATCCAATTTAATTCAGGCCAAGATAATATAAACTATACTTCCATAAATTTTCACGGTTAAACTTGAATGTAATACAATGATGTGGCCTTTTTGCACACATAATTATCTATTTACTCAACATATATTCTCTTTTGGAGTTTCTCTCTCTAGAAAATCTAGAGAGAGAAGCTCTCTCCTAAAAAAATTCAAAAACCAAAAATCCAAACTCTAGATCTGAGCTTGGGGGGCGACCGGCGGCTAGGATTTCATCCACCGGCGGTTAGGGTTTCATCGCCGTCCCCCCCCTCCCCTCGGCTTCCTCTCAGCCTCTCTCTCCCAACTCTCATCGTCTCTTTCGCTCTTATTTTTTCCCCCAAATCCTTACTTTTCTTTTTCGGATTCCGGTTGTCATTTGTCGCAGTGGTGCCATCGGTCGTCATTTGGGGTCTACTCCGGTGTCGGAGTGGGATGCGACGACGATGGTCGAGGCCGAAGAACGCTGCATCTTTGGCGGGGCCGAAGGTGTCGGTGATGTGTAGTTTGTCGTTCGTGACTGTGGTTGTGGGATGAGCTGTCTGGGGCTGGCGTCATCGGGGATGGCGACCAGATCATAGCGGAGCTCGGACTAGTGGCGTCGGGCTGGTAGCGGGAGTGCTGCCTAGCGCCGGCGTGGAGCGGCGAGCGGCGAACTACGGGGTAATCGGGGCTGTCGTGGAGGCATGTGGGGAAGGTCGGGAAGAGAGTGGGGGGAGGGGGATTTCTGATTTGGGAGTGCTGCGGTACGGGGGAGATTTGAATTTCAAATTGAGTTTTGAAATTTAAGTTGACGCGGTGGAGTCCCTAAGATCCAAATTTGTCCCTATCATCCAAATTACAACCGACTTACAATTAGCAACAAAATGTATCCTAGTTGGTGTAAGCGACGATTGTCAGGCAATTTTATAGTTTGGGTTTTACTTTGACCTTGGTTGGTTGAAGTGAGGGGTGCATTTGGTTCTTTCATGTCATAGGGCTCGCAGGGGTCAGGTGCGACGTCTACCCTTGTTGCGTGGTTGCGGTGAGAGTCATCGAGGGTGAAGCGAGGGGATGACAACGAGGACTCAATCTTGACATGGAGTTGTCAGATTGGTGGAGTGCCTGCGGGGTCTTTAATATGGTGCTTACGCTTTCGTATGGGTCACTCCTGGGGGCGACGAGGGAGAGCGTACGATAGTTGGAGAGGATAAACGGCGTACAAGCGAGAAACTGAGTGAGAGAGTGAGCCCAAATTGGCACGAGAAAGTTGTTCCGGCGGGGGTGGCCGATCGGTAGGATTAGATTTTGTTGTATTTTTCTTTGTTGGTTGGGGTGTATGAATTCCAGAACCCAGCCTGTTGGGATCTGAACTTCATAAGCCTTATTTTTTATTGTTTGTTTTGCTAAATCTTTTAATGGGGTGGGGGGGGTGGGGGGAGGGGGGGCAAATTGCTAACCTTTTACGATCAATTTTTTTTTAATCTATTTACTCCAATTACATTAACACCACCACAATATATATATATATATATATATATATATATATATATATATATTTGCAAGTTATCTAGGCCGTTGTTGGGAACAGCGTCCTATGTTATAATATAAGTCGTTGTTGGAATTCAACAACGGCTTATGTTTATAATCTAGGAACAACGGTCTAGGTGATTTTCACGTTTTTTTACGATATTTGTGTTTGCAATGGAGCATTGCTCTATATATATTTTGGTTTTCTTATAAATAAGATATAGCTTGATAGAAACAAAATTTGATTTACTTCGTACCTACTGTTATGAGGCCTCTTTGCTCTTGTTTTGTCAAGACTCGAGAGACCTACCATCGTACTACAAAATCATGATAGCTATTCGTACACTACTCGCATTATTTTTTGTTCTGATAGCTATTCTTATCCGTCTAACATGTATAACATGGATAAACAGGATCGTCTAAGGTCCTCTAATCCTACAAATTACAATAGGATGGAAGCCTACCAGCTTAATTTATAAGCCTCTCCTCTAATTGCCCTCACCGTTTCTATTTGTCTGACTGACATATACAAATCTACTTATATAGATTCACTATCACTCCATGTACACAAGTAAAGAAGAGAAAGAGGTGAAGTAAGGAAGTAGATCTCTCCAGTCTCCCCTCTCTTCACTCTCTTTTGTCCTCCACGAAATCCTAATCCTACCTGCAACCCTGTCCCTAACCATAGATTCAATCCAGGGTCTCATGCTGGGTTTCTTCTCCCATCTCTAAGGCACTCTCCTCTGTAAGCCTTCAAATTCTTCTTGTTCTTTTTTTTTTACCATTTTAGTTCATGGCTAATGTTTAGAGCTCTTTATTTGAAGTGATTTATTAATAGTAGGTTGTTTAGATTTAAGGCTTTTTATTGTAAAGAAGTACTTTGGTAGTCCATTATGCATTATCCTTATTAAAGCTTTTATCTTTGGAACAGATTGGTTAGGTCCAAATTTATATAAAGTGTAGGCTTATATAGTTGAAGAATTTGAGATTAAGGAGTAATAGAGAAAGTAACACTTGTTTGAGAATGAGAGGATAAACGGCGTACAAGTGAGGACTGAGTGAGAGAGTGAGCCCAAATTGGCACGAGAAAGTTGTTCTGGAGGGGGTGGCCGATCAGTAGGACTAGATTTCGTTGTATTTTTGTTTGTTGGTTGGGGTGTATAAATTCCAGAACCCAGCCTGTTTGGATCTGAACTTCATAAGCATTATTTTTTGTTGTTTGTTTTGCTAATTTTTTTTAATGAAACAGGGGAGGCAATTGCCAACCTTTTACGGAAAAAAAAAAAACAATTGTTTGAGAATTTGAGATCTTAGTTACCACCTTTGGAAAACAATCTGACGCTTTTTATGTCTTTCATAGCATTCAAGGTAGATTATTGGCTTGGAGCACTCGGATTAAGCCATTTTAGTTAAAATTTCGTACGGGATTGGGATTTTTATACAATTTTTGGAAATCCAAAGGACATGGCCAGTGAAGGAAAATCCCAAGAAACCCAGACCCCGTCTTTTCCAGAGGAAGATTTAAAACGTGTTCTGTCCTTTGTTGACTCAAATAAGGACCGTAATGCGGTTTCTTTGGTGTGCAAGGATTGGTATAATGCTGAAAGACGGAGCAGAGTCCGTGTTTTTATCGGTAACTGTTATTCAGTTTCTCCAGAGACTGTTGCCCGTAGATTTCCAAACATTCGGAGTCTTACCATTAAAGGGAAGCCTAGGTTCTCTGATTTCAATCTTGTGCCACAGAATTGGGGTGCCGATATCCACTCCTGGCTTGTAGTTTTTGCTTCGGCTTATCCCTTTCTTGAGGAACTCCGGCTTAAGAGAATGACTGTTTCGGATGAGAGTCTTGATTTCTTAGCTCATTCGTTTCCAGATTTTAAAGCACTTTCCCTTGTTAGTTGTGATGGATTCAGCACCGAAGGTCTTGCTTCAATTGCTAGCTGTTGCGGGTACATTTCGTTATTTCTTAATATTTCTTGCGCAATTCTGATTGTGATCTTGTGTAGATGTCCTGATATGCTTCTGGTTTAAATCTTTCGAGCATGATCTCTTCAATTTGTAATTTACATAATTTGAAATCGGGAAGCCAAGATCTTTTATTGTTTTAATCGTATAAGATGAAATTTAATTTTGAAGTTAAAAAGTTGTTTTTTTTTATTGAAAACGGTGGGCACTAGTCCCCCCGCGCTACATTAAAGTTAAAAAGTTGTTATTGATTACTATCTATAGTTTTTCAATAGGCTTCCATATGTTTACTAAGTAGTGCCTTCTTCCGTTAAATTAATTTGGAATAAATAAATTTATTGTATTCAAAAGATATGATTGTTGAATTTTGTTACATAACATATCATTTTCTAGGTAGTCAAAACTAGTGTTACCGGGTTCTTGCACCACTACTCCGAATCATGATCCGGCGGTGGGTTCACAATCCAAATCTCTTAAACTAGGGATCTGCACTATTAGTTCAAAGCGAACACTTCTGTTCATTAATCCATCTACTTCTCACTCTCGTCAATTCCTTATGGATGTAATTGGATCATCACTTCTATATTTAGAATGTGGGTTACTAATAATTTCATATATTAATTTCCTCTGTTTGTTTCTCTACACACACATTAAGCTCAAATGAGCATCCCAAGTCTCCCTACTCATCCTACCCGTCCATACCATGTATTGCTCATGGTAGCTTTCTTGCGATCCCGTACGCCCACCACCAATCGCAAAGTACTATGAACTTGGTAGTGCTGGTCGCAACTAATGAAACTAGCTTAACTGGTTTTAGTTATCCAGCATTTTTCATTTTCTCAGTATTCAACACAACTTTCTGATTAGCGAATTAATCACTTCATTTGAGTCCATATTCTGGTAATCTTTTAGTTTTTCTTCTTAACCTGTTATTTTATAGTTATTAAAGATAATACTCTGATGTTAGTTAATGCTTGCTCAGTAGATTAACTTTAAAGTTAAACAAAATATTTCTTCATAAGTTCCTTTTGTGACTTTTTCCTGCCATTGGTCAATTGATCTAGATGGTATTAACTTAAGTTAAACTTCAACTACTCTACACCTTCAATCTTTATGGTTCACTTCATGTTAGAGGTTTTCTTTACAAATTCTGTTTTCTTTTTCCTGCTAATAATGGAATTTGCAGATATTAATCATCTAGGTGCTAAAAGCTAAATTTGGTTGTAGGAACTTGACCGAGCTAGACATACAGGAATGTGTGGTTGATGAACCTGATGGTAGCTGGCTAAGTTATTTTCCTGAAACCCTCACTTCCCTTGAAGTCCTTAATTTCGCGAATCTGAATTCTGAAGTTGATTTTGACACCTTGGAGAGGCTTGTTAGTAGGTGCAGATCACTAAGGGTTTTAAAATTGAACAGATATGTCACTCTAGGACAGCTTCAGAGGCTGCTTGTGCGAGCTCCAAAACTTACAGAGCTCGGAACTGGTTCATTTTCACAATATCACACTCCTCCTGCAGATGCACAGCTGGAAACTGTATTCAGTAACTGCAAGAACTTGAACACTCTTTCAGGTTTGTGGGTAGTATCCCCACTATATCTTCCCGTATTGTATCCATCATGTTTGAATTTGTCATCCTTGAATTTGAGTTATGCACCTCTGCAAAGTACAGAACTAGCAGAATTCCTGCAACATTGCCCTCTCCTTCGCCGGCTTTGGGTAAGGACTGATTTGTTTTTGTAACTTTGTTCAATTGTTTCTTTGTTTGACATTTCTGATCTCAAATAGTACTTCAATTCATTTTAAATTTCGTGATTAGCTAATTTAAATATAACAGATGTGATGAAAATGGTACTACATTTTGGCCACATATTGGTAGATTCATTGCCAATATTTTGGTGGTGATGAAGATTCATTGCTCTCTGAGATGATCATATATTGGCAGATTTTTTTTAAAAAAATAATCTTTTTAATTCTTTTTATAACATTTCTTATATGAATGGCAACATGGTTTTCATATTTCAAATGTTTTTCGATACTATATGTTAGGCAACAGTAGTTGACTCTTTTTTTGATTGAAAACAGTAGTTGACTCTTATAATGCACTTCTGAACCTTTGTGATATTTTACTTTACCCTTGTCTTTACTTCACTCAATCACACATATAGACCTCCATAACATGAGCATTTTAGTGGTATAAGTTGTTATTTGTTAAGAGGTGGAAAAACATATTTCTCGATGGTAGAACCCAACCACGATTTTGTTAATTCCAAATAAGCCACCCGCATTTCTCTATTTTCATAAACATCACTAACAATGTGGGCCTTACTCAAAAAAATTGAATTAAACACAAGATTATGAATGATGTCAATGTGATCTTATTGGTGGAGTTTAAGTCAATTTGAATTATTAATTAAATCACCTTGAATTATACTTTAAAAAACCCGCATAGGTGCGTTTTGGAGTTACAACCTATATTGTTGGTGGGTGTTTATGGAAATCGAGATTTGTTTATTTGGAATTGTCAAAACTGTGGGTTATCTCTGTGGAAAGTTTTCTCAAATACGATGAGATTTCCATTTTGGTGGCCTGATAAACAGCTTAGTGCAGTGTACTGTTATATATACTCTTTCCTTAAACAGCTCCTTGTCTTTGTAAAATAGTACCTATTTCATGATGAAATATAGACCTATTAAATGATTACCAGTTCTTCTTGCATGCACTGATATGCATGCTTAATTAAATATCAACAGCTCGCATTCAACACCTATCCTTTAGTTTGGTTATTATCATTTGATATGTATTTGATGTCTCGGCTTTCACAACCTCGGTTATTATCAAGACTTATACCGTGGAAGTACCAGAAGACTTTGAGAATGACTTAGACTTGCAATGTGCCCCCAAGTCCAACCATCTTAAATCTTTCATTAATTCTTGTTCTCACAGGTTCTAGATACAGTAGAGGACCAAGGGCTAGAAGCTGTGGGGTCCACCTGTCATCTCCTTGAAGAATTACGGGTTTTTCCGGCCGACCCGTTCGCAGAAGATGCATCTGAAGATGGTGGTGGCAGTTGTGTCACTGAATCTGGTTTTGTTGCGGTCTCAGAAGGATGTCCTAACCTTCGCTATGTCCTCTACTTCTGTCGTCAAATGACTAATGCTGCTGTAGCTGCTGTAGTTCGTAACTGCCCCAACTTCACCCACTTCCGCCTCTGTATAATGAGCACGGCCGAGCCTGACTACCTCACCAATGCGCCCATGGATGAAGCTTTTGGTGCAGTTGTTAAGACCTGTAAGAAACTTCGAAGGCTTTCTGTTTCTGGCCTTCTGACTGATTTAGCCTTCGAGTATATTGGCACTTATGCAAAGAACCTCGACACCCTATCAGTTGCTTTTGCAGGAAGTAGTGATAGGGGTATGCAGTATGTGATGAAGGGCTGCCAAAAGTTGCGAAAGTTGGAAATAAGGGATTGCCCATTTGGAGATGCAGCATTGCTGTCAGGGATTGAGAGGTACGAGTCCATGAGGTCTCTTTGGATGTCAGCTTGCAGTTTGACAATGAACGGGTGTCGGGATCTAGCAAGAGCGATGCCAAGGTTAAATGTGGAGGTTATTAAGGAGGAAGAGGGTGATGATACTCATGCTGAAAAGGTTTACGTGTACCGGACGATTGCTGGACCGCGGAGGGATGCTCCTCCTTTTGTTGTCACACTCTGATGATCTGTTACTGCCTGGTAATGTCCTTTGTCTCCTCCGCTTAAAAATCTGGGGGAAGCTGAGCACTACTTTTTTGCTATCTATTTTCAGACAGGCTCGTGTTTTTAGTTGTAGCATCCATACATACCTAAGTCCAATGTTGGTCTGAGGGTGGCTGTTACAATTATCGAACACTAATAATTGTGTTTTAGAAGTTAAATAAATCATTCACAAGTTCACTTTGTAATCCAATCATGAGGTTTCACTGATTCAACAGACATTTGGAAAATCGCAGTCTGTGACACCTTTTCTTGTATGCCAAGAACATTTTTGCACAATCATCCTGTAGATAGCACTACAAACAGCAACAGGTTTCCCGGCGTTTTTTTTTTTTTTTTTTTTTTTGTCCCGGCACTTGAAAAAGCGCCGCCGCAAACGCCGCCCTTGCCCCCGCCGAGGTATGTTTCCAGATACTCTGCCCTTGTAAGCACCGGAAAATCTTTTGGGATATCCAGTCATATTCGACTCCTTCCCCGGCACTTATAATAAGTTGGGGTATGTTTTTAATTTTATTTTTATTTTTGTGCATTTAACCTACCCTAGCGTTTCGAAACGGCGGGGTATGTTTTTAAATTTTTTAAATTTGTACCGTTATATCTATCCCGGCGTTTGGAAACCCCTGGGTTGTTTTTTTTAACTTTTTTATTTGTTCTCTTACATCTTTCTCGGCGTTCTAAACGTCAGGGTATGTTTTTAATATTCTTTTTTTTTGTATTTGAAAATACAAAAATAAATATAATATTTACAGGTACAAAAAACCTATACACAATTTATAATAATGTTCAACACGATATATTTCATAAACAGTTCACCAAAGTCATAATATATCAAAATTCAAAGTAACATTAATTTACTAACATACATACGCAATTTGTTCCGTTGTTCTTTAATCTAATACATACATGATGATTTCCGTCTCAAACAATGACATGCTTCTTAGGATACAAATTCGCAGGAATACACAAGACATAAAACACAACAAAAGAAAGAAAAGAAACAAAAATACTCTTACCGTTGAAATGCCCCATCACGAACAGTGATTGATCCGAGGCGAAGATGTGCAATCCGAACAACACCCTCTTAATTCTTCAACACTGATTGTAGCACCTACAGTATCAATCGATGACAAGGGTTTACTTAATTTTTAATCCAAATATCAAAGTACTAATAGACAGGGCCGGCACTGAGTTCCCGGGAGCCCTAGGCGAACTTCCGAAATGGGGGCCCCTAATAACATATATTTTTTTACGAGCAAAATACGTGCCTATATTTACAAGGGAAGTTCAAATTTGGGGCCCCTAAAATCGCGAAATCTCCGGAAATCTAAGGCGGCCGCCTTACCCGCCTCTAGAGTAGGGCCGGCCCTGCTAATAGAGCAATGATCCAAAAGGAAAGAAAGAAAATAAATAAAGAAAAGGAAAACATATGTGAGTTAAAACTCATCAATTAAGGTGATGTATTTTGATGAAGCTCTCATTTTTTGTATCATACAACTAAGAACCTGGATAAAGGCTAAGTGAATCTATCAATTGCTCTGTAAATCTCAAAACCTGGCTAAAAGCTATGTAAAATTCATCAATTGAGGTGATGTATTTTGATGATGCTCTCTATAAAGGCTACGTGAATCCATTGAATATGAACACATCAGAACCTGGAGTACTGAAGGATGCAAAGACCTCACATTTTTAACCAATTCAAACATAGAAGAAGTAATCAACTTATTGACTTCCTATATAAGGTGGTATTTTATTCATGATAATCAAGTCATTTTCTACAAATGCATGTTTTTTTAAAGACATGTTTTTTTTAAGACATAACGTTGTCTAACTTCTGACTTTGTAGGCATTCTAACATTCTAAGCTATAAGATATATAACAATACTATATAAACCATTTCATCAAAATTAAGAGAAGATACCAAGTTAAAGAAGTGAAGCTAATAAGGTTTAAATACTTACAAGAAGAGACAATCCCACCTACAGTGTATGACTAGCGATATTAATGTTGTTATGTTGTTAATGGGATCACGTTCGCCGCTCTCTCTTCATTCATCTGACTGAATCCTATAGGAACTATCGCCTTGTTGTATAAGGCAAAAAAATATACATTAGGTTGTACTCATTCCAATTACCAGACTCATTGAGCTCGATATTGTTATTTATTGTCACTACCTCTCCGTGTCAACACATCTGCTACCTTCCTTGGATGTGGTAGCCGTTTCTAGGCTCCCTGTCCGGAATCAAACCTTAATTCTCTGTCACCCATCATCACCATGGTAGGCCTCTATCCTACTATCGAAAGTTGACAGAGCAGAAATTTGAATGATTCGTCGTCGGCATGGAGGCCGTGCGATCCGTCGAGTTATCATGAATCATCAGAGCGCTGGGCAGAGCCCGCGTCGGCCTTTTATCTAATAAATGCTTCCCTTCTAGAAGTCGGGCTTTGTGCACATATTAGCTCTAGAATTACTACGGTTATCCAAGTAGTATGTACCATCAAAAAAATTATAACTGATTTAATAAGCCATTCGCAGTTTTACAGTCTGAATTTGTCCATACTTACACGTGCAAGGCTTAATCTTTGAGACAAGCATATGACTACTAGCAGGATCAACCAGGTAGCACGTCCTCGGAGTGACCTCCGCAGCACTGGCCACCTGCCTGCCTGCCCCCTCCGAGGAGGGAGGAGGGACAGGATGGGATGGGATGGCGGGGAGCCTACGACGGGTGGAGTGTCGCTCTTTACGGTCCATAAAGGGGTCTAAAGACTCAAGGGGCTAACGCCCCCGGAATCCCACAATGCACCACATCCGCAATCCCTCAAGGGCCCTCGGGTACCCGCCAAGCATGGACGGCCGCTGGCCGCTAGACGGGGGAGATCGAGGACCGCTCGGAGTGCCGCCCCTCCATGCCGCGAGGCAAGAGGAGCGAGTGGAACAGGTGGTCCGAATGTTTTTCCACGGGACACGGGTATCAGGCACAGGCGACACGGTGGCGCTCCGAGACCGCGAATGGTCTTCGAAGCGACACTGACTAAAGGGATCGCACCGCCGACTGTTGGCTACACAAAAGCAGCGAGCCTGTCGGGACATGTGAATTTGAAATCACACACACCCCCCGCCGTTGCAGGCCTGAACCGGCGAACGGTTCTGCCGTGCACCAAACAGCGGGTCAGTGAGAAGCGCGCATCAGGGCTCCGCCGAGCATGAAAATTCTCTCCGAAAGTATCCCAAACATGGGAATGTGAATCGGCCACACAAAAATTTTGGTGAAAAAACCAGCCCAAACGGGACGGACGACATTGCACATCGTAGCGCAATGGCATTGCAAACAGTGTGCACACATAATAACAATATTCTCCCCAATCGGGCGGTAGATTATGACTTCAATACAATATATTCCGTTTGAAATTGTTCTTCGTCCAGGACCCTAAATCAACAATGTCATCACATTCATCTGTATCACTGTCCTCATCCCTTGCCCTTTTCTTGTCCTTTTTTATGGCTTCTGGTTCCTTACCCTGAGTGAAATGATGACCATGTAGCTGCCTTAACACATTGGACCCAGACGAAATTCCAGGTGCATGTTCCCACTCCTCCACCCCATCAAAAGTTGCAGTTTCCGCCCTGAAACTGTGTCGGGCAATAATCTCCTATGACCCATGTAGCAGAACTTTCTCTATTATATAGCCACTATGAAGCAGTTTGATCAGCACAATAAGGACATGCATTTTGCCCTTTGGTGTTATAACCGGATAAATTTGCATATGCAGGAAAATCATTGATTGTCCGAGTCAATGCAACTCGGAGATGGAATAATTTCTTAGGTGTTGCATCATAAGTTGGAACACCCTCCCACAATTGTTGGAGCTTATCTATTAAAGGTTGAAGATAAACATCTATATCATTTTTCGGACTTTTCGGTCCAGGAACTATTGTGGACAAAATAAATGACGACGGCTTCATGCATTTCCAAGGGGGTAGATTATACGGGATCAACACGACGGGCCATATGCTGTTTGTACTGCTTGTTTGCCTAAATTGGTTAGAACCATCACTAGCTAATCCAAGTTGCACGTTGCGAGTATTCTCTGCAAAATCAGGGTATTTTTCATTAAATTTTTTTCATGAGGCTGAATCCGCCGGATGTCTGAGAATCACATCATTCTTCCGACCTTCAGCATGCCATCTCTGTTAGGATTTCTTAGGAAAACCTGACTGAGGATCTTGTTTAGTTATTCAAAGCAATCAACACAAACTACCAAGCACATTTGAGAACATACCAAACACATCAAAGCACACAGAAGTTTGCCCGGTTGGGGCTTTTGCCTTAATCCGGGGGAGAAAAAATCCGAGTTGTTATTCAACTAGAGAATATACAAGAATATTAAAATTCTCACCACGAACCTCTCTCAAGCCTCACCAGCAAGTACTAGTTGTTTACAATTAGAGAAACTCTTAAACTCCGTCTTCAATGAAGTATTCTCTCTTGGCTCTCAATGGAGGTCAATAATAACAATATATAGAGATCTAGAGAAACCCTAGTTTGATATTTTGATACAATAACCATTGGATATTCTTGAAGAGATAACCTTATGATAAGAGCCTTACGATCTAACTTGAAGAGCAAGTTGGGCTTCTCATGAATCACCAAGACCCGACCCAAATAATCCATTACCGCCGTGTTCGGTCGACCGCACCCCAAGGTCGGTCGCCTGTCTCCCTCTCGGGAACTCCTGCATAGTAGGGCGGTCGAACACACCCCAGGACGGTCGACCGCAACCTGCTGCTGCTACTACTGCTGACTATTTTTCCTTGCTTTCACTCCATCTCCGATCGTCTCAACGTCTTCTTATCCAACATAGTATGCAAGACATAAACCCACCAATCTCATATCAGAAGAAGCCTTGGATGACATAAACAATCATTGTAGCCTAGGAATCAAAGGAAAGTAGCGCATCGGTTTTGTCAGCTTCTTTTTCGGCCTTGATTTAACTGGCCCACTTGTATCTTGCTCTTCATTCGGTTTTCCTTTCCATTTTGAAGTACCATACATTTCATAGTTCTCGAGACTCTCCTTATCCCTTTTAAATAACATACAATCAAATCGGCATGCTATTATCTTCTCATACCCAAGATCAAAATATTTAAGTAATTGTTTTATTTCATAGGCTGAATTTGCGAGACAGATTTCAGGAAATGCTCCATCCAACAATTTAAATAGCATGGTAAAGGACTTGGCAGACCAACTGTTCAAACATTTGATCTGAAATAACCTCACGATGAATGAGAATTTCAAATTTTTGATGCAATCATGATACAAGGGTGTACTAGCATCTTCCAACAATTTAGTAAATACTTCAAATTCTTTGTTAACTTCAGGGTCTTGCCTTCCCTCTTCCACTCCACCACCAGTGTGCGGGGTTTCGGTCAGTTCATCATGGACTTGGGTTGTTGGACTATTTGTGTGCATTGGATTGTTATGAATTTCAAAAGCATCCCGCACAAAAGTTTACATCTCATCGACAACACTGTCGTCGTCATTCACTAAGGGTTCTTCTTCATCTAATAACACAGTCGGTCCAAACAGAATCGATGTGGCACATTCTCCATGGCAGAACCACAGTGTGTACCCTTGCAGGAAAATATTAATCACCAAATGTGTGTGTGCTTCGTAGCATGGAAGCAAATAAAAGTTTATGCACCGGCGACATGAACACAGGATAAAGTTGGTATTACGGGAATGTTGCTTGGCAAAGATAATGAAATCTTTTACACCATCCCGATACTCTTTGGATAATCTTAACATACCCATCCAACTTTTATTCATTTGAATAATATCACTCAATCTAAAAATTAAATTTCATAAATTAAATTTGTATTTTGTTATCTCATTAAAGTGTGTACCTCACTAGATAAATCAATTGAAAAAACTTCATTATGAAATGTTCTATTCATTATTAACAAATTATCAAACTTAAAACAAAATCTTCTGTCTCGCATCCGAACATAAAAATTCAATTACTAATTTGTTCCGTCACGCATCTCGGCTCCCTTGCCCCAACTTGTAAATATAAACTATAAACTCAATGTTTTACTCATCCTCAAGTGATCATAAATTCAATGTTTTATGCTCACTTGATTTGTGCTTACCTAAACAGTTCTTTTTTGTTACAAATTTATAGAATTTTATATGGGCATCGTAGAAGTACATAACCAAATTCTAGTGGACAATATAATAATACCAAATTCAACGATCCATTTATCATACGACCAAATCATTCTTGTGAATAAGAGAAAGGCCAGACACATTGCAAAAAAAATTTTTTTGATAGAAGGGATGAAGTCCGTAGACTTCAGCCAAGATAAAATAAAAAGGATCCAGAGTTCATACGGACTCTATTAGAGCGGTGTGCATAAAACACAACCAAAACATCCTCAAACAGAGGATAAAACACCACCCACTCAACCAAGAGCAACCTCTCAGACAGAGGATAACAGTTATAGTAGAAAATAAGTAAACAGCATAAAAGATAAGACACAGTCTATAACAGAGCCATTAAGAGAAGCCATCCGATCCCGAACTAGCAAACGCTTGATCCGCATGAGCAGTCTGTAAATTATGCACAAGCAGAATCCCAGTGACCAACTCCTGATGGAAAGCTGACATATTAGAAATTGTGGCAAGTGTTGGAGACCAAAACTTCCTCATCATCATGATCAACTTGTGCCAGAGAATCAACTGGAACTTCCTCTTCATCATCTTCAATCGAAATGGCAGTATTAGAAAACACATTGCAAAATTATTCCACAAAGAATAAGAATCTATAAGGTATTTGAATTAGAGATTTTCAAAAACCAAACATTGACTGATAACTAATTATTTAATAATGAGAAAAAGAGTAGACAATGATAATGTAAGATCCCCAATTTGAAGCATGGTAAGAAAAAAGACTAATTCATTTCGTCTTTAGAGACTTCAGAAGAAATGATCAAATTGTAATAAATTATTTTTTTTTGATAAAAGATGACATCGTCATCGTTTCATTAATGCAATATTAACGAGACAAAGTAGTACTACATACAAGGATGTGACTGAACATGGTCTATCCCGTAGACAATACACCAAAAGGTCAACATCGACACTACTATCAGCTAATAAGTAAAAAAGCGACAAGATCAACATACACACACTCTCGAAAGCGAAAAGATACAAACTGATACACAGCCCTACTGCAGCGAAGCGACGACGAGACACTTCCCTTGGTATCAGCCAACCTGCCACAAACATGCAATCCCAGAGCAACGGATATGTGACGTGAATAGTCCGTTGCCCACGTTGCCTCCTATTCCTCTTCTTCCATCCTCAGACGTTTCATAGCGCCCCTGTTACCTGTCCAATCAAGTAATAAATTATTATTCACCTTCAAATTGTACATAACAAATTGAGGTGAAGACTCCCTTTTATTATTGAATCCCCACAAAAGGATGAAATTATCGTACAAAAAAATGACAGTTGTCTATACAGAAAAAGAAAATCATGATAAAACTGCAAAAGATGAAAAAAATAAAATAATGTACAAATACAGATAACTAAACGAATAATAGCCTAATGCTGAGTCTGTTTCAATTTTGTATTATCAATACATAAACATGGAATGGTACACAACATGACAACAACCATTGATCATATTCAAAGACAGATAGGGCAGTGATTTAGTCAATAAAAGATATTCTAAATCAATTTCCAGTTCTCCTAACAAAATTTTTAACCTAAAAAACATCAAGAAAACACATATCAAATACTCAAACCTCTACTTTAAAGAAACACAACAACCTACCCCTAACCCCATTCCGCAGTTATCAGTAATTTAGAAAATCAGCATCTAAACATGTTCATTTGCAACAAGATACATCCTCTCAATTAAGATGTATAACAAGCTCTATGCAATTAATATGTATAACAAATTTAACTTAATTATCAAAAATCAAAATCAAAATGAAAGAATAATTACCTAGGGTTTATGAAAGAGAGATTGAGAAGGGCGATGACTGTGCGACGACGGGAAAGAGAAGGAAATGGCAGCGGAGAGCGCGAGAGCGAACTGCGGTAGCGGGTACGAGATTGAACGGCGGCGGCTTGTGGGAAAGTTGGGTTTGTGCGAGATCGAACGACGGCTTGTGCGAGAATGAAGAGGGAAAGAGAAAATGAAATTGGAGATTGGGTTTCAGAGAGATTAAGGGCGACGAGGGAAATAGGGTTTCGCCTGCGGATTGAGCGTGAAGTGGGAATTGAGGGCGACGAGGGAAATAGGGTTTCGGCGAAGAATGAAAGAGAGAGAGAGATAGAGAGAGAAGTTGGGAGATTAGGGGAGATTAGGGTTTATTAATAGGAAAACAAACCCCGGCGTTTTAAAACGCTGGGGTATCGAACAAACCCTGCCGTTCTTGACCAACACCGGGGTATCCTTTAACCCCACTGGCGCTTTTAAAAAAACGTCGGGGAATTCCCAGATAAACTCCCCAAACGCCGGGATAGTTTTGTTGGGGTTTCCTATATCTTTTGTTGTGTAGATTAGATTAGATTACTTTTGTCATTATGAGCCATTCCATTCCATTGAAAGTGAACAGCCTAACAAACCATTCCGCATAGGTGCATTCCAAAGTGTCTACACAAGTAAGCAGTTTGATAATTAGGGTTTAGTTTATGGTTTTAATTAATGTTTTGAGTTGTAATTGAGGCAAACTTGATCAAGCTCGTCGATGGGGAGGACATGGTCATGCACACCTTGTCGGGATTGGGGCGTCAACAAACGCCCTCTGGTCGCAGCAGAACTAATTAGAGCAATGAGGAAGTCGAAGTAGACGAGGCGAATAAATTGAGCAAGCAAGTAGATCCACCAAACTAACACAAACACAACAACGATGACTTATTCCGGTTAGCTTTTGCTTAATCCGGGGGGAAATATAGGGAGATCTGATATTCAACTAGAAGAGATTACAAGGAGTTACTGATTCACTTGACACAAGGAATTAAACTCACCCACCAAAAACTATCTCTCTCTCGAGCATCTCTTAGCAATGGAGAAAAGAATCTATGAAGTACTACCTCTCATATTGGAGGACTTTACAATATATATAGAAGAATAGAGAGAAACCTAGGTCTAATCTTGATCCTCAGTCGTCCGATAAAACCTGGAAAAGAAGTAACTGAATAAGAGCCGTACGATCTAACTTGGAGTTGAAGATTGGGCTGAACCGTCCTAACAAATCGAGGCCCAAAACTGAACACAGCGCCGCGGGCAGTCGGCCGTCCACCAAAGCCGGTCGACCGTACCAATCTCTGACTTCCCAGAACAACGAACGGTTGGGGGTGTGGTTGACCGTCACCCAGACCGGTCGATCACAACTAGCCTGCACCTGCTGCTGCTGTTCTTCTTCTACTCGCTTCGACGCTTTGACCTCCGTGCTTCATATTACCTTCTTTTAATCTGAACAACAAGTATACAAGACACAATCCTAACACACCTACCCTTCCTTCAATGCTGAAGGACAAAGGCCAAGAGTATTGATACACCGTAGTTATTGTAAAGGGTAATGCAAATGTAGATTATGTAGTATTCAAAATTCGAATGGGTCAAATTAGAGCCTTCAATAGAGCATCAGGAAGGAACGCCTAAATTAAATAATTCGTTCCTCAAGTACACCTGTCCAAGAAAACATGTCGAACCTTTTTTAGACTAACACACTGGTGCTTTGAATCAAAATTGTTCTTTTAATTGTTAATTTGAGTATGCTGTAAAATATGTAAGTGACTATCTGAGTGTTGATCTGTTACTGTTAGGACTCCAGCTTTAACTCTGGTACGGGGAGTTTGGTCCGGCTCACCTGTGCGTCCTCCAATGGTATTTGCTGAGGAACAATACCAACACAATGTAAGAGCACCATGCATGAGCCCAGTTTTGGAAAGGAAATGCTAATTTAGTATCCAAATAATTCAAAGTTAGAGCCTATCATAAAACATCAAGGAGACCGCTAAATGGTTCGCTCCTTAAGTACACTGTACAAGAAATCATGTTAAATCTTTTCTTAGATTTTTATGGACCAAAATATTATATAATTCTGGTTTCATTAGCCTCTGGAATATCAAATTTATGTTTTTCAGTGTCAGATACATTGAATGATTTGATATTGATCAATCGTGTTTTGTATAATTGTTCAGTACCATGCATTATTAAGGTTGATGAATAAATTTCTTTTGAATAACAGGTCTGTCTTCTATCTGTAGTCAGTTCATTTTTTCTGATAGCCACTGAAAGTGCAAGAGTCAAGAACAATGAAGCATAAACCCGACATTTCTTTTTTTTTTTTTTTTGATATAAGGGATGAAGTCTAAAGACTCCAGCCAACCAAACTAAAAAAGAGTTCATACAGACTCCAGAAAAAACCGACATTTCTATTTAGTAGCCATGAACACATGAATCCGATACACCACTAGCCGTTTCAGTGTAACTTCTCAAGATTTTCTCCATATTATTGTGCGGTGTGTGTCGACATAATATCTGTGTCTGCATATCCATGTCTGTGTGTATGCTTTCTAGACAAAGAGTCATAAAATACAAGAAATTGAAAAGGGGGGCATGCACCAAGTCCAATAGCAAGCAACAAAAGGAACAGAAGTTGGTGTCTGCTTGTCTGGGTACCATACATAGACTTGATTTATCTTAAGAATATCCTTCAGTTTATCTTGCCATTTCAGCTTTTGATTATTTGAAACCCCTGTTTGTAGTGATAAGAGGTTGTTCAATAGAACATGCATGGTTTGTAACTTTTGCAGACCAAAGGGAGGAAACAGACAACTTATCATCAACTATTGGTCCAAACTCTCAATAGTTTTAGATATAACTGAATTGAATAGTTTTCATGATTTGAATTCAGTACACTTGTATGTAAAAGAAAAAAGCCTTTTGTTTATGTTGTTGGATTGGCATGAATTATCTTATCTTGTATATCCTTCTACATGTATGCATGCATCTTGTATTCTTTTCTTATAAAATAAGTGTTTTATTTGTATAATCCAAATTATTCAGTATACAATAACCTGCAATGACTACTACAGAGCAAGAGTTGTGTAATTCGATCAATCGTGTAATACTTACTTAGAAGGTGTTTGGCTAGATGGAAGTGAAAGTAGGAAAGTGAATGCACTGTTGAATATTGGAATAATTTATGGGCTAAATTTTTGTTGGGGCTTATCTGCATGAAGATGGACCTTACTCCTTAGCCTATTAGATTAGTAGGCCTTGTTCAAATTAACTTGTAGGGAAATTGGACCCACAAGGGAGTTTTTCTGGCAAGACTTTGGAAAAGGGAAAGATGAGGAAGGGCCACCAGTCCCACCACCACATGAGTGGGCCACAGGGTAGGACAGGCTGGTGGGGCAATGTGCAAAGAGCTCTTAGCATGAAGACAGAAACCTGCATCAGTTCTAGATACATACTTATGTTAATATATATATGTAATGTAATGTTGTATTTAATCTCTAATCTCTAATCTCTTATCTCTTATCTCTAATCTCTAATATTATAATGGGAGAAGGCCTTAGTGTCATTTGTCAATCTACCAACACGTGCATCGCACATGCATAACTAATATAAAGGAGGTTTCAGGTTCGAATCCGATCACTATGTCAAATTTTTTACTTTTATTTTATTTTTTTATATTAAACATGCATCACATGTGTAAATTACTATCCATCTATCTAACTATAATATAATAATATATTTACTTACTATTTAATGGAAGAGTTTGTCACAAATAAATAAATTTTAATATTTTTTTTGTCACAAAAGAAACACCCCTTTTATCACCATACAGACATGTGCATTGCACGTGCAACTCCAAATATATTTTTCAATACGTGCATCGCACGTACACATCAAAGTTTTTCCTTCTTAATTTTTAAAAAATACGTGTATCACCCATTCAGCTCCATTTTTTTAAAATTAAGGCATTCATCGCACGTGATAATTACTATTGACTTACATGTATCACACGTTTAACTCAAACTCTTTATCAAAACGTGCATCGCACGTGAAAAATACTAGTATATTATAATGGGAGAAGGCCTTAGTTTCATTTGTAAATTTGTAAATCTACAAACGCGTGTATTGCACGTGCACAGCTAATAAGAAGGAGATCTCAAGTTCAAGTCCTCACTACATCAGATTTTTTACTTTATTTTTTTAAAATATATTAAGTGTGCATCACACGTGTAAATTACTATCTATCTATCTATATATCTATAATATAATATATAATAACTATTATAATGGAAGATGTGGAGTTGTAAATCTACCTACTTACCTGCAACACACGTGCAACTCCAACTCTCTTATTATAGTCTTCACATTAACTTTTGAAAATATATAATCATATTTATTAAGAGATGCATTGTATGTGTAAATCAGAGTTCTGATTTTAATTTTTTTTTTTTTTAAATTAATACGGTGCATCGCACCTGTATATTACTAAATTTAGGGAATTGACAAGCCACCTAGAACAAACAAATATGCAAATGATTTTGAAGCACTGGACTTAATGTTCATATTAAAATGACATATGGTCTATGTGGTACGGTACTATTTGATGATGCAGAAACAACCAAAGCTCGTGAGAGTCGTAGCACCTTTTTTTTTTTTGGGTTCAATTGTTGCTTCCTTCTTGTTATCACATTATTTTAGTATGCCCCATTATAGTTGCCATTAAGGAAGCTTCCTTCTTCTCTTCATTTTGCTGATAAGGAGGTTGCCCTTGATGAGCCATATATATCATTTCAATTAAGTATAAGAACATGCAATGGAAGATATTCTCAACCAACTACTTTAAAAATAGATAATTAAGTAAGTCATTTTTATCATTCCAAAAGTTCTGTATATATTTAGTTTACAATTACAAAACTTTAATGGTAAGAAAAAATAAAATATCAGGCATAATTTTAATTGTTACCTTAAATTTCTCTTGAAGATTCGATTATTAGCACTCGTTTAAAATATTCATTGTCGTGTGTAATGTGTATGCAAGTCTACTGATCATCCTTTCTCTAATAAACACTAGTAATTTGCACGTGCGATGCACGACTTAATAAATATAGTTTTGTAAAATAAAAATTTAGACATAATCTGGATTTGAACTTAGAACCTCTTTTATAATAGTTATGCACGTGTATTGCACAGGTTGGTAGATTGACAAAACATTTACGAATGACACTAATGTCTTCTCCCATTATAATATTAGATATAGGAGTATTTCTTAGTTTTTAAAAATAGTGAGGGTATATGCGAATTTTCACATTTTAAATGGGGGGATTTGCTAAAATATCCTTTTTTAGGAGCTGCACGTATCACACGGGTATATTTGGTGGATTTAGTTTGCCATATATTGCACGTGTTTACTCAGTTACAAAATTAGGGTTTATTTGTTTACAACCCCAACTCTCCCATTAAAATAGTAGAGATATATAAAGTGGGAATTTAGTTTTCTATATGCAAACAATTCAACTAAAGGTTATATATATATATATAAAAGATTTGCTCGTGGGCACGTGCCTACGGCACGTCTTCGAAACGATACAACATACGAAAAGCCCAGTAAACAGTAAAACAACAATTATGTAGCACAAGTTTGAATAGTATGACAATAATTAGTTGTAAATAAAAGTCCATATTTCTGTTAGAATATGTTAAAAAATAATTATAAATGGAGGTGTAAAATCCAACTTCTTTGAAATTTAAGGTTGGAAATTGATGAAATTTAACTGTTGAAAATATATTTGCTATTTTCAATATAACATGTACAATAAAAAAAAACATAAAAATTCTGAAAATTTTACAAACCTGAAATCTTAAAATCTAAATTTCTAAGTAAATAAAGAAAGAATGGTGGAAAGAGAGAGAGGGAGAGAGAGAAATATGAAAATTTGAAGAGAGAAGAGAGAAATAGTAATAAAGTAATGAGTTTTTTTTTTTTTTTTTTTTTTTTGGGGGGGGGGGGGGGGGGGGGGATTTGGTTTTGAGGTTTGAAATTTTCCGGGGAAAAATGTGTTTTGTGAGGTTGGATCTGGGGTTGGCAAACGGGTCTAACGGGCCGGGTCGGGTCGAACCCGCCCGGGTTGGAACCCAACTTGGGCGGATTCGGGTCGGGTCATTGGGTTAACCGGGTCGATAGGGCTAACTCACGACCCGCCCAACCCGTGAACCCTTTCGGGTCCAGCCCGGGTCAGGTCGGGTCGCGTGTTGGCCCGTCTAAAGTTTTTTTTTTTTAACATAAACCAAAAATGTAATGTAATTTTAATTTTAATAATAAAAAAAATGTAATAACAATAATAAGAGTGAAAGAGTGAAATTGGCAAAAAAAAATTTATATATTATTAATATGATTTCAACTTATACAAGTTTTACAATTTGTAATAAAAAATAAAAAATTTCTACAAATTTGTTTTATACAATAACAAATTTCTCACATACAATTTCAATTTTCTTTAATTTTCCTAATTTTAAATAACAAACAAAGATTTTATATAATTTTTTATATATTTACAATTGTCTTCAATTTGTTGTTGTTGTTGGTCTTGAATTCTTCATTTTGGTTGCTATTGTTGTTGTTGTTGTTGTTCTTCCGGCGAGGTGCTCCCACTTATGGACGTGTCAAATGCTTTTTCTTGAGTCCTATCCTCGGCCTTCAGCCAGTCTTCTGTGCAGACGAGCATCTCCAACGATTGGGGCTTCAAGCGATTCCTGTAATCAGTTAGAACCCTGCCACTTGTAGAAAATATAATTTCTGAAGCAACTGTAGAGACAGGAGGAGTTAGGAGATCTCTAGCCATATATTTAAGAATACTATAAGTGTGTTCATGGTCTTTCCACCATTGTAAAATATCTAGTGAAGAAGTAAAAGACTCAGAATCTTGTTGATTATACCAATGTAATTCATTTGGTTGATTAGTCCTAGGTTTTTTGATTGAATTTGTGCAAGTAAATTAATTGTTCTATCATTTAATTTACTCTTACCCTTACTTTTAGAAGTAGCAGAAGAAAAACTAACTAAAGAAGTTGTATTACTAGATGCAAAACTTATATCATAATAATCATACCAGTTATTTAATGTCAATTCAAATTTAACTAAAAATGTTCCTCAATCAATTTCAAATTCATCTGGCCCTAGTAAAGTAAAAAACATTTCAATGAAACTCTACGTACCTTCTAATTTGATACGAGGATCCATCACAATAGCAACACAATACAACATAGGAGGGGGATTAAAATACTTCAAAAATTTTACATATGCAGGTTTCACAATATGACCAATAAAAGCATCATCGATCATTTCTTCGAAAGTTTGCATCATAGTAACTATTGAAATAAAAATGCTACTAGAAGTAGATTCATAAGATTTTAAAAATTTGAAAGTTGCGGTTTTAAAAGGTTCTAAAAATTTTAACAAAGATTCGGCATAATACCAATGTTGGGGAGTCATTTCAAAATTCGATATATTTTTTACAATTCAAAAATTATTTATACATTCTTTATATTCAGTAACAACTTGTAGCAAATCAAAAGTAGAGTTCCATCGGTGTTTAACATCCTTTGAAAATTTTCTAAAATATACATTTTTAAGCCTACACCAAGCTTTCCATTCTTGAAATATGGTGTCATTTAATGCAATAAAATGTACACAATTCCTAATGTTAACTATATATGGTTCGGCTATTTTTAATGCATCTTGAACACACAAATTTAAAATATGACATGCACATTTAACATGAAAAATATTTTCAGATAGAGGGTTTGATGCTGTTTTTAAAATACTAATTGATGCATTGTTGTTAGATGCATTATCAAAACTTATACACATAATTTTATCACGAATATGAAAAACATCACAAATTTCTAAAACACGGTTTGCAATATCATTACCACTATGAGGATAGGGCAACGCGGCAAGTGATATGATCCTTTTTTGAAGAATCCAATCACTGTCGATCCAATGACTGGTTATTCCCATCATTGGAATATTGTTGCAACTCGTCCAACTATCGGAAGTTAAAGAAACTCTACAAGTTAAACTCCATAAAATTGCAATCAAAGCTTCCCTCATTTTATTGTACATTTTAAAACAATCCGATTTGCAAGTATTCCTAGGGATTCTTTTAAAATGGGGGTTTAAGGCGGTTTGATTAAAATTTTCTAAGTCCCTACTCTCGGGATAGGAAAATGGTAACTCTTCCTTCATTACTAATCGGGCCATTTCCCGTCGAACAATTTCAGGATCATAGGAATGGCTATCAACAACACCGGTCCTAGGATGGATTATTGTTGGCTGGGTAGGAACAAGAAGTTCTTTATGCACATTTTGGATGTGTCGTCTAATTGTACTCGTGCCCTCACCCCTCTTCCATTTGTATGGCTTCGAACATATTTTACAAACTTTTAAACCGACACCCGGTACATTTTCGTCCGGAATATAATCATAAAATTTGTGCTAATCACTACTTTCTCCTCTAGTTTTTCTACTACTAGCAGCGGGTGTTTTTTCGGTTGCTTGTGTTTGTGGTTCTTCTTCTAATTATATATCTCCTACAATCTCATCGTGTGTACCAATGAGTTGGGTCATAGGATTAGGGTACTCTTCGACGGGCTCATTTTGTGGGACAATTGGAGGCCTACGGGAAGTGTCGGTGGAATCTTGTGCACTTTGGCTACGGCTGCTACCTCGTGATCTAGACATGTTGATATATAGTAGTGCATGTGAAAAAATTAAATACAATGTAGGCGCGATAGGTTACAAAACAATTCTAGAAAACAAGAGGCTTGTATGAGAGAAGATCAAAAAACCAACAAACAAATATGATACAAAAAATTATAACTACAAAAAAAATAAAAATAGAAGAAGAGGGTTGTGAAATTTTGATACCGTTCACTGCAGATAGTCGCGTATAAAATGAGAGTGAAAATAAAAAAAGAAGTAGAAGTAGAAGTCCGAAATTGAAGACATGAAGAGAGCTTCTTTGTTTGATCACTTGGAGGAGTTGAAGACTTGAAGACGTAGTTGAATGTTGATTTCGAAACGATCGGAATTTGTCGTTTGATCGTTTATATGTTGCTACCTTTTTTGTTCAATTGTTCACAAAAATTAAAATGAATTGG